>CAWUFW010000740.1:2225000-2880000 GCA_963921515.1 Calotriton arnoldi | reverse complement strand
CGTGGGGTTCAGCCTGTCTGTCCCTGGTTTCTGGCTGGGGAGTGGGGGCTGCCCTTGCTCCTTTTGTGGGCCGCGTCCGGGTGCCTTTTTGCGGCTCCTGGGGATCCGGGCCTGTCCTGCCTCCTGGGGGGCGGGGCCTGGCGTTTCCGGCTTTGCGTGTTTCCTGGCAACCATGTTGCCGTATGGCTGGCTGTGGCTCTCCTTTGGTTTGCGACTTGGTCTGCACTTCTGTTCCGGGGGCATTATTGTGCTGCTTTTTCACGAGTTTGGTTCTGTCCTTGTGTACTTACAGTGCGGCTGAATTTCCACGTGGTTCAGGGGGCGGATCCTCCGGTGGTAGCTGGCTCGGGCTCTCAGGTGCCCTCTGATGTCCTGTCTCTGCAGCCCTTCCGGGCCATGATTTGTGCTGTGGTGGCGGCTGCCTTTGTGGAGCGCGAAGGGGGGCAGGGTCCCTCTTCCCCCGCGCGTTTCCGCCTGGACCCTTCTCCAGTCTCTGTAGCTGAGGGTGAGGTTGCAGACCTCAGGGGTCGGTTTGTGCGGGGGCTAGAGCTGCGTGATGTCCTTCGCCACATCATGGTTAACATGGCGTTTCCAGCCCCCACGGTTGATGGTCTTTCTGGGGTTTCTTCTTGCAATCCCTGGGCCTATGCGGCGGCCGCCTTTTCCTTCTGTGCTTCGGCGTGTTTCTCGTGCGCTGTCCAGTCTTTGTTAATGGACTTCCAGTCCTTAGCGGTGTTGCTGGTCCTGGGGGCTGATGTTGTTCTTACTTTGGCACGGTTGGAACATCAGGCGACCCTGCTATCGGTTTTCTTTCCGTACCTTGGATGCCGCTGCGCTGCAGTTCAGACCTGTCGCCTAGTCTGGCTTCGCCACTGGAAGGCTGTTGCTGCCCAGTGGTCGTTCCTGATGCTGCTTCCTTTTTCGGGTTCGCAGCTGTTTGGTGCTTCCCTGGGAGCCGTGGTGAAGAAGTCCGCGGAGGACTGTAAGCTTTTGATGCCCGTCCGTTCTTCCAGGGGCCGGTTTTTGGTCCTCAGGGAGCTTTTTCTTCCTCGTCGGCTGCTAGGGGCAGTTTGCCCTTTCGAGGGAGGGGTCGCGGCCGGGGCTTCCTATTCTTCAACATATCCCGGGCTCTGCCTGCTGCCTCTTCCCCCACCTCTAGCTCCTGACTGTCTTCTGGTTCCGCCTGTAGGGGTCCAGTGGTTGGACACCTGCGCCATTTCGTCTCGGCGGGCGTCCGTCTCGGACCAGTGGGCTCTCCGCATTGTCTGGGACGCTTCTCCGTTGTGTTCAGCTCCGTTCCTCCGGACGCATTCCGTGCCACCCTGCTGCCTTCCTCTTCGGTGCTGCGGGTGGTCCTGCTGGCCGGTGTTCAGGATCTCCTTGCCATGGGGGCTATTCGCCCGGTGCCTGCTTCTCAGAGGGGAAGGGGCATCTATTCTATCCTGTTCTTGGTGCGGTGGGTGTCTGGGGACTGTCGTCCTGTTCTGGTTTTGAGGCGGGTTGATTCCTTTCTTCCCCCTTTTCCATTCATATTGCTCTCTCTTCTGCAGCTTCTGCTGCTGCTGGTTCTGGGGGAGGTAAATCGCATCCCTGGACCTTCTTGTCGCCTACCTCCATGTGCCCGTCCACCTCACGGAGCTTCCTCCGATTTTGCATCAGGGGCCTCCCCTCTCAGTTCCAGGTACTTCCTTGTGGTTTGTCCTCTGCCCCGGGGGTTTTTGCTACGGTGTTGGCTCCTTTGGTGGGTGTCCTCCACAGGGAGGGTGTCAGGGTTTTTCCTTTTCTGGTTGCCTGGCTGATTTCTGCCTCTTCTTTTTCCAGGGGTCTCTTCACATCAGGAGGGTCTGTGGCGTGCTTTCCTCCCATGGTTTCCTGCTCTGTCTCAGGTTTTCTCGCCTGTTGCCGACCCGGGACTTGGTGTTTCTGGGGGTCCGGAGAATGGTTTTCTTGCCTCTGGAGCGGTAGTACACCTTGTGGCGGGATCTGGGTTTTCTCCTGGGTCTGGGTTCCTCCCCTGTTCCTCTTTGGTTGAGGGTTCGGGGGTTGATGTCTGCTGCCATCGGTGTGCTGCCTTGGGCTCACCTCCGTTTGTACCCCTTGGTGTTTCGTCTCCTGGCCTGTTGAGATCCCTGCTCGGGGGATTGGGTCGTCCCGGTGGTTGTGTCTCCATGGTTCTGTGCCGTGCTGGGCTGGTGGTTCGTGGAAGCCCACCTCTCCGGGGGTTTCCCCTTCCTGGTCTCCCGTCCCGGGTGGTCTCGCCCGGTTCCAGTCTCCTAGGCTGAGGGGCGACCCTGGGATCTTGGTCTGTTCGTGATCACTGGGATCAGCTTTCGGCGGGGTGCTCCTCCACCTTTCGGGTACTGTGGCGGTTCTCTGGGCGTGCCTGGTGTTTGCCCCTTCTCTCCGGGGTCGGCTTCTGTTCGTCTGGACGGATGGTCAGGTGGTACGAGGGTACTTCCTTCATCTGTGGGGGTGCGGGGTTCACTCCCTGTGGCTGCTGTCCCATGAACTGTTGTCCTGGGCGGAGTCTTCGGTCTTGTCCCTCGGGCGGTGTATCTCCCTGGGTAGGAGAATGTTGTGGCGGATCGCCTGTGCCGGGTGTTGCCCCCTCTGTCTGCCCTCTCTCTGAGGGTCTCGGTGTTTCAACAGCTTCTGGCCTGGTTTAGCCGGCCTCAGTTTGCCTTGTTCGCGGCCGAGTTCCTTGCTCTCCTACCTTGTTTATGCGCTCTCCCTCGGTGCCCAGGGGCTTGGCGGTTGGACGCGTTGTCGTTCCCTTGGCCGTCCACCCTCCTGTCTACGTTTCCTCCGTTTCCCTTGCTCCAGCGAGTCCTGTGCGAGATTCTCCTGGAGTGGGCGTTTGTCCTGTTGGTGGTTCCCGGATGGGTTCCCCGTCATTGGTTTCCTCTTCTGCGTGACCTGGCTGTTCAGGAGTGCTGCCGTTTCTTCCTTATCCATTACGGGGCCCCCCGCTCCCGGTGGGGATGTTGCGCTGGATCCGTCTGCAGGCTTGGCTCTTGAGGGGGTGCCCTTACTGGCTCTGGGTTGTTCTGTGGGGGTGGTGGCCTTGCTGCAGGGTTCCCGCAGGTCTTCTGCTGTGCTTTTGTATTCCCGCCGTGGGTCCTCCTTCTCTCGTTGGTGTGGGCTTTCTGGGGTCATCCCACTGTCTGTGGTCCTCGTTTTCTCCCTGCAGGGTTTTCCCTGGGTCTGGATCTGTCCACCTTGCGGGCCCTATGGGCGGCCTTGCAGGCTTTCCGCGGCTGGCCGGTCTCGATCCTCTGGTGGCTTGCTTGCTGCGGAGTTGTTTTTTTGCTGCGGCCTCGGGCTCTTTGCCTGGCTCCGCCCTGGGATCTTCCTTTGGTTTTGCGGGCTCTCCTGGGTGTCCCCTTTGAGCCCCCGGGATCGGTGGTTTTGGAGTTTCTCGCCTTCTAGGTGGTGTTCTTGGTGGCGGTCGTTTCGGCTGGTAGGTTGGCCACCTGGGCTCCTTCCTTCGGTGTCCTCCTTTCTTGCGGGTTCTCCCAGATCGTCTGGTGTTGCACCCTGCCCTTGGTTTCTTCCCAAGGTCTCTGCGGTGGTTATCCGCTCCTCCGGGGTGGTTTTGCCCTCTTTTCCTCCGGGGGCTGTCTCGGGCTCTGCTGCCTCTCTGTCTCTGCTGGATGTTCGGCGGGCGGTTGTGGGGTATTGGGTCCACGCTACTGCTTTCTGTTGTTGTGTCAATTTGTTTGTCACATTTGGCCCGGTCAAGCCTGGTCACTGCCCTTCTGTTTCCACATTGCGTTGTTGGTTTACGCGGTCTTTCTTGTGGGCCTACGGGTCTCGGGGTTCTGAGCTTCCTTCCGGTGTTCGGGGTCGTTCCGCCCGGGCCCTCTCTTTGTTTTGGGCCTTGTTTCAGGGTGTCTCTACCGGGTATGTTTGTCGGACTGCGGCCTGGGCCTCCCCACTCATGTTCATGGAGCACTGCCAGGTGGTTTTGGGTGGTTCTCCTCCTGGGGATTTTGTTGCGGCTGTTCTCGGGGCTGGGTCCTCCGTCTCCTGCTTGTTGCCTTTTGTCCTGGGGCCTGTGTGATTTGATCTATGTGTTTTTCTACTCTGGATTAGATCCTGTTTTTGTGTCTAATACTCCTTGTCGTTGGTTTCTTGTTTGCAATGAAGCCTCTTGGCTTGGGTATGTGCTCACTTCGTTTAGCATGTGGCGAGGAAGACTTACGAGGAGTAATGCCCCGGTTACTTACCGGTAATCTTCATTACTCCGAGTATTGTCTTCCTCGCCACATGAGTTCCCATTCCTCCCTCCCTGGGGTGCTATCGGCTTCATTTCTTGGGGCTTGGTAGTTCTTCAGGCTGTGGGCTGGGCCTACCCGCCTCTTATAGAGGTCAGGGGTGATATGGGTCGGCCATGTTGGGAAGGGATGGGAGGCATGGGAGGCATGGGAGGCTAACTTTTGCTTTGGAGGGTTCTGGTGTGGAGCTGAAGCTCACTTCGTTTAGCATGTGGCGAGGAAGACAGTACTCGGAGTAATGAAGATTACCAGTAAGTAACCGGGGCATTAGCAGCCCCGCCCACTCTCCGCCCATATTTGTCATTGGCTTTGTGTCATTGTCCTTCTTAAATGGTGGCTTCTGAATCGTAAATAGGCTTGTTAGTCCCACCTTGGTACCGCCTTGTCTCCATTTGTTACTGCCCATAACGACTGGACCTTTTACTTGGCTCGTTACAAGGCCTGCTTTATTTAGTGGGTGAGCACTATTTTTGTTATTTGCACTGATGGGGACAGGGGCGGCTGCTTTTTTTGGTATTTGCATAATGAGCGCGGCGCCCGCTTTAGGGACACCGCGATCATTTTAAATTTGACTTTTATTAAACTTTCATGTTGAGCGTGGTGTTCACTTCTTGGACACCGCGCCCTGTTGAATGTTTTTTTTTTTAACTTTCATTGTGGGCGCGGTGCCCGCTTCAGGGACACCGCGCTCTGTTTGTTTATTTATTTTTTACTTTAAAACTGAGTGCAGCAGCGCTCCAAGGACACCGCGCTAGTTTTTTTTGTTTTTTTTTACTTTAACACTGAGCGCGGCGCCCGCTTTAAAGACACCGCGCTCAGTGTTAAAGTTAAAAAAAAACAAGAAACCGAGCGCGGTGTCCTTGAAGCAGGTGCCGCGCTCAGTGTTAAAGTTAAACAACCATTTGCAATGCCATAGGTTTCGCATTTTCGTGAGTTTAAGCTATTGGCATTGTAAATGACAATGCCTTTTATTTATGTTTTAAAAACCAAAACAAAAATAATAGGCATAGTCATTTACAATGCCAATAGCTCAAACTCAGCGTAAATGCGAGTCCTATTGCATTGCAAATGCTTGTTTTTAGGCGTTATCAGGTCTGTAAATGTGCAGACCGAAGTTTTAAACTTCAAGTAAACGGAATAAGGCTTTACAAAAATAACATTTCCGGTTGTGCCGCATTATCGTGAAATTACATTAAGGAAATAATATATGCTTCACTTGCCTTTGAAATTAGAAAATTAGAGAATTTGGGAAGGCGATCTTTATTAAAATGAACATGATTATGAGCATAACTATGAACCCATAAATTCTACTGATTATTTTCTACAAAAGTTCAGAAACAGCAATTTGGTAACGAAAAGCCATGTTGCTGCGACAAGAAAGGCGAGCTCCGTGGGAAAGAGTTAGAGGCATAGCTGCCAAGGTTTCAGATTGCTATGTGTGACATTTTCATAATTTCAGTGTAATTATGAGTGACATTTCAATGAATATGAGTGACATTTTTTCGTGAGCAAAACGAAACATATAGGGAAACATACGTATCAGAAATTACACCCATTTGATCAACAAGAAATTCTAAAAAGTCCCTGAAGACACAACATTCATCTCAAATTATTTCAGGCATTCATTCTCTTTGTGGATGTAACAAGTTACCTACACGCATGACATTTTTGTGCGTTTCAAATGAGTGAAATATAAATTAAGAAAACTATGCCTCCGACCCATTTTGGTGTAAACTAATTGGAATTACGGCCTATTACTGTTAAAGCATATGCCAGCAGCAGTCAGAATGAACTTCAGTACAGTCAGAGACTTAGTGCGCGTCTTCCCCAGGCTGCCAGTTCACAATGCCTGGGGGAGTGTGTCTGCCCATCGGAGCGCTTCACTGGTGACTTGTCAGTGGGGCTTGTGCTGAGAGCCCGTCTCAGGGCTGCTGTAAGTCCACCTGCATGAGAGTCTGCTGGCTGCAGACATGAAGAATGTCATGACGAGCCGCGTTAGAAAAAGACGAAAAGAATGCTTACTGAGAGTAGTGCAACTTGTTCTCTCTCTGCTGCCCGTGGCACGGCGGTGAGCCCAGGACTGAGCCGTACGGCGGGGGTGAGATGTGCGCCTGCCTCTCGTGGACGGCGGCCGGCGCCGCACATGCCAGCCTGCAGCAGCAGTGTGCACACTGCAGCGGGCGCCAGTCTCCCCGCACACGCTGCGCAGCGGCATCTCATGCGGCGCTGCCATGGTGTGAGACTGCCACTCAGAGTCCCGCCGCCGACCGCTTCTTCTCAGCCTCCGAGCCTCACACTTCCTGCGGCTGCTTCCTGTTAAACCAGGAGGACATGAGATAATCGCGCCAGGCGCCGCACTGCCAGCCACAGCGGCAGCCAGTTAACGCACAACTTGTATGTCTGAGAGGGCAGGCCCGGGGTCCCGGTAATTTTAATTGGGCAGGGGTGAGTCTCGCGATGTGGTCAGCGCCGCGGCGGGAGCAGTTTTGCAACATTGTAGCTTAGTGCGCGCACGCACGGGCTCTCAGAGCAGCAGTATCCAATGTCAATTACTGTCACAGAGCAGCCGCCCATGCCCCCCCCCCCCCACAGGTCAGAGAGGCACCACCACCACCAGCCAGGCAGCGCACGCTAGCAGCACCCTGGCTTTAATTTAGCCAGTTTCAGCGCCGCCGAGCTCAGCAGAGAGTCAGGGGCAAATGCGTGACAATGCATTTCAGTGCGGTGATGCGGAACACCACACTGAAATGCGTTAGCGTCACGCCTGATGTGTGACACTTGGCAGGACTGTAGAGGTATGATAAGTCCGCAGCTGTTTTGTTCAGCTGTCTGATCACATTTTTTTCCCTTCCTGCCTTTATGCTGCACTGTATTTCTATTTCTTCCTCTCTGCACGAGCAACGTTTTTATAACGCGAGCGTATTTCTGCATGCTTCGTTTACTACCAACCCTCTGCTGGGGCTATGCATTTAATGCAGTTTTCTTCAGCAAGTGTCAGATTACTTTTTAGTGGGTGCTGAAAGGGTGCAGTGGTCTTGCAACAACCGAAAAAGAGCACGTGACTCGTGCTTTGCGTTAGGAACATTTTCCTCATGACTCCTAAAATCTGGATGGACGTATGATCTTGTTCTCTCGACACAAGTTTAATTTCTGCAAACATAATTGTTCAAGAAGCATAGCCAGCAGGGTCAGTGACTGGCGAGTTTCTCTTCCTGTTTTCCACACGTCTCACTCATGTTTCTGCATTGCTTGCCATTTTGGAATTGGAATCGGAAGGGAAGAATCACAAAGGCCACGTTAATTCTCTGCATTATCTTGGATGATCAACTGAGTTATTGTACGTTTGAAAGATAATATGTATTTGATGGATGCTATTTAGCTGGCCGCTGGGTACTTCATTTTTCTCCGCTATTTACCCAGCCACTGGCTAAGTAGTAAAGATTATTTTCTATTTGGCCAGCAGCAGTGCAGATAGCAAGGCGGCTTCGTTATTTATCTGGCTGCTGGCTAAATAGCAGAGATGATGTACTGATTGGCTGGCGGACTAGCAAATAGAAATCATGCTTGTGTGCTCTGCAAGTTTTCCATCCTTTTGTGTTTCTGTTTGGCGAGACTCTGATGACTATGGGACACCCAAATAGCACCCATTCTGAGTGAGATAGGCTACTGGCCCATCAACCCATGCTAAACAGCTACACGTCCTACTAACAGCAGATTAATGTTGCTTGGGAGAAGACTTTTAAACTATGTCACTGTGGGGAGGTTGGCTATTGGCTATCCAGATCCCCAAACTTTGGTCTCTTGCCTTCATTATGAATGAAAGCCCAGCATATGTGGTTTACTGATACCAGGTAAATGGTGGGGAGTGTGTGGGGGTGGAGATGGACCCTTCGCCAAATTGCACAGTGCAGCACACAAGCACCATAATACTTGTGTATTATGTTCTGGGACTGACCCTGAGCTGTCAATGTCCCTTTTATTTATAGCCTTGGACCTTGCCAGGCCCTCGGGTATGTGAGGGTGTCATCACTATTTCTGTAGAGACCGGATGGCTGATTACATTCCCTTCAATGTTGATTTATGGCAGGCACCGTAGTGCCTCCGTGACACACAAAGTCTCACAGCCATTTTCTGGGGACTGAGTTAGACCACGTTACACTTATTACTCCATGTTGCCTCCAGCGTCACCTTATGCCTGCCTTGAGGGTGCACAGTGCATTATGCCTGCCCAGTGCTGTGCTGCACAGGGGCCATGAGCTGGTAACATTGGTGGGGGTGGAGTGTTCTTGAGTATTAGGAGTCACCAAGGTAGATGCAAGGGTTTCTTGTCTCCAGCCACATACTTGTCCCAGTTCGGCTGACAATTTTCATCTTTTCTCCCCTTCCCTTGCCTGGGTGTGGCATCCACTTTTTTGAACCATGACGCAGTCCTGGCCACAGTCTCCTTACCCCAGTGTGCTGAAACTAGAGTTCCTCTGACATTAGTGATTGTCCATGGTCCCTTCTCATATGAGTGTTTGAAAGTTCCACTCTGGGTGCCAATCTCGGGTTACGACCTGATCACCTGGTGCTAACTTTGGCATTTTGGCTTTGCCACAGTGGCTGGCTTGGTCATTTGCTTTCTTTCATCAAGCCTGGATATCATCCGGGTAAAATGCTCATGTCTGCCATACATGGCTCATCAGGATGGTTTCTTGGCCCAGCCTGCATATCAGAATGGCAAGGGGTGAACATTGTGTCAAACAGTGAATGATGCCCTGGTAGGGACGGAGAAAATGGTGTAGACTTCCCTCTAGATCTGACCCTTGATCTATAAAATGTGAACAGTTTTTTTAAAGGTGTGTATAATGTGCTTGACATCCCCGTTGACCTGAAGCATTCAGGTGTGACTTTCTGGTGATCAATCCCCAAACGCTGCAGGTAGTCTCTAAGCTCTGCCCCTTGAAAGGGGGCCCCGTTGTCTATATGGATCTAGTCAGAAAGGCCAAACGTCATGAATGTTTTTTCTCTCGAAGGGGTATACCTTTTGGATTGCAGTAGATCATGTCTCTTCCACTACTTGCAATACTCATCAATCATGATCATGGTTAGCAGCCCGTCTTGGAAAATACCAAAATCCAGACTGATCTTGATCCAGAGTGCTGCGCAGGACACGTCTGTGGCCCCAGGGGTAGGTGCGCTGGCTCCACTGGTTAGCTAGTATGCAGAGCAGTGCTTCACTGATTAAATGATTGTATCATCGAGGCCGGAATACCACACTTTCTCCTGGAGGCGTGGTTTGGACTTTGCGGCTACTTGGTGCTCCTTATGAGCTAGTTCCACCACCATCTTCTGCAGTGTCTTGGATATGACTATCTTGTCTCCTCTCAAGGGCAGTCCTTCATATGTTCCACTTAGTTCCTCTTGCACCCGCCATACCTGGGATAGTGGGTCCTTTTCAGATGGTACCCACTTGTTGGCGCCTGGAGAAATGTCATCCAGGTTCGTCTGTGGAGTGCTTTAAGGACTCTCTGAAGGTCATTGTCCTTTTTTGGTGGCTATTCCCATCTCCTCTGGAGTCATTGCTTTGGGGTATTCACTCTGGGATACCATGCACACAAATTCTTCTGTGTCCCTCTCCATGTCAGCATGCCCACTGCCTGACCCTTGGAGGTGGTGTGATATGAAATTAGCAGGGTTCCCCCTCGGTTCATAGAAAACAGTGAACCAGTATTGCTGCAGCTGTAAGAACCATCTCTCAATCCCTCGTGGTGGCTGAAGGGCCGTGCCTCTGAAGAGGCTGACCAGTGGCTTGTGGTCTGTTATTATCTTGAATTCCTGGTCGTACAAATTAAGGTGAAAGTGGTTGCAGCAGTATATTATAGCAAGGGCCTCCCTTTCGATTTGGGCATAATGGGCCTCTGTGGCTGTGAGGGCTCTGCTAGAGAAAGGGGAGGGCGGCCATTCTCATGGCTCTCTTTCCTCTGTGAGGACTGCTCGTTGCCCTATGGGACTGGCATCTGTGATCAGTTCAGTAGCCTTTCTGGGGCCAGAGTAGGCCATCATAGTTTTCTTGTAACAGTGCCCTCATAATGCCTTCAAACACTGCCTCTTCTTTGGTGCTGCATTTCCATTTGGCATCAGTTTTCGTAAATGCCCTCAAAGGCTCAGAGAGGGTCTTCAAGTTAGGTAGGAATCAGCCACAGTACGTAGCTGAATTCTATCTAGGACTCAAAAAATTAGCATTTTTCTCAGCATAGAGTGAGTCTGTGGTCACCGAGTCACTATAGGTTGGCTTGTAGGCAGTGGTTGTTTTCTTCCAGAGTGGACAAGTATATGATAATATCGTCTTTAATATAGATGATGTCTTGCAGTTCAGAGAGGGTCTCATATGGTGTTCTGAAACACCTCAGCAGCAGACAATATCCCAAAGTGCAGTCTCTTATATTGACGCAGCCCAAGGTGTGTCTAGAAAGTCATTATGTAGCAACTCTCCGTGTCCAGCATTAGTTGGTGGTACCCCGCATTAAGGTCCAACTTTGAGAACCATTGAGCTCTGTTGAGATCCTTTATTATCTCATTTATTGTTGGGGTGATATGCCTCTTTCTTTTGATTACTCTCTTAGGGCAGTGCATGTCGATCAACAGACTAATTGCTGAGGGCTGTTTGGGTTTTTCGGCGATCACCATCGGAGACACCCAGAGGGTAGGGGCCAATGCCCTTTCAATGACATCTACGCATTCAAGTTTTAACAACTCCTGTTCCACTAGTGGTCTGAGGTGGAACAGCATCCTTCCGTGCTGGGGTGCTTTTAGCTTTATTGTCTTATCAGTGTGCAGTTTGACCGGGGCCCCTTTTAGGTATCCCACCCCTTGAAATAACTGAGAGAATCATTCCAAGATGTTGTCTATTTGGAAATGGTGGACAGTTTGTGGGAAGAACACCAGCACCAGCACCAGGTCCTCTTTAGTGAAGTGAAATTTGGCTGATGTCTCATTGCTGCTGTGTTACAGTGTTACGTCAAACACCCCAGCCAGTGGAAGGGGCAGTTGGCCTCTGTAGTAATAAATCTTCATCTTTGTTGGTGAAAGCATGGATCCAGGTCTCAGGCATTTATATTGGTCAATGCTCATAACATTCACCAAGGCTCCAGTGTCAATTAAGACCTTAAGCCGCCTTTACCTTGCATGCTGGTTGTGGTCTGCGGCCATTGGTTGCCGGAGACGCGTAGATGAGGAATATGTCCTCCTTATCAGTGGTTTTCCCTTCTTGCTCTCCACATGTCCATTAGGTATGGCTTCTTGGTCCTTACATGCCCTCTTCGGCGAGGTTGATGTTGTGGATTGTGGGGACGTCATGCTCATTCCTCTTATACGATGTCCTCTGTCCCGCTGCAGCAGGCACAGGCAAAATGGTTTGCTTCATTGTCTGGTGGATCTGTGGTCTCTTGCTACGGCATGTTTTGGGGTAGGTTGGGTCTGCAGGACGTCTACTGCTTCTGTTTTAATGGACATTCTCCTCCTGGCATGTTACGTCACCGGCCCTTTTATCAGTTTACTTTCCATTTCCTCTGTGCAAATGCTTGAAGGTCATGTGAATTTGTTAGAATTAGGATATCTTCAATCTTTATTCTTGGCTTCCATAATATGAGGCACCTCAGTGTTGCTGAATGGCACCCTTGGGCTTAGGCTTCTTTGGTCTGATCATCGTCTGTGCACATGTTTGCTAGTTCTCGTAACCATGCGTAGAAGGTGTTGATCGGTTCTCCTACCCTCTGTCGGACTTGCCTCAGTATAAACTCGTGAAGCCAGGGTTTAGTTGAGGGTCAAAATGCTTATTTAGCGCCCTGATGTCGGCGTCGTAGTCATCATCTGTGCCTGTCCTGGGGAGATGTTTGAACAGTTTATAGATCTCTTTACCAGTATAATGTAGTAGCAGAGACCTATTGACAGTTCCATCTGTTTTCCGGCTGGCTTTGAAATAATTGTTTAGCTGACTGACCCATATTTTCCACCTGGGGGCAGTGCCTGTGTCCACTAGCTCACTAAATAGCAGCAGTGCCATCATTAATCCATGAGTGCTTGAGTGTCCCGCTGGGCAGGTGGCTGGCGCTGGCACATTCAACCTTCCATGTGCATTGTCATTGTCTGCCATTCAACTGCTCTTTCTTTTGCTACCTTATTCAGCCATTGCTAGAGGTTGCATGTTAGGTGGTTATTTGTTCTTTTATTTGTCTTTAACTGCTACTCATTTCCTTTTTATTTTGTCCCACTCTTATTTTTTAACACAGTACCTCGATTCTACATTGTGCATGCAATGTGTGACTTGCAGAATTCAATCGTGGGTACGGACTTACCAGACACTCCTTGGTTTGTCTTCCTGATAGTGCAGGGCTCTGCAGGCTTTTGGCCTGCACGTGGTGGTCTGATTTAGCCAGGATGGTCGGTGGCAGCCACTCACCACTAGAGGTCTGCAGGTGCAGGTACGGGTGACTATCCTGGGAGTTCGCTCCCCTCTTCCGCAACTCACAGGGTTCTTGTCGATGCCAGCCAGGCCACTGCAGTGCTGTCAGGCATGCCGGTAGGCACGTGTTTGGCTGGACTGTGCTTTACACATCAGGGCCTTCCTTGATGCACTGTGTGCAGTAACCCTCACGCATGCGGCGAAACAGCACCATCCTCATCGGCAGTGTTGTGTAAGGGTGGAGCTGGGCCCTGCACCAAACTGCACAGCTCAAAACATCCCACACTCGTGTATTACATTCTGAGAACGACCCTCAGTGGTCAATGTCCCTTTTATTCATAGCCTTTGGCCACACCCGGCTATCGGGAGCATGCAGGTGTCATCACCATTGCTATAAAGCCAGATGGCTCATTACAGTGGGGTACCTTCAATCCTGGATGCGTGCTGAACAAGTTGATGGCCCTCCTGCAGCAGACTTTCATAGTCCATTAAGGACATCCTACTTCTTCTTAAGCATAACTCACTGAAACAAGTTGTAGTTGGTAGATAAGGAGAAAACTGCAACCGTATATGTTTATCACTTTAGGTTCCCGCTTTATCTTTTGAAACCCACTTGTTCCCCACTTCCTATGTTACTATTGGTCTCCCAGGCAATGAGAGCATATGGTGAGGGGTTGCCTCGCCTGGAATCAACAAAAAACCTTTATCAGTCCATATTGGTCAGACCAGGGATTCTTGGCTTCAGAAACCAAGAAAAGGAAGACAAAAAAGGAGGAAACACTTCTCCAGGATTGTACTACTTTGTATTGCAAGATTTGTATAATTCTTCTTGCCCTTGATATAGCCCAAAAGCACTACTCAGTCTTCAGCTAAAAAGCAACTCTGTTTGTTTTGAATGGCTGATTATGAGTGGCCTATTTGGAAAATATTGAATATCATGATTGGGGGTCGGAAATGTGTTCCAATCATTTAATTGCAAGCTTGTGGTTGTCTTAAGCGTCAATCAATCAATTGGATTTGTAGAGCCCAAACTGCTTCACCCGTGGGGGTCTTGAGGTGCTGGGAGAACTATCTGCTGGTTCTTCTATTGGTTGAACATCCAGGTTTTGTGGTCCTTCCTGAACTGCTGGAGCGAAGGTGAGGCTCTTAGGTGCAGGGGGAGGTTGTTCCAGGTCTTAGCCGCCAGGTGGGAAAAGAAGCGAACTCCGCTGTTCATCCGGCAGATGCAATGTGTGGCTGATAGGAAGAGAGATTTGGAGCAGAGTTTCCTTGCAGGTTGGTGAAAGTAAATTTGAGTGTTGAGGTACACCGGTCCTTCGTTGTGTAGTGCCTTGTAAGCGTGGGTGAGCAGCTTGAACTGGCATCTCTTCGCCACCGGTAGCCAGTGGAGTTTCCTGAGGTGAGGGATAATGTGAGTCTGCCTGGGGAGGTCAAGGATGAGTCTGGCTGCAGTGTTCTGGATATTCTGGAGTTTCATCATGAGTTGGGCGGTTGTTCTCATATATCGCACCAAAACCGACCTATTCTACGGGAACATTACTAGAGCCACCTCCTCTATTCACTCGCAGATGGCATTCTGGAAAACTCTTCCGCTGTCTATCTCAGGTAGGGTGGCCCTTGCGAAGATGATAATCCTCCTGCAACTTCTTTACTACTTCGCTGCCCTGCCTCTTTACATCCCCCCCTCCTACTTCAACAAGTTGGAAATAGTGATCAGGGATTTTCTCTGGGGTACGTCTAGGCATAGGGTCTCTATTAGGAAGCTTTATATGCCGGCGGGTCAGGGCGGGCTCGCAGTGCCTAATTTCGAGCACTATTACTTAGCTGCGCAGCTTCAATGGGTGGCCAGGTGGCTGGCTTCACGTCACCTGTCAGATACAGCCACGCTGCAACCACAAATGGCACTCCACACTCTACTGTACATGTTTCACTCTTGCGCAAAGCGGTCTCCATGCTACTTTCCATAGCATACAAATGTTACCGCAGAAGCCTATACATCACCCGCAGCACCACGCCATATGACCCGGCTATTCCTCTACTGGGAACACCAAGGGGTGGGTCGCCTGTCACAGCAGTGGAGTTGCGCGGTTGGGAGGTGGCGGACATCCACAACACAGGGGACCTTTTTAGAGACGGCGCTTTAATCCCATATGCAAATCTCAGGACGTCTATCCCCGGGGCATTTCCTATTACACCGTGCGCTCCTAGCTTCACTTTCATCTAGGTGGGGTAGCTTAACAACGGAGCCTCCCACACATCACCTAATACAGCACTTACATATAATGGGCTCAGGGGGACACTTGATACGTTGGTTTGCTTCGTCCCTCCGTCAGCACACTGCGATCCCGCTGTCTTCCCTGAGACAGCATTGGGAGGAGGACCTAGGGCGGGCCCTGTCAGAGAAGGAATGGGTGGCAATGCTAGAAAGCCCAACACGTGTCCCTTGTAACCAGCGCTTTCGGCAGATCCAATACTTCATTCTACATCCTGCATACCTCCCCCCCGCCCAGATAAACAAGTATTTCCAGCGCACTGATTCCGAATGCCCCAGATGTCGTCTACCTGATGCAGATTTACTCCACATGCTTTGGCATTGCCCTGCCCTGGGAGGGTACTGGACTGACATAGCGACCATTTTAGCCCCCTGCACCAAGCGTGACCTCTCCTTTCATTGGGAGGTGTACATATTACACCTTTTTCAGAGGAGCAGGAAACACAAGGTCACCTCACGATTCTTAGACCTGGGCCTAGTCACAGGGAAGCGCCTGATTACTAAAAGATGGAAAGCGCCTATGGCACCCCATGCATTGGCCTGGCGTCGCTCCTTGCTCAACTGGGCCAGGGCAGAAGGCGTGGCCCTGCGGAGGGAGGACCTGCTAGGGCTTCTCAAGTTTCCCCTGGCTATCGACTGGGGGACCATTGAAAACATATTACAGAAGATAGATACACCCGCCGAGAACACACAGGGGGAGTCAGAGGCCTAATCAGCTCCGATGCCACATACAGCTGTCACCACTATGATGCCTCTGGTAAGACGACGTCCCTCAATCCCTACTCAGCCAGGCATATCATAGGATCCTAATGCACACTACAAGCAGTTACTCACCTGATTCAACACCTTGAGGCCTTAGGTCACGGGCAGTTACCCCCCCCCCTTGGTAGAGTTATTTTGTCCTCATTTTGTTGTACCCTCTGCCCACTGTTCTGAGATGCACTGCACCATGCATAGATCAGCGACGAACTGCTCAACTGGATGGCAGAATATACATTGGCGTCTTCACTCGAGTGCCCTAATGATGCTGACATTTTTAATCCCACATGTTGGTCATATTACACACATGCTATCACCACTGTGTTCATAGCATATGATTTGCTTTTGTATTTCTCCTGTGTACTGTGTTGTTGATCTATTACTGTACTGCATCGTTTAAAATTGTAAATGACAATAAAAAGATTTAAACAAAAAAAAAATTAGTTGTGCAGTTGTTCCAACGTAGAGGGCCTTATTCTAGCCTACTGGTGACAAGTTCTGGTGTGGTGTTGGGTGGGAGCCTGAAGCGAAGAAGAGAGTTTTAAATTAGAGAGTTGGATTTTCAGACATATAACATCTTCTTGGTGTTTGTGCTTGGTTTTCAGCTTGTGGGTTTTAGTCTGGCCTATGTGTAAAGTATTTGGTAACACATGGGACTTTCAGAAGAATACTCCAATCATGTGGAAATAATCTTGAAGGTGCACTTTTATATGGAGTGTGGCAGAACATGATAGATGAAATCGAATTTGTGGCTACATACCATCAGCCTCTGGTCTGACCTATGTATGATCATCCATGTGAGTGCAGCAATTATAAAACAGCTGAAACTCAGTAGAGTAACACAAAATGAAGGGGCAGAATGTGTAGAGGGGCCCTGAGTCTCCCATATCTAACAGATATTCATTGGCCTTTGACTGAATGTGGCCACCTGGTGGGTTAAGGAGGCTCTGAAGGGCTAGGGGCCTACATGCCCCATAGGGACTGCAGGGCCTGAGTTATGTTCTTGCTGGAGCTACACCATGCAACAGTCCAGATTCCTTTAATGTAGCCATAAAATAGCCTTCAACAGCAGAAAGTGGTACTCTCAGACCAAAAATACCCTTCCATGACTCAAGCATATTAAAAATAAACGAAGAATGTGATGGGTGACAAAGTAGCCTGGTGCATATCTCAAAATGACTGACCCATTTGCTCCCTAGTTTCCGGTTACTTTTCCCTTATTATGACAGTCAACATTACATAATAAAACCCTGAAAATTCTTTCAAAAAAATGTGCTGATTCTAACATAGCTGCTTTCCAAGTATTAGCCTATTTCTTCAACATAATCAACATGAGGTGAGGAACTTTGGAAATATCAAAATAGTTGATGTGGCATTCATATACCCAGCTGTATCATTACTATTTCTCAAACAGATAATCTTCCAAAGAAGAAAACAGCACTTAAAAAAAAGTATCTTTTTTGTGAATATTAATGCCACAATCAAAAATACATTGGATATATCCAGTTAAATGGATTACAAATCAATCATATTGATATTTAAATACAAATCCTTATTTAAATTAAATAAACATTACACACTGGGCCTATCCTATGTCTGAGAGAAAACTCTCAGAGAATAAGAGTTCAGAACTCAACAGTCAACCAACAGGCAAAATAACATATCGTCCAGTAATGTGCTTATCTTAGCAAAAAAAAGTACTTTTAGCTCACAGCAAAATTAAATACTGAAGTTCAAATAGGAATCCAGTTACAGTGTTGTAATCTCATCCATGAATCTTAGTGAAGCATTTCTCCTTAACGTCGCCCTTACCCAGCTCCAGGAGTTCTCCTGATTGGCTAATGTGCAGATCAAGACAACAGTTCATGTTGCTATGATTGCACAAATGCAAAGTCTAAGGTTCTTATTAGCAAATTTGTCTCTGCATGTTCTGTCTCTCAGTTTTGTCATGGTTTGTCCCAATTTTATCATATCAGTGAGATGTGACTCTTGTGGCATTGACAGATGCATTCTGTGAACCAGCTCCTGCAGTAGTGACTTGATGCTGGACTGCGGAGGCAGCTTCCATCAGCACACAGGCTGCTGTACGGAGATTGGTGCTGCAGGCATGCATGACTGGTGCACATCTTCAGTGGATGAGTCCTTCAACACTAGATACAGACAGGTGCTTAGCCTCAGCACTTGCAGCCATCGGGTGTTCATATTCAGCACTTGGAGCCTCCCAGGATGGATCAGGGCTTCTGCATCAGTGAACTCAATAGTCAATATCCTGAGCAAAGAGAGTTCATAATAATGTGAAAGAGTCCACACAGTTTTTCTTCATAGAAGCCTTCTTAGATCTTTGTTTATTTCAAGCTTTCCTCACAAGTAGTTACTTCTGGCCATCAGCATACCGATACATAGCCAACGGCTCCGGCCAAAAGCAAAAGAACTTCTAGCCAACATGTGTTTCGTCTCCGTGGAAGTATCCACTGACTTCTTCAGGGCTAGAATTAAACAAGTAAGCCCACATTATAACCACTATGGCCACAGCAACAGTTGTCTCTATATCCAATAGTTACAGAGAGAGAGAGCAAAGGTAGAAGGCTACATGAGTCTAATATCCATTGTACAAGAGAAGGAAGTAAAGCCAAGAATCAGAAAAGAGAAAATCATCTAGAAACACCACCGAAAAAAACACTGAAAAAAAACTTCCTAAAAAGACACCCAGTAGGTGACCGGAATAACAGAGAAAGTGCTCACTATCTAGAGAATCCAAAATGGACCAAACCAACCCGTGCGCACACCAAACAAACTTTCTAGAAATATCACACTCCAGACCAACTCACCAATTCTTGTACATGGTCTGGCATATCAAGTATAAACTCGAGTACTTATGTTCAATAATTAATGTCTTAAGAAATCATCCAGGCGAAATCCTGCAATGCAATGTAATACATACAACCATAAATTCTAAGACTTTAATGACCATAAATCTATGGATGTATTAGCCATTATTAAATATGGCAATTGTTAAAAATAAAAACAGAGATGTAATGGTCTACAAATCCGTAAGTCAAGCGTCAAAGAACCAAACAAACAGAATACGTTCTGAGCCTATCTTAAAGTTCTAAGTGTAGGCAGGTATATTCACGAAAACAAAGTACCTAAAAAAACACAAGTAAATAAAGGTCCCCGTGTGACTACAAAAATCAACGAACCGTACGTAAAAATCATCCAACGCCAAATTATAAAATACCTTGAGGAGGCAACCCGTCTTAAGTTGCTATTACCTTGATAAGGCTCCGGTCCGAAAGGAGAGTGCTCTTCAAACATTGTGGCGTCTGGGACATGCGCCATCTTAGAGTGTCTTTAAAAAACACTAAAAGGAACTTTGTTTTCGTAAATATACCTGCCTACACTTAAAAACATATGGCCTTTAAGATAGGCTCAGAACGTATTCTACAGATTTGTAAACCATTACATCTCTGTTTTTATTATTAACAATTGCCATAATTAGTGATGTCTAATACAGCCATGGATTTATGGTCATTACACAGTCTTAGAATTTATGGTTGTATGTATTACATTGCAGGATTACATTCACATTATTATGAACTCTCTTTGCTCAGGATATTGACTATTGAGTTTGCTTCATGTGTGGACTATTGCTTACACAGCTAGCAACATAGGGTGGTCATTACCCAATATCCTCGGAGCATTTTCATTTGATTGTATGACTTTCTCATGGCGTAGCACATACCATACCCATCCACCCGTTCTTTGTATTTTACTTCTGCATCAGTGGTAGAAATGGCTTCTCTTGCATGGCAGCCCCAGCATGAGCCAGAGGAACACCAGTTTCATTTGCACATGGCTTGGATGCCGGAAGACATGGTGTTGATCATGGTTGAATGTCTTGGTGCAGTTCACTACGGGAATCACTTAGGGAAACTGGAAGACCCCCCACGACACGTGTTGAATCCTTGATTCACACCATTCTGGTTGTCAGCTTGTTCTGGCTGTTTCTCATGCTGACAACAGGCTTCTTCTCCTGGACAGTCTCTCCTCCTACGAGGTCAGGCTCTTCCCGTCCCTATCTAAGATGGCAGGCAGGCTTTTATGTACTAGGCAGGCCATCAGCTCCTCAATGAAGAAGTGCAGAATTCAGGTGATGTCCCCTCAGCTCTGGGAAAGCAGCTGGCATGAAGGCACCAGCCCTGATCAAACAGCAGCTTTTTGCGATCCCTGCAGAGCACTCCTTTCCTTGGTCATGAAGCACCTGTAACTTGAACAAAGTGTTGTGGTTTGGATCCCTCTGAAACGGTCAAGCTGGTCTTGCCTGATGAGAATTCTGCCTGGAAAAGGTATAGCAGCGGCAAGATATAGCAGCTGGACTGCAGTGTTACAGTAGAGCCCAAGATGAGACACCACACCTGGCTCTGGTGAAACAAAGTAACAACTCCCACAGGCAGGGCGACAGAGACTTAAGTTTAGAGAGAGGGAGTTAATGCTGATTTCAATCCTGACTATATAAGGGATGATATAGCAGGTCTTGGATCTCTGCAATTAAACCACCTCTCCCAGACCCCTTTGCCAGCAACATTGGGATTGCAGAAGAGAAAGGGAGGAAACAGGTTTTAAAATGAGGCAGCTCATATGGCTGATGATCCAATCAGAATCCTTGGGATGTTCAGGCCATTACCCTTAGCTGGAACTCCATCAGTAGGGAATCAGACATTTTGGGCCTTCCCTGAGTGTCTTTGAACTCCTCCCTATATAAAGGAAAGAGAAAAAAACTGCAGATTGGATAACATTCAGGCTACACACCAGAGATGGCCACTGTCTCTTCTTTCTCTCAGGACATGGAAAAATATCCTGAGGAAAGTTAAGAAGGGAAGGATCTGTGGGTGTCAACTAATATCGATTATATGGTCAACTCATGGAAGGAATGGGACTATAATTGAACTAAATCTCGTTGAAATATGAAGGAATATTTCTGGTAAATCAGAGAAAGACTTATGGGCATCAAAGAAAGAAAACAAAAGAAAAAAAGAGAGATATTTTATTCATTGACTTTATTACAAATATTGTAGGAAATAAGACACTGTGAATAAATAGACTTTGTGTTACTTCCATTCTTGTGACCTACAGATTAATCATTTTACAGTTCAAGTTTTATACAAATTTTCCAGACAGAGGATGTGGATCACTGTCTAAGGTTTTTGAACTGGTTTGGGATGGTTCTCGTTCAAGCATCGTGTAAAATTAAGTAAATGAATCCAAGGTTCAAAGTAGATGTAAAAGAGTTTAATCCAGGGGATAAAATGTCCCATCCATCAGCAAGCAGTAGTCAGGTGCAACTGACCATACAAGGAACAGTAGCATTCCATCACCATGGTGCTAATCAAAGGGAAACATGTATACAGCAGGGAAAGCAGATAGAGGATATAACAAACATATAAAATATAAGCAATATATTACATACCTTCCTTCTATAACAACAAAGCTATTTAGCCATAATATAATCTTTAAATTTCACAGGCATGGTCTTGGTTCTAACACACCTCCCTTTATTGTGATTAAGAGAAGTAGAAGAATCACTGCAAGTAGGATGAACATTTTCTAAACCATTCCCTATGAGGGAAGCATTCTTAATGACAACCACCCTATTAAGATTCCATATGCGAGAATCTTCAGTCTTAATAGCATTAGTTAAAACCTTGATGACCCTATGTAGTCTTTGAAACAAACCTGAAGCTTTCCGTCCAAAAGGGGCTTTGATCATAACTGTGTCACCAACATTCACAACTGTGGTTTTAACTGCTTTCCTGACATCAAACTTCATCTTCCGTGCCACAATTTTATCTTTCTCTTTACATTTCCAATCCCCATCTTCAAACACATTTTGTTTTTTTGTAACCATATCATTAACCCAAAGGGAGCCACAAGAGTGTTGCGATGTCTTCCTTTAAGAAGATCAAAAGGTGTGCGTCCAGTCGTAGCATGAGGGGAGAACCTATAGACTTCAACCTTTCTGTTAACTTCCTTTTTCCAATCCAAGCCATTTTGTTTAGACATTGAAATGGTTTCTTTGAGCACACGAACAAAGCGTTCCACCATACCATTCGTTTCCGGATGATAGAGTGAACACTTTTTATGCCTTATGGAACACTTTTCTAGAAACTTTTCCATTTCTACAGACACAAATTGTACTCCATTGTCTGTTAATAGACAACCTGGTAAACCCTCTCGTGCAAAGATTTCTTTTAGGAAAGAAATTACATGTTTGGAATCAATGCATTTAGTAAGCTTGATTTCTGGCCACCTTGAAAACATGTCAATCAGAACAAACACGTACGTTTCACCACCATCACCTGTGACTGGACCTAAAATGTCTAAGGCTAATTCATGCCAAGGTCCTTCAGGACGCTCCCTGATAATCATGGGTAGGACCCTGGGCTTCAAACATTTCTCACTAAGAGTGCAAGGTATACATTCCCTAATAGATCTCTCCACCTGAAGGTCAATTCCTGGCCACCAGTAATTCAGCCTCAACCTCTCTTTAGTTTTAGACATGCCCTGGTGACCCTTGTGGGCTAGCTCTACCAATTCACCTCGAAGAGTCAAAGGAGGAATTAATTTTGACCCCTGAAAATGAGACCATCAATTTCAGATAACTCATTCCTGACATTCCAATACTTCTCCAACTCACCATTGATTTTTGTATTCCACCCCTTTTTAATTAGAGTGCACAACTCTTTAATAGTTTCATCATTTCGGCACTCCTCTCTCCACTTCCCTTCTTTTATACCATCATGCTCAATGTTACACACCCATTCATCTAACTTGTCATTCTGATCAACAGATTCACTCATATCAGTACTTACAAGTCGTGATAAAGTATCTGCAATGCAGTTTCTCACACCAGGCAAATACTCAATATTAAAATTATAAAGCTGTAGACCCACGACCCATTTGGAAATGCGACTAGATATGGAATCTATACCTTTCTTATTAAACACTTCACATAAGGGCTTGTGATCTGTCTGTACACTAAACTTAGTTCCCCAAAGTAAGTTCTTCAATTTCTTTATAGCCCAATGTACAGCTAGCGCTTCTCTTTCTATCACAGAATACCTTTGTTCTGCTCCCTTTAGACTTCTAGAAAGAAATAAAATGACATTTATTCCATCACCCTTTTCTTGTTGGAGTACTGCTCCCAGCCCTTTCATGCTTGCATCCGTAATTAACACTGATTTTAATGCAGGATCAAAACTACTCAGCTTTGGGGTATCCTTCAAAAGTACTTTTAAATTGTTAAATTCTTCTTCACATTGTGAAGACCAAATAAAATCAACCCCTTTGCATAACAGAGTCCGCATGTTAACACATTTCTCAGCAAATCCACGTACAAACTTGCTGTAGTATTCAGCCATCCCCAGGAATTTCATTAACTCATCTTTATTGGTAGGTGAGGCTAAATTATGTATGGTTTCTATTAACTCCTTTTTGGGTTCAATACCTTTCTCTGAAATGGTATGTCCCAAATAATTAATTGAAGATCTTTTGAATTTGCATTTATCCAGTCTGACAGTGAGGTTGAACTGACTAAACCTCTCAAACACTTGTTTCACCCTTAAGTCATGTTCTTCAATGCTACTGCCAAAAATCAACACGTCGTCTTGATAAATTTTAACCCCAACTTGATCTAGCAACACCTTCTCCAATGCCCTCTGGAAGACTGACGCTGCCGAAACCAAACCAAAAGGTAACGTCAGAAATCTGAAGGTTCCAAAAGGAGTGATAAACGCAGTGTAATCTTTAGAATCCTTATCTAACAAAATCTGATGGTATGCGGATTTAAGATTCACCGTGGAAAAAACCTTAGCATCTTTGAGTAACATCAACATTTCAGAAATTTTGGGAAGTGGGTACCTATCAACAATAATTTGCTTGTTAAGAGACCTTAAGTCTATGCATAGACGCAAACTACCATCGGATTTGCGTGCTGCGACTACTGGCGCCAACCATTGAGTCCCTTCAATTTCTTCTATAATTCCTTCAGCCTTCAACTTGTCCAGTTGTTTTTTCATTTCATCTTTTACTGAGAAAGGTACGCTGCGAACTTTACTAGAAACACGCTGAGTGTCCCTCCAAGGCAGCACCCTGGCTGCTCTAAAAACGATCTTGCAAAGCTTGGAGTGGGAACTTTAGACTAATTATGTAGCCACACATGTACAACCCAGGCAAAACGAAAACGATCAAATTCCAAAAGATGCCAGAGGACTTAATGTGAGGTCTAGATAGTTCACGGTGTGACAGGAGCTGCAAATCAATTCAGAATCTTCAACAGTGCACTCCGGTCCCAATACAGGTCAATGTCAGGCATAACACAAACAAACACAATTAGAACACGCACCGAAAACTTCCCAACCTCACACAGTTTATAAAAATGAGGCGAAATGTGCGTCGAAACGTTCTAATGTGAAAGGATGTTCACAAAAACAAGGTTGCTCATCCCTTGGCAGAATGCAAAAGTCATAAAGTAAGAGTGAGTGAAACATTCAGTTAAAGTGAGCCCACATCGGCGCCTCCCAACCTACCTTAATAGGAGCAGGTGAGGCATGTGGCGATGCTCACTTAAAAGTAAAGAATTTTTATTTAAACTCATGTGAAGACTTGCTTGAGAAACGGAGAATTAATCTTGATTCAAAAGCGATGTTGGGACAGATCCATCTGGAAACGCAGGGTTACTTGACTAACTCGTCGCCAGTGTAAAATTAAGTAAATGAATCCAAGGTTCAAAGTAGATGTAAAAGAGTTTAATCCAGGGGATAAAATGTCCCATCCATCAGCAAGCAGTAGTCAGGTGCAACTGACCATACAAGGAACAGTAGCATTCCATCACCATGGTGCTAATCAAAGGGAAACATGTATACAGCAGGGAAAGCAGATAGAGGATATAACAAACATATAAAATATAAGCAATATATTACACATCATTTTCTGACTGTAGCTCGTACACAGAATTTGTGGAAGGTTATGGCTCTCACAGCAGGTAGCAATGGTGCTGGCCCCAAGCACAAATAACCAAAAGCAAGGTCACAATGAAGTTTGACACCCGTGCACCTGGCTGTGATCAGTGTTCCTGAAGCAGTATTCAGGGAAAGACAGCAGGGGAAGCTCTACTTAGAAACCTCCTGAACTGGAACAGAAACCGATTACTTAGATCTCAATCCTGCTGCTTACCAAATGTTATTGCTCAGGAAGAACTAATCACCTGCCCTTTGCTAACAAGGATCATATTAAATTTCTATGGGTTAACCTTTTTTCCATCCTCCTTCACTTTATTGTCTGGGTCTCCACCCTCCATGCAAACGAATGCAGTAAATGCACTTCCACTGACTGGGGAAGCTTTACCTGTTCTTGATCATAGGCCATGCTAAACCACAGGAAATCCAAAATGCATTCCACTTGTCCAAGCACTCAGACTTTCATGACACAAGGAGTTTTAGTACTTCACAATTTGTGAACATCCACCGCACAAATATGCACTCGACAGACATATGGAATGTCACTGGAAGGGTCTTGGAATCACACTAAAGCAGATCTCTGAGCAAGTGAGGTCAGTAGACCACACTCTGTTTTGGCACATAAAAAAGGTCTGGTCAAGACCGATAATTCACAAAACATTGTAAGCTGAAACCACCACTTCATCTGTTGACCCGAGACATAGACAGTAAGTGCATTTCAGTTATGAGGATATGTTTGTTTGGCCTCTCCTGGCCACAAAAAAGGTTGTGTACCTTTTGTTTCCATGGACAGGCCTCTCTGCAAATGCTAGATATTTGTGATTGCAGGGCCAATGAAAAAGCCAGGATACCAGTTTCCAAAGCAGTCAGACACATAGGGGAGGGGTGTACATCCATCCCCGTGAAGGGCCATTCCCATCCCAATATTTTTTAAAGAACTTTATTGAGACGCTGAATAAATAGACTTTTTGTTACCTTAATTCCAAGTCTTTTATTGAATAGTCTAATCCGGCTCCTTTGCAGTGCCTAGTTCAGACCCATAGCATATATACAAATTACCTTCATGCATGTTTGCACTGGCAGTGTAGCGGATAGCATAGTAGTTGCTGCAGTCCACTAGTGACATTTAACTTACAGGCCCCTGGTACACTTTGTACCATATACTAGGGACTTATAGCTGAGAAGTTAAATATGCCAATTTGAGGTATTCCAATTTAATCATGTTAAAAGTGAGCGCACAGAAACTTTACCACTGTTTAGCAGAGTTAAAATGCACAGTTCTACAGCCAGCAAAAACAATTCAGGCGAAAAACTGGGGCACATCACGTAACAGACACTCTCTATCCCCTTCTTTTGTTTGTCAGAGCCTTATTATGATCCAGAGATCCCCTTTGCGTATTCCTAAAGCTCTTTGTCCCCATTTGTGAGCCAGTAGTCATTTTTGCCAATTTCAGCTCTCTGAGTTTCTCAAACTCTTTCTGCTATCTTTTACAGATCAAAGTCTTTTTTACCCATCCACCTTTAGACCCTTCTGCCAAATTTCAGTCCCTCTGTCCTATAATTCACCCCAGACCACCGTGCCTGCATCAGACAGTGCCTGCTATTATTACTAAGATCTCAGAGTGTACACAGTCATAGCTTTTTATTCACATTAAATGCTCTGATTTTTCAGCAAATACTTACCATCAGTTTTATAAAGAGTCTGAAAAGGTGGAGGGTTCTGTATGTTGGTAGCATAAGAAGCATGAGTAAAAGAGTTTACAAGAAAGATTTCCTAATACGTGTGAACTAGAATCACATAAGTTACCTCCCACCCCAGTCTCCTTTTTCCTCAATCGAGTACTTCTTTGTCATCTGATCTGGGACCTCCTCCTGGACCTATTCCAAGCCCTCATTTTCTGGGTTGTTGTAGTCCTCCTGGTCATCCTTATCCTGCTCCCCCTAGCACTGGTCATCCTCGTAATAGTTTCCTGCATCTGGAGCTCCTGGTTCTAGTCCTTTCTGGTCGTGCTCCTTCCTGGCACTTCCTGGTCCTGGCCCTTCCTTCTGTTGGCCCTTCATGAATCTCCTGGTACCCTTTGTCCTGGTCCTTCTAATCCTCACTACCCTGTTCTTCCTGTTCTACTGGGTGCTTCTAAACCTATCCTTCTTCTAATGGCTCCCCTGGGTCTGGCACTCCTAGTCCTCCAGGTGTGTGTTATTCTGATCTTCCTGGCCCTGGTCCCTGTACTCTTGGTCCATGCCATACTGCTACTCGTTCCAGTCACCCTTATAAGATTTTCTTGGGTTGGGCTTGGTAAACTAGTCCTTCGTCTTGTTCCCTTGGTTCTCCTGGATTTGGTTGTCCTGGTCTCTCCAATTCCTGCCACCATGGTCCTGCTGCCCAGGCCCTGGTCCTCTTGCTCCACTTTGTACTCCAGATCCAGGTCCACTTGGTTCTGGTCCTGGTAAGGCTGATCCTGCTAGTCCACTTAGTCCTCCTCCATCTGGTCCATGGTCCTATTGTCCCTAGTCCAGCAGTGTAGGAAGCTGGCTATTTATGTAGTGTACCAAATGGAGCGGGTACACCATGCAAATAGTCCAGACGACCCTTATTGGTTTATAGGGGCATACTGTAATAATCCCAAGTGCTCTTCTAGTGGTAGTGTGGGTGAGTAGCTTAGGTTTATCAGATGGGAGTGTTGTTGTACACACAGACACAGCACAGGGGGGGGGAAGGGGAACGAGGGAGACCAAGTTAAGGTGGAAGGGTTGTTATTTGCATATAGTTATAGTAGCACTATGATACAACTAGATTGCAGTAACCATAACAACCAATTGTGCACTGGAAGTGTTGCTGTGAGTGAACGGCGCAGTGACACAAGTGATTAAAGAGCAACGTGAAGCGGCGAAAAAGCAATAAAACAATAAATTGTGGGGGTCAAACAGATGTTTTTTCAATTACAAATACAATTTCATTGTTTGCAAATGACCCTTTGGTGGCCGCGAATGGCGTTGTGGAGTCGACGGCGTTTCGACCTATTTAAATCAAGGTCATCATCAGGACGATGGTTACATAATTCTGGAATAGTGCTGATGGCACTATGAGAGGGAGAATCCACGAGAGGGGGAGAATCCAGGGGAGAATTCCGCTGGTCTGGAACTGCTTTAGGACGTCAATCGATTGGAGACCGGCGTGTAAATAGCTGAGCTGCGGTCTAGGTGTTCAATTCCACTGGCAGCAAGGGAACCGATGTCTGGTGGACGGAGCGATTAGTGCACGGGGTTGTTCACGACCAGCAGTGTCGTGATCCAGGAAAATGAGCCCGTTCACCACCGGGATCAAATGGAAGAGCGCATCACAGCGGACGAGCTCTCGAAAGCTTTGAAGAGTATGCCGGTTGGGAAAACGGCGGGTCCTGATGGGCTCACGCTGGCATTCTACCGTCTCTTTCTTCCGGAGCTCCAGGGCCCCCTGTTACGCCTTTTTAACTCATTTGCTGAGGCTGGATCCGTCACCCCAACAATGGCTGAAGCAGAGATTGTGCTGCTCCCGAAACCCGGGAAAGATCCCACCGCCTGCGCATCATTCCGCCCCATATCCCTACTTAATGTAGATGCTAAAATCTACACCAAGATACTGGCGCAACGCCTGGTGCCCTTCCTGCCGGGCCTGATAGATCCCGACCAGGTGGGCTTTATCCCGAGCGTCAGGGGGCGGATAACCTGCGCCGGGTAGCGCACCTGGTACAGAAGGTCCGCCACCACGGAATCCCTGCCTTCCTTCACTCCCTGGACGCGGAGAAAGCCTTCGACCGGGTCGACTGGTCTTTTCTTCGGGCGGTCCTCCTCCGCATAGGCCTCGGGCCTCTCATGGTTGCCCGCATAATGGCACTGTATGCAGCCCCTTCAGCGCACATCGCGTCAACGGCGCCTTGACCCCGTCTTTCCCCATCCGCAGGGGCACCCGCCAGGGATGCCCACTCTCGCCGCTGCTCTTCGCTCTGACGGTGGAGCCCTTGGCGAATGCTATCAGACAATCGGCAGATATCCGGTGTATCCGCATGGGGGGGTGGACCATAAGATAGCCCTCTTTGCGGATGACCTTCTGTTGACGCTCACGGAGCCCGCGACCTCTCTCTCGACACTCCTGGATCTTCTCTCTCAGTTCGAGCTGACGTCGGGCCTTCGAGTCAACCTTCCTAAATCGAGTGCGCTTAATCTCACTCTTCCCTCACGGCTGTTGGAAGACTTGCGGACCATTAACCCCTTCCGGTGGGCCCCCACTTTTATACGCTACCTGGGTATTAACATCACAGCTGACCTTACCTACTAACTGTCCGGCCTGTAGAACTTCCATACGAACGGACCTCCGCCGTTGGAAGTCATTACCCCTGTCCTGGCTAGGACGCCTCAATGCGGTCAAGATGACCCTTCTGCCGAAGGTTCTCTACCTCTTTCAGGCACTCCCCACGCCAATCCCGCACAAGGATATTCTGGGCCTCCAGAGAGAAATGGTCGCCTTCATCTGGGGTGTGGGGCGACCGCGACTGTCGACCAAGGTTCTGTTGCTACCAAGAGACCGGGGGGGTTTAGCATGCCCTTACCTTATGGCCTATTATTGGGCTTCCCATTAGAGGTATGTCTCGGAGTGGTCGGTGCGAGCTAGTGAAAAGCACTGGTTCCACATGGACCGTGCCGCGGCGTGCCGTCCACTCTGGGACTTGGCCTGGCTGGGTAGACCTGCTAGACACCCTAGTGCTTATATCGCTATCCCCACGCGCACTGTGTTGGAGATCTGGGACAGAATCGCGATCCCCCGAGGCCTTACTACCTTTCCCTCCCCCCTCACGCCAGTGTTGCTTAACGCAGACTTTCAGCCAGCTTCCCACCCACCAGACTTTCCGACCTGGGCGGCAGGAGAATGTCGCATCATAGAACAGCTCTTTGAAGATGGGTCCTTCAAATCCTTTGAACGATGTCGAGAAGATTTCAACCTCCCCAAAACGGCGCGGCTAGAATACTTTCAAATCCGCCACTGGCTGCGGGCTCCATCGTATACGGAGGGCGCCATGCGCCAGCTTACGCCTTTGAACTCCTGGTTCGGTCATTCGACGGATCCAGGGGACTGATCTCCCGGACCTACAAGGTCCTCCAAACCTCCCAGGCGATATCACCCCACACGTACCAAAGCCAGTGGCAGAGAGACCTTGAGGCGGATATTCCTCCCGGCCGGTGGGCGCAGCTCTGGCGGGACATACAGCGTATTTTTAAATCTTTAGCACAGCAGGAGTCCGCGTACAAAATTATGACGCGCTGGTACTATACACCTCTTCGACTCCAACGAATGTTCCCTGGATATGCTCCTGTTTGTTGGCGATGCTTGAATTCTCGGGGCTCCTTCCTCCACATCTGGTGGGACTGCCCGCTAATCTTGCCGTATTGGGCGGAAATTCTTGATCATGTTAAAGCAGTAGTGGGTTACCCCCTGCCTAATGAACCGGGAGTTGTTATTCTGGGCCTCCGTCCCACCTCTCTTAAAGCCATGAAACCTGCGGACTGGCGCCTGATTTTCCACATGCTCACTGCTGCAAAGCAGGTCATCGCATTGCATTGGAAAAAGGCTTGTACTCCTCCGGTCCCGGTGTGGATCACGCACCTATGGCAGGTCATGGCAATGGAACTCCTAACCCACAGACTGGCACATACGGACGCCAAATTTCAGCGCACTTGGCAACCTCTGATCCAATACCTAACACGGTTGGAGCACGCTCGCTATGTACCTCCTCGCCTGCGCGCCCTACAACTTTTTGCGGATCCACTATTGCCTAGAGGGGCACTCCCGACACTGACCATGACTGATAAGACCTGCTCCTGACCCTCTCCGATCGTGCCGCTCATCAAGGTCAAGACTGATTACTCCATGGAGAGCCCTTCACTCCTCCCAGGCCCTCCTTTCCCTTCCTACCAGCTGGCCAGAGAGCTGTTTTTTCTTTTCTTCCTTCTCCTTTTCTTTCTTTCTCTCTCTCTCTTCTTGGTCACGCCACTTCTCAAGTTCCCCGCGGATCAGCGCTCACGCCAACTCCCATGGCACTCCTCGGCCAGCGTCGAGGGCTCTTGCCAGCCGAGGCGGCCTAGGGTGGTCGGTCCCCGACCAGCCAGTGCCAATTCAATGCGCTCAGCTCACGGCCCTCACTGTCGGTGGGGTAATCCCTCCCCACTCCTATCCACTACTCACTTGAAGCGGGAAGAACGAGTGGGACATGGCACATAACCCCCCCAGCTCTCACCCATTGACCACCAGGCCTTGCTCGCTCCAGACCACCGGGGCCTACTACCCTTCCCAATCATTAGCAATCTGCCATATACCGCATAGTATATGACACCACTTCGCCTGAACTCTCCTGCAATGTTACAGTTCTCCGCTAGCGGGCTCCGTGCCGCTTTCCCGGTCAGAACAACGGTTTCCTTACACTGACAAGATTATGCCTATTACACAGTCACTGGGTGCTATGTTCTGTTTGCAGATGGGCTACTGCCCTATTGCTGATGATTTCCCCCAACGCGGCCGGCCCAAAGTGGTTGTAGGCGGCATGCTCTGTGCTTCCCCACCTGGTTTAGCCTTTGGCTGGCATTGACAACCGCGCTGCCGGCCCGACTGGGATGTAGGCAGAACGCTGTGGATGTGACCTTTCTACTTCTCAATAAAGGTTTTTGAAACTTAAAAAAAAAAAACACGTAGTGCCTTTCCCTGACATCTCAAGGATCAGCAAAACACACACCTTTTCAGAATCACAAAGAAAATTAAAAAATAATTCACTGGTTACTACACAGGGTAGAATTACATTGTTTATAAAAAGTTGTACAGGAGGTAGATTCTATCTGTAGACCTCTTCACTCCCTCCTTTTGTTATATTTTCGTTTGATATCAAACACCATAATCTTCAGTGCATCCATCATGTAGCTGGGTCAGTCGTGACGACCAGTGACCAACAGATGGTTTCAGAATGGCTGCCTGAACCCTTGCAATGACCAGCAATGGAACTGGGCATCACAGTGTCATATCTGCTCATGCAGATATGTCCTCACATATATTATAATGCACCTTGCCTTAGGACTGTAAGGCTTCCTGTAGGGGTGACTTACATATTATATATGCAGTGTCTTTGGACATGGAACACAGGGAGTGAGCCGTCATGTTTTCAAAAATAGTTTGCAACATTTCAGGCAGTTTGTAATGGCAGGCTGCATGCAATTTGTGTGTTGGTCCCTTAGGGTGGCATAATACATGCTGCAGCCCTTAGGGGCCCTCTTTAGTACCCATGCCCTAGGTACTATGGATACCATTTACTGGGGACTTACACAGGTGCTAAAGTCCTGGCCAATTGGGTTACAATTGAACATTGTACCTGTTTGAATGTAAAGACTAGCACTGGGGACCTGGTTAGCAAGGACCCTATGCACTTTCAGTCAACAAGCATCTGTACTAGGGCAAAAAGTGGGGGATAACCATGTCAAAAAAGACACTTTCCTACAAGCAGTTATTGATCTCACTAGTTTTCCTGGTCTTCCTCTATCTGGTCAATATCATCCTGGCACTGGTCCTCTAAGACCTCCTGCTCCTTGTTATCCTGCTTCTGCACTAACATGTTCTCTTAGTGCTGATGCTTCTTGGTTGGCCAGCCACCCTACTTGGACATCCTGTCTCCTGTGATCCTACCTCCCTTATCCTGGTTCTCTTTTCCTTTCTCACTCTGGTCCTCCTTGTGCTGGAATGCCAGGTCTTGATCTATCTGAGCCTCTGGGCCTTAATATTCCTGTTCCGATTCGCTGTGGTGCCACTGGTACTGCTTGCCATGGTCCTCTTAGCTCTTGTCCTTCTGGCTCTGGTTTCCTTGGCATCTGCTCCAAATCCTCCAGGTCCTGTTCTCCTACTCTTTTTCATTTTGATTCTGGCCTGCATAGGCCTGATCTTGCTATTTCTGTTTCTCAGAGTCTTTGCTCTCTTCCTGGTTTTGTACCTATTGGATTTGATTCTCTATTTCCTGGTCCTCCTTGTTCTGGTCTTTGTATGCATAGCAATCTTGTTCCTGGTCACCCTGGCCATACTGGTTCTTCCAAGCCCCCTTCTCTTAGCCCTTCCTCTTCCTTCCTGGGCCACTTTACCCATGTCCCCTTGAGCTGGTGCTTCTGATCCTCCTCATTCAATTCATCCAATTCCTGGTAGCCCAGATATTCCTATACCAGCATAGAAGTAGCAAAACAAGCTCTTGGGCCCTGGTCCTCCTAGGCCGGGCCCTCCAGATATTCCTATAACAGCATAGAAGTAGGAAAAAAAGCTCTTAGGCCCTGGTCGTCCTAGGCCGGGCCCTCTTAGTCCAAGCCCTTCTGGTCTGGATCATCCAGGTCCTCCTGGCCAGGTGTCATTTTCTCATTGTCCTGCTGGTGGTGTACCCATAATCCTGTCCCTTTTGGTGTTGACTCGCTTTGTTTGGGTCCTTCTGAGTTTGGTCATTTTGGTCCTGGTCCTCCTGGCCTCCCTGATCCCTGTGCTATTCTGTTTCCTGGTCCTCTTGGAGCCTATCTTCTGGACCTGGTGGCCTGGGTCTCCGGTCTCACCCTCTTGGTGCTCCTGGCCCTGGTCCTCCTCTTCTTAAATTCTATAGTTCTGATTCTTTGCCCACTGGACCTTAACCTCTTGTTCCTGGTCTTTATAGTGTGGGTACAGTCCCCTTGCTTTTCCTGACTCTGGTTGGCCTATTACATCTGATCCTCCTCATCCTGGCCCTGCTGTCTGAGATGATCGATATGCTCTACTTGGCACTCTTTTGTCTAATCCTCCTAGATCTGGTCTTCTGGTGCTGGTCCCACTAGTCTTGGTTTCCTTAGCCCTCGATCCTCCATCCCTATCCTAGTCTTACTAGTCCTCCTTGTCTCCTGGTTTGCCTGTTCTACCTTGTTCTTGTCCATCTGACCCTGGTAACCCCTGTCATGGTCCTCCTAATAGTAATCCTCCTGGTTTTGGTCCTCCTTGTCCCCCGCCCTGGTCCTCCAAGTTCTTGTGTTCGATGTAGTCATTGTCATCCTTGTTTAGGTTCATCTTGAGTCTGATCCTCATGGACATTCTGATCCTGGTCCCATTGGGCCTGAGTTTCCTGGTCCTTTCTATTCCTCCTGGCCCTGTTGATCTAGGTCCACCTGGTCCTGCAAGCCCTGCTCCTACCCAGTTGTGGTTTTCCCTGTCCTGGTTCTTGTGCTCTTGGTCCCCTGGTCCTCCTTGGTCAGATCTCTGTGGTCTTGGCCCTTCTGTCCCTTGTCCTCCTTTCCATTGTTCTTCAGGTACTGGTTCTCTCGGTTCCATCCACCGGAGTCTACTACCCTGGACCTGGTCACCTAGTCCCTCTAGTCTTGGTTGGTGCTCTTTTAGCCTTATAGTCTTCCTTGTTTTGCTGGTCCTGGGCCTTCTGTTCCTCTTACCCTTAATCCTTCTGTTATTTTGAGCCTGGTCGACTGGATCCTGATTCCCTTGTTTCGCATCCTCATGGTTCAACTGATCATTCTCACCCTAGTCCCAGTCACCCTACTCCTGTTTCTCCCGGTCCTGTTGCTCCTCATTCATTTGTTCCTAGTCCACCCTGGCTTAAGTCACCCTGGTCCTTGTGAAATAGGTCTCCCTTGCCCTGTGTTCTTCTTGGCTGGTCCACATGGCTCTGGTCCTCATAGCCCTCCTTGTGGTCCACCACATAGTTATGATTATCCTACTGTTCATCATCCACATCTTTCTTTCACTGGTGCCCTCCATAATGATTTTAGCCGGTTACAGTCTCCAAGCCTGTCACTCAGATTTTTATTTAACTGATTTTTTGGGTTCCAGATTTCTTTTGCTGAGACAACACTCTCAAGGACAGAAATGAGGGCCCAATAAAGACGGAATCCAGCCCACTTAAAACACTGCTTAGCACGTTAAAAACAAAACTACAATTCCCATGACACATTGGGTGGGTGACAAAAATGTTAGTGTGGCTTAAAGGGCCACTCACGACAAAGAATCAACAAGCTTCACTGCCTGAAACCCAAGCTGCTGGCTGGGTGTTAAAAAGTGTGTTTGTTCAGCAGGTAGTTGAGTTACTAGACACTTTCCACATGACTTAGCCAGATGCTTTACTTACCTGTCTTCTGCTTTCACTTCCCCCAGTACCATGTCTCACACACAATTTACCTCCTGCTAGTTTCCCAAAGCACTATGACCCAGCACCCATTTCCTTATGGAAGTGTCCCATTGTTTTTGGCCCAGATGCCACCTGTCTCTTTGCACTCCTAATTTGCTGCTGCTTGTCAGCCTCTGTTGTGTTGCCATGTCTAAAATACTAAATACACCCCCTTGAAAAGAAGCCAAAACTAGCACAAGGCATTCGTAAGAAGCCCAAAATTAGCCCAGCTCTAAAAAACATCAAAAGGATGTATTCTGATGAGTTAAGAAAACTTTTATGTAACATGCATTAATACATATTCATTATTCTTTGAAGACAAATACTCCTAAACTGCAGCACAAAATATATTAGTGCCATATCCTGAAGATCCTGAAACAGATGTCTGATTCCTATATTTCTAATTTTAAGATTTTATGAACATTAATGCATTTATTGGCAACTGATTTTACTTTTTTTTCCTATAAAAAACTTAGCTTAATTCATCCACATGCCTTTGTACATACTTTTTCTTACATTCTTATAGGCACTTACTTTCAAATGCTTCACATACTTTCTTGCATACCCACTACTCTGCCTCTACATGGAGTCCCTTTATAATTCATGTTCGTGTAAATAAAGACTCCATTCACACTATTTATCCAGACACCAGTCAAATAATACATGATCTCTACTATTTAGTCTGCAACCAGATAAACAGTAAAGTTACAGACATTTAGCCGGCTGCTGGCTAAATGGCAGAGACAATGTAGTATTTGGCCAGCTGACATATAAATAATAATTTCACATGTAATTTGTTTTATTCTTTTTTTGGTTTTGTGTTTTGCTTTAGGAGCTTGGCATGTCTAGGCCAATGCAGGCCCATGTGGAGATTGAGGGACAACCAAGAAAAAATGCAAAGATATTTTTTTTATATCAGAAGCATCATTTTTCTGTTCTTTGTGCAGTCCTTTACTTTTAGATCTGATTTGTTCTTTGGGCTGTAAATTTACAATGTGCATTTATTTTCATCATGCGCTTGCACGCTACATCAACATTTTGTGGATTTAATGGGCAAGTGTGTCAGTGTGTTCATTAACTCATTTCCTTCTTTTTCCTTTCGCTCACTTTAATTGTCTTCCAGTTGCAACCATTTCCGAAGTACTCTCATCTTGGTGATCTAAGAAATATTCAAGTCAGTCATTTGCATCCAGATCAGAAAGTGGCTTAAATCTATTAACTGTTGGAATTTTGCACATGTCCCGTCCTATAGGCCGAGGGGGAGGTAAGGGCCCATACCCTGATCCCCAGGTGTTAGCAGCACTCTGGCGCTAGAAAAAACACAGTGGTACAATAGAAAGGGTATCGGAGATGTTATTTGTGGTTTGCCTAAAGACTGAATTTATCAGTCAGCATGCCAATTCTGGGTTTCTACAGGTAACCACTATGCAATCCCCAACTAACTTTCTTGACGGGCCTACCCAACCTACCCTCCTCAGCATAAGAATAACATCATATTCCTTGATGGAGAATGCAGAGTTTCCTGACAACCACTGGCAAGCTTTATTTTTTAAGTCTGGGAATTTCTCTCCCCTACCCTCTGGCACTGGTGGTACCCCCACTATTAATGTCACATACGGGCAACATGCTGGTGGTAGATTTAGAGTCTGCTGAGAAAGTCATGCACCAGTGGGGCATCTATTTGCTACTGGGACGTTTGATGACCCTAAACTGCGAGGGGTCAATCTATGGGTCCCTTGCTCTCCCAACTGAGAGCTTTCAGGTGGGACTGATATATCTGAGGCCCTCTCTGAGGAAGAATGGAGTGCAGTGCCATTTACTCTCCTAGAGTTCCGGTGGGATGAGCCCTGGGTATGCTGTGAGGTGTTACTTCAGAAAAAGAGGAATTAGTGGGCGGCACTAGATTCGACTCTGGGTGGGATTTTAATATTCTGATCCTATATCCAGCATCGTTTTCTCTAATGCACCTATTCTATCCAAGATGAGCTTTATGGCAGAAGTAAACATCTGTCTTATCTGATTTAAGAGCCCACTCATTAAGGATTTTAAATCTTTGAGGGACATGGTGTCACTGGCAAGAGGTGCCACGAGTTGAGGATTAATGGTCCCTCCAGAAGATGAGGTGGATTTGCGGCCTGACTTTTTGGAATTGGTTGGGGTTGGGCTAGGCTTCCCCTTTTTTTTCTTTTTTGCTGCTGGCTCACTGATGATGGAGCTCAATGAAAGATCAGAGACCTCTGTGGAAGGACCTGGCCTGAGACCCCCTCCTCTTGAATCTGAGCAGAAGAGGAGGCCCCCTGTAGGGTCAGTGTACTAGCCCCAGCGTCCCGGGAAGCATCGCTAATATCACCATGCAAGGTGTTAAGTTGGGATGTGACAAAGCTCAGATTCTCTCCCAGATCCAGTGATAACTGTCTCTCAACTGGCTAGATCCCCTTCGAGACCACACTAGCAGCCCGATTATGAAAGGCGTCCAGAGTGGTACCCATATGTGTCAAGGTGGGGCCAGGCTCTTTCTCCTTCCCAACCCGTAATTTGCGTTTTACCATTTTAGGGCTGAACAAATACCAGGGGCATGAAATCAGGCTTCGTTACGGATTACGGGGGGATTAGAGTATCTCAGAGGTAAACCAAGGGGGAGGAAAACCCACACTTTGACCCCCGCCAATCTCTCATTGGCGCCTCCAGGCACGGGGGCCAGAGTCCTTTACGGCCCGCCTCCACCTACATGTAGAAGAAGAGTGTAGGTGACGATTGGGTTATAAGCGATGAGTCTAGCACAAGTCTCTAGCTTGTAATCTCTCACTCTCCAGCCACTGGTCTCCAGTAGCTCCTTGACAACCTTTCGCAACTCCCCCCGCCATGTGGTAACCACCGCTCCTGGTCAGAGTCGCCCTCTTCTCGCCGCAAGCAGATCAGGACTTGCAGCACCAGAATCGGCAGAAACGCCACACTCCCAACCACCTCGTCGTGCTGTACACCGGCATCCACCCTCCTCCGCGAGTAGACCGGGCGCAGTGACGGTGTGGCGGGTGCAGCAACACTGGCGGAGCTATGGTACCTTAGTGCCATCTGTGGACAGTGAAATCAGGGACAAGCTCTGCCGCAACACAGCTGCAGCAATGGAGATATCACACTGGAGCGGGCACCTTACAGGACACAGCTGGGTCACTTGAATTCCGCAAAAGGAAGAGAACCACAACCCGTCAGTCGGCCCTCCATCAGGACTAAAAGCATGCTCGCTCTCTGTGTGTGACGTGTGTTGGTGGGCACGAGCACGGCAGCAGGGGGAGGGACAGGACTAACACATCTATTAATCAAAACTGGGTTGTATACTATCAAATTACTACAAAATACAGTTTATGAATAGGCCCCAAAGTCTCCAACTGTTGGGAAAATGACTTCTTGTCACACCTGCATAGTTCCACAGTGCAGGTTTCTGGAAACCAGGTTTCTCACCTTCCAGGTCTACTGCAGGGTCTAGTCCTCTTTAGTTAGCTGGGCCATCTTGGAGGCAGGAGTACTACTGCTCTTTGTGTCCCTGAAGCAGGTAAACAGAAGGCCAACCACTTGACCCTTGGAAAGAAGTTTCAGATCATGGGTGCCAACAGGATTCAAGGATCCTTGAGTCCTTATATGAGTTCTCTTCCAGCAGGACTCACAAGTCTTTTTCCAGCATGGCTGTTGTCTTCAGGTGGGTCTTTCCTAGGTCCAGGAATGCTCTTAGCAGGTATAGATCGATGTTCCAGTTTTATCCTGTGCACTAGCCAGTGATCAGAGGAATTCTATCACCCAAGCCTAATAATCTACTAGCAGTTCACCTCCTCCTTTTGCAGCACTTTTTCTTTGCCTTACTGTAAAATTACCCAGGAACCCCCGTTTCAAGATGGTGGGACCCAGCTGCCCCAGACAGGCCTGTCGTCCACTTTGTGGCCACTCCCCTACCTGATAGGGTCAAAACTGGTTTTTCCTCCTACTGTGGCTGGAACAAAACTGACTACAAGTGTCCTGGGTATGAACAGAAGATGGCCTCCTTGCCATTTCCAAGTTAAAAAGAAAGTGCTGAAGCTGACCTTTGTTCTGTCCATTGTTCTTGGCCACTCCCAGATAGCTAATCTCTGGTAAGTGGTTAGAAGTTAACATCCATTGGCTTTTCCTTGGCTCAGAAGCAAACCATTGTCCTGTGAGCCAGAGTTTTTTACCTCTCCCAGCCAAAGATGTAGTATCTGGAAGTGTGAAAGGTGGATAACTTTGGTCAGGCAAGCTTTCACTGGTTGTTTAATTTATACCCACAGAGGGCATCATTTACCTTGAGTAATACCACTCACCAGCTATAGATTAGGTAGACTGCTTAAGTACGCCAGTCCATTACCTCTTTTCTGCTAAATCACATACTGGTGCATGTACTTCCTGTATGTGTTATTGTCGGGTATTACGTAACCATTTTCTTTACTCTATTGCTGATGCCCTGCTGATTCCAACTTCCCCCCTGTAATCCCAATTACAGGAGGGGTCTAGTTGGAATAGTGTATTCTCTATCAGGTTGCATGGTGCCTTCTCAATATGTCTGGGCTAGTGCCAGGATTGTGTACTGTGGTTCTCAAGATGTTTGGGATTTTCTTTACATTACATTCATGACCATCACCACATTGTAGGATACTGTAGGGGGCACCGTTTGCTGTGCTGAAGTGTGTCACTAGAAGACAGATGTAAGCAATGTAGGCCAACTGACTCACACAGATGCCAGATATTGATGCATATGGGAAGATCTCTGTCAATTGGGTTCTGCTCATTTAGTACGGCCAGATTATTTTTTGCTTCTTGATCACCCGGTTATCAACTTTTTACCATGGGTGAGTCCCACTACTTGTGTCCCACATACGATAATCATACGGTAAATGGACTGTGCATGTTTACCAATAGGGTCTGCCTTTTCAGATAAGGCTGTTGTGACACAGATAGGGTAAGGGGCACTTGACTGGTTACACATGAACACGTGTGTGTACACGTGCAGGCTGCGTGTGGGAGCCTACCAGTGTGCGCAGCCTGGTAACTGTGCACTGGTAGTCTGGCGCAGAGTAGACTCTGTGAGGTGAAATGTTGACCGGTATTTTGGCAAAATATCGATTTAGCAATATCGATCTACAGAAATATCGTTCTAAGTATCATGACATAAATATTGTGATGCAGAAATATTGTTGAAAAAAATATTGTTTTTTAGGTAAGTAATATCGTTTTCAAGAATATGTGTTGTTAATATTGTTTTCAATAATATAGTTGTAAAAATATCATTTTTAAATTATCTTTATATGTTTTAGTTCATATATAAATTTTTATATGTTAAATACTGTTTGTATAATTGTTGACAATATTTCTAAATATAGTTAGTAATTTTAAGTGATTTATATTTTTTTTAATTGTTAATAGTAATTTATAGTGTTGTAGGGGGTTGTGAGGTTTGTAGGGGTACAGGGTGGGAAGTTAATTAAGTACATTTAATTATAATTAATGTTTAAGTTATTCATTATTTCATTGATAATTAATTATGTAAATTGTGTAATTACTCTACATATATTTTAGCTGCGAGTTGTTGGGTTTGTAGGAGTATAAGGTGGGAAGTTAATTAAGTAATAATGGATTAATAATTATTAATTTATTTGAAATTATTTAATTGACTGTTAATTATGTAAATTGTGTAATTATTTTATGTTTAAGCTATATTTTAGGTGTGGAATGTTGATTTTGTAGGGGTTTGGCTGGGAAGTTTATTGAGGAATAAGTGACCAACAATTAATTATTAATTTATTATAAATATTTAATTGATTATTAATTATGTAAATTGTTTATTAATTATATTTTTCATTTATATATTAGTTGCGGGCTGTTGTGTCTGTAGGGGCATAGGGTGGGAAGTTATTTAAGTAATAATTAATTAACAAATAATTATTCATTTATTAACAATTATTTAATTGATTATTAAATATGTTATTTGTGTTATACTTCTTTATTTTAGATATATTTTAAGTGTGGGCTGCTAGGGTTGTGTTAGTATATTGTGGGAACTTAATTAAATAATACATTAACATTTTCTTGAATTCTAAATTAATTATTACAATTTGTAATAATCATGTAAAATGTTTAATTGTTTTTTAGTTGTATACATATATATATTCACTGAAAAAACCATAGGTTTCAGGGACGTTATAGTTACAAATTAGCATTTAAAAAACCTTTGAAATTCACTGAAAAAACCATAGGTTTTAGGGACAGTTATAGTTAGTTGGACATTGCACTCGTACAAAACCCGTGAAATTCCCCCGTTATAGTTAGTTCAGCTAACTATAACTCGCGCCTCGCAATGCACTGCTGATGACGTCACATATTACATCACTCATGACATGGTCAGTGACATCACTGATGACATCACTGATGACATCTCAAATGACATCACTGATGACATCATCCAGGGACTGTGTGTTTCTGTAAAGTTTAAATATTTTTAATATATATAGGGAAAGGCGTATTGAAGAATGAGTGGGTGTATAAGTGTGTGTATGGATGATTTAGTAGGTGCGTGACTAATTCTATAAGTGAGTGATTAAACGTATCTTACTGAATGCATGGGTTAGTGACTAAACTGGGTTAATGTCTGTATCTGTCTGTTGCTGTGTAAGTGGCTGCATGGGTTTGTGAATAGCTACATGAGTGTCTATAAGAGTTATTGATTTGTTGTCTGAGTATCTGTATGGGTGCCTGAGTGTTTGTGTGGATGGGGTGCGTGCGACTGTGCATAGATGTGTGAGTGGGTGATTCACTGGGTGGATGGTTTCAAGAGTGCATCTGTGATAGACTGTATGGGTGGCTAAGTGTGTGTAAGAGTGTGTTAGTGAGCGAATGTATGTCCCAGTGGTACATGTGTGAGTAACTACATATGTGAAAGGCAGTATATATGTGTATTGGAGTATATAAATAGCTATAAGCGAGAGTGAGTGATTGTGATAGTGGCTGTATGGATGAGTGTGTGCTTGTATCAGTGATTGTATAAGAGCGTAACAATGTGCTAGTATTTGTATGATTAAGTGAGCTGGTGTGTGTATAACTGTATAGGTGAGTAAATGGCAGTGTGTTTAATTATTTGCATGACTGACTAGGTGTGTGAGTACCTCTATGGATGAGTGGCGGTGTTTGAGTGTCTATATAGGAGTAAGAGTGCATATGATTGTCCTGTACTGAGTGACCATAAGTATGAGTGACTGTACGGGTGAGTGAGTGGATGTGTGTGTGTAGACCTAAGAATCAGTGAGTGGGTATGTAGTTATTGGTGTTGGAGTGTCTATGGTTTTGCGAATGGCAGTCTGTAATTTAGATTGGGTGTATCAAAGGTTATATTAGGGTGTGAGGAGGTGCATCAGATTATCACGTGGATGATGTCATCAGTGATGTCATTTGAGATGTCATCAGTGATGTCATCAGTGATGTCACTGACCATGTCATGAGTGATGTAATATGTGACGTCATCAGCAGTGCATTGCGGGGCGCGAGTTATAGTTAGCTGAACAAACTATAACGGGGGAATTTCACGGGTTTTGTACGAGTGCAATGTCCAACTAACTATAACTGTCCCTAAACCTATGGTTTTTTCAGTGAATTTCAAAGGTTTTTTAAATGCTAATTTGTAACTATAACGTCCCTGAAACCTATGGTTTTTCAGTGAATTTCAAAGGTTTTTAAATGCTAATTCCTAACTATAACATGTCTGAAACCTACGGTTTTTTCAGTGAATTTCAAAGGTTTTGTAAATGACAATTTTTAAATGTATTAATTGTTATATTAATTTTTTTCATACTGATTTATTACATTTTTAGATTTTTTTTTTTACATATTTTATTTTTAAATTACATTGTAATTACATTATACATTACATTACAAAAATACTTTCTCAGAATGAATTACTTTAGTTTAAATACTTTGCACATAGGCAATAGACTTTTAAGTACAGTAGTTACAGTTGTTGCAATGGGCACCACATTTTCAAACACAATGCAACATTCAGCTCAATGTGAATTTCTAGTTAAATGCAATTAGTTACTTTATGGATTACTTTTCTAACCACAGGACTGGATCCTAGATTCAGTCCTGGTACATCTCCTGTAAACAGTTGAGTAAAAGCGTTTTGGTTACAGTCGTGATTTTTAAGGAATATTATTGTATTTTAAAAGTTGACAGAAACTTTTTCTCATAGAATCACCAATGTTATCCTATGGAAGGAAATTCACTTAGCAGGTAAAAACTGTTATCGTTACTTTTTCTTACTCAGTGTTGGATCCTGGATCCAGCACTGGTGCATCTCCTGTAAACAGTTGAAAAAATGCGTTTAAGTCATACAGGCGATTTTTAAGGAATATTTGTAGTTTGTGAAAATCGACACTTTGAAACTTTTCTGCTGAAAACCAGACAATGGATTCCTATGGAAGAAAAGATAAGTTACTGGTAAGTACGGTTAAAATTACTTTTCAGGGTCAGTGCTGGGCTAAAAGATGCAGCACTGGGTTCTCTCCTGATAACAGGTGAGTAAATTGGAATTCGTATTTCGGCTGATTTTAGAAGAATAATTTAAAGTTCCAAAACTCCACACTTAGAAGATTTTCCAAGTGAAACCAGTCAATGTTAGCCTATGGAAGGAAATTCAAGTTACTGGTAAGTACGGTTAAAATTACTTTTCAGGACCAGTACTGGGCTGAAAGATGCAGCACTGAGGTCTCTCCTGATAACAGGTGAGTAAATCAGAATTCGGATTTCGGCTGATTTTAGAGGAATATTTGTATGTTTCAAAAATCAACACTTAGAAACTTTTTCAGCAAAAAGCAGGCAATGATATCCTATGGAAGGAAATTCAAGTTACTGGTAAGTACGGTTAAAATTACTTTTCAGGATTAGTACTGGGCTGAAAGATGCAGCACTGAGGTCTCTCCTGATAACAGGTGAGTAAATCGGAATTCGTATTTCGGCTGATTTTAGAGGAATATTTTAAAGTTCCAAAACTCCACACTTAGAAGAATTTCCAAGTGAAACCAGTCAATGTAAGCCTATGGAAGGAAATTCAAGTTACTGGTAAGTACGGTTAAAATTACTTTTCAGGACCAGTACTGGGCTGAAAGATACAGCACTGAGGTCTCTCCTTATAACAGGTGAGTAAATCGGAATTCGTATTTCGGATGATTTTAGAAGAATATTTGCACAATGGTGAAGGGAGGGGCGGGGCCTGAGGTGACATCTGTGTAAACGCGCCCCGTGGCGCGTTTTAAGTTGGGGGATTAAGTCCCCTTGAATCCTGAGGGTCCCTAGGGGCCAACTAGCCCACCAGGAACCTCCAATATGCGCCAGAGGCTGCGTTGCAGAGACGTGTAGAGAGGCCACACCCTTTTACACCTCTCTGCAACGCAGCTCTGTGGCGCTTTCTGGATGTACCTGTTGGGCTAGTTGGCCACCAGGGACCCTCAGGATTGAAGGATTTAATCCCCAACTTAAAACGCGCCACGGGGCGCGTTTGCAGATGTCACCTGAAGCCCCGCCCCTCCCTTCACCACTGTGCAAACGCGCCCCGTGGCGCGTTTTAAGTCGGGGGATTAACTCCCCTTGAATCCTGAGGGTCCCTGGGGGCCAACTAGCCCAACAGGTACATCCAGAAAGCGCCACAGAGCTGCGTTGCAGAGAGGTGTAAAAAGGGGTGTGGCCTCTCTACACGTCTCTGCAACGCAGCCCCCTGGCGCATATTGGAGGTTCCTGGTGGTCCGATTTTTTTTTTTTCGGCAGGATTCGTGCACCCTGAGCGCATCACGCCGATTTTTAAAAAAAAAAAAATCTTTTTCTGCCCAGGGGTCCTTGTGGGACCCCTGAGCAGACCTAGGAGGTCAGGGTGTTTCTACCCTGCCCCCTTTTGCGCTTTGCGCACTTGTTTCTGTCCCTCGGTTCTACCGAGGACAAAATGGCTGCCAACACTTCCTGAATCGGAATGTTGACAGCCAGCTGACAACCAATAGCATGCAGCTCGTGATCGGGACGGTGCGCGCAGGGTGCGCTGAGGGTACGCGTATCCAACGCGCCCATAGATATATATGTACTTTTACTTTTGATTTTCTCAGGAACTACTGAACGGATTTACACCATTTAAGCAAAGGCACCAGTCTGAACCAAGGACTACCTCTTTGCCAAATTTGGTGTAATTCCGTTCAGCAGTTCGGGCTGTAGCTGCGACTAAAGGTTCCTATGGAAAAATGAATGGGGAAAACGCGTTTTGGGACCCCCTTTTTCTCGGCCCCCGCTTCACGTATCACCCCGAGACTTTCAGGGTAGGAGCGGAGCGGAGCGCCCCAACAAGTTGGAAACTTTCACGAAGATTCGTCAACCGGCGCCAACGTTATTTCAAATAGAATGTCGCGGATTTCCTATGGATAATAGGTTGTAACTATAACTATCTACTGGCGACCGCCAGTAGATAATACATATATACATATATATATATTCACAAAACCCCATCCGATAGGAAAAGGTAAGAGGCCACTTCGGGGAAAACCTTGGAAACCTTTTATTACAAACAGCATGGGCATAATGCATTTCGGCAATTGTAGCCTTCCTCAGATGCCGCTGCTAACTGGTTTTCTCCACCCTATATATAGTTTTATATTTCTGGTCAACTAATAGAGTTATTAAAATATGTTATGTGTTATGTGTTTGAAGTGCAGTACTTTCCCTACTGTTGCACAGACTGGAGTGGGAATAGTAAATTCAAAACCACCGAAGTCCAACATTTTCTCTACTGTTGCAGATTGGAGTGGGAATAGCAAATTTTATCCCTTCAAAGTCCAACACTTTTCCGACTGTTACATAGACTGGGATTTGGAATAATACATTTTACTCTTCGGAAGTCCAACACTTTCCCTACTGTTGCACAGACTGGAGTTGGAATATTCAATTTGATCTCCCCAAAGTCTGACGCTTTTCCTACTGTTGCACGGACTGGAGTAAGAATACTTAATTTTATCCCTTTGAAGTCCAACACTTTCCCTACTGTTGCACAGACTGGAGTGGGAATAGTAAATTGTACTCTTCCGAAGTCCAACACTTTCCCTACTGTTGCACAGACTGAAGTGGGAATAGTGTGTGTTTTATTTTCTGATTTAAATACTTATTTTTTAAATTGCTGAAATATACATATATATTAGTATTATTTGTTTGTTTAATTTTATACTATTTGTTTCTATAAATAGATTTTTTTTTACATTTTTGTAATAATTTTTTTTATTTTATAGTTTTTTTATATTTAATTAACTTGGTAATATAGTTTAATGTTTTGTCCTTGTTTTTCATATTTTTCATGTTTATTTAAATATATACATTTATATATGTATGCTTTTTTATAACAGGAATTTAAAAAACCAAAATTTAATATAAATTAAAATATATATTATGTCATATAAATTAAAATTTATATAAAATACATATATATAAATTGAAATATATATATATAATGTTACATTCTATATATGTATATATAAACGTATGTGTGTATGCTTGTGCGTGTTTCTATATGACTATATATTTATATATATTTTTAAATATTTAAAATTATTTATTTTATATTATATTAATGCTTTATTTTAAAATATTTTAGATTGACTATTTTATACTAATATATATATATATATATATATATATATATATATATATATATATATATATATATATATATATATATATATATATATATATATATATATCAAAGCTCCAAGAGTACCCAACGTACAAGGGGTACTCGGACAGCAGCCATAAGCAACATGCCTTGGAAGGTATGCACACGTCCATCATACCGATACCATGAGCAGCTCGATCGCCGTTAATGCCTGACGCGTTTCTGGAGTATCTCATCTCCTCCTCAGAGGCTTCAGCAGTCCCAAAAAGCACGGGACACCACCCCGTCATTTAAATACTAAATAGTACGCCCTGGATGGGCTGCTCCGTCATGTCTCAAACGGAGTAGTCTGGGATTTGTAGTGTCCATAATAATTCCACAGATGGTAAGCGCTGCTAATCACTGCTGGCAAAAATAGCAAGCCCTCAATGGGCCTCGGCATGCTAGTGCGTGCTAAATCCTAAGCTGCTGTCCCACTCTTATGGCTCGGTGAATACCAAACCACGTGGCCCCCTTCAATCTCGGGTTGGTGCTCCTCCGCGGCAGGGTAGCCGCGTTAAATATCAAAGCTCCAAGAGTACCCAAGGTACAAGGAGCACTCGGACAGCAGAAACACGTCAGGCATTAACGGCGGTCGAGCTGCTCATGGTATCGGTATGCTGGACGTGCGCATACCTTCTAAGGCTTGTTGCTTGTGGCTGCTGTCCGAGTGCTCCTTGTAAGTTGGGTACTCTTGGAGCTTTGATATTTAATGAGACCAAAAAAACATCCAAAAAATAAAATAAAACTGAGAATTTTAGAAAATATATTGCAAAGTGTTTTGAATACTATTCAGATTGATGGACCCATCATAGAAAACAATTGTTCAGTGTTAGTAATTCACTGTCACTGGTTTTTTGTATATAAAAATAATTTTGTTTGTACACATGCACAGGATATTGTAATTAAGCAATGGCTCATGTTAACTACATCTCACACAATGCTTAGGAGCGTAGACAAAAAATAGACAGGAAATGACAACAGTAATTTTAAAAGTACTTCTACTGATTTTTGTCACACGCTATCTAGGATCGTGATCAAGGTCTTATGCTGAGACCGAAACGCGTTGGTCAGTTGTCTTCTACCCTAACTATGAGCTAAGAAAAATGGCAAAATACCTACGAGAGTGCGACCCGTTTTTCCTCCCCTGGCGGGAAGGAATGGTGATTGATAGAAAGCGGTCTGGCTCGACCGCGGGATACTGCACCGTGAGTGAGCGCCATTGAACCCGACGAACTGAGCCTAATTTCTAAAATATACATATATATACATATATATATATATATCCAACAAGCAAAGCCGCAGAGAGACCCGAGCCACTTGCAACGGCGGGCCGAGGCGGGTCGCGAGCCCACATACAACAACAAGTATTTCCACGGAATTCAATCCAAAATACGCCAAGGCCACAAATAAGTTCTTCAGTGTGAATTTAATTCAATCTCACATCCACTCTACGCGTTTCGGAGCGCTCGGCTCCTTTGTCACGAGTAAAAGCGAATACAACAATCTGTGCATTTAAAGGTCATGTGACACCATTTCGTGCATGAACATAAAAAGCAGACTTACATTGGAAAAAAGATACGTTTTGGCAGGCATTCAGGCATTAACATGGAGTGGCAATATATATTTCATGAAAATTAAAAAAGAGATAGACACTCATAAATTCGAGCAAGTGCGTTTGTCAATAAATCAAAGTGAATAAAATAAAATAATTCACTATAATCCTATGCCACTGTTGGTAAATCATTAATGTGCATTTCAATAAAGTTATATTCGAAAAAAACGAATGAAGGAATAACAGGCTCCCAATGCCCATATGTTAGGGCATTTGTATCAAAACAAATAATACTTCCCATGGTCTGCCGCCGTAACCGCTATTGATGCACTATAACTGTAGCGCTAAACGCCATCAATACAGCCCCAGTGGGCTTTTACCATATCACAGTGGGCCAAACAATCGTACTGCCCAAGTGGGCTTTAAACCAAGAGGATCAAAAACATTTTGTAATATTGAACAAACACATCCATATTAACATGTTCATGTATACAGATATTTATCACTCGTTTTGCCTTCCACTTGCCGTTGTACAACTATCCAAATCTGCAAGACATAAAAAGCAAAAGAAATGAGAACATATACACAATGTTTAGCACAATGTGCATTGACTTACAAATTGATTCTTACAGACGACCCGATTGATAGAAAAAACAGTACATTCAGTTTTTAAAATCATTCAGCAGCACCGCATTAAAATTGTATTGACTACAAAACATCAGGAATAATGTCAATTAGCCTAAATGAACAGCCAGGGCCTCATCAATATTATGTCCAGCCAGTGGTACTTGATAATTATCTTAGACTCTAAACGTCTCAACTCTTGGGTTCTATTGCCCCCCCGTTCCCGTATCGGAACACTGTCCAATACGCAAAACGACAATAGTGCATTATTCTGGTTGTGGTAAGTCGCGAAATGTCTCGCGATCGGATACTGTCTGTCATAGTTTTTGATTGCCCTCAGGTGTTCTAAGATGCGTTTTTTGACCTTGTGGATTGTACTTCCCACATAAAACTTATTGCAGGGGCACCTGAGTGCATAGACAGCAAATTCGGTAGTACATGAGAAGTGCTTTATTATCTTAAAAGGCTCACACTCACGAGACAGCTTCACTTCCTTGCAATTTTTACTATATTTACAGGCCTTACACTTCCCGCAAACATAGAAGCCCTGTACTGGGTTTCTGGGCTTGTCCCGTACCACAAGAGTACTACAGACCATATCTTTTAGTGATTTGGCCTTTCTATAGGTGATCTGTGGATGTTCGCTCAAAACTTTGTCAAGGTCATTATCAATTTTCAAAACATCCCAGTATTTGCTAAGGCATCTTTTAACCTCCCAAGATTGTTTATTTTAAGTGGTAATAAACCTCAGACTTTCCTCTTTTTCTTTTTTATCTTTTTCTTGTAGTAGCTGGTCTCTGTCTCTTTTATCAACTTCCATGATTGCAGTGGTAATGCATTTCTTAGTATAGCCCCTGATCAGAAAGCGCTCAATCATCACATTTTTCTCTTCCTCTTAAGCTTCTTGCGTACTACAATTGCGCTTGGCTCTTAGCAGCTCCCCCACGGGGATACTTCTAATAAGACTGCTGGGGTGACAGCTTTCTGCATGTAGCAGGCTGTTTCCCGCTGTCTCCTTTCGAAATAGGGATGTATCCAACCTGTCATTCATAACCCTGACTCGTATATCCAAAAATTCAATGGTTTCCCTATTGCATTGACTGGTAAATTTCAAATTAAGGTTATTTTTATTCAGATCACTGACAAATGTATCAGCTTCCTCTTCACTCCCTTCCCAGACACAAAAAATATCATCAATATAACGAGCCCATGCTCGTACATGTTTTTTGTACTGCTCCATCTGGTAGACGACCTGCTCCTCCCACCAGCCAAGGTACAAACACGCAAAGCTGGGGGCGAAGCAGGTCCCCATCGCCGTACCGAGTATCTGACGGAAAATCTGACCATCAAATACAAAGAAATTCTTAATCAGGCATATGTAAGCCATATCCAACAGCATTTCGGTGTGAAAGAAGTAAGACAGTGATCTATTCCCTAAAAAATATCTACATGCTTTGATACCTAAGTCATGTGGGATACTTGTGTATAAGCTGTTAACATCAAGGCATATCATCAACAAGTTGGAATTCCATTTAATCTCCCTAATATGTCTTAAAAAGTCACCCGTATCTTTAACGAACGAGGGGAGGCCTTGGACCAAAGGTTGGAGATAAAAGTCCACATATCTCGAGGTATTCTCAAAACCACTCCCACGTGAAGACACAATGGGTCTTCCCGGAGGGTTGCATTCATCTTTGTGTATCTTCGGGAGTAGATACAAAGCTGGTAGTTTTGGGTACTTACATCTCAAAAAGTCATACTCTTCTTGCTCAAGTAAACCTCTCTCCTTCCAATCAAACAGTACCTCTACATAATTACTATTGGCTTGTTCATACTTGACTCTTGTACTTTTTTCATATCTTGTTGTGTCAGAAAGTTGATTCATACCTTCATTCAGATACATCTCACGAGCTAAAACAACAACATTACCACCTTTATCGGACTTTTTATTACAATATTAGGGTCGCTCTGCAGCGATTGAATAGCCGTTATTTGGCCTGCTGAAAGATTATTAGTGTTATATTTGCGTTTGCATGCAATTTTCTTTAATTCTTTAACGACACCCTTTTCAAAAATCTCAATAGCTTCATTTGCAATTTGGGGGAGAAAGACAGATTTCGGTTTAAAACCGCTATCGTGATTTAAATCAAGTCTAATGTTGTCATTCAAGAGGCTCATGTATGGATCCGAGATAAAATTGGAATCACCTTCTAATTCATGAAGCGTATGTAGGACATTAATGTCCTCAATCTGAATAGTACTAAGAGCTAGTTCCTTCTCTGTGTCAGGTTCTTTAACCTTTGTTAAAAAACATTTTTTTAATTTGAGCTTACGTGTGAATTGGAACAGGTCGATTCTACATTGAGTGTAATCAAAAGGATTAGATGGACAAAACGAAAGCCCAAAGGAAAGCACCTCAATCTCCGTAGTACTAAGTTCACGTTTGGATAAGTTGATTACCGTTTTTGTATCCTTCATGGTTGTTGTTTTCTTTGCCGTCTTGTTCTTGTTCCCACCGGGCTGGCAATTTCTTCTCTTGGCAAGATATTGGATCTTCCTCCTCCTCTCCCGCCGCGTCCGCGACTTCCTTGCCCATTTAGGTTCTGTTTGTTCTGGGCGGATGTAATTCTTCCTTGTACCACTAAGGAGAACTCTTTTAAAATTTGTTCTTTTGCACTTGGTGCTGCAGAAGTCGCCATATCAATCGTGTTGACTCTCTCCTCATCAATATTATCTCCTAAACTATCTGTAGCTGCTTCCACTGGAATTTCCGTCTCAAGTCTTTGGCCTGGTTGTTTGTTCTGAGCATCGATTGCTCTCAGGTCTCAGGTGATCATAGCGTTTAGCAAAGGTTAATATCTGCCCCTTTTCGTAGTCTACCATGTCACGAAGAAACTTCCTCTGTTTTTTTTCCTTTATTTCGTTTTCAATTCTTTCAAGCCTTAATTCCATTTTTTTCATTTCTGTTTGGAATTTCTCCTCGCCACAGATAGTTTTCAATTTGAGCATTGTCTCATCCAGCTCAACCGTTGTTTTCTCGCATTCTTTTTGGGCATACTTTACAAGGAGTTCTAGTATCACTGTAGAGCATCTGTGGTTATTGTTGGCCCATTCTTCCACGAGATCCGGATCAGGATCGCTGAACGTGGGGGTTATAAAAATGCGGAGACCCCTCGGGACCCGGCCTGCTTCTATATATTTTTGCAGTGTAGTGGCTTCCCACCACTTATTCTGTTCTTTTTTTAACAGGTTCCACATTGCACCCCATAATGATTTTTTTGAGGTTCCACTCTCAACACGACCTAAGGGTCCAGCCGTTTCCTCGTTTTGTAAAAGTGTCGATCGATCAAACATTTTACTGGCCGCTTCGCATCGTCTGTCGTTCCTGGATGTGGCCATAATTATATCGGAGAATATACCGCGCTATAAAGGCGCGTTCACACTTGAAGATGCCGGTAATCTGACACCATCCGTCAGACTCCCGAATGCGTTTGCCCTGAATTTATAGAATTATATCAACGGGTAAAAGTTTATAGCATCGGCACTCACCACTGGTTCTACGACAGTCCGGTTGTATCGTTTGTCGTACCGCACCGCGGAATCCTGTGGCGTTGTCAATCCAAATAGTCCCGTTCGCAGGGCGGGCAATGGTCACTTTCCAAATAAATCCAACAAGCAAAGCCGCAGAGAGACCCGAGCCACTTGCAACGGCGGGCCGAGGCGGGTCGCGAACCCACATACAACAACAAGTATTTCTACGGAATTCAATCCAAAATACGCCAAGGCCACAAATAAGTTCTTCAGTGTGAATTTAATCCAATCTCACATCCACTCTACGCGTTTCGGAGCGCTCGGCTTATTTGTGGCCTTGGCGTATTTTGGATTGAATTCCGTGGAAATACTTGTTGATATATATATATATATATATATATATATATATATATATATATATATAATGAAAAATATTGTTTTGTATTATTTCTAACAGTATTAATGTCAACAGTATTTTTGGTCTGATATTTTTGTACTTACGATTATAAGCATAGGTAGACAATATTTTTGACTAGGTATTTGTGTATCTCTATATTTGTTATTTCGATATAGGCTTTATAATATTAGTGGGCACTCATAAGTTAAGTCACTATGGTTTACTGTTTTGTCTGCAGTGACACTATGTTATACACATAGGAGGAAAACTGCCTTAGAGTGCAGTTTCGCTTCCCTTAGGCTTTCAAAGTCCCTTAAGGTATGAAACTGGGGTGAAATATGTACACCCTGTTTGATTACCTGGGTCCCAAGTTCCCACATGTACACTTTATGGGTCATCCAGGATTTTAAAATTTCTTTGGCTCAGCTCAGGATCAGAGCAAAAGCCTTTGGTCCCTGCTGGGTCAAGTGTTTTACTCTGCCCCCATCAGAGGGAGAAAAGGCATCCTCACACAGAAGTAGCAATTAACAGTGCTTCACTCAGCTCCTGAGGAGGAAGGGGTTGGGTAGAAAATCTGCATCTGTTAATTAGCTGTCACACTGTACCAGGGTAGGGACAGCCCAGGCACACTGAACAAGGGAGGAAGCCCAGAAAACTGGAGCCAACACAGGAGAGGGCTCACCTTTGAAGTTGTGGTTGGAAAGTCCCTGGCAGTGTTCTCAGTGAGGGGCGGAGGTGAGGTCCCCAGAAATGTGAACAGTGACTTCTTGACAGAGTCATCTTGAATTGTCTCAGCATAAGCAGGCAGACACGCTAAAAGTACATGTTCTTAGATGACCTTGCGCTGCTAAAATAGATTTGGTTTTAAGTGCCCTCATTTTTCCATTTGTGTTTATTTCGCACAGCTGATTGGTTTTAATGTTGTTTTAATCTTAACCTCTCACATGCGGTCTTAACCGCTAGTTTTGAATCTTACCTGCTGTTCCTTCATAATCTCGCCATCATCTGTCCCTGCCCTGGTCCGCGGTGGCTGATAGTGCCGATTGAGCGGAGAACGGGACCTTAATCTAGTACACACTTTCAGTCGCGGAAGGTGGCGGTCTAGTCTTTTGCGCATTTTTCACTACTTCAGCTGCATGCCACAGCGGACGCACAGCATAAACAGGCAGACACGTTAAAGGTACACATTCTTAGATGACCTCGTGCTGCTAAAATAGATTTGGTTTTAAGTGCCCTCATTTTTCCTTTTGTGTTTTTTTTTCGCACAGCTGATTGGTTTTAATGTTGTTTTAACCTCACCTCGTGTTTTAACCTCACATGCGGTCTTAACCGCTAGTTTTGAATCTTACCTGCTGTTCCTTCATAATCTTGCCATCATCTGTCCCTGCCCTGGTCCGCCGCGGCTGATAGTGCCGATTGAGCGGAGGGCGGGACCTTAATCTAGTACACACTTCCGGTCGCGGAAGGTGGCAGTCTAGTCTTTTGCGCATTTTTCACTACTTCAGCCGCATGCCACAGCGGACACGCGCAGCGGGCGCGCCAAAGGCAAGCCCGTCTGCGCCCGTCCGCGCACGGACCATGCACAGTGCCAGTTACTATGCCAGTTTTAACCCAGATGACCCTGGTTGTACTGGTTTGCAATATTCCAGGGAAGCCTTATTATCTCTTAGACCCACAGGCAATTTCTGCCCAGGCGCCATCTTTGACCCTCACTTTATTTCTGGAAAAAAACATTGCCCCCACTGCTCCTTGGTGGCTCATAGTTTGCCGCAAACCCTAGCGAGACGTTGGAATTTCACCGAAAGAACCGCGGATCAAAGGATGAATATAACGCGCTGCGTTCTCCTTAATACCAGATCACTTATTAAAAATGCCCCACTTTTTCATGACCTCCTGGAGGAGCAGGCAATCGATTTTGCCTTCGTTACAGAAACCTGGGCTGATTCCTCATCCGAACCTGACCTCCTAGGGGCTCTTCCTGAGGGCTACAAACTTTTCAGGAAAGATAGAATTGGGAAAAAGGAGGAGGAGGCTAAGCGCTCATAGCCAGAAAGGGTTACAACATATGGTTCAAACCAATTTTAGATCACACAGATAGTGAGGCAGCTATTTTCAAAGTCAGGTTTGATAGCCAGAACACCTTTAATGGCACACTAATTTATCGTCCTCCCACAGCTAAATCCAGCTTCTTATTTTCTATTGGTTAGCTTCTGGAGATTCTGGGTGACTTTAATTTTCACCTTGAAAATACTGCTGACACAGAGACCAAAACTCTTATAGACCATATGGCAAGTACAGGACTTACTCAGCGGGTTAAGGAGACCACACACTCGGCCGGTCATTGTCTGGACGGGATCTTCTCGAACCCCCCCAATCTAGTATGGAATAGAGTATTGCCACTCATCTGGTCCGATCATAAGGCAATCATGTTTGAGGTTACCCTGCCACCTAAAAGGCCCACTAACATATCCAAGAAAGTCTTTAGCTCTCAACCTTGGAATAAGGTAAAGGGAGAAGAGCTAAACAAGATGCTCACCTCTTCTTGTCCCGCTGCCCCCACTGACCTGGACGAGGCAGTGAGGAGCTTTCACTCCTGGATTGTATCCGCTGGTCAGCAGCTGGCTCCTCTGACCACGCGGAGAGCAGTCAGGCAGTCATCCTCTGAACCATGGTTTAATGAGTCATTGGAGGCACAGAAACAAATATGTAGAAGACTAGAAAGAAAATGGAGGTTAAAGAACGATTCCCAGATTAAATCAGACTACAGTCTAGCCATCCAAACGTACAAAAATCTTATTCTGAAGGCAAAGTCAGCCTACTTCAAAGAAAAAATTGAAGCAGCCCACGGCTGCACCAAAAGGCTATTTACCACAGTTAAACAACTATCCAAGCTCCCTGAATCTTTAAATCACAAAAGTAGCCAGCAATTCTGCAATAAGTTTGCAGACTCCTTCCAGCAAAAAGTTAAACAAGTCTTCGATGCTTTTGTACCTCAATCAAACCTTTCAGCACTGTCCCGCAAGCCCCCGAGCGACAGTCCAGTTTCGCCAGCCAAGGCGGATAGATCCACCTCTCTTACACTCTCAGTCTTCCCGCCAATTACGCTTGAAAGAACCACCAAATTTATTTCCTTGGTTAAATCTGGTTCTCCGTTAGACCCTTGCTCGCCAAAAATTCTCTACTTGGTCCCCAAGACCATTGCGTCCATACTTTGGCCCATCTTAAATCTTATGATTTCCTCAGGACACTTTCCCACGGAATGGAAAAAAGCTTCCATTCTGCCTCTTTTGAAGAAACCCAATTTGGATCCGGAGGACCCCTCCAGCTACAGACCAATATCAAGGCTGCCGTTCCCAGCTAAGATTATTGAAAAATATCTTAATGAAGAACTGTCCGTTGTCTTAGCGGAGGGTGACATTCTGGACCATTCGCAATATGGGTTTCGGGCCCATCACAGTACCGAATTGGCACTAATCATGGCCACTGAAGAGCTGAGGCAAACACTTGACAGAGGGGGAGCGCTGCTCTTATCCTGTTAGACCTCTCAGCGGCATTTGACACGGTCAATCACGATGTGTTGGTTGAGCATCTCGCTTCGCTGGGAATTAGGGGTAAAGCACTCCTCCTACTTAGCTCCTTCCTGTCAAACAGGTCTCAATTGGTGGCACACAATGCATTCGTCTCCCTGGCATTCTCACTCCCCTGTGGAGTCCCACAGGGCTCATCGTTAAGCCCCACCCTTTTCAACCTGTATGTCACCCCCTTGGCTAGGCTCATAAGAAGTTTTGGCTTCACAATAGTGTCTTACGCGGACAACACACAGATAATAGTGTCCATCAACAGCTCGTCCGTTGGCACTGCAGTTCGATTTAAAGACTGCATGAGCCACATAGGGAAGTGGATGCAGGATAATTGTTTAAAGCTTGATACAGCTAAAACAGAAGTCATGCTCTTTGGCAACACACCAGTTAACTGGTCAGACAGATGGTGGCAGAATCATATGGGCTCTCCTCCGATACCCGTCAATAAAGTAAAAAATCTTGGAGTTCTCTTCGACACCAAATTGTCCTTTGAAACCCAGATTAATCACACTACATCGGCTTGCTTTTTCATTCTTAAAATCTTGAAAAAAGTACTCCCACTTATCCCATTTGAGCTAAGAAAAACAGTAGTCACAGCGCTTATTGCCAAAATGAGATCTGGTGGTATAAGTGATAGGGTACAGGCGCCACTAGGTAGTTTCACTCGTTATTTAAAAGAAAATGCTCCAAGTACTGGCGGTGCTGAAGGGTTAAGGAGAACCACCCACCTCCCTAGATTCTTTTGAGGCCAAAAAGCAACAAAGCACAGTGATTTGTATACCCCAGCACACGCAAATCATTAAAAATTAGTTCTTTTCAGTCGTCAATCATATATATAAGAAGTCGAAGAGTTTCGTTGATTTTCTCCTTCTTTAATCAGTTCTCAGAATAAGTAACGCGTTCCCAAGCCAACACGTGTTTCGTCGCCTCAGTAGGGTTGTACATGCGACTTGTTCACGGCTAGGTAAAGGATAATATAAAACTCACATTAATTTTGATCAGCATCCATTTGTTTCAACATAAACAAATGTGCTCCCAGGGATTAAAAAGCACCAAAAACAAAAAGTGATAATGTATACAAATACTAATGATAGTGACATTATCGTTCCAGTGTGAAACAGTATATTAAAAGTTCTTCTACAATTACGTCTTTTCTTGAACATAAACAACAAAACACAAACAGACAAGTGAAAGTGACATAGGTAGGTTATGTGTTGCAATATTAAAAGATATATCTGTCTCCTTTTTCTCTACCGAAACATTAATGTGTCACCCAGTGACAAAAAGTGATTAAAACACCACCATAAAGTCCCAAATATTAGGACTAATATATCTCACAATGAAGTTTAAAAATTATACATCTCCAAATGAGATAAACCAACCTGAACGGTTCCACTATGTTTCAGTCTGTAAACACAAACAGCAAAGGAAAGAAAACCTATATCAGTATCTAAATTTTATTTAGAATTTTATAGTGCACATGACCACATGAAGTGCTGTACCTCGTACATCCCTCCATTGAAAAAAGACCTGTTCATACGTACTCTAAATATGACGATAATTCCAGGTCACATTAACCTTTGGCGTGAAGTGAAATGCAAGGTTTCCAATATATACGCTGGGCGGTAAACGTAGCTATGTATGCCCCGTAAAAGCGTTTCCTGAATCTAGACAGGGAAAACAAAACACAGAAGACCCGACTCATCAGCGGGGTGTTTCACTCGGAAAAACCCCCTCTGTTTAAAGGGAAGCTACACAAACAAATACCTCAAAAACTGCATGACCACCGCTACAGTCCAAAAAAGCCTTACTTGAGAAAAGAGCCGCCGTTCCGCGTACTCGTGCCCCACGCCGGTCTCCTCGAGTGCGAGTGCCGGCATTGAAAATGGAGCATCCAAATATGATGTTCCTATTGGATCACATGATCACATGATCACGTAAGAGACGCAAACGTCGCGTTTATATTGTAACGAACACAGGCTCCATATTTGAGAGTGCTAAGAGTCTGTATCCGAGATGTGGAAACACAAGGAAAACCCCTGTACCTCCAGAAATACCCGCTCTGTCCATTTCCAATTATAAAAGAAATGTTGCAGAAAATATCACAGTAAATTTACAATTCTTAAACCACACATAGAGTCAAAATGTAAGTGGTTGAAGGAGTCTCCTTACTAATATGTTGGAGAAAACCCCGATTACACGGAGGTTAGTCTAGAATTCTGACACCTTATTTTCCAATCATACATTAAAATTTGGTACTGATTCTAGTGTGATTCTATGCTCTCTATACAAAAAATCACGTGACAGGTGCGTTGCGTCTTAACGGCCTGACTATTGTGTGCAAAATCGAGTGCATACTTAAAAGACCTTGGGTAACATTAAAAAAGAGTGAAAAGGAAATGTATCTCATCTTCAACGTCAAAGACGTACTCTTGATGGTCAGCATATAAGTCCTTGCTTGTACATCAATTCACAAAATCCACGCTAAAGGCTGTTTCGTGCATGGTTATTAAATAAATCATTATGTTAAAGGACGTTGGTCGTGTAGAACAACTTTCCTATCTGCCAGTAGACCCACTAATCAGTGCGCTCCATGTACATAATAAACATGTACTCCAAAATATCTACAATACATCCCAAATGTTCCTATCCCACCTACTGAGGCGACGAAACACGTGTTGGCTTGGGAACGCGTTACTTATTCTGAGAACTGATTAAAGAAGGAGAAAATCAACGAAACTCTTCGACTTCTTATATATATGATTGACGACTGAAAAGAACTAATTTTTAATGATTTGCGTGTGCTGGGGTATACAAATCACAGCGCTTATTGCCCCCAGGCTGGACTATTGCAATGCCCTTCTTACTAGTGCAAGCAAGCGTAGCATACATAAACTCCAGATGATGCAGAATGCTGCAGCTAGAGTCCTGCTTGGGCTCACTTGCTATGACTCGGAATCCAAGGCCCTCGCAGAATTACACTGGCTGCCCATCAACAAACGCATTCATTTCAAAGCATTGTGCATTGCGTTTAAGGCTACACATGGCCTTGGTCCCTGGCAATCGTCACAACTTTTCAATCCTTACATTCCGGCAAGATCATTGAGATCATCAGACAGTGGCAACCTGATCATCCCCAAGGCACACAAAGTTAAATGGGGAGGGAAAAGTTTTGCATACACCACCTCCAAACTTTGGAACTCTCTGCCTAGTTTTCTTAAAAAAGAATCCAATCTGCTTAATTTTAGAAAGCACCTAAAAACCTGGCTCTACTAACATCTCTCCGTCCTCTCCTTTGCTTGCCTATCCTTGTTAAAGCGCCTAGACACCTCTGGGTACATGTAGCGCTATATAAATTCCTCATTTCATTTCATGTTATGATAGAGATTTGTAACAGAGGTGTAGGGGTGATGTGTCACCCTAGGATTGGCCAGGGGTGGCTGGCTTCTAGGATTTTCCATACCCATTTAAAAACTCTTGCACAAGGGAGAGATGTTGTTGTTAGAGTTGGACTGTGGACCTGGATAGTGGCAACAGCCATTGAAAACTGGAAGAGCAAGCCCCCTGATTCCCTAATGGACTAAGGACTCTGCCTACAGTTGACCCCATGCCCAGTGGGTTTCTCCAGGACAAGAAAAGCTGGTTCCCACACTCCATAAGGACCAGTTGGGGGTAGATCTGGACTTCTGCACCCAGAAAGAGGAGAGGGGCATCAGAGACAAAGACAAGGAGAAAGGCTAGCACAAAGAGCCAGTGGCACCAGCTCCCTGAAAAGTGTGCCCTCTATTTAGGCCAGGAGGCCAGCTGAAATTGCTCCTGGTGGCTAGAGCTCACCACCAGGAGTAAAATGAGACCAAGATCGTCCAAATTGGCCAACAGCCTGCCGAATTTTCCAACAAATACTCCCGGGGTAGGCCAGTACCCGGGAGTTGATGCAAAGCTTCATTAATAGTTAATGAGCTGGGAGGGGGCTCGCTCCCCAGAGCTTTTCAAGACCCCAACCCCCAGTCTGGGTCATGCAAAAGAGGGGCCAGAGACCCCATCTCTGTGCCCCCGCCAAGGTGAAAGGAAGCGAAGCCCGTCACGAGCCAAGCAAGAATAAAGGGGCCTAGGACCCCATTTCCGGGCCCTCAATAAAAGCCAACAAGTGGGAGTGTGAAGGTGGTGGGCTCGCCCCCACTCCCTGTGTCTGGGGGGAGTGGGACAGCCACCACACAAGAAACACACTATCCGCATGGAGAGGGCAGGGGAGAAGAAAGCCACAGGCTCCCGCACCAGAAGATAAGGATGCCAGCCGGGTGAAGAGTCAGCAGGGGAGGCCAGGTGTGAGCTTTCCCTGATGCCCCAAAGAAAAATAAGCAAGTTGGGGTGCTCGGGTGGGATCGGGCACCCCCAGAAAAAAAGAAAAGGCAAAAGAAAAAGACATGGGCTCCTGAACACAGCAGGAAACTCGCTGTTAAATACTCACTGCTTTCACTGAGAGAGCACCCTATAATGCCCAGGAGAGGCTTATTTGCATATTTTTCTTGCCTTGTGGTTGCTTCAAAAATAGCAGGGGCACCACCAAGTATTTAGAAGTACTCTGGGGGTTACAGGAGGTGATGCAGCCGCCCCTTCTCCCACATACAAAATGGACCCTAAGTTTTTGGGGTCAGGAAATTCATGATCCCCAGAATTTGCACCACATTTTAAAGCACTCCTGAGGCTGAAGCTTTTTAGGAGTATAATGACCTCTAGGGGTACTATGTCTGTAGGTTATGTGGCCTGAAGGTGTATAGGAAATGCACAGACACATGTAATGATCATTTCAAATGCTTTCTTGATAATATAATGTTGACAGTAATGTACTGTCTTGCGAGTTAACAATGACAGAACCCTTTTGGCTACTGATGAACTTCGTAGAGCTGTGACGTAATGGAGACAATGTAATGCAGGGAAGGTTGTTTTAGAATGTTGAGTTTGCCATTACACGCAGACGAATAAAGACGTGTGATACCAAGCTCGGTGTGGCACAGTCATTTATGGGTAACCAGGCTGGGAAGATGCTACAAATGGTGATGAGATGGTGGATGAGTAACACGAATATTGACAGTGCTCTCTCAGAGAGGTTGCTGTGGTTCAGGCAAACTGCTCATGTGTGCTACTTGTGCCGTAGTTGAGTACATAATTGACACTAAATGCATGTGGACTCAAGGTGAAGTTCTGGCCGCTTTGAAGCAGTTGAAAACTAAAGTATTTACAGAGAATCTACATGTCATTGGTCGTGAACCTGCTGGTCAGGCCATACATAAATGTACCACACTACTGCACAACATAGAGCCATACCTAAACAGAGTGATAACGCTGCGATTACAAGTGCTGCCAAGCAGAACAACAAAGCTCTCAGAACAACTCCACAATTCATTGAAGAGTGAAAGTCAGCAAGGGGTTCAGAAAAGTGGCAGGTTGTTGTTCCAATGGAGACAAAGAAGATAATCACGTTTCCAGTTATCATCAAGAATGATCCAGAGGCCAGTATGTCACAAGGCCTCAGGGAAAAGGAGCTGGAAACAGTGAAAGAAAGGCCACCACGTCCCACCTCATTAAGTTCCACACTGGTCTACGACGCTTTCTTGAAACCACCATCATCATTCAATACCACCAAAAAGCAAAATATTGGCAACCAATGGACTACATAGATAGAGACATTTGAAGATTTCATTGATGCACTTGAAGAGACTGATAACAAAAAAATTATCAAATACCTCAAAAATCTTGCTGGTGATTGCGTAAAGGTAGTAATAAAGAAAATGTACCGAACTGACAAAGAAATCACATTCAGATTAAAGAAACCTTGAATCTCAAATTCAAAACAATGCCGAATGTTGACTTGAAAAATAGATTTTTAGTCAAGAACGACAGAAAGTTGGCGTAATCATTGATAAATTTGTAGAAAGTCTTTGCATACTCATCAATCATTGTAAGTTCAATGAAGTCAATGATGAAGAAGCCATATGTCTCAGGGAGATTGATGGATGCTTGCCTAATTCATTCAGATGGCGAATACTGAGAGAAACTCTCAGTCTGGAACAAGTGTTAATGGCTTCTAGAGCCGAAGAGTGTGCCGATCGACAAGCTGCTGACATGGAGGCTAGAGGTGTCCAGAATAAATCAAGTGTGAGTGTGAAAAGCAAGTTAAAGTAAAAGACTGAAGGACACATGGTGATGTCTACATGTAAAAAGAAGTTATGTTTTAGGTGTGGATTTTCTTTTGCACACAACGACAAATGTCCCTCCATTGGACAGATATGTAAGGGCTGTGGGAAGGAGAATCGTTTCATTATGGTGTGCAAAGGGAAAAACAAGTGTGTCATGGCGCAAAGACAAAATGGCTGCCGGAACGTTCCAGAAGCAACATTCGATGCGCACCCATAAGGCCCAGCGGAGATGTCAAGTATGACAAATCAACACTGAACAAAGTCAATTGTCATCTAAATCATCTTCAAACCGTTCCTCCATATCAGTATCAAGTGAAAGTGAAGAAGATGGTTGTGCCATGTCGATGTTTACTGCGGAAAAGCGTGTGTATGTTGGATTGGCCACATGTGAAGAAAAATGTCAGTCAAAGCAAAGTCGACATGACAAAGCACCAAAGTCATTCAAACATTGTCCAAAAATTACACTGAAAGGAAGTAGCTGTTCGATACCTTTCATCATCGACAGTGGTGCGTCGATAAATCTTATGCCTGAGGAGAAATTAATTGCATCCCTTACCACAACTTATGGTATCGAAAACTAAAGTGTATACATGGGCTGCATCGCCACCCTTTAAAAGTCAAGGTTTATTTGTAGCGAAGATGAAACACAAGAAAACGAAGGTGCAAGTTCTCATCCATGTGCTTTAAGGGGCAGCGTCAGGTGCCTGTCTGCTCAGCTTCAGCACAGCTGCTGATATGGGACTGAGTTCCATAAACTACAACATGAATGCTCACCATGAAATAGTAAGTCAGTTCCCTTCATTGTTTCATGGTTTGAGAAAGTTTAAGACTATGAAAGTAAAGTTGAATATTAATGAGGAGGTCCGTCATGTTGCTTAGAGGCATAGGCAAATTGCTTTCCATTTACAGGATGATGTTGAAGAAGAACTTGAATCGTTACTTAAGCATAATATCATTGAGCATTCTACTGGTCCAATACCATGGGCTTCTCCTAGAGTAGCAGGGCCCAAAAAGGACAGTGAAGGAGCGGTACGCATATGCGTTGACATGCGTCAGGCAAACAAGGCAAATGAATGAGAACAACATCCTTGTCCACACATTGCTGATATGATAAAACAATTAAATGGTGCAAAGGTTTTCTCTCAAATTGATTTGAATAAAGGTTTTCATCAGTTTATCATCAGTTGGAACTCGAAGAAAACTGCACGTACATTACAACCTCTTCTACACATGTTGGCCTGTTTCGATACAAAAGGCTAAGCTTTGGTGTGTGATCAGCTGCAGAACTTTTGCAAGATGTCATTCAACGTATCATACAGCCTGTCATGAATGTGTTCAATGATAGTGATGGCATATTGGTTTTCAGAGTACCCCAAAAGAGCACAATAAGGCTCTAACACAAGTATGTTGTTTACTGGATGATGCAGGTTTGACTTTGAATGCAGTCATAAGTGGGTTCCATAAGACAAAGTTAAAATTCTTTGGCCATATCCTTTCTGATGGGGGTATGACACCTGATTCTGCAAAAGTACAAGCGCTGTCAAATGCTAATCCCCAACAAGATGTTTCAATGGTGCGTTCATTTCTTGGCATGGCCAGCTACTGTTCTAGATATATACAAGACTTTGCCTCTGTAAGTGCTCCTTTGAGAGAGTTGACGAAAAAGAATGTTTCATTTTAGTGGTCACATGAATGTGAGAACAGTTTTAATTGAATCAAACACGCCATCGAGAATGCTACTGAAATGGCTTAATTCAATCCGAAACATCACACAAAGGTTGTTGTTGACGCTAGCTCTTTTGGTTTACGTGCTATCTTTGCACAGCACAGCTGACACCTGAATGCTGAAAGGCATTGTTGGAAACGGGTAGCGTGGTGCGGAGCGGGAAGGCTAAACCAGGAGCATTGTGTGAAGCATCCGCGCAGCACACACAGGCGACACACCAGGCACACCACAAAAAGGAGACCACACCAGGCTGTTATGTAAAAGCAAGTTTCTTTATCTAACTTTAAGTCAGCAATAGGTGACGCAGATAATCTTAGGCAACATTTCACTTCAGTTATCTTCTTAAACCCAGTGCGTAGATTCCTTCAAGCACATCATAACAGTAGAACAGTAGGCCGGTAGGAGGCCGTAACAACAACCTCCTGTAAAAGCAGGGAACACAGTAGGTCCCAACCTATACTTCAACACATTTGGCGACATGCAATTAGCTAGACATTAGATGCACATTACACTGTAGATGAGGAAGAGCCTGTAACATTCTAGGCGCAACCCCTTTCTATACAGTGGGTGTCGCAAATCAGGTAGGCCTACAACATGGGAACACACCAACTCTTGGCAGGTGAACACAGAGGCTCAATTCATGCAGCTACATTCCATTCATCAAGGGCCTTACTGTAGATTAATCACCCCTCATTGGTAGGAAACACTTTAAGTAATGCCTGGCAGGAAATAAAAGGCGATAACAACAACCTTCTGGGAACAGGGAACCCTGTAGGTAAAGACTTGCAAGTGATGACATGGGCATAGGCCCCAATCAGGTACCTTCACTTCAATACAACCATTAACGCAGGAGAGGCATTCCTATAACCAACTTATCCCCTGCAGCACATATTTAAGGCCCAGAAACATCCTTAACCATCCAGGGTCTCCCGGCAACAACTCCGGAACAGAGGTTTCCCTTCAGTACACCTAACCAGTCCTGCGGCCCGCTATTAGCTCTCTAGCAGGGGCTCTTTCGTGGCAGGTAGGAGTCCCCCTCTCAAGGTACTTTCAGTCCTGGCACTCTCTGTGCCTTCCGAACTCCAAAAAGGGATGTTCCCCACAAAAATGTGGCAGCGGCCCGCAACTGCGCCGCCGCTGGTTACCTCACGGGACTCTGTGTCCCCTCCGTAGGTTGGGGCCCCCACGCGGACCCCCCAAGCAAAGGCGGCCCACCGTTGCAGCTGCCCGCTATCAAGTGGGGCAGCTGGAGAGATCGCACCAGCGCAGGGGGCGTGCACCGACAATGTGCCCCGCTACCTTCCCCCAACCTCCAGAAGACCGAGCCCCTCACTCACCGGGCTCACTGGAGGACTCCTCCTAGCAGGGGACAGGCACCGGTCTGTGCCTCGGCAGTCCCCTGCTCTCCCCACCGGCGCTGCACTCGAGGCGGCTTCCCCTCTTCCCCCGGGCCCCCTCCTGGGACCCGAGACTTCTCTGCGGGGCTCGCGGAGCTCCGGACGGCTTCCGGCTGCACGCGGGGCTCTCCCCAGCCCCCGGGGAGCCCCGCCTCCACGGAGCGACGTCTCCGTCGACGTTCACTCCGGCCAGCGCGGGGTAGGCTCCCGCCTGGCTGTTTCCAGCGCCGGCGTCCTCACACGAGGCGGGGTAGGCTCCCGCCTCATCCCAATCTTCTCCGACCTTCACCCGGGCCCCCTCCTTTGGCTCGGGACTTCGGTAGAGAGCTTGCGAGGCTCCGGCCGGCTTCTTACGGCCCCGCCCACAGTCAGGCAGAGGTGCCTGGCTTCCGCGTCGGCTCCGGGCCCGCGGCGGTGATCTTGGGCACAGCGCTCACAGGGTTTGGCACAAGTGGGGTCCTGGGCACCTAGCAGCGCTTCTTCTGCCACACAGCGCTTTGGGGGCAGTGAGCGCTTCAGAGCATACAGCGCTTTCTCACACGTAGCGCTTCTCCTTCCTCATAGCGCTTACAGCAGGGCAGATGGTTGGCAGACTTGAGAAACAGCGCTTCTTCAGGCACACAGCGCCTCTTGCAGGGGTTACAGCGCTTCCTCCCTCGCAGCGCTTATCCTCGCAGCGCTTCTGCTTCGCAACGCTTCCTTGTCACAGCGCTTTTTCTCCCCAGCGCTTTACAGACAAGGGACCAATTACACCCGAGCAGCGCCTGCAGCAGGACACGAGGTGGTGGCCGTCCAGCGCTTGGAAGACTCAGCGCTTTAAGGGCACAGCGCTTTACCTGGTGATCCCCAGCAGCATGTACAGGGTGCAGGCAGTTCAAGTCTAGCGCTCCCACCTTCAGGGTCCCACAGGATAAGCAGCGCACTGACAGTCCAGCGCCGCAGGCACCATCTCCCTTCGTCCGGCACCGTAGATGTAGCGCCCCCCAGGCGCTAGGGTGGAGGCAGTCCCAATATGGCGCTTACAAGGCGCTAGAGGCCAGGGGACAAGTAGTGCAGGGCGAGATCAGAGGCTACCAGGGCGGCTCACCAGTCCTGAAGCAGCAGCTCCTCGGAACGGTCAACCTCCAGTATGGTGGCAATCCTGCCAGCACAGCAGCCTCCACTCCGGCAGTGTCCCTTTTACTGGCCCTGGGGACAACAGAGGGGTGCAGATGGGCACAGGGGCCAGCACACAGGCCCAATGTGGCGGTACCTCCTGGCAGAGTTCCCCCTTCACTGTCTGGACTGCTCTTGACGGACTCTGACTCTTCACTGAGCACATGGCCGCCCAGCCCCCCTATATGTATCCCCCTCACCCCACCTACCAGACAGGGCTGGAAGCTCCCAGAAGGTTCCCTGGGAAACCGGTCCAAACTGGTTCAGGGGGAGGAGTAGAGCACCCTCGGTGCGACGTTTCCCTCCAAAAGCAGGGGGCGCTGGGGAACAAACCACTAGACTGCCAACCCACCTCAGTCAGGCGTCACATGGGCAGGCAGGCAGGCATGGCGTCCATTTTAACAGTGACATTTTATCCAAGTGCTTTTCTAAAATGGTGGAGCTAACAAGGTGTACAACATTGCACAGCATTTATTATTTTCTGTTCAGACACACCATGTTTTATTGTTACACAAGCGAAAAAATTCAGGGCAAAAGGGCCAAGTCCAACACAACCCCCTCTCAGCCAAAAGCCAGGGTAGACCGATCAATGCCTTGATGGGCTTCCCTGCTTAGAGCGAGAAGAACTTGGACGCGGGCCCACAACTGCAGGAACACCCGCAGGTTCTTCTCCACTCTGGAACCCGATGGTTCCCTCTCTCAACTCCTCCTGACCCAACTAGGCCACCCCACTGGTGCTCCCTAGTTGGCTGCAGCCAGGACCGGGCCCTTGGCCATCCAGTTGTCTCTGGCCCTGGCTGTCTCACAGAGTGGGGGCAGTAGCCCCAGGCCCGTAGTACCCTTTGACCACTCTCCCTCTCCTCCGTGCAGTCCCAAACTGCCAATGGTCTTCCCACCTAGGGACCACACTCTCACACTGTCCACCAGGTAGGGGCGAGGCTATCCTCCCCCTCCTTCTGGGGTTCCGCCCTCTCCTCCTATGTGGGGCACCCTCAGAACACCACTCTCTCACTCTTCCAGGGCCGTGACCCTGCATCCGATCCACCAACCCAGGGTCTAAACCCTTAGGTTGCCCCGGTGCCAGAGGCGAGTCCTCCCTCCCTCTGCACCCCCTCCCAGAGTTCCGCACCCTCCCACCTGGAGAAGTACCCCTGGAAGACAACTCTGGGGGGACACTGCTTACAGACGTCCCTCCCTCAGGTCAGGCAGTACCTGTCCCTGGCCTCCCAACACTGGATCTAAGCCCTGTGGCTGAGTCGGTGCCAGAGGCGAGTCCTTCCTCCCCCTGCACCCCCTTCCAGAGTTCCGCACCCTCCCACCTGGAGAAGTACCCCTGGAAGTCAATTCCGGAGGGACACTGGTTACAGACGTCCCTCCCGCCAGGTCAGGCAGCCCCTGAACCTGGCACCCCAGCCCAGGATCTAAACCCTGCGGCTGGGCAGACCCCAGAACCCCTGGAGCTCTGAATACAGACGCCCCAGGTTCTCCTGACACTGGGGGATCCCCTTCCATGGACGGCCCATCGGGACAGCCTAGGCTCCCAACCTGGGGTTCCCTTATGGAACTCTCCAGGCCCTGAGACTGCGGTTGGGGCACCTCGGGACACCTCCCCGTCTCACTCCTTCCTATGGATAGGATGTGAGGCCCTACAACCCTCTCACCTTCCTGGGACCTAGCTGGGCGATTCACCACCTCTCCCACCTCGCTGGGTTGGGAGATCCCTGCACCACTCCCTTCAGGATCACTCCCCAATGCCCTCTCAGACTCTCTGGCACTCACCCAAAGGTCTGCCTCCCGTGCAAGCTCCCTGGGGTCGGAGAGCCCACACTGCAACAGGTGGTGGCGCAACCCGGGAAAACAACTCTTGAGCACATGCTCCCTGATAATCAGGCGGAACAGCTCTTCCCCATCTGTCACCGCGCCACACACCATCCACTCCTCCAGTGCAGTCCAACACACGTCCATATACTCCCCCCAAGACTGATGGGTCAGTTTTCCCCTGCCCTTGAACTCCAACCTGTCCCCCTCCTCCTGGGGATCAGGCACCATCTTCCGGGCTCTGGGAGTGGGACTTCCTGCACTGGCTTCACTCTCGCTGCCACCACTGGATCCCACCCTCACTGGTGAATCCAGACCACAGACACCACTCTCAGGGGACAACCTACCCACCTGAGCTAGTCTCTCCCTGGCGAAGGCCCTCTCCGCCTTAGCCATCCTCTCCTGTGCTAGGACCCTCTCGGTCTCTAGCCTTTTTTCCTCAACCCTCAGCTGCGCTAGCTCCACTCTGAGCCTTTCCAGCGCCAGCTGATACTCCCTTTCTTCCCTCCTATCTACCCACTCTTCTGGGGACAGGGAAAGGGGTGGGGCAGTGCCCCGGGGGCTGGACCCAGCACGGGACTCCCTCTCTATGGTGTCCTCCTTCGCTACCGGTGTCTCTGCCCTAACATCCTCTTCCTCCTCAAAGTCACCCCCCTCCAGGGTTATGGACTGGGGCCCCTCACTCTCAGAGTCCTCCTCACGGTCTCTACCAAATCCATCCCTTAAATATGCGGAGGGGTAATCGGAAAGGTCCCCCCTTCTCAGGGCCTCATAGAGAAACAATTTCCTGCGCGTGTTGCCCACTGTGGGTATCCCTCTCTTCTTGCAGAAATTCGTAACTTCCTCCTCAGTGTAGCTCCCAAATGTTCTCCTCTTCATAGGTTAATTCCATCTTGGCGAGATACACCCGAGATACACCACCCACAGTGCCACCGGGGAACACAATTCAAACACAACACTTTTAGGAGGAAAGTACAATCAGGAACAATAATCCCCACATCTGTGATTACTCTCAGGTGCTCCCTTTGTAGTGCAACCAGTTGCCGCTGTGGTACTGCGCAAACACAAGTCCTATCCCACCGCTGAGCACCAATGTTGGAAACGGGTAGCGTGGTGCGGAGCGGGAAGGCTAAACCAGGAGCATTGTGTGAAGCATCCGCGCAGCACACACAGGCGACACACCAGGCACACCACAAAAAGGAGACCACACCAGGCTGTTATGTAAAAGCAAGTTTCTTTATCTAACTTTAAGTCAGCAATAGGTGACGCAGATAATCTTAGGCAACATTTCACTTCAGTTATCTTCTTAAACCCAGTGCGTAGATTCCTTCAAGCACATCATAACAGTAGAACAGTAGGCCGGTAGGAGGCCGTAACAACAACCTCCTGTAAAAGCAGGGAACACAGTAGGTCCCAACCTATACTTCAACACATTTGGCGACATGCAATTAGCTAGACATTAGATGCACATTACACTGTAGATGAGGAAGAGCCTGTAACATTCTAGGCGCAACCCCTTTCTATACAGTGGGTGTCGCAAATCAGGTAGGCCTACAACATAGGAACACAACAACTCTTGGCAGGTGAACACAGAGGCTCAATTCATGCAGGTACATTCCATTCATCAAGGGCCTTACTGTAGATTAATCACCCCTCATTGGTAGGAAACACTTTAAGTAATGCCTGGCAGGGAATAAAAGGCGGTAACAACAACCTTCTGGGAACAGGGAACCCTGTAGGTAAAGACTTGCAAGTGATGACATGGGCATAGGCCCCAATCAGGTACCTTCACTTCAATACAACCTTTAACGCAGGAGAGGCATTCCTATAACCAACTTATCCCCTGCGGCACATATTTAAGGCCCAGAAACATCCTTAACCATCCAGGGTCTCCCGGCAACAACTCCGGAACAGAGGTTTCCCTTCAGTACACCTAACCAGTCCTGCGGCCCGCTATTAGCTCTCTAGCAGGGGCTCTTTCGTGGCAGGTAGGAGCCCCCTCTCAAGGTACTTTCAGTCCTGGCACTCTCTGTGCCTTCCGAACTCCAAAAAGGGATGTTCCCCACAAAAGCGTGGCAGCGGCCCGCAACTGCAGCGCCGCTGGGTACCTCACGGGACTCTGTGTCCCCTTCGTAGGTTGGGGCCCCCACGCGGACCCCCCAAGCAAAGGCGGCCCACCGTTGCAGCTGCCTGCTATCAAGTGGGGCAGCTGGAGAGATCGCACCAGCGCAGGGGGCGGGCACCGACAATGTGCCCCGCTACCTTCCCCCAACCTCCGGAAGACCGAGCCCCTCACTCACCGGGCTCACTGGAGGACTCCTCCTAGCAGGGGACAGGCACCGGTCTGTGCCTCGGCAGTCCCCTGCTCTCCCCACCGGCGCTGCACTCGAGGCGGCTTCCCCTCTTCCCCCGGGCCCCCTCCTGGGACCCGGGACTTCTCTGCGGGGCTCGCGGGGCTCCGGACGGCTTCCGGCTGCACGCGGGGCTCTCCCCAGCCCCCGGGGAGCCCCGCCTCCACGGAGCGACGTCTCCGTCGACGTTCACACCGGCCAGCACGGGGTAGGCTCCCGCCTGGCTGTTTCCAGCGCCGGCGTCCTCACACAAGGCGGGGTAGGCTCCCGCCTCGTCCCACTCTTCTCCGACCTTCACCCGTGCCCCCTCCTGGGGCTCGGGACTTCGGTAGAGAGCTCACGAGGCTCCGGCCGGCTTCTTAAGGCCCCGCCCACAGTCAGGCAGAGGTGCCTGGCTTCCGCGTCGGCTCCGGGCCCGCGGCGGTGATCTTGGGCACAGCGCTCACAGGGTTTGGCACAAGTGGGGTCCTGGGCACCTAGCAGCGCTTCTTCCGCCACACAGCGCTTTGGGGGCAGTGAGCGCTTCAGAGCATACAGCGCTTTCTCACACGTAGCGCTTCTCCTTCCTCATAGCGCTTACAGCAGGGCAGATGGTTGGCAGACTTGAGAAACAGCGCTTCTTCAGGCACACAGCGCCTCTTGCAGGGGGTTACAGCGCTTCCTCCCTCGCAGCGCTTATCCTCGCAGCGCTTCTGCTTCGCAACGCTTCCTTGTCACAGCGCTTTTTCTCCCCAGCGCTTTACAGACAAGGGACCAATTACACCCGAGCAGCGCCTGCAGCAGGACACGAGGTGGTGGCCGTCCAGCGCTTGGAAGACTCAGCGCTTTAAGGGCACAGCGCTTTACCTGGTGATCCCCAGCAGCATGTACAGGGTGGAGGCAGTTCAAGTCTAGCGCTCCCACCTTCAGGGTCCCACAGGATAAGCAGCGCACTGACAGTCCAGCGCCGCAGGCACCATCTCCCTTCGTCCGGCACCGTAGATGTAGCGCCCCCCAGGCGCTAGGGTGGAGGCAGTCCCAATATGGCGCTTACAAGGCGCTAGGAGGCCAGGGGACAAGTAGTGCAGGGCGAGATCAGAGGCTACCAGGGCGGCTCACCAGTCCTGAAGCAGCAGCTCCTCGGAACGGTCAACCTCCAGTATGGTGGCAATCCTGCCAGCACAGCAGCCTCCACTCCGGCAGTGTCCCTTTTACTGGCCCTGGGGACAACAGAGGGGTGCAGATGGGCACAGGGGCCAGCACACAGGCCCAATGTGGCGGTACCTCCTGGCAGAGTTCCCCCTTCACTGTCTGGACTGCTCTTGACGGACTCTGACTCTTCACTGAGCACATGGCCGCCCAGCCCCCTATATGTATCCCCCTCACCCCACCTACCAGACAGGGCTGGAAGCTCCCAGAAGGTTCCCTGGGAAACCGGTCCAAACTGGTTCAGGGGAGGAGTAGAGCACCCTCGGTGCGACGTTTCCCTCCAAAAGCAGGGGGCGCTGGGGAACAAACCACTAGACTGCCAACCCACCTCAGTCAGGCGTCACATGGGCAGGCAGGCAGGCATGGCGTCCATTTTAACAGTGACATTTTATCCAAGTGCTTTTCTAAAATGGTGGAGCTAACAAGGTGTACAACATTGCACAGCATTTATTATTTTCTGTTCAGACACACCATGTTTTATTGTTACACAAGCGAAAAAATTCAGGGCAAAAGGGCCAAGTCCAACACAACCCCCTCTCAGCCAAAAGCCAGGGTAGACCGATCAATGCCTTGATGGGCTTCCCTGCTTAGGGCGAGAGAACTTGGACGCGGGCCCACAACTGCAGGAACACCCGCAGGTTCTTCTCCACTCTGGAACCCGATGGTTCCCTCTCTCAACTCCTCCTGACCCAACTAGGCCACCCCACTGGTGCTCCCTAGTTGGCTGCAGCCAGGACCGGGCCCTTGGCCATCCAGTTGTCTCTGGCCCTGGCTGTCTCACAGAGTGGGGGGCAGTAGCCCCAGGCCCGTAGTACCCTTTGACCACTCTCCCTCTCCTCCGTGCAGTCCCAAACTGCCAATGGTCTTCCCACCTAGGGACCACACGCTCACACTGTCCACCAGGTAGGGGCGAGGCTCTCCTCCCCCTCCTTCTGGGGTTCCGCCCTCTCCTCCTATGTGGGGCACCCTCAGAACACCACTCTCTCACTCTTCCAGGGCCGTGACCCTGCATCTGATCCACCAACCCAGGGTCTAAACCCTTAGGTTGCCCCGGTGCCAGAGGCGAGTCCTCCCTCCCTCTGCACCCCCTCCCAGAGTTCCGCACCCTCCCACCTGGAGAAGTACCCCTGGAAGACAACTCTGGGGGGACACTGCTTACAGACGTCCCTCCCTCAGGTCAGGCAGTACCTGTCCCTGGCCTCCCAACACTGGATCTAAGCCCTGTGGCTGAGTCGGTGCCAGAGGCGAGTCCTTCCTCCCCTGCACCCCCTTCCAGAGTTCCGCACCCTCCCACCTGGAGAAGTACCCCTGGAAGTCAATTCCGGAGGGACACTGGTTACAGACGTCCCTCCCGCCAGGTCAGGCAGCCCCTGAACCTGGCACCCCAGCCCAGGATCTAAACCCTGCGGCTGGGCAGACCCCAGAACCCCTGGAGCTCTGAATACAGACGCCCCAGGTTCTCCTGACACCGGGGATCCCCTTCCATGGACGGCCCATCGGGACAGCCTAGGCTCCCAACCTGGGGTTCCCTTATGGAACTCTCCAGGCCCTGAGACTGCGGTTGGGGCACCTCGGGACACCTCCCCGTCTCACTCCTTCCTATGGATAGGATGTGAGGCCCTACAACCCTCTCACCTTCCTGGGACCTAGCTGGGCGATTCACCACCTCTCCCACCTCGCTGGGTTGGGAGATCCCTGCACCACTCCCCTTCAGATCACTCCCCAATGCCCTCTCAGACTCTCTGGCACTCACCCAAAGGTCTGCCTCCCGTGCAAGCTCCTGGGGTCGGAGAGCCCACACTGCAACAGGTGGTGGCGCAACCCGGGAAAACAACTCTTGAGCACATGCTCCCTGATAATCAGGCGGAACAGCTCTTCCCCATCTGTCACCGCGCCACACACCATCCACTCCTCCAGTGCAGTCCAACACACGTCCACATACTCCCCCCAAGACTGATGGGTCAGTTTTCCCCTGCCCTTGAACTCCAACCTGTCCCCCTCCTCCTGGGGATCAGGCACCATCTTCCGGGCTCTGGGAGTGGGACTTCCTGCACTGGCTTCACTCTCGCTGCCACCACTGGATCCCACCCTCACTGGTGAATCCAGACCACAGACACCACTCTCAGGGGACAACCTACCCACCTGAGCTAGTCTCTCCCTGGCGAAGGCCCTCTCCGCCTTAGCCATCCTCTCCTGTGCTAGGACCCTCTCGGTCTCTAGCCTTTTTTCCTCAACCCTCAGCTGCGCTAGCTCCACTCTGAGCCTTTCCAGCGCCAGCTGATACTCCCTTTCTTCCCTCCTATCTACCCACTCTTCTGGGGACAGGGAAAGGGGTGGGGCAGTGCCCCGGGGCTGGACCCAGCACGGGACTCCCTCTCTATGGTGTCCTCCTTCGCTACCGGTGTCTCTGCCCTAACATCCTCTTCCTCCTCAAAGTCACCCCCTCCAGGGTTATGGACTGGGGCCCCTCACTCTCAGAGTCCTCCTCACGGTCTCTACCAAATCCATCCCTTAAATATGCGGAGGGGTAATCGGAAAGGTCCCCCTTCTCAGGGCCTCATAGAGAAACAATTTCCTGCGCGTGTTGCCCACTGTGGGTATCCCTCTCTTCTTGCAGAAATTCGTAACTTCCTCCTCAGTGTAGCTCCCAAATGTTCTCCTCTTCATAGGTTAATTCCATCTTGGCGAGATACACCCGAGATACACCACCCACAGTGCCACCGGGGAACACAATTCAAACACAACACTTTTAGGAGGAAAGTACAATCAGGAACAATAATCCCCACATCTGTGATTACTCTCAGGTGCTCCCTTTGTAGTGCAACCAGTTGCCGCTGTGGTACTGCGCAAACACAAGTCCTATCCCACCGCTGAGCACCAATGTTGGAAACGGGTAGCGTGGTGCGGAGCGGGAAGGCTAAACCAGGAGCATTGTGTGAAGCATCCGCGCAGCACACACAGGCGACACACCAGGCACACCACAAAAAGGAGACCACACCAGGCTGTTATGTAAAAGCAAGTTTCTTTATCTAACTTTAAGTCAGCAATAGGTGACGCAGATAATCTTAGGCAACATTTCACTTCAGTTATCTTCTTAAACCCAGTGCGTAGATTCCTTCAAGCACATCATAACAGTAGAACAGTAGGCCGGTAGGAGGCCGTAACAACAACCTCCTGTAAAAGCAGGGAACACAGTAGGTCCCAACCTATACTTCAACACATTTGGCGACATGCAATTAGCTAGACATTAGATGCACATTACACTGTAGATGAGGAAGAGCCTGTAACATTCTAGGCGCAACCCCTTTCTATACAGTGGGTGTCGCAAATCAGGTAGGCCTACAACATAGGAACACAACAACTCTTGGCAGGTGAACACAGAGGCTCAATTCATGCAGGTACATTCCATTCATCAAGGGCCTTACTGTAGATTAATCACCCCTCATTGGTAGGAAACACTTTAAGTAATGCCTGGCAGGGAATAAAAGGCGGTAACAACAACCTTCTGGGAACAGGGAACCCTGTAGGTAAAGACTTGCAAGTGATGACATGGGCATAGGCCCCAATCAGGTACCTTCACTTCAATACAACCTTTAACGCAGGAGAGGCATTCCTATAACCAACTTATCCCCTGCGGCACATATTTAAGGCCCAGAAACATCCTTAACCATCCAGGGTCTCCCGGCAACAACTCCGGAACAGAGGTTTCCCTTCAGTACACCTAACCAGTCCTGCGGCCCGCTATTAGCTCTCTAGCAGGGGCTCTTTCGTGGCAGGTAGGAGCCCCCCTCTCAAGGTACTTTCAGTCCTGGCACTCTCTGTGCCTTCCGAACTCCAAAAAGGGATGTTCCCCACAAAAACGTGGCAGCGGCCCGCAACTGCGGCGCCGCTGGGTACCTCACGGGACTCTGTGTCCCCTTCGTAGGTTGGGGCCCCCACGCGGACCCCCCAAGCAAAGGCGGCCCACCGTTGCAGCTGCCCGCTATCAAGTGGGGCAGCTGGAGAGATCGCACCAGCGCAGGGGGCGGGCACCGACAATGTGCCCCGCTACCTTCCCCCAACCTCCGGAAGACCGAGCCCCTCACTCACCGGGCTCACTGGAGGACTCCTCCTAGCAGGGGACAGGCACCGGTCTGTGCCTCGGCAGACCCCTGCTCTCCCCACCGGCGCTGCACTCGAGGCGGCTTCCCCTCTTCCCCCGGGCCCCCTCCTGGGACCCGGGACTTCTCTGCGGGGCTCGCGGGGCTCCGGACGGCTTCCGGCTGCACGCGGGGCTCTCCCCAGCCCCCGGGGAGCCCCGCCTCCACGGAGCGACGTCTCCGTCGACGTTCACACCGGCCAGCGCGGGGTAGGCTCCCGCCTGGCTGTTTCCAGCGCCGGCGTCCTCACACAAGGCGGGGTAGGCTCCCGCCTCGTCCCACTCTTCTCCGGCCTTCACCCGGGCCCCCTCCTGGGGCTCGGGACTTCGGTAGAGAGCTCACGAGGCTCCGGCCGGCTTCTTAAGGCCCCGCCCACAGTCAGGCAGAGGTGCCTGGCTTCCGCGTCGGCTCCGTCCCCGCGGCGGTGATCTTGGGCACAGCGCTCACAGGGTTTGGCACAAGTGGGGTCCTGGGCACCTAGCAGCGCTTCTTCCGCCACACAGCGCTTTGGGGGCAGTGAGCGCTTCAGAGCATACAGTGCTTTCTCACACGTAGTGCTTCTCCTTCCTCATAGCGCTTACAGCAGGGCAGATGGTTGGCAGACTTGAGAAACAGCGCTTCTTCAGGCACACAGCGCCTCTTGCAGACGGTGTCTTCAGGGGGTTACAGCGCTTCCTCCCTCACAGCGCGTATCCTCGCAGCGCTTCTGCTTCGCAACGCTTCCTTGTCACAGCGCTTCTTCTCCCCAGCGCTTTACAGACAAGGGGCCAATTACACCCGGGCAGCGCCTGCAGCAGGACACGAGGTGGTGGCCGTCCAGCGCTTGGAAGACTCAGCGCTTTAAGGGCACAGCGCTTTACCTGGTTATCCCCAGCAGCATGTACAGGGTGCAGGCAGTTCAAGTCTAGCGCTCCCACCTTCAGGGTCCCACAGGATAAGCAGCGCTCTGACAGTCCAGCGCCGCAGGCACCATCTCCCTTCGTCCGGCACCGTAGATGTAGCGCTCCCCAGGCGCTAGGGTGCAGGCAGTCCCAATATGGCACTCACAAGGCGCTAGAGGCCAGGGGACAAGTAGTGCAGGGCGAGATCAGAGGCTAGCAGGGCGGCTCACCAGTCCTGAAGCAGCAGCTCCTCGAAACGGTCAACCTCCAGTATGGTGGCAATCCTGCCAGCACAGCAGCCTCCACTCCGGCAGTGTCCCTTTTACTGGCCCTGGGGACAACAGAGGGGTGCAGATGGGCACAGGGGCCAGCACACAGGCCCAATGTGGCGGTACCTCCTGGCAGAGTTCCCCCTTCACTGTCTGGACTGCTCTTGACTGACTCTGACTCTTCACTGAGCACATGGCCGCCCAGCCCCCCTATATGTATCCCCCTCACCCCCACCTACCAGACAGGGCTGGAAGCTTCCAGAAGGTTCCCTGGGAAACCGGTCCAAACTGGTTCAGGGGGAGGAGTAGAGCACCCTCGGTGCGACGTTTCCCTCCAAAAGCAGGGGGCGCTGGGGAACAAACCACTAGACTGCCAACCCACCTCAGTCAGGCGTCACATGGGCAGGCAGGCATGGCGTCCATTTTAACAGTGACATTTTATCCAAGTGCTTTTCTAAAATGGTGGAGCTAACAGGGTGTACACCATTGCACAGCAATTATTATTTTCTGTTCAGACACACCATGTTTTATTGTTACACAAGCGAAAAAATTCAGGGCAAAGGGCCAAGTCCAACAGGCATATTGTGGCATATGCAAGTAGGAGTTTGTCTCAGTCAGAATGTGCTCACTCACAACATGAAAAGAAAGTTTAGCCGTGGTATTGGAGTATGAACACTTACACATATTCCTGTACGGAAAGCCTTTTTCGCTGGTGACTGATCATCAAGCTTTACTAACAATATTTGGCAATCCAAAGGCCAAGATGCCTGCTCGCATTGAACGTTGGGGACTACGGCTACAAGAGTACAATTATAGCACTGTGCACCATCCTGGAAAGGATCAGAACCCTGCTGATTACTTTTCCAGAGTGTCCTTTCAAGGTCATGGCACTCCATTCAAGTCAGCTGAAGCTTATATCAACTTCATCGTAAAATCAAACACCAGCTGCTATTTCATTAGTCCAGATCATCACTTACGAAAGCCACGACAGTGACATGCTAAAGTTGAAATATATAATTACAACACGTCAGTCATGGAACCAGCACACATGACCTCACACCTGTCAGGGTGAATATCAAAAATACAGAAATGTCAAATATGAACTGTCCATAATTCAAGAGGGAGTTATATTGCATCAAGAATCTTGATTCCGGTAGGGTCTGCTGCAGAAAATGATTGAAGTGGCCCACGAAGGACATAGGGGAATCATTGCCACAAAACAAGCTCTCCGAGACAAGTCTGGTTTCCATATCCCGACGAGTGGATTGAGAAGGATTTAAAGGCCTGCCATCTATGCAATTGCCTATCTGCAAAAGTTACTCAAAACACCGTAAATAATGTCAGAACTTCCAAAGCATGCCTGATAAAGAATAGCCATTGACTTTTTCGGTCCACTCGGCAATGGACATCACCTGATGGTGATTGTGGATGAATACTCGCAATGTCCATTAATTGATTATCTCATCCACCATTCAAGATCAAGCCATTGAGAGACTGGATGGCATCTTTGCGACATGGGGTGTTTCAGCCATACTAAATCTGACTATTGCCCTCCTTTTAATAGTCGGGAATTCAAAGACTTTTTAGAGCATCTCAATATAAGGCATCAAAAGAGCATTCCTCTGTGGCCACAGGCCAACGGACTGGTCGAAAGATTTATGAGCACACTAAAGAAAGCTGTGCAGCTCAATTTACAAACTGTGTTAAACTCTACATTGAAAGCTTACCGCTCAACACGTCACTCGACAACTGGTGAAAGTTTGGCGACATTGATGTTTGGGAGAGCAATGACAACCAAGATAACTTAGTGGACCAATCAGAGAGAAAGAGATGAGAATGCAACTGATACGAGGGACTTGGTTCAGAAAAAAAACATGAAGACATATACTGACCGAAAAGGACATGCAGAAAACATCGTCTTCCAGAGAGGAGACAGAGTGCTCACACTTGAGATGCGGAGAGGAAAATCTGATGCTCCCTTTGATGCAGAACCTTTTCAAGTGGTGTCGACTAAAGGTCACATGGTGACTTCCCAGCGCCCTGGGAAGTCTATTACCAGAGACTCTTCTCACTTTTAGCATTGTTCACCAGATCACCATGGTGAAGGTGGGACTGATTCTGAAACACCAGTGACTGATGCTGCCTTTTCACCCTCACAGCAGATCTTAATTCAGGATGGTGGCAGATCTAAACTCCCTATAACACATTCAGGTTGAGCAATTACAGTGCCAAAGAGATTAATTGAAGAGATTCAAATGTATAGATGTGTATATATTTTGTAAAATTGGTAAGTTTTCATTTAACAGAGATGTAGTGTCTTGCGAGCTAACAAGGGCCAACCCCTTTGACTCCTGATGAACTCTGTAGAGCTATGATGTAATGGATAGAGTGTATTGCAGTGCAGGTTGCTTTAGAATGTTGAGTTCGCAGTTACAAGCAAACAAATAAAAATGTGTGATACCAAGATCCGTGTGTGGCATAATCATTTACGGGTACCCAGGCTGGGATGCTGCAACAAGTAATTTTTTATCAATGTTGAAATGCTTTAATGGTAATAACGATGCATTTAAACATGGTAATGATTACAGTAATATAATTTTTGTTGCATGTGGGTTAGTGGTCTTTTTGATGGAATGACCCCTTGACAAAGCCAATAGCACTGTTTTATTTGAAGTGATGACCCCCTGTATTGTGAAGTTCTATCTGGTGTAGATGGTTGTACTGTGATTTTGAGGGTCATGGCTCTTTAGGGGTCAAATGTGATTTTAGAGTGCCACAAAGGTATTTTCCATCTGCCTGATGTATATATTTGTAAATTAATGCATAGTATTTCGTAGTGTGTGTGTAATAAAAGAAAAGGCACTGACTGGACAATCATTTATAGAGTGGTGTTATTGTGTGCCAGCAAATGGTTATTACTAGTCAACACCACCTCCCCTGAGTAGGCCTTGGACTGATGTCCTACACTTCCCTGAGAGAGTCAAGCGCCACAGTGGGGTGAGTGGTTGTCAGTAAGGAGAAATTACATCCTGCACAACTAATAACTGTGGGGCCGATTCACAGTACTAATCTGAGATAAAATCCTAAACTTATTACTTTTGGTATTCACAGAAGGCATTTAGTAGTAGTAAAGTTAGGACTCCTAACTTTACTACTACTAAACTGAGATAAAATCCTAAACTTACTACTTTTGGTATTCACAGAAGGCATTTAGTAGTAGTAAAGTTAGGACTTACTACTACTAAATGCCTTTTGTGAATACCGAAAGTCGTAAAGTTAGGATTTTGTATCAGTTTAGTAGTAGTAAAGTTAGGAGTCCTAACTTTACTACTACTAAATGCCTTCTGTGAATATCAAAAGTAGTAAGTTTAGGATTTTATCTCAGATTAGTTCTGTGAATCGGCCCCCCAGTTTTTTACAACTTCCAACAGTGGTCAGCTGCTGCTTCAATTTTCCATTCCACAAAGCCCAAACAAGATGAAGATGATGGTGCAAAAGGTGGTGCCTCCACATCCAATTGTCAGAAAAAGACGCCCTGCCAACTTTAGCATGTCTCCACCTGCAATCTCTCCTTGGTAGAGAGATATGCCACCCCTGGTGTATTGTGCCCAATCACCACAACTTCAAGGAAGTAAATTCTGTTACAAGCAAAAAATAAACAACTACCAGAATACTGCTGTTTGATGACTACCTTTATTCTTTCTACAATTTTCACAAACATATTCTTCTTGATCCAATGTTATCCCCTTCCTCCTGCATATATTTGCACCAAAGTTTTTAGAGCACACAGTTTTCATTATACTTGTTCAGCTGACTTTTAGATAGGATTGCATCATACATATAACACATGCATACCTTCATATATCAAGACAGCATTGTAAAAGTAACTGTAGCTATTGAGATTCGAGGATTCAAAAAGCATTTAAATGAAACAACTATTGGTTATGCACCTAAGGCAAAGAAAGAACTGTGAGGAAAATTTCAGCTGCTTGAGTAGTAGAATAATTTCAAACTCGGTTTTAGGTAATAATCAGTTTTTTAAATCAGACAGTTGTACACTTCCAAAAATGCTCCAAATTGATTGGCTCGTAGCTAGTTCACATCTACCTAGGAGATTCATAGCAAGTACGTACCTCAGAGAAGCCTCATTACAGTATCAACGCATATGTCACCAGGCCTTTCTTACCATAACAGCTGCCTGTGAATATTATAGGAGTTCTAATAAAGAATTGTGTAGTCTATAAAAGTGTCACTGAGTTTAAAAATTATACCCTTATTGTTTCATCTGATTTGGTTTGAATCCATAAATTAGCTTTTCATTTTACAATGAAGTAATAGTGGTGGTAACAAGTAGGATAATTCACAATTACAGGCATAATCTCACATAATCGACATAGAGTACTGTCATGAACTAAAGACATAAGCTACAAGGTTGGACAAAAGAATTGGAAAGGGGCCACCAAGGGGGCATGAAAGAAGAGGAGTAAATCTAAGCATCAAGCCCTGATTGTCCCATACGACTCAACATTGCTTTGCAACAAAGTGATTGGAGATCTGCACATTGACCCATTCGAAGGGGCTGATATTGTTTTGTCTGATTTGCAATGTTAATTATTTTAAAATGTTTTAATTAAGTATCTTTGAAAGTAGCATTTTATGTGTTTATAGGATATACAGAAAGACATTTTTATAGACAATAAATATATATTTTTTAATATTTTCTTATATTATCTCACAATAAAAATAATTTTGAAGCCAAGGCACATTTGTGCAGAGAGATGCAACTACTGACACGATAAAGTGGGGAAAAGTAAAAAGAAAAAAAAGAAATATCCTTTGGAGGGTCTCGCTACCCACTGCAGCACAAATCTATTAATTTGAAATATGACATTTGTCTGTAAATACCTTCCTGTACCTCTGAGAATTACAATCTACTCAAATACATTTAAATGGAAGATTAAAAAACGTTGATGTCTACTTAAATGTTACTAGTTTTAAAATTAGGGCGATATTAATACAGAATGTTAGTACTTTGGTTGTTCAGTAGAACTCTGTGTTGACGCTACAGTGGAACACAGGGACTCAACGGGCACATTGTTGCTGGTGATGAAAGAAAAGTTACACTTAGCATGGCATACTTTGTTTCTGGCATAGATAAGAATATCTGAGAATTTATAGAGAATTTATTTTAGCTTTATAGAGCAATAATCATAATTTCAATGACAAATTGAAACTCTCATTTTGCTCATTTACTGCAGTCTCCTTCATAGGAAGTGCTTTAAGTTCTACAATTTGATTCCAGCAACATTGCATTCAGATGTGCATCACCTTTGTCATGAATATAGTGTGTAGTGCTCTAGTTGCTCATCAAACCTCTGTGATAAAGCTTCAAAAAACACTGAGGAATTAACTGACAGACTGCTGCTGCTATTGGAAGTATATGTCTTACTAAGCATATCACACTTTTTTCTCACATGGCTGCAGAAGATATTTGTGAATTTATAAAAAATGTGTTCTCATTTTAGCTTCTGGAGTACATTCAATAACTTCTATGAGAAAATCGTATGAGAGAAAAAAAGGTTCCTCCCAGCCATGGTTCATAAAATCCCAGCAAAGAATGACCATCTTTCACAGGGTAAAATCACTTTAGAACCCATCAGAATCCCTAAAATCAGAATCATACCAAGTGCCAATGATTTATATTGTGACTAAAATCTGTTATCACCTTTTATTTTTGCCCCTTTCTGTTACCCTCAAAACAAGGCATTCACTACAGGGCATTTCAATGGACCGAAAAAATATAAAAAAACCTATGGTATGTTTCTTTTAACCTTCTATCACACCATCTAACAAACAATGTGTGAATTTAATCCTAACTTTTAAGGGTTTGATTTACAATTGGAAATGTATCCAAGTCAAAGAGCATTCACAGGAAGTTATTGATCGGGGTGAATTAGGGCCCTTGGCTTCACCTCGTGACCCTCTGACTCCACCCCAGACAATAACTACCCGAGTAGGCCCTCCCTTTGGATAATATATTGTTTAATTAGTGCTTGTAAGCACCAAGAATGTCTTTGAGATAATATTGGCATGGTTGAACTTTTCATCTAACTTACCTTTTTGGCCCTTTTCATTGATGCAAAGAACAGTCAAAACAAGGGCGTACACTCAGAGTTAAATACAACATGCAACATCCATAAGACCTGGATAGGTCCTGTACGTTCCAAAAGCTAGCTGGTATGTTTCTCATTGTTAGACCTGACATCCTTGCCGTGGTATTCTCCCAGACTTTTTGCCTTCACTCCCTCATTTTTGCTGAACTCATTTTTGTTGGCCTTAGGCCTCTGTGCTGTTTTGTAAATTAAATGTTGCAAGTAGGCTGCAACACCCATTGTGCCACCCACTAAAGTAGCACTGTAAAACATGTCTCAGGCCTGCAACTGCAGCCTGTAGTGTATTTCAACCTGGCAAAATGAACCTTTTGCCAGGCCTAATTTTCTTTTTAATAATGATAAGCCACTCCTGAGGTAGGCCCTAAAGGCTCACAGGGAAAGGTGCATGCAATTAAAAAAGAAGGACATGTGTACTTGTGTTTTCCATGTCCTGACAGAGAAAAACTCTTAAAATATTTTTATAACTGTGGAAAGGCTACCTCTTCTGTGAGAAATTGGGTTGCGTGTTGACTGGGGTGTGAGCCCTAGTCAAGCAACAGCCATCATCCCTTGCAGGGTGAACCACAAAAAGTTACTAAATTAAGCTGTGCTTAACATTGGGTAGCTTGGGCCAAAAAGTAGTCAGGTTTAACTTAGGGCAATGTGTAAAGTATTTATGCAGCACACAAACAGTCATAAAGTGAAAAAACAACACAAGAAAAATTCCCAAACCAATTTAGAAAAATAGAGCACATGTTAATAAATGATCTGTCACCCAAAAAACAAAAATCCAACCAGAAAAAGACTTAGCAATGTTTTATGTTTTTAGTGAAAACTAGCGTCTAAAAGATCAAAGCGCCAACAGCAGACATCTAGTCACACAAGACCGGGTCAATTCGAAAAATATGGCCAACCTCAATGGAGTGCGCTTCAGACACAAGAGGTGGATTGAGCCCTGTCAACGCTTACCTTCAAACTTGAAAGAAATTCTGAGAAAAAGTGTCGAAGAAGGTGAAGTTCAGCAGGGCAAGGCTGCAGGAGGTGTCCGAGGTGGGAGCGCCATCATCGGATAGCCTTGGGTCGATGCCACGGTGAGATTTCTACGTTTGGATTTAGTCTTTGAAATGGAGGTCAAAAAAATCTCCAGCGGGACAAGGAGGAAGGCTGTAGCCCAAGACAGTTCCACAGGCTGGATGCCCCTTTGGCGAGGGACCGCTAAAAAGTATATGCTGCTGCAGAGTAGAACATAGCGGGAGAAGCTGCAAAGTCAATCCAACCGGCAATGCACCTCGGGTAGAACTGAGAGCTGGGAGTGAACTGAATAGTGGGTTTGAAGGTCCTTTATTTATATCATGGTATCCTTCTTCTGGAAGGTGGGAGAAGCTTCTAGAAAGGTTCTTTGAAGTGCATGGGAATTCCTGCCTCTCCTGCCCAGGCTCCAAGCTGGCTGCAATGACAATGGGTTGGTGTTCGGCCCTTTGTGTGAAGGCAGTGCACACCCTATTCAGTTGCAAGTGGGGCTGTGCTCAGCTCCACTACTCTATCCTGCCAACAGATGGCCCATTGAGGCACACTGAATCCCTCTATTGTGTGACTCTCTGGGAGGAATTCCCAAAGTCTAATTGCCAGCTACACCCAGTCATGTGACCCAAGACAGGCTGCAGGACCAAAGGGCTAAGGGCAGGAAAATGCCAACTTTTTAAAAGTGCCATTTCAAAATTGTAATGAAAAATCAGTGTCTACCATTAAAGATGATTTATCATTACAATTCCGTAAATACCAACCATGACATAGCTACCTGATCCCAACTGGAAATTACAGCTTATTAAATGTAATAAGGAGTCACCAATGTTATTCTATGGGAGGGGTAGGCCTCACAGTAGTGACAAACACATTTAGGAGTGTTTCACTACCAGCAATGTAAAACTTAAAAGTTAATGTCCAACCCTTTAATTACAATCAATCAATCAGGTTTATTAAAAAGCATGACTACTCACCCGTGAGGATCTCAAGGCGCTGAGTGTGGGAGGGGGGGTGGATCTGTGGTTCAGTCGAAGAGACAGGTCTTGCGGTCCTTCCTGAATTGCGGCAGTGGTGGTGATTTCCTGAGGTGCAGAGACAGGGAGTTCCAGGTCTTCGCAGGAAGGTAGGAGAAGGATCTTTCTCCAGCCATGGTCTTGTGGATCCATGGGATGGTGGCCAGTGCTAGTTGGGCAGAGCGGAGACATCTGGTGGGAGTGTAGAAGGAGAGGCGGTGGTTGAGGTATGTATGTCCGGCATTGTGGAGGGCTTTGTAGGTGTGTGCGAGGAGTTTGAAGGTAATTCTTTTGTTGAGGGGTAGCCAGTGAAGGTCTCCCAGGTGGCCAGTGAAGTGGCTGTGGCATTGAATGTTCAGGATGAGTCTGGCGGAGGCGTTCTGGATGTTCTGCAGTTTCTTTTGGAGTTTCTGGGTGGTGCCGGCGTAGAGTGCGTTGCCATAGTCGAGTCTGCTGCTGACGGGCGCATGGGTGACCATTTTTCTGGACTCGGTGGGGATCCACCTGAAGATCTTCCGAAGGAGGCAGAGCGTGTGGAAGCAGGGGGACAAAACGGCGTTGATTTGGCTGTTCATTGAGAGTGAGGAGTCAAGGATGATGCAGAGGTTTCGTGAGTGGTCCGTGGGTGCTGGGGGGGTTCCGAGCGCTGCGGGCCACCAGGAGTTGTCCCAGGCAGAGGGGGTGGAGCCCAGGATGAGGACTTCGGTCTTGTCTGAGTTAAGCTTGAGGCAGCTGTCCTTTATCTAGGTGGCGACTGCCTTCATCCTGTTGTGGAAGTTGCTCTTGACAGCTGTGGGTTCGTCTGTGAGGGAGAAAATCAGCTGGGTTTTGTCAGCAAAGGAGACGATGTTGAGACTGTGGGGTTCTGATGATAGCTGTAAGCGGGCCATGTAGATGTTGAAGAGGATGGGGTTCAGGGAGGATCCCTGAGGCACTCCGCAGCTGATCTCTGTGGTTCTGAGTTGAGCGGTGCAAGTCTGACTCTCTGTGTTCGGCAGGTGAGGAAGGAGCGTATCCATTCTAGGGCTTTTTCATGGAGTCTTGCGCAAAGGGTGTGATGGGAGGCAGTGTCAAAGGCGGCTGAGAGCCCAATTGGGAGAGGTCCAGGATGTGGTACGTTTGGGCTTTGATGGCTTTCTCAATTACTTTGGCTGGGAAGGGGAGCAGAATGATGGGTCTGTAGTTCTTGAGGTCCGTCAGCTTAGCAGAGGGTTTCTTCAGCAGGGTGTTGATCTCTGCGTGCTTTCAGTCTTCTGAGAAGGTCTTACACAGTACCCTGCCCTATGACCTGCCTGTAGGCCTTCCTTCAGGGTGACTTATATGTAATAAAAGGAAAGTTTAAGGCTTTGCAAAGGGTGTTAAATGCAAAGTCGGCATGGCAGTTTAAAACTGCATTCATGCTGCAGAGTTAGGCCTGGGACATGTTTAAGATGCTACTTAGGTAGGTGGCACAATAAGTGCTGCAGGTCCACTGGTAGCGTTTAATTTACATGCCCTAAGTATATAGTACACCACTGTACAAGGGACATATAAGTAAATAAAATGTGCCAATAAGATGTAAGCCAAGCAAACCATGTTTAGGGGATCGAGCACAAGCACTTTAGCACTGCTTAGCAGCAGTTGTGATAAAGTGCACAGAGTCCTAAGTGCAATAATAACAAATTTCAGCACCACAAATGGAGGTAATTTGGGATAACGTTTGGGGGAAGGCCACACTAAGGCTGACAGGTCTAAAACGTGCCCCCCCAGCTGAATGTAGGGAGAGCGAACCAACCTCCTGGGAGTTCTCATCAGAAAGGTGGAAGAACCTGGATAGACCATCAGCATTAGAGTGGTCTGATCCAGGACTATGTTCCACCATAAAGTCCATGCCCTGTAGGGAGATGGACCGCCTCAACAATTTTGGATTCTTATCCCTCATTTCATTGGCCACCTGAGGGGCTGTGGTCTGTCTGAACCCGGAAGTGAGTCCAAAACAAGTATGGTCTAAGCTTCTTTAGTGCCCAGACCACAGCAAAGACTTCTGTTTCAATATCACTCCACCTCTGTTCCTTGGTAAGTAATCTTCTAGAGGGTTAAAAGCTACAGGTTGGTCTAGGCCCTTTTCATTGAGCTGTGAAAAGACTGCCCCATGCCATGCTCTCAGACATCTGTTTGAACTATGAATTCTTTAGAAAAATTAGGGGCCTTGAGCACAGAGGCTGTACACGTGGCATATTGACAGAGTTAAAGGCTTTCTAGCAAGCCTCCGTCCAGGATCACCTTCTTGGGCTGCTTCTTGGAAGTCAGCTCAGTTAATGGGGCAACAATGGTGCCATACCCTTTGACAAACCTCCTGGTAGGCCCAGGAAGGCCCTCTCCTCAGTCTGGGTTTTTGGGGCTCCCAAGCCAGAATAGTTTCTATTTTGGCATGGTGGGGCTGCACCTTACCCTCACCCACAAGGTGTCCCAAGTACACCACAGACCCCTGCCCTATATGGCACTTACTGGCCTTGACAGTCAGGCCTGCGTGCTGCAGGGTTGAAGTCCTTCCTGCAGGTGAAAGAGGTGGTCCTCCCAGCTTCTACTGAAGACAGCTATGTCATCCAAGTAAGCCACACTGATTGCCTCCTGGTTCACCAGCCTCTGGAGGGCAAGCCTCTGCAAGGTGACAGGGCATTTTTCAGTCCAAAGGGCATCACTTTAAACTAAAACTGGTCCTCTAGTGTGGGAAAGGCTAACCTCTCTTTAGCCCCTTCAGTTAGGGCAATCTGCCAGTACCCTAAAGTGAACTCAAACACGAAGCTACATCCAAGGATCCTGGTGAGGAGTTGAACTCTGAGAAATTAAACGTCTCACCGGGGCAAACCTGGTTCCTGCCCCTGACCCACGCTCCATCGCGGTCGGCTTGAACTTGTTGTTGTTGTTGTATTTACTTTATTTCGACGTCATGTCATAAAAGTTATGCTACGATGTACAAATTACGACATTAAATATTACAATAAAATACATGCATTAATCGCAAGCCTAATAAAATCAGTAAAAGATGGCCAAGAATGTTGGTTGAGTCAGTGGCCATACATAAAATATACATTCATACAATAAAATATTTACAATACATACATTAGGTTTTACCCTTTTCAACCTCCACTCCTCAATACCACCCAGCAGTTTTTTTGTTGGTGGGAAATGATATTTTATACAAAAAGTGCAACAGCAAAATGTGTTCAATAAAGCTCTGTAAGTAACCTTCCTTGGATGCAAAAGGTCTTTAGACAAATTAAAATCATTACATAAAATCAACTATCATTCACCCTCTGGGCCCTACTTCTAATTGCCCACATTTGGCCCAGGAACTTTGCCACTGCTAACGCAAACAATGACCTGGCATCAGACTTCAGGATTCTCAATGCAGTCCTGTGGTCATCAGTTCTTAACTGCTTACAAATCGGGGTCAGCCAAATTTTCCTTGGCGAAACATACAGTGGACAAGCAAATATTACATGGGCTAGAGTCTCTTGATGGTTTTTACAAACAGGGCAACTGCGTGTGGGCTCAGAGCCGCTGTCCCATTTTCCAGTGAAGTCATGCAGGGGCAAGGTGCCAAACCTAAAATGTATAAATAGTATCTTATCACTAGCGTGTTCTATGAGATTTAAATAGCCTTCCAGGGAACGATCCAATTTATGGGCCATAAAGTCTTAAACTTGTGACCTTGACCCTGTCCAGCGCCACCAGATGCCCGCATGTGGTGCTTGTGCTTTTTGGATCTATTTTCACCTACAACTTTAAAAATTCATGACTCTGGTTCTAAAGATTGGATTTTTGTCATTTGGGTGTCATTTCATTTAATACATTTTGTTTTATTTTATTAAATTGATTTGGTATTTTTCTTGTGTTGTGTTTTTACTTTATTACTGTTTGAATGCTGCATAAATACTTTACACATTGCCTCTAAATTGAGCCTGATTGCTTTTTTTGTCAAGCTGCTATAGGGTTAAGCACAGGTTTATTTAGGGACTTTTGTGTTTCACCCTGACAAGGATTGTGTTTATTATTTGAGTGGGGCCTCCACCCCTCTCAACTAATAACCCAATTGCATACAGTTATCATACCTCTCACAGTTCCTGTTCATGGAGTAATGTATATCATATTTATTATTTTAGATTCATCTGTCGTAGGCAGTATACTTTTAACATAATATACTGTGTGTGAATCATATGCACTGTGAGCAGGACATTGGATAATTTTAAATAATCCCTGAGCCCTTATCCTTGCTTCTCTGATCCCACTGGGTCCCGCCCATCAGGAGACTTTGGGTGTTTTTCCAAGATAATCCTTTATCTATCACTATGATAGAGCTCAGGGCACAAATCATTCTCATATAAGTGTACCAAGAACAGAACACCATATTTCTTCAAATAGGTTTTCTTGGTCAGTAAGGGCATGATTACCAAACTGCATTAAAGTACGTAAAGTAGTACTCCCATAGTATACTTGTCCTACTCCAAATGCAAATCACAAATCTACAGGTGGAGCTCTCCACCTCACCTATATTTACTGTACAGCGATCTCAGCCACTGTGGCAGAGATCTCCCTACACATAGATGTACTTCTTTGTAGTAAATGTGACTATTTTCAATTAATCAAAAGATACTTGTGTGACAGGATACAGCACTCCTTTCTTCATTAAATAAGTCAGTGATTGAATATGGAGCATGTACTCTTGCAAGCACTGTCTGTAAAAGTTATGGAATGACAGTAGTGTGCTACATCTGAGGGCTGTGTGAAGCAAATTTGGGGGTGAGGAATTGTATGCTTAGTTCACAGAGAAGTGGGCTGTGTTATTATTTCTTGTGCTGTAATTTTGTTCTGGAAATAGGTAAGTGCTAACTGTTGTGTGTTTGGGCTTCCCAAGCTGGAGCCTTATGAATTCCAATGTAGTCGAAGTCAACATTTTGAGGAAAGAGCTGGTAAGAATCCGAAGGAAAAAGAATCTATGAACAGGGAACAAACAAGCACTTATTCGGTGCCTACTATTAAAGTCTAAGCCCTTTTCATTGAGCTGTGATAAGACTGCCCCATGCCATGCTCTCAGACATCTGTTTGAACTATGAATTCTTTAGAAAAGTTAGGAGTCTTGAGCACAGAAGCTGTACACGTGGTATATTGACAGAGTTAAAGGCTTTCTAGCAAGCCTCCGTCCAGGATCACCTTCTTGGGCTGCTTCTTGGAAGTCAGCTCAGTTAATGGGGCAACAATGGTGCCATACCCCTTGACAAACCTCCTGTGAGGCCCAGGACGACCCTCTCCTCACTCTGAGATTTTGGGGCTCCCAAGCCAGAATATTTTCTATTTTGGCATGGTGGGGCTGCACCTTACCCTCGCCCACAAGGTGTCCAAAGTACACCACAGACCACTGCCCTATATGGCACTTACTGGCCTTGACAGTCAGGCCTGCGTGCTGCAGGGCCTGAAGTCCTTCCTGGAGGTGAAAGAGGTGGTCCTCCCAGCTGCTACTGAAGACAGCTATGTCATCCAAGTAAGCCACACTGATTGCCTCCTGGTTCACCAGCCTCTGGAAGGTTACAGGGCATTTTTCAGCCCAAAGGGCATCACTTTAAACTAAAAGTGGTCCTCTAGTGTGGAAAAGGCTAACCTCTCTTTAGCCCCTTCAGTTAGGGCAATCTGCCAGTACTCTAAAGTGAACTCAAACACACAGCTACAGCTAAGGATCCTGGTGTGGAGTTGAACGCTGAGAAGGTAAACGTCTCACCGGGGCAAACATGGTTCCTGCACCTGACCCGCACTCCATCGCGGTCAGCTTGAACTTGTTGTTGTTGTTGTATTTACTTTATTTCGACGTCATGTCATAAAAGTTATGCTATGATGTACAAATTACGACATTAAATAATACAATAAAATACATGCATTAATCGCATGCCTAATAAAATCAGTAAAAGGTGGCCAAGAATGTTGGTTGAGGTAGTGGCCATACATAAAATATACATTCATACAATAAAATATTTACAATACCTACATTAGGTTTTACCCTTATCAACCTCCACTCCTCAATACCACCCAGCAGTGTTTTTTGCTGGTGGGAAATTATATTTTATACAAAAAGTGCTACGGCAAAATGCGTTCAATAAAGCTCTGTAAGTAACCTTCCTTGGATGCAAAAGGTCTTTAGACCAATTAAAATCATTACATAAAATCAATTATCATTCACCCTCTGGGCCGTACTTCTAATTGCCCACATTTGGCCCAGGAACTTTGCCACTGCACACGCAAACAATGGCCTGGCATCAGACTTCAGGATTCTCAATGCAGTCCTGTGGTCGTCAGTTCTTAACTGCTTACAAATCGGGATCAGCCAAATTTTCCTTGGCGAAACATACAGTGGACAAGCAAGCATTACATGGGCTAGAGTCTCTTGATGGTTTTTACAACCAGGGCAACTGCGTGTGGGCTCAGATCCGCTGTCCCATTTTCCAGTGAAGTCATGCAGGGGCAAGGTGCCAAACCTAAAATGTATAAATAGTTTCCTATCCCTAGCGTGTTCTATGAGATCTAAATAGCCTTCCAGGGAACGATCCAATTTATGGGCCATAAAGTCTTGAACTTGTGACTTTGGCCCTGTCCAGCGCCACCAGATGCCCGCATGTGGTGCGTCGTGCTTTTTGGATATATTTTCACCTATAACTTTAAAAATTCATGACTCTGGTTCTAAAGATTGGATTTTTGTCATTTGGGTGTCATTTCATAAAATACATTTTGTTTTATTTTATTAAATTGATTTGGGATTTTTCTTGTGTTGTGTTTTTACTTTATTACTGTTTGAATGCTGCATAAATACTTTACACATTGCCTCTAAATTAAGCCTGATTGCTTTTTTTGTCAAGCTACTATAGGGTTCAGCACAGGTTTATTTAGGGACTTTTGTGGTTCACCATCACAAGGATTGTGTTATTATTTGAGTGGGGCCTCCATCCCTCTCAACTAATAACCCAATTTCATACAGTTATCATACCTCTCAGAGTTCCTGTTCATGGAGTAATGTATATCACATTTATTATTTTAGATTCATCTGTCATAGGCAGTATACTTTTAACATAATATACTGTGTATGAATCATATGCACTGTGAGCAGGACATTGAATAATTTTAAATAATCCCTGAGCCCTTGTCCTTGCTTCTCTGATCCCACTGGGTCCCGCCCATCAGGAGACTTTGGGTGTTTCTCCAAGATAATCCTTTATCTATCACTGTGATAGATTTCAGGGCACAAATCATTCTCATATAAGTGTACCAAGACCAAAACACCATATTCCTTCAAATAGGTTTTCTTGGTCAGTAAGGGCATGATTACCAAACTGCATTAAAGTACGTAAAGTAGTTCTCCCATAATATACTTGTCCTACTCCAAAGGCGAATCACAAATCTACAGGTGGAGCTCTCCGCCTCTCCTATATTTACTGTACAGCGATCTCGGCCACTGTGGCAGAGATCTCCCTACACATAGGTGTACTTTCTTGTAGTAAATGTGACTATTTTCAACTAATCAAAAGTACTTGTGTGACAGGACAAGAACTGTCTGTAAAAGTTATGGAATGACAGTAGTGTGCTACATGTGAGGGCTGTGTGAAGCAAATTTGGGGGTGAGGAATTGTATGCTTAGTTCACAGAGAAGTGGACTGAGTTATTATTTCTTGTGCTGGAATTTTGTTCTGGAAAAAGGTAAGTGCTAACTGTAGTGTGTTTGGGCTTCCCAAGCTGGAGCCTTATGAATTCCGATGTAGGGGAAGGAAAGAGCTTGTAAGAATCCGAAGGAAATAGAATCTATAAACAGGGAACAAACAAGCACTTATTCGGTGCCTACTATCAAACACAGATTGTAGTTTCACTTTTTCTAATTGCTTCTAGCACCAAAAAGCAACATCTGAAAATAAAGAAACAATTACCTGAATTTTCTCTTCACTGCTAATCCACTGTATGTATGCGGTGTAACTTATATAGCTTGAACCTAGCTGAGGCACAACAAAGTGCAGAACACTGGGTGGGCGCCCTAGGGTACAGGTCAGCATTTTTTACAAAGAGGTCTTAACAGGAGGTGTCAGCGTCTCTTCAGGCTTCAGCTCTTCAATCTTCAGACACCCTAATCCCAATGTTTCTTCTCCTGTGTTGTAGCAGTAGTTCAACAGTTTCAGAGTTCCAGTTCAAAGATTTGCTTTGCAGTTCTATCTTCTGTCCCTACTGAAAGATCAGGTTTCAAGCAAGGTTAATTAAATTTATTTAGTTAGTTAGGGATTCAGTTTGCCTACTTCATTGCATTTCTCAGTTCAGCACCTGAAGACTTCATTTGGAACTAGTATGCTAAGCAAAGACTTTCACCTAGTGTTGCATCACTATGAAGTTGACATTCTGGCACAGCATTCAAGACTCAAAGAAATCATTCGCATGACCAAATTCAGAGTCAGAACCATAAAGGTTTATTCAAATGTACGAATCATTACAGAAGGCAAAAAGTTGTTGGTTAGTCAAATACAAATCAGTATCAATAATGCATCAAATAAAGTCAATTGTGAGACGTAATAGCACGATGTTGCGCTCCAAAGCCACTAAATAGCCAGAGCCAAAACATAGTAAGAGGGCTAGCAAAAATCTGGTCAATTCAAAAGTCAAGAAGAGTCTATGTATAAATCAGTAACAGAGTGACAAAGACTGCTCAATTCATGAGGCTTTCAAGCTTTAAGTTTATTTTTATTTGCAGGTAATAAAACCATAAATACACACAGTAAAATATAGTACTACGCATGCTTAACTGATAGTAGAACCTTACAGATGTGAACCGGCTAAAAATAGATCATCATTAACATTTTATAATTGCCTAGATGTAGTTAAAAAGAGCAGCATTGTCAGATAACAGTCACACTCTTCACAGTGGGCAGAGTGCAAGTCTACTGCAAAGTGCGCAATGTGCAAAAAGTGCTTCAAGTGCTTTTAAAGTGCTAAAGCTCTGGTTTCCTTCTCAGCATGGTTCGCTCAGCAAAGTGAAGTCGATCAAAACTAGATGTAATGTTTTGACCTGCCACCCACTAAAGTGAAAGCTGCCCATGTGAGGGAATCCCTTAGGTCCACCGGCCCCTCCCTCAAGTTCACTCTTAATGTTCTCCTATGAGTACTTTGAAGTAGCAGGGCCAGTCGGCAGTCCACTGTCTATGATTGAAAGGTGGAACGATGTCAGCGACAGCCAGACTCTAGTTCTAAGTGAAAAGAGAGCAAAGTGCCAAATGCGTCCAAGCTTGAAGTGCCAAGTACAAAACCACTGTCTATGATTAAAAGGTGGAAAGATGTCAGGGGCAGTCAGACTCTGGCTTGAAGGGCGCAAAATGCTAAATGCATCAGAGCTTGAAGTGCCAAGTGCAAAGAAGGCAGGTTTCGACCTCACAGTGTAGTTGAACCACAATAAGAGATGACCAGGAGCAGATGTGGTTTTGGCCTGCCACCTCTTAAAAGTGCAAGATGGTCGTGATCAGGGCACCTTGTTGTCTCGTTTGGCATTTTCCCACCCACCAGTGCAATGAACTTTACCAATCTACAGTTCAACTGTGGGTGCTCAGGCGCGAACAGGCTAGCACCGCCTGCCTCCTTATGGGGATCCCTCTTTGGTTGAAATGGGCCTTGAGCAGCTGCCTCCTTTCCTCCAGCAGCTCTTTGCAAGTGCATAACAAGTGTGGTAGGTCAACAACATTAACAATAAAGGGAATATGGTATAGAGCACTCAGGAGCTCCACACAGTATGACTGAAGCTCAGTAAGTTTCTCACCCACAATTGTTGTGACAGATTCTGACAGCAAATACCCACATATAGGATATACATGCAAAGGCAGGGTCTGTGGAGCTGATACCTATGGTGATGTTATAAAAGTAACTCAAAAACCATAGTCACAGTAGACAAGAAACACCACCTAGGTAGTCAGCTGTGCTCACGGATCCTGGCGATCAAAGAGGAACATGCAAGGCGGTAACAGCAAGGGTGTAGAACTAAACACAAGCACAATAGACAAGGAGCTAGCAAGGAAGAGTGCTTAACAGGAAAGAAGGGAAACAAGGACACACTAGGCAGAAAGCAAGTAACAAACATACAAGGAAACTAGAAGCAAGACAGTAGAAAAGGAAGACAGCAACTAAGGACTAAACCAGAGGTAATCGGTAGAAAAGCAGGAACTGGGACAAAGGAAATGCAGGAGAGCGGATTCAATGGAGCATTAAATAGTACTAGTTGAGGAATCAAAGAAACAAGGAATAGCTAAGGATCAGGAGTCAAAGTAGCACTGAAGACAGTGCTAATTCAGGAACAAGGAATACTATATCTCAGGGACAGGAATCAAGGAAAATCTGAAGGCAGTGCTAGATTAGGAACAAGGATAGCTATAGCTCAGAAATCAAGAGAGCACTGCAAGCAGTACTAATCAGGAACAAGAAATAGCTACAGCTCAGGAATCAAGAGAGCACTGCAAGAAGTGCGAATCAGGAACAAGGAGTAGCTGCAACTCAGGAACAAGGAATAACAAAACCCAGGAATCAAGGAATATCAAAAGCTCAGGAAACATGGATAGGTCTCACTGGAACACAGCTACAATGGCCAATGCTAGACTGAAGGGAGCTGGGGCTTAAAAGAGATCACAGTAATCATGTGCATCTGGTGTGAGCAGGCTAGCAGCAGCCAACCACAGATGAGCTGAATTCCTCCACCCATCCTTGGCCTGCAGGGGTGGAGTCGAAGCAGTGAGTAGGGGATTATAGGCAATGGAGTTTCCAGCATGAGCAGAATGGCTTCCACTGTCGTGTAGTCCCTATAACCCTATTTAGGATCTGCACGTTTAGACAACAAAGACTGTGGGATTGGTGTCCAGACTGATTCCAGACACCCCCACCGGGTATGTTGGTCTGTATACCAGCTAGCTCACAGTGCCACTAGAAACCCCTCTTACCAAAGAGAGAATAGTTCTTGACAACTAACGAACATGGCAACTCTGTCCCATCAGGGATTGTAGAAACAGTGCAGTACTTTTCGCTCAGTTACTCGTACTCACTTTGTCTCAGAGAGATACACAGAATAAACGGTGGGGACGTTTTCAATTAGCATTTATTGAACCAGCGTCATTCTAATGAAAAATAGGTGTGCTGAGACAACCATAAGACATAAACAGATATAAATGATTATAAGCACCAACAAAGTAAAAGGATGGTAGACTCCTACCATAGTGCTAAAACAATGAATACAGGCAGGTATATAAAATTCATGACAGTAATATTGCGTACTCCTACGATGCGACCCTAACTAGATGTACCTAAGTACACCTAGCATGTATGTAGGTGTAGAGCCAAGAATCCCTCTAGGATAAAGTCAACCCCGTTACCTGAAGTGAGAGACTGTGGGACACCGTCTTGGTTTCGAGATGGACACCCCGTGAGGGATGTCAGACCACTGCGAGCTGAAGTGTCTGCTTGCAGGAACCTCAGCGTCTTGCGACAGTGTGTTAGCATGGAAGTCCTTTTTCTCCTCTCGCTGCCTCAGCAAAGATATGGTGTTTATATACCCAAAGTGCTACCCTGAGGGGATCTACCTTACTGTGTCATGTTGGACTTAGGATGACGGAAGGAATGACCCTTATAGATAATTATTATGCAGGAGATGGTAGTCCTGCTGAGATTCCAAGAATCCTCATGCATAATGAATGAGACTAGTTTTCGGAGAAAACCCCACGTCCTGTAAGCAGTACCATAACTAGGCAAAAGGTCAGTCTCAAGAACCGTTATGCAGTGTAATGGCAGGGGAAATATAGGTGAAAGGTCTAGTTTCTACCTGAGCCTATATCGGGGTACCTTTATGAAACATAACACCCACTCCTAATCCGACTGGACTACATACTAAAATTTTAATGTACTTCTAGGCATTGTACGCAAACAACTAATTAGTCCTTAAAATAGTGCGTAAAGAATGTTAAAAAAATTCAAAAGCTAAAATTGTATTTTAAGCAGTAGAAGTCTTACTAAAATATGTTCGTATATATAGTTCGAACAACTATGAGTGTCTGAAAGTCATGCTGTTCAGTAAAAGAATAGTGTTATTTGTTTAAAAATTCCAAATTTGGTTGTTTTGTAGAAGGCCAAATTTTTCCCAGCACACGATGAGCCAAATGTTTATGTGTCTTGGCTGGGAGACGCAACATCACTATTGCTTGCCATCGCAGACGACGGTCCCTGCAACACCTCACAGATCAGGTCGATCGAGCACAGATGATCTTCTGTATTGCCCACAGCCAATGCTGGGGAAGCCTGTGTGACATCCAAGGCCTGAGCGTTTGTAGAGAAGCTGGTCTCCATTCCAACAGGAGCTGAAGTGCCCCGTGGTGGCTCCAAGAATGCAGACATCAACATTGGAATATGCTGAGGACACAGCAGTACATGGGCCGTTATTGGGTCCAGTAAAGCATCCACGTCCGGTGGCGCAACCGATGGAAGTGTTAGATAGAGATACAACACGCATTCCTGTCCGCAGAACAGGCATCGGGGGACAGGCAGAACACAGTCAATCCAGACTGGTCAAAATGATAGGAACCAAGACTCGCTTAGTTCTTGAAGGCGAGGTGTGCCCAGATGGAGTACCATGTGATCACGGTACCGGCGCTCCAAGAGCATTTTTTCCATTTCCTTGGTGACTGGGACATCCATTGCGTAGCAGGAAAATTACAATCAGGATTCCTGCTATTAGTAACAGGATCAGCGGAAGACCTCCAAAAATGCTTCCGAACACGGACTGTATGAATGCTGGAATCACTCCGAAGACTGTCTGAAAGGTGCTTAACAGTCCCAGACCTATGGTCTTAAATAGGTGTATTATACCCGTCGTATCAGACATGTTAAAGATAAGTTGTACCATTTCTGTAAAATGGAAAGGGCAGTTCGTTTGTACTAGTGCCTGTATCTCAGCTGAGGACCTTGCGACCTGAAGATCAAAAGTCTCTCGGGTGGAGGTTAAGGGCACAGTTTTCTGTAAAAGCATGGCTTTCATGCGGCTCAGAGCATCAAACCGTATAAAGGAAGCATTCAATGAAGGCCATAACAGCCCCTCCCTGACTGTGTGGGTCAGTGGAAACAATACTTGCATACAACAAGTAACCCTGGAGCCTACAGTGACAAGATATGCAGAAGATACAATGTTGCCCAGTGAATAAATCCTGGATGTTAATATAGTCATACCATTATCAACCACAGCTAACACTTTTTCTAGGTTAATTCCATTAATTTCACGAAGTCTCTCCGCAGCTTCTTGTTGAGAGATTTTCCAGATTTCACTATAAACAGCGTATAAGAAACGTTTCTGACGTGGCTTTCGGGGACCCAATAAAAAATCCCTTAAATCCACCTCATCTGATAGTAAGGATAAGTGTTGTTTCACATGGGACAGTGTTGAGGTTTTTAGCCAATCGAGGCATAACTTCCCAACACTGTATGATGTCACCACCCCTGGATGTTCTCGTTGTACATAGCGTTGGTCTGGCCTATGGATACTAAACCCTTCAGTGGTACACCTGAATCTTGTCTGACATCTATTTGTGTCTGTAGGCCAAACTAACCATCCCTTCCAATTGGGGTCTGATGAATTATAATGTATGATGTCATCTATTGTATCCCCACCACGTGTTGTAAAGTTTTGCCACCCCTCAAAGTGTAATGGTGAGGGAATCCGAGGTGTGTTCAACTCTTTGTTCTTGGCTATTCCAAGGCAGGAAGTCTGTTGCACAGTGTCGTTCAGAAATATTATCTGCTGTGGAATGAGGCATGCTCGAAATAGTGCTTCTGTTCCCTGAACTTGCCATTCCTTTGAACCCCAGACTGATTTTATGTCTATAGTGTCCTTCCATAAGTCAAAACCCTGTTCAGACAGTTGGGAAATAAAGGATGCAGAATAAATCTGTTTGGTGTTTGTTAGCATATTTTTCTGTGCAGTTGTAGGTGCAACCTTATAGTAATGTGAGGTCGGGTCAGAAGTGTTAAACCCTGAAAAATAAGAACATTTCTATGCGAACGTTCGTGAACTACCTTTTGGATGTGTTGGGCAATGTTCCCATTGGTGGTATGTAAAAACATTAAGTGGGATACTGGATTTATGTAAAATGTGATGATAATGTTGGTAACAATACATTGTGTCATAATCAGATGTGTCCTCTAACATTTCAATGCTTGAAAATGCAGCGGATTGTTCTAAATCAGACAACATTATTTACAGTTTCAAAATCCCACTCGTCGAAAATGTACTGGAGGTAATGATATCATTTAAATAAATTTTAAATACATGAGGTATTTTCAAAATTTCAGTGGGACCAAATACATCGTATGAAACTCTGTCCCAAACTATACCATCAGGAATTGGAACAGCTGTAATGTTCACGAAGGACAGGTCTCTTTGTTCACAATGAGAAGATGTATGAGGTTTCAGGACCAAGTTCACATTTGATACTGCAGAGTGTTCTGGGAGATAGTTTCCATTCATGAGTAAGCAAAAGGCAGTCACTAGGCCAATCCAGAATAGAAAAAAACAATATTCCAGTTATTATCCAGAGCGGAAGCCAAGGTGATACTAGGTAAGTCTTTTACAGAAAAAGGTAGAATCATGAAGTTGTTGTTTACAGGAAACTTGAGCTGTCATTGTTTCAGGTTCACTGGGATCGAGAGAGAAGGTATCAAAATCAATGAAGTAGCCAGAACAGTTCGACCTATTTTTGGTAGCTCAGCAGGTTTCGTTGAACTGGCAGACGTCTCTTGTAGAGGCATATTTATGTAGATCTTGGTGTTAGGCTGAATCGATATTTGTCTTTCATTTGTGTTTTTACGTTCTGTTTCAATAGGAACGAGTTCCATTTCATTATTGGAAAGTCCATTATTTTGTATTGATGACTCTTCAAATATTATGAGTCTTTCTGTCTGAACTTTCTCTATGGTAGCGAGAGGAGAGCGTCGGCTACCCAGGAGCCCACGAGGCCTACTATTCAGTATCGGCCACATAGTGTGGTTTGATCAGTTTGATTGAGACAAATCTCTTTTCTTTTTTGCCGGCAAGAGGCGGAAGAAGTACTGTTCTTGTTCCTTCGACAGCCAGGACAGGTACAGGCTTTCTGTAAGATGGACCAAATTCTTTCTTGTCCATAATCTTTTCTCTGACCAGATCCCCGACTTTGGGGATCCAGGCAGGTCTTGCCGTGACTGATTTGACTTCCCCAGTGGCAGTGCGTTTTACTTGCACGTTGCTTTGTAGTACCCGGAATTCATTGAGAACCTGTAAAACAGCCAAACGTTTATTGATGTCAAAAAAAAATTCATCCGCCACTGTGCTTTCATAGTCGAGATCAGGTACCCACCTTCTTGTCCCAAATAGGACTTCGTAAGGAGTGACACCTCCTAGGGAACTTCTTGGCATATTGGTGAGAGCCCTCTGGACCCCATATAAGTGATTGACCCAACTACCACCCAAACCTAATACTCTTGCTGTTAAAGATTGCTTTAAGTCTCATTTTTTCCTCTCTACGACCGAATTTCCCTCAGGATGGTACGGAGAGGAGTACCGCATGCAACACCCAAACTTCCCATAGCTTCCTTGTAAGCCCTAGAGCTAAACGCGGGGCCACGGTCAGAATGTAATGTGCCAATTGCTTATGTCCCTATGAAGACTCACAAATCTTTTATAACAGTTCGAGCGTCAGCTGAGCACTGAGGCCAAACCCACAGGGATCTACAGCATGAATCCACTGCCACCAAAATATACTTGTGTAAACCCCATCGGACTGTAGAGGGCCGCAGTGGTCCAAATAGACACAGGCGAGTGGTCTGTCTGACATTAGTAATGGTGTCTGCGCTAGACGCGCCACGGTGGAACCCTTCATCTGCTGACAGATATCGCACTTTAAGACAAAATTCTTCGTCTGTTAAGTTAATCCTGGCCACCAATAGCGTTGTTTCAATAAAGAAACCGTTGCGGTAATCCCTGCGTGTGCAGAACCTAGACCCTCATGTGCAGCTGGTATTAAGCCTAATCTGTGATCTATGTTTGGTATTATTCTATCCCCCACTCCTGGAATGTGAGCATACAGAATGTTATTTGCATCTAACTTGTAGGAGTACTTGAGTGGAAAACCTTTCGGCAAGGCTGTGCTCTCTTTGCGTGAAGCAATGACAGCTATCATTATACTTCCGTCTATTCTCGATCTAGAACAAGTGATTGCAGCTACGGCAGCAGTTCGTGCTGCCACTTTTACGGATTCATCGGTTTATGAATTCCCTTCAACGTGAACGCCATCACGTTGATGACTCAGCGTGTGCATCATGTGAGCTCTCGGTAGTTCGTTTTCAATTCAGCTACCTGTTCCCATAGCGTTTTATGCTTGATTGTGCAACCTTTTGAGTCTTTAAACCCATTCTGACCCCAGTACAGAAGATTTTCATTGTATGACTGGACACAGTAAAATGAATCGCACACGATCAGTGTGGGGCATTCTCGATCCGTATTTATTAGTGCCAGTAATAGGGCTTTTAACTCTGCCAGCTGTGCCGTGCAGTCTCCTAGAGACTGTGCCTTCATACTGCTAGGATGGAACTTGCCGTCCTGCATACAGCCCTTTACAATCGCACATGTGGCGCTGTATTGTTGTTTACTTCCTATGGCCGGCTGAGCACATCCGTCAGTGTAATTGATATATTCATACTAATCTAGAGGCATTATTTCATTCGGGAGAGGATAGTCTTGTTCATATTGCAGAAATGCTTGTGTCTTAAGTGTAGAGTCAAATTTGTAATCTACATCTGTTGCAGTGAGAGAATTAGCCCATTGTATCCATCTTGGATGTAAAGCTTTAGCATTTGGAATGCTTGCTTTCGTAACAGCCTCTAAGGCCGGTACTGGAGTTACGACAATTATTCGTTTTTCCCTGAGCCAGTGCTCTTTCCCTCACTACAGCGGTCTGTACTGCTGTCAGAATTTTTTCTGTAGAAGCAAAACACATTTCATCGTTTGTGTACAAGTGTGATTTGTATGCTATGGGTACTGTTTCGCCTTCATTGAAGGTTAGATAAGTATACCCAGATTGACCCGCTATAACACGGATCACCACATTTGTGGTGTTGAAACATGTGTGTAAGTGTTTGGACGCTATCATGTCAGCTTGTAGGGAACGAAGGATATCTGTGTGTTGCTGTGTCCAATGCCTAACCAAAAAATCAGGTCTTATTAGGTCGCAGAAAGGTTTTGCTTTTTCTGCGTAATTCAAAATGCATGTTCTGTCAAAATTTAGGAATCCCAATATGGATTTTAAGATTTTCAACGATTTAAGAGGTTGGAGCAGCGCGCACTTCGCTAAAATGTTAGCTGCCATGCTTTTCCCTTCACTTGAAAGCTCATATCCCAAAAATAGGACATTGAGGTGGGCTATTTTCTATTTTTTATATTAAATTTGTAGCCCTCAGAGGCGAACCCCAAAATTATGTTGCTCGCCCTGGTCAAGTGATCCTTTAAATTATCATCCATCAGATAAATATCATCTACATAGGACAATGCCTCTTCATCCAAATTCTGAAGTAACTCTGTTACCCTAGCAGAGCAAACAACCCAGGGCTATTCTTATATCCTTGGGGGAGTCGACAAAATTGACCCTGAGAACTGAGCGCTGAGAATGCTGTCAAATATCTGCTTTCAGGTGCTATACTTTGGCAGAAAAATCCATTTGAGATATCTAGTGTTGTTTTGTATTTTTTCCGCACAATGTTATTCACTAATGCGGCACTATGTGCATTCTGTACTGCAAATGTTTTAGTGCATGTGTTCAGATGTCTGTAGTCTAAAACTAGGCTGTATGAATTATCGGATTTCATTACAGGAAACAAAGGATTATTCATTGAAGAGGTGCAAGTTTCAATTACAGCCTGGTATTCAAGTTGATCTAAGATCTCCCTGACCTGTTTTTTCGCTTCTTGTTTTATTGGGTACTGTCTCTGTGGAGTTGGAGTAGTTTTTACTGGGATTTCATGTTGAGGTGACTCAGCATCCCACCCAACATGGTTGCGATATAATGCTGGAGCAAGTGCTATCGCCCACTCCTGCGCATATGAATGGTTTAAGTATATTGGAACGAGATCGGAAAAGGCTGGTAAAATTACCGTTTCTCCCTTTGGGGACTCCATAACAATATCAGGTGGCCAATCTTTTTCAGCGAAAATGATTTCATATCCATGAGTCAGGTTCTCCCAAAAGAGACCTTTAATTTTTTTCGGTTTGTCCCCCTCCATTTGGAGTGTTATTTCATGTAACCTATGTGGGACACTTACCCTCGTATCAGGTGTCTCCACCGTGATATGTTCATTCAACTCCGCTGTCACCAGAAATTCCATCAGGTTCTGGTGAGCTATTATTACTTCTGCTGCACTGTCTAGCATTGCCAGAACCCATTCCCCGTTCAGAAGATGAGTCCTACAGAATTCTGGGCATGTCTAACTTTAAGACCTGCTACCTTCTTCTTTTTAAATTGAGGTTTTGATTTTGGTTTCTCTTCTTTTTTGGAAGTATAGTCTGAAGCGTGTTACGTGTCTCTGGACTTTGTATGCTCTTCTTGTCTTTGTTCCGACCGTCCTTTCCTCTCAGAGTTTTTTGATGAACCCTGAAAGGAACGAGAGGAACGTGTATCAGTATCCTGATACCTGTCAGATTTTTTAATGTTATCACAATTCCTAAGGTTGTACATCTTTTCGGAGGGCTCCTGTTGAGGAGACCCATCCCTGGATTGTGATCTATTCTCTCTATTCTTTTGTTTTTTATTGTTATCCCATTTCTTTTTGGAAGAATCTGGTGCTTACTTGGTGTTCTCTTTTTCAGGACCACCATGAGTGGAGGTTTTGTTGCTCTAGCTTCCAAACTGTCTCTACCTAATTCAGCATCTGTATCTTCGATAATTTTAGGTAATTCCCGCTCCTGTTGTAAAGGAGTGAAATACCTCAGGCGTTGCCGTATTGCCACTTCTGCTGCCTCCCTTTTATGTTTGCTAATATAATAGTTGATACCTGGGCAAAATTTCCTAACAATTTCATCCATAGGTTCAGAGCAGGTTCTGCTCCATACTCATTCAGTATTTGTCTTAACACATCTGGTATTACTGCTATTGAAGGGATACCATGAGTTCTGGTATATATGGCAACAAAATCTGTACCCCAAGAGGTACAATCCTCTATCTGGGGAGCTATCCCCATTGGCAAGCAGAATATTAGCATTCTGTGTTTTTCTAGAGGGCTTGTGTGTGGAAATACTGCCTCTAACTGTGTTATTTTTGAGCTAACCAGAATGGCATTTGCTCATGTTTGGTGGGCATTTTGCCCATAACTGCGTGTAGCATTTGTGGTGTTATTTTAGTTGTAGATCCCTGAATTTGTCCTGCTGGTGTAGCCCTTGCTGGCTGAAGTGTTAGTGTACTCATCACGAACTGTGTCAGGTTTCTATAAAGTTTTATTATTTCTTTATGAAGTGGACGTAAGTCTGCTACTGGCATTGTGTCAATGTCTGGATGCGGGGTGTAAGCCGCTAGGACTGGCCAAGTTGCTCCATCTCTTCCGAGCGGACCGAGTCTCACTTTTTCTTTTGTGTGTGGGAGGGCGCCTTTAAACCAGTTTATGTGCTCCTGGTAGGTGAGCGAAATTTCAATGTCCTCATACGGACAGTATTCATCTGGTGTTTCATCTTCAGAGTAAGAGTGAAATGTATTTGTGCGTGCATCTGCTTGTGGGAATTTAACCAATGAATAGAATACCTCTGTTCTATATGATTTGTGTGCCTCAATCACGAATGTGACTGTCCCACCCCTAGCTGTGACTCCATAGTCTGCTAGTTTCAAAGTAAGAGCAGTTCTAACATTTTCTGAAATGTTTATTTCACCTTCTTGTTCTTCCTCCCCTGCTGCAGCACGTTGTGCTGGCGCATTGGCGTCTTCGTCAGCCATTATTGAAAAAAAGAGCAAGTTTCAAGGAAATTGAGATATGGTTTTATGCACAACAGGGAACTATTTGTCCTTCAAGCTTGATAAACCTACAGCCAATACATAGGATATGCCTACTCAGCTGTGGCGGATTGTTCCTTTCCCACTCCAGATGTCTCTGGAAAAATGTGAGTCGGGGTTTTTGAGAATAACACGACTACTCAGATCTGACCGTTAAATAAGTACCAAACCAACGTTGGCGGTGCCATGCCGTGTAATTCCTATAACCCTATATAGGATCTGCGTGTTTAGACAACATAGACTGTGGGATTGGTGTCCCGACTGATTCCAGACACCCCCACCGGGTATGTTTGCCTGTATACCAGCTAGCTCACAGTGCCACTAGAAAACCCTCTTACCAAGGAGAGAATAGTTCTTGGCAACTATCGAACATGACAAATCTGTCCCAGCAGGGATCATGGAAACAGTGCGGTACTTTTCGCTCAGTCACTTGTGCTCACTTTGTCTCAGAGAGATACGCAGAATAAATGGTGGGGACGTTTTCATTAAGCATTTATTGAACCAGCGTCATTCTAGTGAAAAATAGGTGTGCTGAGACAACCATAAGACAGAAACAGATATAAATGATTATAAGCACCAACAAAGTAAAAGGATGGTAGATTCCTACCATAGTGCTAAAACAATGAATACATAATATATAAAATACATGACAGTAATATTGCGTACTCCTACGATGCGACCCTAACTAGATGTACCTAAGTGTACCTAGCATGTATGTAGGTGTAGAGCCAAGAATCCCTCTTGGATAAAGTCAACCCCATTACGTGAAGTAAGAGACTGTGGGACCCTGTCTTGGTCTCGAGATGGACACCCCATGAGGGATGTCAGACCACTGCGAGCTGGAGTGTCTGCATGCAGGAACCTTAGCGTCTTGCGTCAGTGTGTCAGCATGGAAGTCCTTTTTCTCCTCTCCTTGTCTCTGCAAAGATATGGTGTTTATATACCCAAAGTGGTACCTTCAGGGGATCTACCTTGCTGTGTCATGTCAGACTTAGGATGACGGAAGGAATGACCCTTATAGATAGTTATTATGCAGGAGATGGTAGTCCTGCTGAGATTCCAAGAATCAACATGCATAATGTATGAGGCTAGTTTTTGGAGAAAACCCCACGTCCTGTAAGCAGTAGCATAACTAGGTAAAAGGTCAGTCCCAAGAACCGTTATGTAGTGTAATGGCAGGGTAAATACAGGTGAAAGGTCTGGTTACTACCTGAGCCTATATTGGGGTACCTTTATGAAACAAAACACCACAAAACCTGTCAAGGATTGGGAATGGATGTCAATTCCCAAATAGTGTCCAAATGGCTGGAAGTCAGAATATGCATGCAGGGGAGTGTCTGGAAGCTTATTAGAACACTGGAAAGTCCCACTATGCAGCCCCTTGGTTGTGAGCACAAGAGTGCAGGGAGCGAATCATGACAGTGTCTTTGCCACACAAGCGGCAGGCAGCCGATGTAGCCTCCCTCTGCCAGTGGGGGAGGTGCAGAGCAGATGGCAGAAGACACAGACGATATTTCAGAAATTGCTATTTGATGGTTCTGGAGTAGCCTAGGCTAAAGTATTTTTAGTGAGCAAGTGCACTGTAGCTATTTAGTGACATCCAGGCATGAGCTCTGCCTGAAAAGGCAGCCTTGTCTTCCACTATCAAAAGGAGCTTTATTGATTCCCATTCTGATTTTTTGAAAACGGTGTGGCTGCTGGAGACTTTCCAAAGTTGGGTCAGCCCAGTCTTAGTCAGGGATTCTTGAAGATAAGTTCTGGCGGGCGATGTGTCTCTGTGTTGCAGCACCTGCCATAGGTAGTAATTTAAAATGATGGGGGCTGCCTTCCTGATTTTGCCCCAGCAGATTATAAATGCTCCTTGCCTGGGTGTGGACTGTCTTTACAGACTGAACTCTAGCTGAATCTGTGCTGGTGAGGTGTAATTTGGCAGGCTAAAGATGATTCTGTACGCTTTAACTATGGCGTTGTCCAGTATTTTGGATTCCCTACCTCTCAGTAGTTTGCTGCCATATGTTATAGTTGGTAAAAGTTTGGCTTGCACTACCTGGAGGAGAGGGGACAGCGTTGGCCCCGTCAGTTTTGATTTTAGATTCTTTAGCGTTGCTCCCAATGCCAACCCTTTCCTTTTAATTGCATCCTTCTGACATACAAATTGGCCCTCTTTGTCGATGATTACCTCTAAATATTTGTATTCTTTTGCTGTCTGGATTTGTGTCTTACCCCAGTTCCAGACCGGTGTCCTTTTCCTGTTATTATTGATCATTATAGTGCGTGTCTTGTCAAAGTTGACGTTCAAACCATTTTCGGCAGAGTATCCCCGCATTGTGTTGAGAAGGTGTTGTAAGCCCACTTGAGTGTTACTAACAAGGGTCATATCGTTGGCATAGAGGAAACTGGACAATAGCAAACCCCTAATCTAGCGGCATGGGAGTTGCATGCATAGAGTGCCTGCATCAGGTCAGCCATAAAAAGGTTAAACAAAGTGGGAGCAAGAACGCATCTCTGCTTCAGCCCTTTGCTTGTTGGTATTCATCTTGAGAAGTGCGCTCCCGCACCCAGCTTCACCTGCACCCATGTGTCCATTTGGAGCATTATTAGCAAGTACAGGTGGGTCTGGGGAATGTCCCAGCAGTCCAGCTTACTCCAGAGCCTGCCCCAATCTACATGGTAGAAGGTTGCTCTAAAATCAATAAAACAGAGATTAAGGGGCTGCTTGGAGGCTTTTGCCATGTCGATAAGAAGTGACATGACAAAGAAGTTAGCTGTTGTGCCTGATGTTTTAGAGAACCCTGTTTGATTGAGTGGTATTAGTACATTCTCAGATGCCCAAGATGAGAGTTCCTCTAGTAATGTCCCTGCAAAGTATTTTGCCTCATTGTCGATTCTGCCCAGAATTCCGCATTCTGTTTGAAGAGCACCGGAGGGATGCCGCTAGGGCCTGGGGCCCCTTCTCGCCTGCCTTTTGTGATTTGTTGTCTGATTAAGCTCAGCCGGGACGACCTAGGGGTGTGCTCTAGGCCAGCTGCTGGTTGTGGGAAGAGTACTGAAGGACTACCTTCCTTTGGGGAATTTTCAGAAAGGGTGTCCATTGGCAGCTTTCCGGTTGCCTGGCCCATGGCATGTGCAGCAGAGTAGTGATTAAAATGGTCCTCCAGAAACGCTGCCCAAGTTCCTTCCGATATGTGAGTTGGGACTCTCCCATGGAATGGACGCATTAGCTTATTGACCTGGCATCCGGAGGCCTGCCGCTATGGCAGTGGAGCTGTTATTTGATGACCAAATTCCAGCCTACCCAGAGAAGGGTGTTTCTTCTGGTCTTAAGTCCCTAGTTAATGGTACCTGCTTCCCACCAATGGTTACTTGTGGTGCTGTGCCCCAGACTGGAGTGCCAGCTGTTGGGGTAAGTAGGCGATTGGTTGCCATCCAGGCAGTGGCAGGATCCTTGCAAAACCTGCCTTCTGCACTGATGTCACTTGTTGCAGGGGCCACTTTTTTGGCTGAGCTTCCCTCCTTAGTGGGCCAAGGAGGATTGGTGGCCAAAAGTGTGCCCCTGCTGTAGGGGCCAGTAGTGCTTCCAGGGGGTTGCTCTATGTGCCCCCCAATGGTAATGTAGTGCAACACTCGTGCTCTGGAGTGATGATGCTGTTGCAACTACAGGCCTGGATCCCCCTTGTGGTTTATTGTTGCAGAGACTCTTCGGAGGAGGTTTGGGTAACAGGCGCTAGTGCATTCGTGGTCTTGGAAGGTGGTGCTGTCACAGCGTCTGGCCTAACTTCCCCTCCTGTGATTTGATGGAGGAGTGTCTCTTCAGCGGAGGTTTGTCTGATGCGTGCTGGAATGTCCGGCAGTTGAATGTCCTGGTCTGAGGATATATCCGCTGTTTGTCCAGATGGTTGCCTGAAGAGTGGGTAGATGTCTGCATGATTCAAAACTGTCTTTTTGTTCCGGCCTTTACTCCTTTGGATTGACCTTTGCATTGTGTTTGTTTTTGTTCCCGAGGTGCCTTCGATTATGGGATCCAAATGGTCCGATGAGGGGCGAGGGGCTATTCCCCCAAGCAATCTATTAAGATTTTTCTGCAGGTGGCTTGTTGAAGTGGCTGGTGCAAGTTGCTGCTTCGTGTGGAGGAACACTTCTAAAGACAGGTGGGCCACAGATTCCAATGGCCTCTTTTTTGAGTTAATCAAATAGGTTGCTGAGCTTAGAGGGGAAAGAGAATAATTTGTCCACAATCAGACCGCACCCACAGCTTAGTTGCACCTTTAGCGAGCCCGACTGTGCCCGTTTAAGGAGCAAGTTCAAATCCCCTAGCTTCCCATCACTGACAGCAACAACGACTGCCAGAGTGCTCCCCAAGAGCTGCCTAGTATTCAAAAGAGAGGCCCATGTGCTGTTCTTATTCGTTCGATCACCCCAGCCAAGGTTGTCTCTATCCTCGCAGACCAAATCGAGAGCTGCCGTGCAGCCTTGTGGGTAAGCTGCAAAACTGGTGCCCTTGGGGTGGGTACTGCAGATAAGAAGCCAGCATGTCCTCCCATTTTTGTGTAACAAGATATGAGAGTAACCCTTGCACTTCCTCCTGATGCTATTGGTGCCCCGGAAGTGAGTGACAGAACTTGTCGCTGTTAGCCGATGAGGTAAGCTGAGATGATTGGGTCTTCAGGTCCTTAGAAGGATTGGACCTGGGATCTGGTTCCTCGGTTCCCAGAATGATCGAGTTGTCCTCCTGGATTATAATTAGGGACTCATTTAGTTGGCACTTCTGAAGCCACGGGCCCTGTCTTTTACCTTCTTGTGTATTGCATGCAAATAAAAAAACCTGCTTTGGTCTGCCAGGGTGCGGAGATCAGAACCCCATGCTGATGTTGTGGGGAATTGGCAAGCCTCGTCGGCCGAACCTGATCCCAGCCTATGATTATGAGCAGCAAGTCCATCCTCCAGGCCCATGGTCCTTGTTTGCCTGAGAGCAGACTGATCTTGACCGGGGTATGAAGGCCCCACGACAGTGACAGACCCAGGCCTCGACCCCACTTCTGGCTTAGCTTCTTAAGGGGAAAGGCTGGGTGGCAGCCCGCTCATTTGGCTGCCCGTGTCTTGTGGCTGTAGAGGCGACTGCAGGCCTTGAATCCCTCTGTTGCTTGAGAAGAGAGGGGAGTCTGTGTCTTTCCTAAACCAGGATTTCGAAAAAGAATTGGCTGAAAGGAGTGAGTGAGGCTCATCTTGGCTTTGGCCTCAGCTACACTCCTGCATAATGGATCCTCCATGTCAGTTCCACTTTCAATTAGTGGCAAGCCTGACTCTGTTTGTGGTTGGATTTGTGCTGTATGCGACCTCCTCTTTCCCTTTTTCCCCTCGGGCTTTGTGGGGGGTGGCCCCCTCGTTCTCCTCAACCTCACTGGTGTCTCTGCTGGCACTCCCAAGGCCGGTGTTGAGAGCAGGTGCCCGTAACGAGTAGGCTCCTCCCTTAGAGCCTTCTGGTGAAGTAAGGTGTCCTTTTAGTCGGACGAGCGACGCCTCATCCCCATGAAGTTTGACCTCGATGCGGTGGGGGAGGGACACAAGCACGCATTTCTTTTGAAAATAAAAAGCTCTCAGCCAATGAAAAAGTAAGGGGGGGAATGGCAGAGAGTGGCGTGGGTGGGTCCAGGCTAGGCAAAAGAAGCAAGGCAGGGCAGGGCAGGTCAAGACAGGCTCATGTGGGCGAGACGGGCTGGCGAATGTGCGAGGAGACTTCACTGTGGGGAACAGGCTGCACTGCCCAGGGAGCCTGCAGCCTCCCACCTTACCGACACGCTGCTTATTCGCTGTGCTACTGCCCGCTTTGGTACATGCTATGGTGCTGTGGTCAGCCCTGTACCTGCAGGATAGTTCCCTGCTCTCCTCCAGCACTTGCTCCGCTCCAAAGAGGCTAGTGAGGCCAGGGGCCAAGGGCCAGGCAACCAACCCATCGAATTGCCGATGCGTCTATCGCCGGGTCCAAGCCTGGATGCCTGGATTCCTGTCGGGCTGCTGGATAGCTGAACCTGCTGCACTCCCGCAGGCCATACCCTCCGTTAGCATCGATTGTCTGATAGCTAGCTTCTGCAGGAGTTCATAAGGCAAGACAAAGTCTAAGTATAAATCAAATGGAAAGACTAACTTAGAGTCTGCACAGTTAAGAAAGCAAGAAAAGTCTGTCACATCTCCCAAAAAGGGCACATTTTATAGATTTCAGACATTGAAAGGCACACTTTCAACATGGTGAGAATTTACGTAATAGAGCTGTTCTAAGAATTTTTCATGCATACCATTAGTAAGATAAGAAAATGCGTTACCTTAAATAAGAAACATTTAGGAATTCTTACTTTCATGCATAATTATAAGAAAAAGAATGTGCCATTCATGCAACTAGTGAAAACAATATAGAGTTCAACTGCTTAGAGCAGACCCGAGAAAAAACCCTTGAATATGTTGTAACTACAGGAACATTCAGCACACAGCTTCCATCTCGAGGAACGCAAATTGTAACATTTCAGTTCAGCTAATAAACAACACCACAAAATGAATTCTAATTAGCTTATTTTCTGCAGACAGGAAAAACACAGAAGAGAAACATGCATGAAGGAAACTCATCCATATATTTTCTTAAATATTTGTTTACTCATTTTAAAAGTAAGAGAAACAAAAACCACCACAAACTTGCAGTAAAATTAGGTGATTGCATGACAAAAAGCATATACGGTATAGTACACAGTGTTTGCTCAGCATGGTTTCAGAAGTATTGCACAGTTAACAGTCAATACTAATAACATTCCAGTGCATGAGTAGAGTGTTAATTATCTCCCCTATCATCACCCCTACAGGCAATTACCATCTACAGGTCTTGTAGTCAAGTCCGGATTCCATCTCCTCTCTTCCACTACAGCCATATGGATCACCCTAAACTCATCAATTGAGACCCAGGACATCAAAATCTTTCCATTGCCACCACCCCTGCAGTCTGCATTTTATATTATGAATACCCGCATTCCAACCTAGCAGGCCATGAGGGGGCCCCATATGTCACAAGGCCTAGATCTGGGTGGCAGCACTTCAGCATATGCCTCCACCATTTCACCACTATATGCCGTGTCCTTCACCCAGGTGGAGGCTTTATGTGGCGGGTCCCTCATCCAAGCACCATCAGAGTGCGTTTAGGTAATAGTGTTAAAACCGCAGTCAGTCACTGCACTGGCTTAGGTATAGGCTTATACCCCAGTAGTGACAGTTTGGGAGTGCAATTTATTTGGATTTCCGTGATTTCACTAATTTGACGTGTGATCTCCCGCAAGTAGGCAATAATGGGTGGGCTTTCTAATGCCAAGTGATAGAATGTGGCCAGATCCACCCCCACATCTCTCTCTCACCTTTAGGGCTTAGTAGGATCAACTTTGTGCACCGATTGCGGCGTGCAGCACAGGTGGTTCGGAAACTTAGAATGTAAAAGTTTGCGTCTATAATTAATGCAGACAGTTTTGGTCAGTGTACACAGCAATATATCCATAAGTTGTCCTCAAGTGTTTTGCCCAGATCCGTCTCCCAGTGCAAGCGTGCCGTACTCGGAGACAAAGGACAAGATTCCATATACATGCAGTAGAAGGGCCATACCCAGCCCTCAGGCCCGGAGTAATCATGTGTGAGTGGCGTAAATTCTTTAGGTCCGTTCAGGAAAGAAGGCCATTGAGTAGCCATAGTGTGTCTCAGAAGAAAGAATGCAAACACATTAAGAGCTGTAGTATTCCTATCTTGCTTAAACGGTGCCAAGGTCATTCATTTTCTTTGGGGTATAGCTGGCCAGTGCTCGAGAGGCCTGCCCTCTGCATACTGGCAAGACCTGTCTTGTCACAGGAGGGGGATCTATGGATTGCATGCAATCAGAAACAAGGAAGAATATAACTGAGCATAGCCTGCTCGATTAGCTGCAGTTCTGACAGACCAACAGGTGCACCTGACTTTATGAGTAGTTGGGCCTTGGCAAGCTAGCCACAAGGACTGTGTCCAGGGAGCCTGACTCCATGTGGTCGCACTCAATTGGCAGGTGAGAGGCGTCGCTGTTAGTATCAAACCAGTACTTATATAGGGCCTGATTTAGATCTGGGGGGACCGGTTACTCCATCACAATGGTGACGGATATCCCATCCATGAAATTATAAATCCCAGTGGATATAATGGGATTTATATTCCGGTGGATGGGATATCCATCACTGTTGTGATAGAGTAACTCACCCACTGAGATCTAAATCAGGCCCTTAGTGAGATTGTGCGGCATGCGACTGAGAATTCACCACTGTCATAGGGTTGGACAAGAGTGTTCCACTTTAACCTAGGTATTTACCCACATTAGATCAGTTTAGTCAACTGAGAGCGTAGACTTCGGAAAAAGGTTTTATGGAGGGCAATCAGTGTATTCATGATGAGGTATAAGAACTTCGGAAGCACTATCATTTTAATAATAGATACTCTACCCGCCCATGAGGGTGGGAGGGTGATCCATATATCAGTCTGGGCAGAGAGCCTATCCATAGCAGGGCCATAGTTATCCTGCAGTATAGTGGGTTTATCTCTATTTATAAAGACCCCCAAATATTTAGTTGACCCATCAGCCATTGCAGGGAAAAGCTACATCAGGTCTTGCAGTGGCATCTGTCAATGGGAACATTTCAGACTTAGACCAAATAATGTAAATGTGAGAGAGACCACCCTATCTCACTATCTTCCCAATAACTGCATTTAGGTTCTCATCAGGGTTCTTAACAAATAGCATAATGTCATCAGCATACAGGGATAACAGAACCCCCCTATGTGGGAGCATAATGCCCCTATGTGTATGTTTCTCTTTTAGGCAAGATGCTAATGGTTCCAAGGCTATAGATCAGAGCTGGGGCAACAGAGGGCGCCCTTGGCATGTACCCCTGTGCACCCCAAAAGGTGATGATGTGTAACAATTAATGCTTTACCTTGTAACGTCATACCTCCAGGCAAACCCTCAACAGCATCCAATACTTCACTAACCTCTATTGATTCTAATTTGAAGGAGTCTTTGACAACCCTCCAGCCACGCCAGGACTATGCCGTCAAGATATTCCTCTATCTGCATTGATGACATTTTTAAAAGCCATATTTCCTCTATCACTATTGATTGCCAATGGGGGCTGGGTTTGGCCTAGTCTCCGACTGAGGCTTAATTATGCAAACTTAAACACGTTTTAAACTGGGGATTATTTTTCGCTTACTAAAAAAGCTCTAACACCAGTTGTCTAGGCACTATGGACAATTCCAGTGCTCTCAGTATCCATCTTATTGCAAGGTTAATGTACAAAGGCAAGTTGAATTCTAGAACCTTCCACCATCAGTGTGTACTAGTACAGGTGAATGTTTCTCTATAGTATAATGTTTCAGGAGTATCTTTATCTTGCTAGTATTACATTATATTCATAGCACAATCGAATAACTGTGACAGCTACTACTGTGCACCGTGCTTTAAAGAGAAGTCATGACAAGTCCCTTTAGCAGGGCTAACCAGAGGGGTAGTTCCAAGGTCAATTTGCTAAATGTAGACTGATCTTTTGGGAAGTAATGCCTACTGTACAGCATGTTACATTTTCCACTATAGCAATCTTACGCTTAGTACATCAAATACAGCACCCAGGAAGTCACCAGACTGTTGATGCATAGCAACACGACTGGCGTGGACCCAGCAGAACAAGAGATGTGTTGTCTCTCTGTTTCTCACATTCCCCTTTACCCTCCTCCAGTGGGTCGCTCGCCCAGTGATACTTTGTGGAAATAATTTTAAGTAAGAGAGTAAGTGGATGATCCATTGTGGTACCTAATAGGCTCAACAACTACATCATACAGGTTAGTGCTGGTCGTTCCTCGACAGTTCAAAGTCCTGAGTGTATAGATGGAGGGGGTCTGCTGTCTGATTTTGCGTTACTTGCCTCCAGTCAAACTACGTTTCTGCTCCCAGTGTGGAACCGGGACACCTCCCTCTGAGGTGCTTATGTTTTTTGACCAGATGTTCCAGGGTGTGTTTTTAGATGACCTTGTAAATGAGTTACCTGGCTTGAAGGCGATGCATGCTTTGTAGGAGCCAATGCAGTTTTGTAAGTGTTTGTGTGATGTGATGAAACATCTATAGGCCCTTGATGAGAAGTGTTGCTGCATGCAAGGTGGCATTTATTGGTGCCAACCTAGCGTCAGGTAGACTTGGAGCACAGCATTGCCTCTATCCAGGTGGGAAATTACCACTGTTGTTCTGAAGTCTGTTTCAGGTAGAAAGGGTTATACTTTTTCAGAAGGTAGAGCCAGTAATATGCTGTGTGTTTTTTCTGGGGATGTGTTCTTTCCATGAGAGGTCTCTTTAGAGAGCGAATCTAGTGGGGTTATTTGGAGTTTTGCTGCTGTCCTGCCTATCTTATTTGATGTGTATACACAAGTATGCGCTCTACATAGGGCGGACTGCACATCTACCAATTTTAGGCGAATCCACAAAACTCTAAATAACCCCATGAGTGATTTAACATTAAACATGCAGAGGGGGCAAATTAAGTGACACACCACTCCCAACATGAACCCCAAGCAAAACATTTTGCGCCATGCACTGTTGGAAAATGCACTAGACACAATATACATTGGTGTGGAACCAGGCAACATTTCACTATTTTTAAGAAAACACACTTTGTCTCTTCAAATTTAGCCACAACAGTTTACAACAGACAAAATTGCATGGGCCACTATAAACCATATTTACATCCCAGCTAAAGGGTGTGCACAGAGGGGGTTGGTGACTTCTTGGGCAGTTGGGAACAGGGCTTGGCCAATCGCTAAGCCCTGTGACCAATCTCAAATCCCCACTGCGCACGGCTGACAGTTAGTGACAAACCCGTAAAAGTAGTTCTAAATATAACCCTTTTTTGTTTTTTTAAATTATTAAAAATGTTTTTGTAACCTTTCAATTCAATTCAAAGACTTTATTTCGATCTCTGAGAATCATAAAAGTACACCATAAAATAAGACAATTACAAACACACTATACAAATAAAACATTCCATTTTGAAGAAACAATCATTACCTATTTACAGTCACAGCAAGATTGAAAAAGTGCGTCAGTTTTTGTGCAAAGGAGCAAAGTTCACTATATTAGCAGCATGATTTTTTTTCTTTAAAAAATACATAATTATTTACGATTACAAACTTCATTACGGTGTACTTGAGTAGAAAACGATTAGATTTTTTTTTTTTTTAAACTTCGCCCAATCCTTGGCTTTATTTTACGGTCTCAGAGATCCAAAAATATATCACAATGTAAAATATATTAAAACACCAGTTAAAATTAACCATGTTTAAAAGACTAAGAAATTTATAAAAGAGCAAAACCATCATAAATTTTGGGCTGGGTATTATACAGCATTTCATTTTATTCCCACAATTGAAGTGTTAGCTAAAAAGAATCACTTCATAGGCTTCGCCCGTCTTATCCATACATCATGGAGAAATCGGGAGATGCTAAAGGCTATTATTCTACTTGTATCTACTGACAGTTGCCTCAGAATTTCTAAATAATGTCCTGGACCAATAGCTTTACATAGGGTACAATCCATCTTTTTCTCAGTATTATATAATAAGGACAGAAAAAGAGTAAATGAACAATTGATTCTTGGGAAGATTTACACGCGGGACACAAATCATCAACCGGTATACTAGTGCACCACCTTGAACAGAAGAGTTTAGTGGGTAAGGTCTTATACCTAAACTGTAGGAACAACTTTCGGGCCAGTGGTGGTGTAATTTCCTCAATTGTTACTTCAAACCCTGGAGTGTATTTATGAGATAAAAAAACTTTTGTCAATCCTGTGGACTGTTCTACTTGATACTGGTGGAATATTTTTCCCAATACATTTTTTTCAGTTCCACCCTTGTGATGCCAATCATTGTTTCTGGACACGACCAAAAGCTTTCCATCCCTACTCTCCCCAAACCTTTCTTTTTTGGAGGTTAAACTAAAAATAACTTATAAACAGGATTTCTGAAGAGAAATATAAAACATTTTTGGTAGACCGGTAAACTACCACTTGGTTCTTCTTTGCATTGGAACTCTGCTCACTAGCTGAGATAACTCTGATTACAGCCATCCTATTCGGCAACTAGGACATCTGCCGAACGTGTGTCTCCAGGAGCCAGCCCATGATGGAGAGCAGTGCCAGATGTAGACTCCTCTTCCTCCTCCTGTCTTCTTTTCGTAGCATTTAGGTGTTTTTGCAAGCCTGAAGTACCAAAGAAGTACTTCTTCCACATTCCTCAGCTGATCTCCTTGTCACAGATCTTGCTGATATTTCAAAAAGGGTGAGCGAAGTGACATCCAAATCCCTAATGCAGGAGATGAGGCTGTTTTGGGTAACTCCCTATTGCAGGAAATGGGACTGTATTGGATAAATACAATCACAAAACCCAATCAGATGTGGTTTTACGGGAAGTCATTGGTACCGCAGTACTATTTCTTGGTATCATGACACCTAAAAACACAGACATTATGATAAAAACCACAACATTTCTTGATTATTTGGGCCTGTTAGCAAATCGGAGAGTCAAACTTGAAACTAATGACCCCTTCATAGTAAAACTTCAGGGTCTCACTGTACTACTGTAGGGCCTGGAAAAGTAAGTAAAGGCCACGCAGGATTGACGCAGCACTCTATCATTGGCTCTATAGCTCCCACAGGAGTACAGCGGACCCAATAGGACATCAGAAGAAAAAGGCAGCCATCTGATTGGTCTCTCAAAGAATGCCCACAGCCTTAGAACAAATTTTCAGAACACCATTAGCATATTCGTTTTTTGCAGAGCCACATTGCTGTATGGACAATCTGAGTGCATCATGGCATCTGACAAAACTCCATAGCACCAGCCACGGAACACACCATCCACTGGCCCTTTCACAGGTGGATCATCACACTATGATGATGCCATTGTCCTGCTGTCGTCTTCTGCAGCAGCACAACTGGCTAGGCCTGAAAAAGAATCAGCAGTAAGGCAGTTCTTCACATTACCCGCTAGCAAAGCAATAAATGTACAAGAAGTTGTGTGCACTTGTTCAAGCAGGTGCTCCATCGGTGTAAAGCTGGCAAGTACTCCATGAGAATGAGTGGGATGTGGAAGTACCTGCAGGCTATACATCCCAACAACATAGCTCGTGCTGAGGTGCAGAGGACACAGGGAGTAGAAGTTGAAGAGACTGCACCAGTGCTGCATCAACAGCAAGAGGAGGATGATGATAAAATGCAGCATTTTGCTAAATATTGCAAGCACTGCCTCAACGCTGTGGCTTGTGGAAAAACCAATAAATATTTTTTTCTTAAGCCATGGAAGACGATTGAAAGAAAGAACACAAAGAGTTGTCAAAAAAAAACAGAAGAAAAAAGATTATGCAATATAAAAAATAAAAAAATTAAGTTACAAACTACAGTAGCTGAACATTGTAATAAAGCTGTGAAAACTTTTTAAAAGTTTTAAACAAAAAAGGCTAAAAAAACAACATAAATAAAACGCAAACATTTTTCCATAGCCAAAGTTTTGCATCCAATCCCCTGTGCACACAACCACAGGTTTTGTGTAAAGGGGGTGAGGCTGGATGGTTTCACATAGTTGGGCACAAGGTCTTGACTTTCTGTCCAACCCCCTACAGCACATATCCATACACCATGCATAGTGGGTTTCTGCCCCTGAAGAGGGTGCTACATTTACAATATGGTCAAAAAACGTAGAAATTCACTGAAATAAACAACAAAAGATTAAAGTGATGTTATAGTTAGGTATGGAAATAAGACCTTAACTTATGTACCAAAACTGCAGAAATTCACTGAAAGACGAAAGGTTAAAATGATATTATAGTTAAATTCACCAGATATATTTTCAGGGTGCTAACTCTAACTTGTGCCCCTGTCATGCAGTGCTTATATTACATTACTCATGACATCTTAAATGACATAATTGATGACCTCACAAATGACATCTCAAATGGCATAATTGATTGCATTACTGATGACATCATCCAGTTAATGTGACATTGTGCTGTAGACTTTTTGGACTGAAAGCGATTCAATGAGCTACACCTGTGGGCAATTTGCTATCACCACCGAAGTGGTAATGGACATAACCTTTGGCAACATGTAATCCTCTTTTTACTGGTAATCTGCTACTTATGAAACCAAATGGCTCTAAAAATATTAGTGGGGCCAGCAACTTATTAAGCCTTGAATACTCTCTTAAACAGTGTTCGTCCTTTATTTAACTTAATGGGATCACCCTGTTAAACAACTTATCTGACCCACAATTTTAAAACAAGAGCTTCACATCTATGCATTAGCCACTGATAAGGCATGTATAGCCATGCCCTATAGACATCCCACCATAGCTTGCCAAAATGCTCTAGATATATTGCTTAAATTAGGAGAATGGCATACAACATTAGAATCACACTAACAACATTACTGTGAGTTAAACGATCTCTAAGTGGGTCACCCATACATTATAAATTCTTCAACAATGCATAATGTCTCAAAATATTCAGGGACGATCTGGAAATACATACCTACACATTATGAGCCTCCAGTTTATATAGGAATTATCTATAGCACTCTATGACAACTATTTAACATGCACGTGTCCAGTCATCCACGTGTGATTAATATATTGTAAACAGGAGCTTTAGCTTTTCTCACACATTTTTGGCAACAGAATTTGGATTTGAGCGACAACCTAACAGAAACATCCCTCATCTCTTCAATTCACAGAAGTTGTGCTAAGTCTCTACCTTGTTTAACATTGAGTGTAGCTTACACTTAAAATGTTAGTGTTAGGTAAACCGTGGACCATATAACTTTTGGCACACTGAACTAGACTTGGCTCCAGGGCAGCACTCCTTCTATTGCATAAACGCACACATGCATGCAACATAATTCTATGCTGTATATGACTGTAGGTCTGTTACAATCAACTTTGTTTTTTAAAATGATGAGGGTTTATGAAGTATTGTGAATAGCAGTATTATGGATGGAGTCATCAGTGATGCCATCAAAGATGTCATTTGCAATGTCATGAGTTACGTCAGATGTGAGGTCGTAAGCAATGTATGATGGTGGCGCAAATTATAGTTTTAGTTTTAAAATGTATGTTCTGATGTTATTTCAACACCTACTATAATGCCATTTCAATCTTTTTTTTTTCAGTGAATATATATTACACTGAGTAGTTATAATTAGGTCAGAGTTTTCATAGGAAAGACATTTTTTGTGTTCCTAATCAGTTTGGTGCCGTTTGACTAACCTGTGCAAAACGTTTTAAAAAAAATGTAATTCACTTTGCCTCTTTTATGAAAAGGTTTGCACTCATCCGTCAAGCGGGAGCCAAGAAAATAAGGGATCTCAATAGTGTGATTTCCTTTGTTAATCCCCATAGGAAACTTTGCTCTCCATTATAGCAAAAAACAGATTAAAGGAACGACACAAAATCTGGCAAAAAGTTAGAACTTACTCAAAAAAAGTTGGTTTTTTATGTTTGATGTAATTCCGTTGAGCTATTTTCAAGATATTAGTGTTTAAAAAGGTGCTTGGGTGGGCATGAAGGGGTTTTTGCTGGTGAAAAGTTACAGATATCTGGACTGTTAGTGTCCAGATATGCTCTGATGGGTCATTAGAAGTGGATGGCTGGATCCTAAATTGGCTTGCCACAACATGGAGAATATGTTGGGGCAGCCATTACAGGACTCCTGATAAAAAAAATTAAAGGCCACAGAAGGTGAACGGTGGGCAGAGCCTCACCCCTTGGGCCTGGTGGGAGCACTAGGAGGCATGAAGAGAGACCTCCTGGTGGCTAGACCGGGCCACTAAGAACAAAAGGACACCAAAAGCGTCCAAATCATCCTACGGGGGGCCAAGAAAATGCTGACAGAATCTTGGTCCCCCTGGTGACTGACTGGAATAGGGGGGGGTGTATCACTCTGCTCATAAAGCCTTCTAAGCCCCCAGGGAGGGCCAAGGTCTTGGGGGTCTGCGCACGAGTAATGGAGAAGAGGAGGAGGGAGGCGTGGGGACCCCTCCCCAGTGATGTCCTTGTCCCCAGTGAGCTCTCAGTTTTCTGAAACCAGCGATGACAAAAACAAGAGAGCAGAATAATAAATGAGTGCCACTATGCTCCTATAATGACATATTCCTGAGGCTGCCATTGCCCTGGGCCAGAATGTTAATGAATACAGCTGCGTTCAATGAGCACCACAGGATGCCTCACCCACTTCCCGTGTCTGGGAGAGCGGGTAGCACACCAGCATCTCCCCATCTCCACCCACCCACATACAGTGGGCAGGAACCAACAAGCTGCCAGCTCCCACACTGGCACCCAGGTATCTATACTGTTCCAGCGGGGAGCCAGAAGGACGCATACGCATGGGCATGGGCTCCCCGGGCTGCCCCAGAAAAACACACTCGCTGGGTGCTCCATTGGCGGTACAGGCGTACCCAATGTTGAAAGGCTATTTTGTTGAAAACAATATCAGTGGTGTGAAGCAGCTAATTAAATATTCAAGCCTGAGGCTAAAGAGCACCCCAGAATTCTCTGGGGGACTTAAAAATATGTGTATTGGTTTCTCATGGTGCTAGAGGAAGGGTAGGGGCACCACAAATGTTAAGCAGTTGGTGGTGCTGCCAGAAGTGTAGCAGTCCCCAGAGCAGCCTCCTTCAAAGTTTTTTTAAAAGCCACCTTAAGTCTATTAAGGGGTTACATTGGTGAACCCAGGAGAGTATCATACAGTTTCAGTCAGTGGTATGGGAACTTCCATTGGTGGGTCCTAAGACTACACTCGCAGTATGTTGAAAGTCTAAGAACAAATCCTGCTTCCATTTTAATAAAATTTTAATGATTCATTGACACTGTTACTTTGTATGTACTAATTAACGGTATAGGGATGTTTTATTGATTATCACCAGGTTGAAAGTGAGTCATTAGATTTTCTAATGAATGTCATTGTAAGGTGGTACCAACCCTTGCAGTTTTAATAGTGTTGCATTGGTCTCTAAAGGCATGTTTTTGTGAATGTGGTGAAACCCTGACAAAGCAGGTAGGCCTGTCTTCTGATTACTACATCCTCTTATATTGTGATTAATATATGTGGGAGGTATTATAGTTTTAGGGTTCAGGGCTCACTCGGGATATGGACTGTTAGAAGGGTGTCACCAAAGGTAATTTCACCTGCCTACTTGTACAGATTTGTAAATTTATGTGTAGTATTAAGTAGTGTGTGTATAATAAGGAAAATGCTACTTACCAGTATGCATCTGTTCTTGGCATGTAGAGCTGCAGATCCACACACTATGCATAGATCGCCATCTGGTGTTGGGCCCGGATGTTTGCACTATGTTGTTGTATTGGAATAAGTCTTTGGAAGTCACGAGATAGGTGACTCCTCCTTTGGACAATAGTGCGCATGGGCATCGACTCCATCTTCAGATTGTTTTTTCGCCAAGAAGGGAAATGATGGAGTTTTGTGAGAAACAGAAAGAGATGTCCATGTATGTTGTATCTAATTAAGATAATACTGAACAGATAAAGGTAGCCGGGGAGGTGGGTGGGCATGTGTGGATCTGCAGCTCTACATGCCAAGAACAGATGCATACTGGTAAGTAGCATTTTCCGTTCGAGGCATATGAGCTGCAGATCACACACTATGCATAGACTGCATAGCAGTACTTCCCTTTAGCGGCGACCACCAGTATCTGTTGCAGTAGTTTGAAATAGTGTTTTGAGTACAGCCTGGCCCACACTAGCTTGTTGTTTTGCCTGCACATCTACACAATAGTGTTTTGTGAATGTGTGCGGTGTAGACCATGTAGTTGCTTTGCAGATGTCATCTAAGGGAATGTTCCCTAAAAATGCCATGGAAGCCCCTATTTTACGGGTAGAGTGGGCTTTAGGGGAATAGATAGTGAATGTTTTGCTTTGTGGTAGCAAATTTGTATACATTTGACAATCCACCTTGCAATCCCAGATTTTGATATAGGATTGCCTTTATGTGGTGGTGAGAAGGATACAAAAAGTTGTTTTGTTTTGCGAAAAGGTTTTTGTCTGTCAATGTAGTAAAGGAGGGCTCTTTTCACGTCTCAGTGTATGAAGAGCTCTTTCTGCTACTGTTTGTGGTTGCGTAGAAGAATACTGGCAACTCCACAGATTGGTTGAGATGGAAGGGAGAAATAACTTTAGGAAGGAATTTGGGATTAGTCCTGAGAACCACTTTGTTATGATGGAGTTGTAAAAATGGTTCTTGAATAGTTAGTGCCTGTAACTCACTGACTCTTCTGAGAGATGTGATGGCTACAAGGAAAGCAACTTTCCATGTAAGAAATTGGAGCTCCACATTTATGTAGAGGTTCGAATGGAGGGCCCATTAATCTAGTGAGGACGATGTTTAGATTCCACACTGGAGAGGGTGGTACCCTGGGAGGAATTATTCTTTTGAGGCCTTCCATAAATGCTTTAATGGCTGGTACCCTGAACAATGACAAATGTTGTCTATTTTGTAGGTAAGCTGCTATGGCAGCGAGATGCAATCTAATTGGATGCAGTATGCTAGATTACATCTTTGAAGATGTAGCAGGTAACATATGATGTGTTGAATGGACGCATCTAGAGGATTGATTGTGTTATTGGTACAGTATATAACAAATCTTTTCCACTTGGCTGCATAGCAGGCTCTAGTGGTGGGGCGCCTAGCCTCTTTGATAACGTTCATACAATCAGGTGGGAAGATTGAGGTAACCAAATTCTAGGATCTTCAGGAGCCAGATCGCTAGATTGAGCTGTGCTGGATCTGGATGTCTGATCTCTCCACGGTTCTGTGTTAAGAGATGTGGGGAGAGGTGTAGTTTTTGGTGCGGGATCACGGATAGTTCCAGCAATGTTGTGTACCATGGTTGTCTGGCCCATGTTGGAGCAACTAGAATCAGTGTTAGTGACTGTTGTTGCAGCTTGCGCACTCACTAATGGAATGAGTGGGAGAGGCGGAAAAGCGTACGCAAATCTGCCTGACCAATTCATCCATTTCGCATTGCTTTTGGACAATGGGTGTGGATATCTGGCGGCGAAGCTTGGGTATTTTGTGTTGTAATGTGTGGCGAAGAGATCTATCTCTGGATGCCCCCACATTTGGAAAAATGGTTGAAGAACTTGTGGGTGAAGTTCCCACTCGTGGATTTGTTGTGTTTGACGACTTAACAGATCTGCCATCTGATTCTGAATTCCTGGAAGTTGTTGGGCTAAAAGGAATATGTTTTGAAGAATAGCCCACCTCCATATGCTCTGAGCTAGTTGAGAGAGCTGCAGAGAGTACATTGCTGTGATATTGTCTGTCCGGACTAAGACAGCTTTGCCTGATATTTGTTTCTGGAATGATTTTAATGCCAGAAAGATTGCTAGTAACTCCAAATGATTGATGTGGAGTAGCTTTTGCTGAGGTGTCCACGTGCCCTGTATGGTGTGATGAAGTAGATGAGCCCCCCCATCCGGTGAGCGATGCGTCTGCTGTTAGCACAATCTGTGGAACTGGCTCTAGGAGTGGTCGCCCTTTGGAAGGTTTTGGGTGTTCCACCACTGCAGAGAGCGATGTGTGCGGCCGTCCACCAACACCAGATCTGTTAGCTGACCTAGAGCTTGGTTCCACTGACGTGCTAAGCATTCCTGTAAGGGGCGCATCTGGAGTCTTGCATGCAGGACTATGAATATGCAAGAGGCCATCATTCCTATTAGTTGCATAAACACTCGAGCTGGATGGGAGTGTTGCGGCTGGAATTTTGTAATAAGGGCTTGCATACTTGCTATCCTGGCTGGATTGGGGTATGCAAGGCCTTTTAAGGTGTCTATTGTGGCACCTAGATATTGTTGGATGTGGGACGGTTGGAGGTGAGACTTTGTGAGGTTTATTGTGAACCCTAAGTCGTGAAGTAGTTGGATTGTGGTGTGTGTGTGTGATTTACACACTGGGTATGCGACCTGGCTTTTATAAGCCAGTCGTCCAAGTATGGGAAGACGTGAATTTGTTGTCTTCTTAAGTGGGCTGCTACGACTGCCAGACATTTTGTGAAGACTCTGGGCACTGTGGTGACTACGAATGGGAGCACCTTGAACTGATAATGTTGACTGTCCACTACAAATCGTAGATATTTTTTGTGAGCAGGGTGAATGGGAATGTGGAAGTAGGCGTCCTTGAGATCTAAGGTGGCAAGGAAATCGCCTTGTTTGAGTAGAGGAAGGAGTTGTTGAAGAGTGACCATATGAAAATGGTCTGACTGTATGTAGAGGTTTAATGGTCTGAGGTCGAGGGTGGGCCTCAGGGTTCTGTCCTTCTTTGGAATGAGAAAATACAGTGAGTAGACCCCTGTGTTTTGCTGATGCAGGGGAACTGGTTCTATTGCATGTTTTTGTAGGAGGGAAAGTACCTCTTGTTTGAGAAGCGTTAAATGGTCTGTTGACATTGGACGCTGTTTGGGTGGTATGTTTGGGGTAGTTGAAGTGAGTTCCAGGCAATAACCGGATTGGATGATTTGTCTCACCCACCTGTCCGTGGTAATGGTGTTCCAGACAGGTAGGAAGTGTAGTAATCTTCCCCTGACTGGAGTGGAATGGTCTGGGGGAGTGGAGGGAAGTCATTGTTTGGAGGTGGAGGCAGTATGAGTATTGATGGTTTTGCCTCTCCCCTTGTTGTTATTGCCCCTGTAGCCTCCTCTGTAATAACCTCTGGTAGATGAGGTCTGGGTGGGACTTTTATAGGACGTGGAGGAGTTATCCATGGTAAAACCTCTAGAGGCGCCCCTATAAGAGGAGCGACAAAAGGAACTTCTGGGAGTTTGCGATTGCAAAGCTCCCATTGATTTGGCTATGTCAGTGTCTTTTTTCATCTTTTCTAAAGCTGAATCCACACTAGGTCCAAATAAATGTTCTTGGTCAAACGGCTGATTTAGTATGGCAGTTTGAACCTCGGGTTTGAACCCTGAAATACGGAGCCATGCATGTCTACGCAAAAGGACACTGGTATTAATCGCTCGTGAGGCTGTGTCTGCAGCATCCAGAGCACATCAAATGGAGGTATTTGTTACAATCTTGCCTTCCTGGATGAGATCATTGGCTCTTGTTTTGTATTGATCTGGAAGGTGTTGTAGTAGGGTCTCTAGTTCGTCATAGTGTGCCCTATCGTACCTAGCCAGCAAAGCCTGTGTGTTGGCAATTCTCCAAATATTAGCTGCCTGGGACGCTGTTCTTTTACCAGATGCGTCCAAGAGTTTTGACTCCTTATCAGGAGGTGGAGCATCGCCTGAGGTTTGGGAGTTAGCCCTTTTCCTGGCGTTAGAAACTACCAAAGAATCTAAGGGAAGTTGCCCTTTAATGTAAACAGGGTCAGCTGGGGCAGACTTATATTTCTTTTCTACCCTGGGGTTAATGACTCTAGCCCTTACAGGATCTTTAAAGACTTCAGGAGCGTGTTTGATTACCCCTTTCAACATTGGGAGAATAGAAGTGGACCTTTGAGATGGTGCGAAAGTGTCTATAAGGAAGTCTTCTTCTATAGGGTCTGTGTGTAAATCTACACCGTGGTATTCTGCGGCTCTGTGTATGAGCTGAGTGAACCCTATAGTGTCCTCTGGAGGGGATGGTCTAGATGGGTAGACATCTTGTGGTGTGTCAGGAACAACTGGTGTGCCATAATTGTCCCATGTTTCAGTTGGGATATTAGGAGGGCTAGGTTCTCCTAAAGGTTGATCATCACCCTCGTACTCAGAAGGGTCCTCATCATCTTGAGGTGGAGGAGATTGTGAGGGTATTGGAGATGGAATAGGGGAGATGTGGTGTGGAGGAGGAGGTGGAGAAGGAATTCTGAAAGGAGAAGTGGCAATGTCTCTTTTCTTTAGGGGGAGTGGAGCTGGTGCAGGTCTGTCCAATTTCCTTTTCCTGGAAGGGCTAACGATAAGCTGACCTGTATTTGGGTCTATTTCCAGAGTCTTTTTGGGTTGGATCAGATTGGAAAAGCTCCTCCTCTGTAGTGTGTGGTTTCGGTGCCGATTTTTTCGGGTCCGAGTGTTTTTGTGGCACCGATTTTGGAGTTGTTTTATGCTCCTTAGGTTTGGAAACGGGAGTTTTCTTTGGTTCCATTGGGGTCTTTGGAATCGGTTCTGATAATTTTCTCAACTCCGAAGGTTGAGCGCCCGCAGTTTTCGGAACCAGTTGTTTGTTCGGTTCCGATGGTTTTTTCGGATCCGAAGGTTTGGTGCCCGTGGGTTTGGGTGCCAAATGGGCCGATGTGGAGCCCGGTCTCGGTGCGGGCGAAGACAGTGGTTTGTCTCTGGGTTTGTCTTTTGGCCTCGGTGCCGGGGATGGGGTTTCGGTACCGAGGGTAGGCTGGCTCGAGCCCGAGCAGCCTGAAGGCTTGTGTGGCGACTTCTTTGCCGAGCCGGAAGGCGGGGCGTGGGAAGTTTTGTCCCGGTGTGCACCTAGGCCCGAAGGTGAAGGTGTTACCGAAGCCTTTGTAGGAATGGATGGGGAGGGGAGGGCCGACGCTCAGTACTTACGACCCGTTGCCCCGGAGGGATGTCTTCGACGTCGGAATCGTCGGCTTCGGAGGCGCTGATGATGCCCTCTTTGAGTTGTTCCTGCTCCGGTACGTTGATGCCTTCCTGGAAGATATCGTCCGGTATCGATGTGGAAGATCGAGCCATGCTTCTTCGAGCTCGACGATCCCGTATGGTTTTCTTGGAGCGGAAAGAGGCACAAGCCGGACAGTCTTTGGCCTCGTGCTCGGGCGAAAGGCAGAGGTTACACACCTCGTGAAGATCGGCGTGGGGAAACTTGGATCCACATTGAGGACACTTTTTGAAAGGAGTCCTTTCCATGAGGCAAAAGACCTGATGGCGCAGCTAGGCCCGAAGGCCTGCGTCGACGACCGGAATCGAAGAGTTCGAGTTTGTAGAGATGCGCGTCGAGAAGGGAAACGAGATCGAAAACAATACCGAAGAAAGGGTGAAGGATTGCGCGTCGAAAGTTAGAACGGTAGCGACACCGAACTGGAGCGCGACGAACACATCCGAGCCCGATGGCGGAAAAAAACAATCTGAAGATGGAGTCGCATGCCCATGCGCACTATTGTCCAAAGGAGGAGTCACCTATCTCGTGACTTCCAAAGACTTATTCCAATACAACAACAAAGTGCAAACATCCGGGCCCAACACCAGATGGCGATTTATGCATAGTGTGTGATCTGCAGCTCATATGCCTCGAACAGTACTTTTCCTTTTTATAAGTAAAACCACTGGCTGAACAATGATTTATTGGATGTTGTTTGTCACGTACCTGCAGACTAGAGTGCTAGCCCACAGGACCTCCCCTGAGTATGCCTTGGAGTGCTCTGCAACACTACCCTGAGAGAGTCAAGTGCAACAATGGGGTGCTTGGTTCCCAGTAGATAGAAGGCTGTGGACTTCTGATTTAAGAAGGATCCACATCCTTACCAACTAATAACCCACCTTCTTACATTGGTGGTGGTTGGGCCGCAGAACCTGGCCAGAGGCCAGGCCCTGCATACAACCCCCACTGTGCATGGCCGAAGGCCGTGTGCAGCAGGGGGTTACGCACCCACAGGGGATGGGTGCAGAGCCTGGCAGTTGACTGTGCACAGTAGGAGTGGAGTGGCTGCAGGTTGCCTGAGGGGGTTGGGTTTATGAACAACTTTGAATATCATTAAAAAACACTAAAAATCACAAAAACAAAAAAGGTTAAGGTGCTGTTATATGTAGGTATGGTAAGAAGACTTTAAAAACTGAAAAAACACTCAAATTCGCCAATTATAGTTTAGTGAATTAACTATAACTTGCATCCCTATCATGTACTGCTTGCACTCACGAAATGTGCTCTCATGGAAGGATTTATCCCCCCATGTTACTCTTAATTACATGAGCAAGCATAATGGCATTATTATTGTTAATTCCGCATCACTGAGTAACGTGGAATTATCAGAATTACTCCAATTACTCCAGCGTAATTGAAATTCCACCCAGGCCTCATATCAGTGCTTAATTTGAGCCGGGGCTCTCCGGTGCTAAGCACGGGCACTTAATTAGTTTCCGGTGCTCGGCACCTACTTGTCAACACCATCCTTAGAACAGTCCACCACATGGTGGTGCTGCTCATCTAATTTAGAGCTGAGCAGAACAACGGTAGTTTAGGAATACAATATACATTAAAATTGCTAATACCTGCCTCCCCGGCCATCCCTTTAGCTTTGGGGACCTGGAATAATCTGAACTGTCGCATTTACATGCGAGAGAGATGGTTAGTAAGTTGTTTTGGCAGCGATGACAAGGGCAATGGGTGTTGCAAGCTGCAGTGGCCTCCTGGTCAGAGCCCTGGCACTTAATATTTTACAAATAAAGCGCTGCCTCATATCAATGGTCTCATTAATCTACCTTGATGCTTCCAGTTACAACACTGGTGTCCCCGATCACTGGTAGTGTCTAGTTGAGCAAGAAAGGTACAAAAGTCCAGGTTCTAGTGCTTTTCCGAAAAGTTCAATGAATACATTTTCAGTATTGCTGAAATGTATAAATTATTTAAATCACCTTTTAAAAGAATGAATGTTTCTCTCTCACACGCTAAGAAAGGCATTGTGTTAATGAAATTGGAAATTAATTGAATGCTTGTTCTTTAAAAAAAACACGTAATCTGTTTATCGACAACACCTATGCATTTTCTTGAAGATTTTATGTGTGATTTACTCCTGCAACTCTTTATTACTCACTGCTACACGGTGGTGGTCATAACAAACTTGATGGTTTACTGTACAAGATGTTTTTTGCTTGATAGTTTGAATTAATTTTGGGAAATACGACAATCAAATGATTGTCAATTATTTGCGTATGTGCTTATATTTGTGGCGGTACAATTACATTAGTCAGTATAATTCAAAAGTACATGCGTCATTCACCATATGTCACAGGTGAGTCACCCGCCATTAACACTTGTCCATCTCTCCATGGCTTTCAAAGGGCCAATCTTATCTTCCTATCCCATAATTCCAAGTAACCAGCAGAAACAATTCTACCTATGACTCGAGAGGTCAACCACCCCAGCCCTGGGGCAACAAGCAGTTGTCCGCTGTACCTTCCAACCATTCTTTCAGAGACCCCGAAGAGGTAACCCCAGACAGGCAGCTACGATTCTTAGGAAAAGAGGTGACTTAAGTGATCTTATTGTACTGTTATTCTCAGGCATGAAAGAGTTATTTTAAGCTTCAGTTTGGAAGTGGTAGTGACATATATGGCCTGATTATGATCTTGGCGGATGGGATACTCCGTCACAAACATGACGGATATCCCGTCCGCCATATTACAAGTTCCATTATATCCTATGGCACTTGTAATATGGCGGACGGATATCCGTCCCGTTTGTGAAGGAGTATCCTAGCTGCCAAATTTCTAATCAGGCCGTTTGTCTTTTGAGATGTTAAGATGTTGATTGGCAGTGTAGTTGGGCATCACGTAATAATAGCCGTTATGATTTGGACAACCTGCTCAGGAAAATGAACCGAGATGCTCACTTGATTAAGTACCAAGTAGTAGAGCAAAAATGACCATCGAGAGCATGTCTGGATATGCGTTTCTTTTTCAAAACAAATCAGAATTTATAAGCACATTAACTGACCAATGGCTGTAATTTGTAAATAGCAAGTACAGTAAGATATGGCCGGAGTGCTGAAAGTTTTTAACCACTCACCCCCCAGTCAAGAGATTTAGGTTTAATCAATTGTTCTTTTTATCTCTATGCCACTCCAATTTGGACCCAGCCATATGCAAATCAGAAAAAACTGTCAAGCTGCTGCCCTAGTGCCCCTTTCACAACTGCAATTGTGTAAGACTCGTTGTTTTGTGAGTGTGAATGTGAGTTTGCAGCTATTGTTATTTCATTAGTCGTGTGGAGGCATTTTGTCATCTACATTGATAAAGCTTTTTATTACACTATCACAATTAATATCCGAGGCTGTACGATTGTTGTTACTTGCCTGCAGTGCTAATTTGTAAGGTCTCTGTAACTTGAACAGAAAAGAAGGCAAATCTTTAGCCCAAAGATGGCATGTAGTATACTTTCGAGATTGTTCAGTTATCTTCTCCTATATTTAATCCCTTGGATTCTTTTGTAAGAATCTAATGTAATAACTTGCACTGGCTTGACTTTTCTCTCTGTTTCTTCCATTTACTAGTCCCAGGGTGCCATTTCACCTGTAGCAAAGGTTGCATCTGATTGGTTCATTGCACCGTGTGCCTTAGCAGTCTATTAAATGTACTCCTACTAGCAGAGGACGTTATTTACTTGATATGGTTTTTCATGATGAATTTGGCCGTTCTAAATGGTGGTTCTCATTGGGACTGGGCAGGGCTTCCTATTTGGGCCTATAGAGAAAAGAAGGCCACTACAGATTAGTCTTTCTTGAGCTAGGACCTAGTAGGTCATGTACTCAATATGGAAGTTCTGTGGACGAGTTTAAGTGATCACATGTTGCTAATACTGTGGCTCTAGATAAACATGGGTTTCCGCTTGTATCAAATTAGTTGGGGGAATTCCACTGCCACAATGGAAATGCTGTCCTATGGAATCAAAATGTAAGTCAATGTTACCGTTTTTATTTTGTTAAACTATGTCAATTGTTTAGAAGCCACAACAGTTTAGCAGACACTGATCGTGATCATATGTGGAATGAATTGCTAAATAAATAAGATGTTTATCTTATTACACTTAAGTAGCACCAAAGTGAAAAGCACAGGTGTTCAAGAATTACAGTAATAGGAAATCAAATGCTACTATTGAAATAATGGAGGCTGTTGATAGCAACAGGGTGTTATTGAGAAGCTGGCACTCTGTCCATTAGGCTCTTTCATCTAATAACATACGCCCATTCTGGCAACCTGTGGCACAGTCCACTGATACTGTATTGATAAAGATATTCAACGTCAACACCCTCTTACTAGTTACGTTCAGCATTTTAGGATACGCCAAGAGATACTGTGAATGTACAGATATGATCTCTAAATATTGTGGCTTTTCAAAATCCATGTGCAACCCAGGGATCTGTTCAGTGTCTTGCTTTATGTTGTTATATGTATTTCTGTTCACACTATGAGTACTGCGTCGTCTGCACTAAATTTTTTGATTTATGAGCTATATTTCGTTCCTACATAAACGTATTTTTATACACTAAATTAAGTGTGCCCTGTACCTTTTGTCATACTATTGAATTGAATTGAATATTAAATTTATAGAGCGCGACTTTCGCTCCCTAAGGAGCATCTTGGCGCTGGGTGGGTAAGAACAGAATTTGAGACACGGTAAGAGTGGAGGATGCTTTACATTATCGGATGAGTGCCTGATAGAAAAGGTCCTAGTACCACGGTTTGCTTGCGGTCTGAAAGAAAGGATTTTAACCAGGCTAAGGCGAAATGGGTAATGCCACAGTTTTTGATGCACTGTAAAAGGATATCGTGTGAGATGGTGTCGAATGCGGCTGAAAAGTCTCATAAAATCAGTACCGCATTCTTACCTGTATCCTATGTTAATTTGAGAGTGGCTGCCACTTCCAGCAGAACTGACTCCGTAGAATGTTTGGGACGGAAACTTGACTGTCTAGGGTGGAGAATGTTGGTTTCTTCCAAGAGTGTCATCAACTGGCTGTTTACCAGTTTTTCACTGATTTTCCCTAATTGAGGTAATAAGGAAATGGGGCGCACATTTAAGAGGGTTGCGGGATCCGAGAGTTGTTTTTTTTGTAGTGGTTTAACCTGTTGCAGCTTTCCAGTCAGCTGGAACTACTGCAGTGGTCAAAAGGTATTTACAATTTCAATAATTAATTGGTTCACTATATCCACAATTTTATGGAGGATGGAAGGGGGTCAGGTGTCAAATGGAGAACCTGATTTACAAGAAAGGATTACTTGTCCTGATTGTTCTAGGCTAATTCTCTGAAAGACTTGAAGCGAGAGTTCCGTCTGGGGGAGTCTTCCTCTGGTTCATGTAATATCAGCAGAGTCACACTAAACTCTTGTTGAATGTTCCGAGTTTTTCTTCGAAAAACGCAGATATTTGATTACAGAGGATCAATCAATCAATCAGGGTTTTGTAAAGTGCACTACTCACCCGTTCGGGTCTCAAGGCGCTGAGGGGAGGGTGAGAGCAGTTCCGCTGGGGTCATTCGAAGAGCCAGGTCTTGAGGTCTTTCCTGAATTGCTGCAGTGTCGGGCTTTCCCGGAGGTGGAGAGAGAGATCGTTCCAGGTCATGGCTGCGAGGTAGGAGAAGGACCTTCCACCAGATCTGGTCCTGTAGAAGCATGAGACGGTGGCTAGGGAGAGGTCGGCCGAGCAGAGGTTTCTCTTGGGGGCATGGAAGGAGAGGCGGTCATTGAGGTATTGAGGTCTGATGTTGTGGAGGGCCTTGTAGGCATGCATGAGCAGTTTGAAAGTTATTCTTCTTTCGACGGGGAGCCAGTGGAGGTCGCGGAGGTGTTGGGTGGTGTGGTTGTGCTGTAGGATATTGAGGTTAAGTCTGGCAGCGGCATTCTGGACGGTCTGGAGTTTGAGGAGGAGTATTTTGTTGATTCCGGCGTAGAGGGCGTTGCCGTAGTCCAGTCTGCTGGTGATGAGGGCATGAGTGACCGTTTTCCTGGCGTCGGAGGGGATCCACTTGAATGTTTTACATAGTATGCAGAGGGTGTTGAAGCATGCGGAGGAGATGGCGTTGATCTGGCGATTCATAGTGAGCGATGAGTCCAGTATGATCAGTGGCGTAACGAAAGTTGAGGGGGCCCTCCTGCCACGTACACGGAGGGGCCCCCACTCCGGATTTAATCCGGAGTTCTTGGGCCTGAGTATTGTGCTGAAGAGGCCCCCTGCAGCTCGGGGCCCCCCCGCACCGCGGGGGCTGCGGGGGCCTGTGTTACGCCCCTGAGTATGATGCAGAGGTTACGTGCATGGTCTGTCGGAATAGGTGGGTTACCGAGGGCGGGGGGGCACCAGGCATCGTTCCATGCGGAGGGGGTGGAGTCGAGGACTTCTGTTTTCTCTGAGTTAAAATTCAGGCAGCTGTTCTTCATCCAGGTGGCAACGGCTTTCATCCCTTCTTGGAAGTTGTGCCTGGTGATGTCGGGTTCCTTGGTGAGGGAGAGAATGAGCTGGGTGTCATAGGCGTAGGAGACAATGTTGAGCCCGTGGTTTCTGGTGATGGTTGCGAGGGGGCCATGTAGACGTTGAAGAGGGTGGGGCTGAGGGAGGATCCTTGGGGTACTCCACAACTGATCTCTGTCGGTTCTGAGAGGAAGGGCGGGAGTCTTATTCTCTGTGTTCTGCCCGTGAGAAATGAGCGAAACCAGTCTAGGTCCTTTCCTTGGATGCAGGCGTCATGGAGTCTGGTGGCTAGTGTGCGGTGGGAGACAGTGTTGAAGGCTGCTGATAGGTCCAGGAGGATGAGGGCTGCCATTTGGCCTTGGTCGAGGAGGGCGAGGATGTCGTCTGTGGCGGCGAGGAGGGCGGTTTCGGTGCTGTGGTTGCTGCGGAATCTGGATTGAGATGGATCTGTGAGGGGGGAATCTCTCTTGTCAGCGCTTTTGGTTGCAAGAATGATTTGACAATTGAAAATATGTATTTTTGGTCATGTTGGGCTTCCATAATCTGCTTTGAGAAATACGCCTTCTTAGCTTTCTTGATCTACGCATGATTTTTCGGGTTTGTTTAAACTGGACTAAATCTTCCTCCTTATAAGCTCTTCTCCACCTACGCTCATGCTGCTTGCAGCAAAGATGCTGGTCTGTTAAGGCCTGGGTGTACCAGGGGGCTGATGGTTGGGATTTGTGTTTCTTCTTTCTGGAAGTTTTGCTGCTAGTTTATTAATGATTTGCATAATCCAGGTCTTAAAAGCTGTGGTATCAGTCGTTATGTTACCCAACCAGGTGGGGGTGGTGGCAGAAGCACGTTTAGTCAGCTCAGGATCAGTTAACAACGTAGTCCATCTACTTACAGTTTGGGGTGCCAGAAATTGAGGGGGGTGGGGGACCTAGTTGTCTGAGTGGGGAAGGTAAGTGGGATGAACATGTGGTCGGACCATGTCTGCTGGATGGAGGATTCAACTGTGATTCAACTGTGAGATTTAAAAGGTTGGAGCAGCTACCATCTAGGGTGTGTCCTCTCTAGTGGGTAGGTAGTGTCACTAATTGATGGAGCCCAATGGTGCTTAGAGTCTCTGTGAAATTTGTTACCTCTGAGTTGTTACTACACTCGAGATGGAGGTTAAAATCTCCTAGAATGGTGAAATTGAGTAGCTAGGGGGGCTAGTGCTTCTCCTAAAGTTGTTATAACATTGGAACAAGGGCCTGGGGGCCGATAAATAAGTACTACTGCCATAAATAGTGAGGGACTGAGCTTGCCCCTTTCAGGTGATCTAATTCAAAGGTATAGCATTGATAGGAGACCCGGAAATTGATTGCCAGTCCACCACCAAGGGCCTCTGTTCTAACTTGTCTATGCATGGTATAGCCTGGAGGAAGTGCAAGAGCAATGTCTGGATTGCACCATTTCTTGAGCCATGACTCTGTAATAAAAAGAGTGTCTAATTTGAGGTCAAGAATCAGGTTGTGTATCTCTTGGGTGTGTCTGCTCATGGAGCATGCATTAATCAGGCCAGCCTTGAATAATTTTGTCTATCACCCATTAAAGGTGGGGGAAGGTAGATCAGGGGAAGTCCCAAGTATAGATTTGTATGTGCCACATGCTAGAGGATCCTTTAGTTTATCAGGCGAGAGACTGATATCACAGTGCTGGGAGGTACCATTTAATGATCTTAGAAATGCGGATGACATTGAGGTTCTTGGCCGTGGTTGGCAGCATGGCTGGTGCTAGTTGCGTTCCAGATATGGACGGGCGCAGACAGGCTGGCCTTTGGCGTGACTTTGGCGCGTCCGCGGTGGGAGGCACATTTATTACTTTTGCCCAGGTAACCACTAGAGCACTCATCCAACAGAAATGGCTGCTCTAACAGTGCAATATACATTTTTTAAACAAAAGAGGGGGGACAATGGGCTTTTGGGGAGGTCCACACGTACATGCCCTGATATACTGTGAAAATTAGAGTACGGAGTTCCTCAGTGGGTCATAGAACACAAATGGAGGTGATGTATGGTGAAAGGTTGGACCGAAATACTATCTGGAAGTTAATTCCTCCTTTCGGAACTAGGGCCCTCACACACCCGGCAAGCTAGGTGTCATGCTTCATCATATGGGCCTGCTCCTCATCGGGTCGGCGCTGCAATACCCGACGGGCACCCATAAAGGGGCTCTTTGGCGGAGATCTTTTGTTCCTTGCCGTATAGGTGCCGTGGGTGTAAGGGGCCTAGTATGTGTAGATGTCAAAGTGAAGTGTGCAGATTAAAACAGGGGTGGGATTCCTCTAAATGACTTTATTCAGGGAGGACCCTAGCCTGATTAAAAAGAATATGGGAGAGGCGACAATCTAGCTACAATGTGTCGGAAGTGCGCTCTACTCCTAGGTGGTCGACATGTTTCTCGCCTGGTAGTCACGAATGATCTGTGGCGATTCCTCAGGACCGTGTGTGAAGAACTATCTACAAATTAATGGTAATGTGGGCAACTACATACCATACAGTGGTTCTACGGGAGTATTATCCGCAGGTGAGAAGCCAACCTTTGAAGGAAACATAGGGAAAAAAACCTTATGTAGTATTTGTGCAATAATCATCATACATCAGGCAACATTTCATTAAATGTGTCAATGACCTCATTATCAGACATATACGGTGCGATCAATATGGCTTGATACTTCTAATTTATCAACTTGTGGAGAGTAAAAAGGTGCGATAGTAGCACAACCGTGACTTAAAATATACTAAAACCAGCAAAAATGATGAAAAGGCTGTAGTGGTGAGACTAGTCTAAACCTCACCTCAACTTTGTAAGATCGTGCTTCCTCAGTTGCAGCAGGAAAAAGACACACGTAATGTTGTGTCTAAACAAGGAAAAGTTAAAAATAGTGATTAGCAGGTAAGCATAAAAACTGCTAACCATCAATTCTAGGGGCCCACTGTGTCGCCAGTCATGCCATGCAGCGGCGATAGGGGGGCAAGGCAGTGTACAAAGTAGACCGCCCGTGTGTGAGGGCCCTAGTTCCGAAAGGAGGAATTCCCTTCCAGATAGTATTTCGGTCCAACCTTTCACCATACATCACCTCCATTTGTGTTCTGTGACCCACTGAGGAACTCTGTACTCTAATTTTCACAGTATATCAGGGCATGTACGTGTGGACCTCCCCAAAAGCCCATTGTCCCCCCTCTTTTGTTTAAAGTGTTAGTACGGGTCTCCCCCTGGGACGTCCTTAGGATACCAGAGACGCAAGATTGCCTCGACTGGCCCAACCCCGTGAACTTTTTTATCATATCATTCCCGGGATCAGCCATTAATATGGAGGAAACCCAGGGACTCAGCTTTAGTGATGATATGGCTGCAGAAATATTGAGAACCACCCCCTCCATTCTAGGCGCAGAAGGTAACTCAGCCTCAGGGTCTCAGTCTGAGGACTGGACTACTCTAACAGCGATGAAACGATATTGGCTGAAGGTGACATTACACGGGGCTATGATGACTGAATATTTGCGGGCAAATATTGCCCCTAATGGCCTCATAGTGAATAACTTCCCCAGACTCTTCCTAGAGGACGCAGTATTTAAAAAAGAATGGTCCCTAGTGGCTTGGAAGTGCACTAGGGACTGGCTTGTTCTGATAATAAACATTGCTAAAAGAATAGTTGATGCACTGCTAATAAGGATTCAAATTGCAGAGGGTGCCCTTAAAACCACTATCCAGGTCACTTTGTTCAAATCCAAACTCACGGAACTGAACAATGAGATTGCAGGTCATAAGGATTATCTGATGAAGCAAAAAGTCAATAAATTGCAAAAGGATATTCAGAAATTTGAGAAAGAAAAGGTATACCCTTATCTGAAGGCTGACTACATTCCAACTAAGGATAGCTACTCCTCTGATGAAAGCAACGACAATAGGAGGGGCTCCTCGGGTAGCGACTCGAGCACTGGCAGTTGGGGGACCACTAACCAGAGGAAGGCTAATCGCCCACAGCTCCCTAACTATCAAATCCCCAATTACCATGGTCCACCACAGCCCTTTTGGCCCTATACCATGTACCCCCAAGGCCAACCGCAATTTTTTCCCACTGGTAACCCTCCTTTTTTAGGCAGAGGTTGGGGCAGAGGAAGAGGGCGGAAAAGAGGCGGTCACAAACAAGTACAATGGAGAGATCAACCGCCCAACATGATAGAGACGAGGAGCAAAACTCAGGGCAAGAGACCTTAGTGGTTAATCTATCTCACAGACCCCTCACCACTATTGAAATGACTGTTTTGGAAAAAGGACTCGGATATGTTCCCACCCCCAAGACTGATAGTTTTCAGGAGCAATGTGAAATCCAAAACTTTTTCAGGAAAATCCGCCTCAAAGCTTTTTTCCAAGATAAACCTACACTTCCTGAGTTAGATTCAGGACTAAGGAACCCCTCTACGTTCACCCCTAGTAGCAATATGGTACCTGTAGAAGTACTTACTTTTGAGCAGGCAGTTCTCAAAGATCTGAAACAGGCCACTAGACGGGTTCCATTTCACAACCTTTCGAAAATGGAACTCCAAGCAATCAAATCCCTAGCAGATGATAACAGTATCACTATCAAACAAGCAGACAAAGGCAGCGCAACGGTCATACAATCAACAACAGACTATGACCTTGAATGCCTACGCCAATTGAATAACAGGAAATTCTATACACCGATTACCATCAATCCCACACCGAGATTAACAACAGAAATCTCTAGTGCAGTTTTTGAGGCCGGGGTTAACGGCTGGATAAGCAAGAAAGAGGCGGGTTTTTTAACCACCAAGGACCCGAGAACGCCTTATTTCTATACCCTGCCCAAAATACATAAAGGCACCTCACCGGTTCCGGGTAGACCGATAGTCTCCGGTATAGGCTCCATTTTGGAGCCTCTCTCCAAATTCTGTGATCACTTCCTCCAACCACTGGTCAAGTCAACCCCTTCATACATACAGGACACCACAGACATCCTACGTATCATAGGGGAATTGAGGAACACAGAAGATATCCACCTACTGGTGACTTTAGATGTAGAACAACTGTACACCAACATCCCCCAGCGTGAGACACTGACAGTCATCGAATCAGTCCTCAACGGGGTAGAGTGGACCTCACCTACACCAGTCACATTCATAATGCAATGTGCTACACTGGCACTCACAGAGAATTTCTTCGAGTACAACAAACAACTCTTCCATCAGTCTCAGGGTACTTCCATGGGGAGCACTTTTGCCCCTAGTGTGGCTTGCCTCTACATGGCAGCATTTGAAGAGGAGGTGATCCAACACTCTGACAACCCCTTCAAAGAGAACCTGAGACTGTGGAAGAGGTTCATTGATGATATTCTGATCTTTTGGAAGGGAGACTTGTCCACATGTGAAGATTTTTGCAGGTGGATTAACACTAAGAATGAGTATCTCAAATTCACACACACCATCTCCCCTGACAGTATAGCTTTTCTGGACCTCACCATCAGACTTGACAATGGGCAGTTAAGCACTACTATGTACAAAAAACCAACAGACAGGAACAGTTTACTGCTGTACAGTAGTCATCATCCTCGAGCCTTGAGAGATAACCTTCCATTTGGCCAATTTCTGCGCATTCGGCGAAATTGTAGCTCAATTGAGGATTTTAAAAAAGAGGCAGAATCTTTATCCAAGAATCTGTTGGTTAGACAGTACCCACCCAAGCATGTTACCACATCTATGAAAAGGGCCAGGAACAACCACCGAGATGCCCTACTGGAGGCTAAACCAAAAGAACCTTCGGATACACTGACATGTGTTACCTCTTTTACCCCAGACTCCAACAAAATAAAGAATATCATTAATAAACATTGGAGGATCCTTAACACAGGTTCCTTAGAGATCTCCAAACCTCGGTTTGCGTTTAAACGCACGAGAAACATCAAGGATATACTTATCCACACCAGACCTAAACCATCAAACACCAACGAACAAAGATCGCTATGGGACCTTCCACCGGTCCAGGGCCACTATCCCTGTGGCTCATGCGCAGTATGCCCTCAAACAAGACCTACTAAGGAGCTAACCCTGTCTAGCTCCTTCACCTGGAAGATTACAAAACACACAAACTGCAACACGACCAGATGTGTGTATTTTATCACATGCCCATGTAACAAACATTACATAGGGATGACTATGAGAGCAGTCAAAACGAGAATAACTGAACACAAAAGCAACATTCGTTGCCAAAAAACCACCACAAAACTGTACACACACTTTAAAGAAGAGAAACATACCCCAGAAAGCCTACGGTGGGTAGTACTAGAGAGCCACCCTGCTATTACACCGTCGACCCTCTTTAGAGTGGAACAAAGATGGGTTCACCGTTTGGGCACAGACCAACAAGGACTCAACGATGATATCCCGTGGGGGAGCCTTACAAACAGTAGATGACTTGGCATCCGATAACATGTTCCCTGACACTTGAATATTGGGAGCTGTCATATAAACACATGTCAATACGTGGCTCTCTACACCAGCATCAACATGCGGCTTCCATTTTACTTGCCCACATGCTCTGACACGTATGAGCAAATATACCTCGTTACAGGCTAGTAACAAACAGAAAATAATACCCTAACTATTATAATAGAAGACACGATCCACAATAAGACAAGGGGTTGACTACATCATAGAAGCCCCTCCTTCTGGAATGGTACATTCGCCACACGCAGGCTGTGGGATACACATCGGTCCCTCCAAGATGGCCGACACGTATTACTTCAATACCGGCATTATAACCAATCATGTTTGAGTTTCCCACATGCCAATCTATGACTCAATAACCAGCGGTTTCTAGCTGGTTAACATTTTAAGCCAGACACCAGTTAATTCGGCCGTTTATGACATATTTGCGCATTATGTTTAAAGAAACCAGCGCCTTCATAGGCTTCTAAGACACTCCAAGATGGCTGACACAATACCACTCATTACCGCCTATTCTTTTTTGTTTACCACCTGACCAGCTCTATCACAGGTGAAAACCATTGAGTGCCCGCCCCGCCCCCGTTTGCAATTAAGAGAGGTATATAGACCAGTCCACACTGAGGGGCATTACCATCCCGGTTGCAGCGGAGCGGGGTAGGTCAACCACTGGGCTTCTTCTTGGAGCAGGTGAGTATCTAAGACGCTTTCTGGATTCGTCCCACGTCTCCTACCAGCATCGGAGGTAAGCGGGTGTGGAGAACAGTGCCATTGGGTAACTATCTTAGTCCTGACTAATATTAATTCCTCCCGCTTACTCATACGGGCTCAAGAGGGCCCTCTGTTACATTGCAGTACCGGGCCCTCACCTTGCTGAGACGCCCCCCTGCTGCAGTGCTTTCTGAGCTACCGCCTGAAGCCCCAGAATAAGATTTACGGGGGCCTTTTTTACGAGTAGGACGGGCGGTCTACTTTGTACACTGCCTTGCCCCCCTATCGCCGCTGCATGGCATGACTGGCGACCCAGTGGGCCCCTAGAATTGATGGTTAGCAGTTTTTATGCTTACCTGCTAATCACTATTTTTAACTTTTCCTTGTTTAGACACAACATTACGTGTGTCTTTTTCCTGCTGCAACTGAGGAAGCACGATCTTACAAAGTTGAGGTGAGGTTTAGACTAGTCTCACCACTACAGCCTTTTCATCATTTTTGCTGGTTTTAGTATATTTTAAGTCACGGTTGTGCTACTATCGCACCTTTTTACTCTCCACAAGTTGATAAATTAGAAGTATCAAGCCATATTGATCGCACCGTATATGTCTGATAATGAGGTCATGGACACATTTAATGAAATGTTGCCTGATGTATGATGATTATTGCACAAATACTACATAAGGTTTTTTTCCCAATGTTTCCTTCAAAGGTTGGCTTCTCACCTGCGGATAATACTCCCGTAGAACCACTGTATGGTATGTAGTTGCCCACATTACCATTAATTTGTAGATAGTTCTTCACACACGGTCCTGAGGAATCGCCACAGATCATTCGTGACTACCAGGCGAGAAACATGTCGACCACCTAGGAGTAGAGCACACTTCCGACACATTGTAGCCAGATTGTCGCCTCTCCCATATTCTTTTTAATCAGGCCAGGGTCCCCCCTGAATAAAGTCATTTAGAGGAATCCCACCCCTGTTTTAATCTGCACACTTCACTTTGACATCTACACATACTAGGCCCCTTACACCCACGGCACCTATACGGCAAGGAACAAAAGATCTCCGCCAAAGAGCCCCTTTATGGGTGCCCGTCGGGTATTGCAGCGCCGACCCGACGAGGAGCAGGCCCATATGATGAAGCATGACACCTAGCTTGCCGGGTGTGTGAGGGCCCTAGTTCCGAAAGGAGGAATTCCCTTCCAGATAGTATTTCGGTCCAACCTTTCACCATACATCACCTCCATTTGTGTTCTATGACCCACTGAGGAACTCCGTACTCTAATTTTCACAGTGCTCTAACAGTGCACCAGAGCGCCCAGAAGAGGATGGTGTGCAAAGGTGCAATTGAGGTAAAGGAGATAGATTTTCGTTATTTTTGAGTACCGTTTGTTGTAAGATTTAAAGCCCCGAAATTGTGTAATTGCTTATTATATAAGTAACCAATTAAATTTGCACACCTTAGAAGTAGATGGGAGAGGTGTATAAATGAGTCCCATGGGACGATTGTTTGGTTCTAGTACATTTACACAGGGTCTCGTGGGTAAACAGGGTTGTCCTTGTGTTGTTTACAAGTCAGTAAGGGTGGCCCCTTAAACAGGGCATGGCAGAAGTCAACAAATAGAAGGTAACCCTGAGGGCTGAATAGGGGCAGTGAGGAGCAAAATATCATAAAGTGCAGATGTGAGCAGTTTTGAAGAGTGAAAAAAGGGACTAGTATGAGTGGGTTGAGTTGTTTAAGGACATTGGTAGAATAATTGTTCTGCTGGGGCCGGGTTTGTCGTTTGTGAGCTCAGTGTGTTCAATAAATGTCACAGCCCTTCTGGCCATCTTCATGCCCACTGCCCATCCGCTCAAGTTGTTCTCAAACCATCCATAGGATAAACAGGCGTAAATTTGCTCGTGAACACCCCCGCGCCCCTTAATCCATGGTTCTTTAGAAAAATATATGTGGCCACATGTATTGGTAATTATCCTTCTGCCTTTAGCAGGAGGAAGGATTGCACATAAACTCATAAGGTTTTCTCGGGCGTGTTCCTGCACCCACTAAAACTCGGAAATGCAGGATGATACCCCTCCACACGACTCCTAATAAGGGCCCGTCTTTATAATACCAATTAAAAATATGCGCGCTTCTCATTTCAACACATTTCGCCAATAAGAAATGCGCTCTCGTGCCTTTTAAAAACATCTCACCAAGTAACAGCGTTCTTCTCCGTTTGGATATACTGGCACGAATAGGGTGATAAAAGCAGCTTCAGGAAACAGCAACGAGACAATTACACCTTTTTTCCAACCTACCAAATAACAAAGCGTTGGGAGGCAAGCACATACAACCATGGGCTGCACCAATGTGAGGCATATATTGACATTTGCATTTCTAGGATGACAACGTGCTTCCACGTCACAGGCCTTCGGCAGTAAGCCACAAATAACCGTTTAGAAGCAGCTGGTGTCTGTAGCACGTGTAAAAGTACTTGACTCGAGATGAAGGAATGCAATGCTATCTGAATATTAAGCAGCCTGACATAATTTAAACTTGACTTCTCCAGGTGAAGACCACAGCAAAACGTTTGTTATCAAGGAACGTTCAGATATGCATAATGCAACCACGCGCCAGCCCGTTTCACTTGCAGATGACGTACTTTAGCATGCATTGGAAATACACCTCATAAACTAGTTATGACTAAAATGAGCCTTTTCAGAGCTGCCACCATAACAACATGAGGAAAAATGCAACAACTCGGAAAATCAACAATTTCCGTAGCTGTTCAGGTGCTCCCTAAAAATAATGCTATGCATAAAAACGAATCCGTTCCCGACTGCCAGATGGCTAATGAAGGACAGCTTGGCATCTTCTATAATTCACAATAATGAGTATGGTAATCTGCTCGCATTATACAAGGATTTGGCGAATGATACACAGCACCTACTTCAGGTAACAGAGACCTTAGATTATCACAGAAGAATAATCATAATTTATCTTCAGCGAAAACAAGTGTTCCTGTATCATCAGCAATAATTCTTTTGAGCGGAAAGGCGCGCAACATGAGTTGTGAAAAGCTGTGGATGCAGAGAACAACAACGTAAACAGAGTGACAAAGTTTGGCTAGGAGCACTAAAGGGTGATTTTGGAGGCAAAGCTCACGGCTGTCTTCTTCTGTCGTGCAGCACATCCAGGGGACGCAAAATAGTGGCTTTAGGGGGCATTTGGTACTCAGGGGCCCTTAATGCCGTACAAATGAACGTTCAAAGAGGCGCCCGCATGCCAAGATTAGCTGCATTTTGCACCAGTGCCAGAGAAAAAGAGTAATTTTCAAGTTCTGACGCCAGAGTGACCAGAAGACTACGAGATCTAGGGTCTTCTTTACAAGCCCCCTTGTGCCTGAGGTGTGTCACTTTTAATATGGGAAGAAGAGACGCACCGGCGGTGCAAGGGTAAGCCCCCTTTGGGGATTTTTATAATGAAATGGTGCAGCAAGCAATTTTGCTGCGCTGACCTGCTTCATTCCAAAATACAGGGATGCTCTGTATTTACATGAATACGATGCACCCCTGTGCTCTCCCCTGCGCCAGCGCTAAAACAGCAGCCATGCGCCAACGCAGGCACCCTTGCACCACTTGCACCTCTAAGTGCACACCATTGACATTTGGTGGTGACATTCCACCAGATAGCGTAACAGTGTATTGGAATGATGGTTTGATATCAAAAGTGTAGTTCTGCCATGTGTTTGTCAATTGGTGTAATTGATGTGGGATTCCTTCTGTGAGGTAGGTTAAATGGCTCCAGCTGATGACATTGATCAATGCTATATGGCCTAATCAATTGTAATTTGTCAGATGTATCCCTTCCTTCCATGTAGGTGTGGTCTGGGACTTTAAATATGTTCATTGGCACATATTATTGGTGTAATGTTTGATATGGTTTGTAACTGATATCATGACAGCCCATTGTTTTTGAGATGGATTAAAGATGGTATTTGACAACACATCTGTTTGTATGTTTTGTTGAGACAAAATAAAATATGGAAACCAAAAGGTGGAGGAGTCAGTCATGGGGAATGAAACCATAGTTGTAGATGTCAAATTGTTTGGAGTCCAATGTTCAAGATACTACTGCCATCAGAAAGGGCAACGGGTCCAGGTATAGTCCACAAAGTGAACGTGTGTCACACACAGGGTGGGAATTAGGTCCGACATTCCTTGTTGGTGATGGTATTGGTCTTGCCATCCGAACAGATTGGATCTGGGGTGTCTGCTGTTGGTTCTTCCTCTGGCAAGGCCTCCCTTCCTGTGGTTGCAGCAGATGTTGAGAAGCCTGATGGTGAGGCACCACAGGAAGAGATGGATGGTGGTTGAAAAGCCCTGGCCAGAGTTGTGTTAATGTCCAGAAGCACCCCAATGAGGGAGGACATGTTGGTGTTGTGAGCTGTGTATGTCCCTCTGCACCTGCTTCATCTCCCTGGTTTCGGTGAGTATCTGGTCCATCTTGTCTTGGGACTGATGGTATGCTCCCAAGATGTGGTTGATGTTAGACTGGGTGTGAGTGGTCCCAGTGGCCTCACTCCGCTGGGCCACAGATGCCCTACCCCACGAACCTGTGCCCTGTGCACAGGTTGCGTCACCCCACTAGACCCTGGCTCTTCTATTGCAGGGGTGGTGACAGTGACATCAGTAGCCAGGACTGGGGTGCAAATGATGGGAGACAGTGTGGTAGGTACACAGGTTGGGGGGACTACTGGTGGCTGAGTTCTTGCATCTGGGGGTGGGGGAGGTGTTGTGGGCCTAGTGACACTCGCTGTTGCCGTGTTCCCAGCCTGACCAGATGGTCCAGCACCGTCATCCACGTTAAGATGTTTGCGGACTGTCCTCATAACTGTCAGCTTGCTCCTGGGTTGCAGGAGAATGGCCACACAGAAACAGACATAACAACATGAAAAACAGATAAACAAATACTACTGAAATCAACCAAACCTTGACAAGTTTAACACCTTTCTTTTTATCATACCAGCCTTTTTGTTTCTCTTGTGGAAAACTAACATTCATTTTAACTAAGTCCATCAATTGCTCCACATCAGACTCACTTTTAAGCCATCCACGCTCGATGAAAACTAGTATTGGGTTTCCTACCGCATAACAGTTCAAAGGGAGACACTTTAGTAGTTAAGTGCGGTGTTTTTCTGTAGAACCATAACATACTACGCACAGACTTCACAACATCATGGTTCCCACTTTTTGCCCACCTGATACACTCACCAACCATTAGATTCATCCTCTCCTCAATACCATTCATTTGTGGGTGATATAAGAAGCTTCTCAGGTGTTTAACACCACAAGACGAAAGAAAAACTTGAAGTTCACTACTAGTGAATTGGGTGCCATTGTCAGAGAGGAGAAATTCAAGAAAACCCTCTCTCAAGAAGATATCTCTGAGAAACTCTACGACAGCACCTGCATTTGGCTCCTTAACCATCTTGAGTTCAGGCCATTTTGAACAATAATCCACCAGGACCAGGAGATACTTGACACCACCTGGCAAGGAGTCATTTGGACCCATAATATCAATTCCTACTTTGACCCGTGGACGTGATGGACATGAGAGGCGGAGAAGATACCTTCAAACTTTTGTCAGCTGATTTGCACACAAAACAATTTTCTACCACCTCATCCACTTCAATGTCAATTCTTGGCCACCAAAAGGATTTACGAATACAACGTTTAGTGAGAGATGAACCAATATGTCACTCATGGGAATTTCTTATAATGTTACTTCTCACTGAATGCGGCGGAATCAACTTATCAGATCTTAAAAGCAGCCCATCTTCAACAGAAATGTAATCTCCTACTTAACAGTATGGTTGTAACAAGGGAGACAATATTTTTTCTCTAAGCCATCCTTCCTTAACTAACTCTATTACCTGTTGCAACACGAGATCCTCTCTTACAGCTTCCATCCAATCTCCTTCAGAACAAACCTTAAATTCAGGCATCTCTACTGAAGCCACTAAGCAATCTTCAAAGTCCTCATCGATGAGATCAGACAACTTCACCTCACTGTCTTCATCACCTTTGCTTGGGAACTGGGAAGGAAAACCAACTTTACCATCTCTTCCCCCTGAAATGTGATCCACATCAAATTGATACTGCATCAACTTAGTGGAGAGTCTCAAACTCCTAGTTGTACAACATTTGCTCCCATCCCCACCTAAGAAGGAAACTTTTCAATCACCCACCAGCAGGCAAGGAGTTCTTTTCAATGACAAAGTATTGTAGTTCTGGCTCCTGCAACACTCGACGCAAAAGACACGGCATGTTCGCAATCTTTCTTCTGTGTGAGAATTGCCCCTAAGCCTATCTGACTAGCATCTACCATGATGCAGCAAGGTAACATTGGATCAAATGGCTTGAGAGCCTTACTTTGACTCAACATAGTTTTGACTTGGACAAAGGCCACTGCACAATCATTGCACCAAACACATTTAAAACCTTTCTTAAGTAAGTTACTAATGGGCCTCCTCTTGGTAGCAAAATCTTGGATAAAACGAGCATGGAACTCACACAATCCAAGGAATGCTTTGACACCCTCCTTGTCAGAAAAAGGTGGTGCTTCTAAGATGGATTCAACTAATCCTGGCCTGGATCTAATACCATCCCTTGAGACAATATGTCCCAGATATTCCACTTCGTTGCTCAAGAATTTGTACTTCTTCTTTAAAACAACTCAGTTTTTCTTAAAGATTTCAGATATCCTTTGGAGAATGGCATAATGGGCCACAACATCCTTTGCAAAAACCAGCACATCATCCTGGAACACAGGACCCCCTCTACTTCTTTCAGTAAGTTGTACATAACGCAATGAAGACAGACGCCGCAGAGGCGAGCCCAAAAGGCATGCAACAATATTGGAATATCCCAATCGGTGATATAAACGCTGTCAGGTGTCTTGAATCAGGATGGAGTTCCACCTAATGATAGGTGGAATCCAAATCAAGTTTCGAAAGCACATTGGCTTTCGCAGTATGTGTAAACAAATTGTTGATCTTGGGCAAGGTTTTCCATCCTGTTATGAACCATACTGATCCGGGTAGGCTAGCGCCGGCATCACTATCAAGAGGCAGTTCGCCAGCACCATACTCAATAATTTATAGACTAGGCTTAGCTTAGACAGGGGCCTGTTGGATGCCGCAACCAAGGGGTCAATATGGTCTCTCTCATTGTTGGGGGGAGGGCCCCGGCTTCCTTCACTGCCAGATAAACCTTCGTGAAGTGCAGCACCAGGATAATTACCTCCCTCTCTAACTGTCTCAGGGAGATGTCCAGAGACTTAAGCTCATTATCAAGGACTTTGCAGACTCCCACCACCTCCCACATGCAGTGACCCCTGCACCAACGTTTTGAAAGCTTTGCATTCCACTGTGGGTGATGAGGCTGTACCCTGATGATTGCCAACATATTCACTAATCTCTTGGCGCAGGCCTTCTCGGAACATGTTGTCTTGCAGTATTGTGATTTGAAATCTCCATGTGGGCAACAGGAGGTGGGGTGCTCCCAAATGAATGTGTATTAGCGGGGGATTATGGTCGCATATGGTCCGCCCCAAATACTCCGTGAGGGTTACTATCCAGGATACCCCTCATGATGTTAAGAATCTACCTAAGCGTACATATAGATCATGTGGTGCTGAATAAAAAGAAAATTCCTTGGTCGCTTAATGGCAGTTGTTTCACGCGTCACTCAGGCTCCAATTTACCAGCCATTTCATCAATAAGTGGGCCGCTAGCACTCTGCCACATATTGAGCAGGAATGAGCAGCAAAGCCGGCTACCATCTAAAACCATAAGTAACAGCAAAAAACGTTTTTGAAAATGCAGGAAGTGTACAGGAGGTGAGAAAATGCATTGATCAAGAAAATAAGGATTAAATTGTAGGGGTTCAGGATATAACGTATCACAGTCTGAGTGAAATGGGTAGGCAGATATAGGGTGAAACAGTTCACAGTTAAGGGTAGATGGTATTTGGCTAGTGGTGCTTATCAGCGATTATATGCATCTTCCAAATATTGTCCGCATAACATGGAACAAGGCAAGTAGATGCACGAAGAATAGGGCAGAACACCAAAGGAAGGGTAGTTATTGAATTGTCACTAGACAACAACACACGCATACCATTTACAAAGAGTCCACAAATAAACTGAGCATGTCAGCTGCACAGAAGATGCTTGTAAAAAAAGGGATCCCCTCTAAAAGGCGTATAAGGTCAGGGAGAAAGAGGGGAAACACAAACAACTAGAGCAAGAAAACTCCCCTATGACCTATATTTCTTTGCTGAAGATTAAATCTAGTATGGGTTAAGATACAAATGCAAAATTACATGATTATAACATTCAAGTGCACATATACATGTCCTTTTTTTATAAGTTCATTTTATTTTTCATACTTATTAACTTTTATCTGTTTGTGATCAATACATATTAATCAATATTTTTCATATTTACTAAAAAAACTTTTTTCAATTTTTTTGTACAAAAGTTGTTACAAATTGTTATATACAGTTTGATACGACTGTATCAACCCCCAATAAATAAATAAATCTAGTATCAAAACACATTCATTCCTCACAATCACTCACAGTCATACAAGACACATATACACATTTGGGTATAAGGAACACATAGATGTAAAACGTTTCCAATGGACAATTTCAATGACCAAAGCCAAAAGGTCTGGGCACATGTGGTCGACGCGCTTTTCGGTGGAGTAACACACACCGTGAACCACCTTCATCAGGACCTTGCCCAAATAGGATACAGTGTCACTAGGACAAATAAGAACGGGTGGTACTAGTTTCAACTGTGAATGATGCCCATTCTCCAGAAAAAGCAGGTTTTAGAAAATTGGACAGCGAAGTCTGTGTCACCAATGGCTAACAGTCCACTTCTAATTCGAGCTGAGAATTGGCTTCTAGATCACTTATTCGGTTTTTTATGGATCCCCAGCGCCGGTGTATATAAAATTATCAATACATATGTGTATTGGATTATATATTGTTGCTGTCCCAGAGGCAGAGTGTATCACATTCTGAGCCGTAGCAAATAGAGATAACCCTATAATATATCCTGGTAGACTCAGCAGGGTAAATCTTTGATGAGTGTACCCGCTCTATCAGGAAACACCTCTGCGTTGTTCCGCGTCCATCACAAACTGCTGATAGAGCGGGTACACTCATCAAAGATTTTCCCTGCTGAGTACACCAGGATATATTATAGGGTTATCTCTATTTGCTACGGCTCAGAGTGTGATACACTCTGCCTCTGGGACAGCAACAATATATAATCCAATACACATATGTATTGATAATTTTATATACACCGGCGCTGGGGATCCATAAAAAACCGAATAAGTTATCTAGAAGCCAATTCTCAGCTCGAATTAGAAGTGGACTTTTAGCCATTGGTGACACAGACTTCGCTGTCCAATTTTCTAAAACCTGCTTTTTCTGGAGAATGGGCATCATTCCCAGTTGAAACTAGTACCCCCGTTCTTATTTGTCCTAGTGACACTGTATCCTATTTGGGCGAGGTCCTGATGAAGGTGGTTCACGGTGTGTGTTACTCCACCGAAACACACGTCGAGCACGTGTGCCCAGACCTTTTGGCTTTGGTCATCGAAATTGTCCATTGGAAACGTTTTACATCTATGTGTTCCTTATACCCAAATGTGTATATGTGTCTTGTATGACTGTGAGCGATTGTGAGGAATGAATGTGATTTGATACTAGATTGATTTATTTATTGGGGGTTGATACAGTCGTATCAAACTTAATATAACAATTTGTAACAACTTTTGTACTAAAAAATTTGAAAAAAAGTTTTTTTTAGTAAATATAAAAAATATTGATTAATATGTATTGATCACAAACAGATAAAAGTTAATAAGTATGAAAAATAAAATGAACTTGTAAAAAAAAGAACATGTATATGTGCACTTGAATGTTATAATCATGTAATTTTGCATTTGTATCTTAACCCGTACTAGATTTAATCTTCAGCAAAGAAATATAGGTCATAGGGGAGTTTTCTTGCTCTAGCTGCACAGAAGATGATCACTGCCTTGTAAGACTCTGTTTTTCCATCACTATTTATATTTACAGGTGACATCAGGGGTCCAGACGAGTGAGGGATTGGTGAGGAACCACTGGTGCAGTTATTAATGTGCTCTTGGAACGCATAGCCTTTCCCGTTTGGTCTTTTACATTGGTGAAGAGACGCCTACCCCTTTTCGCACCATGTGCGGCCTACATGCTTCTTGGATGACTGACCGGTCCATCGGCTGGGCCTGGCGTGGTTTGTGAAGCCTTCAACACATAACTTGGACTAATGATACATGCCTCTTGATGTCAGACAGTGTCTGATGAGAATTGGCTGCACAGTTGTATGATGTTGGCACAGGAGCCCATGAATGCTGCTCCCTGTGCAGGAGAGGTGACAGCCTCGTGCTGCGGTCATGCACTGAAACCCGGGTGCAGATTACAGTAGCTGAAAGGAGGACCCAAAACATAGTCAGGCACATGGTACTCCTTCCTGATGTTTTCATCAGTCATCTCCAGGTGAGAGCCGCAGTGCAGCTGCTGCCACCAAGCTGTGGCGCACCACCACACACCATACATCTTTCCTAATGGCTCCAACTGTTACCAGACACTCAGGGGCAGATTTACAAGCCCCTTGCACCACTTTTGCGTCACTTTTAACATGGGAAAAGTGACGCAAAAGTGGCGCAAGGGGCTTGTAAATCTGCCCCTCAAGTTTGTAGTAATACTTAAATAGCCCACACTACTTTCTGTACCTCACAATGTGCCCTAAGGACCTCTTTCTGGGATTTGATGACTGTGAACCTTCACCAGCAGTTCTTCTGTAATACACCTGCAGTAATTTTTCTCTCACAGGCCCCTAGACCTTCCTTCAGATCTTCTGGGCTATATATGAGCCTGTGATACAGCACACAGTCACGCACATCAAAGCATTAACAACAGCGTTACCATTTGTGACTCCTGACTCTATTTCTGTGATACCACTGACTTCTAGACCTGGGAAACTGCCTGGTGCTGTGTTTCATGACCAAGTGCTGCATGCTGATGCCGGGCTCCCACATGTCTGGCCAGAAGCCACAGAGGTGACTACTCTTTCCAGAGGCGCTCTCAGGCAAAGTCAAGAGAGACCAGGTGCCATGGCCCCCCCTACCATGGCAAATTACACACTCAAATCGAAATTGAAAGAAGTGGCTGCTATTAAGCTGTCGATAATGGCGGTGCAAGAAGGTGCTGCTGACACCAACCCTGAAGTCCATGCACACAGATATCACCTCCTACCAAACAGACTAGACTTAGTGGAATGACACCTTACTGCAGCGGTGGATCATCTAGAACTAATTGCCAATATTCCAAACAAGAAGCAAAAATTAAGATTCCTGCACAAGAAAACTGTAGAGCTGGAAGACAGGAGGTGCCAATGCCTCCTCAGACTTCCAGGTGCCTTTGAACGCATTGAGAGGGGTGACACGCTCACTTTCCTGATCTCTCTGGAATCGCAGGCAGTGCACAGGGTCCACTCAAGGCAGGCACCTGCAGGCCAGATAAACCTGATGGCTGCAAAGCACACGAGAGGTCCTTTCCTCTATGAAGACTAGAGTATTTTCATATCAGCTGACATATAATAAAACTAATATAAATAGGAAGAAATTCCTGACCCTATAGCCTCATCTACGTAAATGGAACATTCACTATGGTTTGTTGGAGCCAGATATCATGCTGATTACAGTTGACGGAAAGAACAGAAAATGTCATGGCCCTGAAGAGCTGGCGAAATGCTTGGAAGATATAGATACTAGGTCCTTGCCTACATCTCAGGGAATAGAACATGTGGGAGCACCTGCTCTCTTGCACATGGGGCTGACCGAGAATCCTCTGCAACCAACCTGACTGAGTATCGAGACATGGTGGGTTCTCTTTTGAGGAGGTAGTGACCAAAGAAAGCTCATTGGGAGATATGCAGCCCAAAGATAAGGATAGAGATAAATCCATGTCACCCCACAAGCCCTAGGCCAACAGCGAGCTCCTGGTTACCTGATGCATGGCTGTACCTAGTACATGTGGTAAACTGGTGATTCTAGATCACACCGCCTTCTATTATTATTATTAGAAAATTGTATTCAGCGCTCAGCTACCCACTCGGGTTTCCCAGTGCTTTAGAGACAGGTAGGGTCTAAACTAGACCATGCAGACTCAGAAAAGCCAGGTCTTCAGCTGTTTCGAAAGGTGGTCAGTGAGGTGCAACTTCTGTGGGGTTCCGGTAGGGCATTCCAAAGCTTAGGGCCTAGATATACGAAGGGCTGGCCTCCCATGAGAGTCCATTTGACTCTGGGAGCAGTGCACAGGAAGATGTCACTGGAAATTAGAGGATGAGCCGGCTGATATGGTCTCACCATTTCATGAAGATAATGGGGGCATGCACTTGATCTTGCTCTATGCACGTAGCACAGGGCTTTGAATTGAATTTGTTTCTCCACCTTCAGCCAATGAATCTCGCGGAGGAGAGAAGAGGTTGATGCCCTTTTCAGGAGACTGTAGAGCAATCTAGCCCTCGAGTTTTGGACCACTTGCAGCCGTCTCATGGAGGATTTTTCTGCCCCCAAATAGGAGACGTTACCATAGTCCAGTCTCGATAAGATGAGTGCCTGGAAGACTGAGCTGAGAATGGGAGCATCCAGATGATTTTCCATAGCCATTTCAGGACGGCAAAGCACGTATTGGCCCCCTTCACTACCTGAGACTTCATAGACATGTTTTCACCTCGCAGAAAACCAAGGTTCTTAACCTTGTGAGCCAGAACAGGAAGAGCACTCAAGTTCTCTGGCCAGTGCTGTTCTTTCCTAGCACCAGTACTTCTGTCTTGTCTCTATTAAGTTTAAGTGAATTATTATTCATCCACGAGGCAACCAGACCCAAACAAGAGTTCAAGGCCTCAGGGTTGTGATCCTGAGCGGATGTAAAAAAGAAGATGATTTGTGTATCATCCGCATAGGAGAATAAGGTGAGGCCACAGTTTTCAACCAGGTCAGCCAGTGGGCGGACATAGATGTTGAATAGCGCCTGGATTAAGGCTGAGCCTTGGAAATCCCCTAAGGTAAGGGCGTGTCTACTGCTCTTTGCCATAAACTTTGCCCATTACTTTTGCGGCCTGACCTGGAAGGGTCCCTGTCTTCCTTCTTTCAAATATATTTTGTTAATGTCTTTCTACTGAACTTCTATCCTCCTGTTTATCCCCATGTGTTCACCCTCATGGTGCCCTTTGATTTTTCATGAGTGAGATGAGGGATGGAAGGGTTTAAGCATATAGTCTGCCAGTCTAAAGTTTGGCTTTAAATTAGGTTTCCTTTTTATAATTAAGGTTAACCTCTGGGTATTATTGGCCCCTTTGTCTGCATTTTACCATTATTGTCCCACCCTTGTCTCCTTTGCTTCCCTTATTGTATCACCAACTTACTAACTCCATCCTTGTCCTCCTGCTCTGCAAATAGGTTCTAATTTCAGGAGAACATCCTTTCTTGATGCTGTCTGATACCCACGTTGTCCTCCCCTCCCCTATTCTTCTTTATCCATTGCTCCCTGGCTTTGCCAGAGAGCAACACTACTCAGGAATATTTTTATCCAATCCTCACAACTCATCTTTGTGCTACCTTTTGCTGCAAGTGACCTGTCAGGAGGCACCAAGGGGTCCCCCTTGATGACATGCCGGTCCTGCAATAAGCCGCTTAGCATTTTTTGATGGATACTTCTAACCACAGATTCCTTACCTTTAGAATATCCCCAGGTGCCGGACTGAATCCATAAGATTTTTCAGCATAGCCCCTACATGCCAGTAGGAGGTGTCATGTAACTCCACGTTGACTCCTCTCCACCCGGGAAGTGACAGCTGAAATCACATAAAGGTGCCACCCAAACATGCTGATGTAATTTCCTTACTTTTCGCACCTTCGTATGCAGAACCTGAGCTAGCACCTACTTTTTTATTGTCAGTTGACAAGCTTTTTTTGTAAATGTATTTCCAGAGTGCAAGGGAATATGTCCCCTTCTAAAACTATAGGGTTTAAGCCCAGTAGGGACTGTCGCAAACAAATGTCTGTGACAGATCTCCACGATGTGTACCTATGGTGTTTGTGTTTGGGTCATGACACCAGGTCATGCAGGGAATGTGCCACAATGAATCCAAAGCTGATCTGCAACCACAAAGCCAAAGCGTACATCACCAAACACTGCAGGAAGTCCCTTATGGCACATTCCATTTCACAGTTAAAGACATGGACTTGTTCCTGCTCTCGATGCCGGTCCACCTACAGGTCATCATCGTGATCTCAGTCTTCTGGTAAGTACAAGTAAAAAAAGCACAAGAAGTCCAAGCAGGCCTTGTCTGAGCCTCACTATTCTCCCTCTCAGAAGTAACAATGACGTCAAGGTGCCCCCCTGTCCTGCTCCCAATGTTCCCTAATGAGGAGTCGATTCCGCAGTTGGTTTCAATGCACATTCTAGGCCCATTGATCACACCACATCAGATTGAGGTGTTCAAGGAGGCCATGTTCTGCATCTTTGGCATCATACCAGCTTCCTGTAGTGCACCTTCAGGCCCCATGGATTCGCAGAGGCCTCCAATCGGGGTACCACCTGTGGGTCTGCCCTCAGCGCCGTCTGTGCCTCTCGAACCTGCTTTGGGTTCAGCTCCAGCATCCGAGCCAATGCCATATCCAGCACTATGATCCTTGCCAGTTCCTACCACGCTGACATTTGCATGACAATGCCGCTGTCGGAGGAGAACATCGATCCTATTGTCCTGTCTGACTCCAAACTGACACCAGTCAAAGCAGAATCCTGGTACTGTACCACTGCGGCCAGCCCTAATACAATACGACTCTGATGAAAAAGTACCTTTGCTGAGGAGCCATCCAGTGCTGCACCAGCTTTTCTGATTGGACTTTGACGGGAGCCAACCACCCATATATGATATTGGTGATGATGGTGATGGCGGGGATGAGTTTGTCCCTCAATATGATGATGACAATTTTTATATGGACCTACAAGAGGCCAGTGGACAGGACAGGACACTTTCCCTGACACATGACTGGTTCTACCCCCAGACACTTCCACAGGAATCTACATAATTTGCCATGGTCATTAGATAGGTGGTAGAAGTTTTGGATCTTCAGTTACCTTCTGTGGCCCAGACAATCCTGTTCAGAACCCTTACTTCCCTGCAATGAGGCCCTGACCTACACCCTCATGGGTACTTAAAACAAACTCTGCTCTTGCCCACCAGTAAACAGACAGGTGACACCTCACCACAGACATAATCTGAGTGACCCTGATTTTTATTAGGCCTGGGCGGAAAACTACGCTACGCTCTCGTAGTTTGCGTAGTTTGCGCAACTACGCGCTACGCGAATTGCACGTAGCACAGTGCAAAAACGCATAGCGGGCATTTTTTGCTTGCTCGCGGTCCTCAACGTCAAGTTGGCGACCGCGAGCGAGCAAAATGACATCCCGGCGAGACTTTTTCCTCGTTCGCGATCAGCAACATCAAGTTGCCGATCGCGAGCGTGGAAAATAAACCTCCCAGCGAGATTCTCAACGCGGGGAGGTCAGGTTTCTCATTGCGAGTGGTCGCGTATGCTCGCGACCGCTCGCGATGAGAAACTACCAGTCCGCGTTGAGAAAACTGCAGCTCGAGTACAAATCTACTCGAGCGGCAGAAAACGACCGCTTGCACTGTGCAAGATGCCATTTGCAATGATTGCACAGTGCGGACAAGCATCCGGCACTGTGCAATCATTGCAAACAGCATTTCCTACCGCACTCTGCAGTTCGTGTAGTGCTACGCGTAGCTCGCGTAGTGCGAAGTGCACTTTGCGTAGCTACGCGTAGCGCTACTACGCGAACTACGCCCAGGGTTAATTTTTATACACAGCATTCTAACTCTACTCCTGAGAGCCTGATTACACAGCCCTCTACCAGGTTTGCCCCCAATTCTTTCCCGACCAGCCCCCGGACAGAGAGTCAAAAAGAACTGAGGCATTTGAGAAAAGGATGTTTTCTTTCGCTTGACTCATCCTTCATTCTGTCAAAGCCAGCTGCTTGCTGGACAAGTATTCCCATGCCTTATGGGATTCAGTTACTGAAATCTAACCAGCTGTCCCAGAGGTATTCTGCACAAATTTGGCACATATCATTCAAGATGGTAAGGTTACAGTCAAGGACATTGACCAGCCAGGCCTGGACACAACAAACGTCTTAGGCAGGATACTGGGTAATAGCGTGGTGCTTCAGGGCCACGCATGGATGAGATCCACAGTCTTCTCAGGTGACGTTCAGTCATCGTTCATGGATATGCCTTTTGGCAGGTCTCCCATCTTTGGCAAAAAAGCTGACCCCACCCCTGACCACTTCGAAGAAAGTAGAGCCCCTGCACACTCCCTTCTACTTTCCACACTGCAAGGCTGTATCCATATCAATTTCACCCCTTTCAAAGCACTTCTAGAGTTTTTGGCCACAGACAGCATCAAGGCCCACCACCCCAACAACAGGCACCTCAGGTCTGCATGGACAGCGAATCTCCCAGTCCCCAGCCCCTCCGGCAGCAGCCTCCAAGCCACTTCACTTTACTCTTAGCAGCTCACAACTACCCCATGGGAGGCAGGGTGAAACATTTTCTCTACGGGTGGCAAACAATCTCATCCGACAGGTGGGTCCTGCAGATAGTCTAGCAAGGCTATTTCCTGCCACTCCTTTCCGTCCTATCACATCTTCTACTCTCTTCAGAGTGGCTTTCAGAGGGCCATTTATCCATTTTCCTGCAGCACGTCCAGATTCTTTTGGACAAAGGAACCACAGAGGGGGTCCCAGCCTCAGAGATCAGTACTGGGTGCTACTTCTGATATTTCCTTGTGCTGAAGAAGAGTGGAGGCCGCCATCCTCCTCTAAACCTTTGACACCTCAATTTCTTCCTCTGGAAGGACAAATTCAGGATACTCACACTGGTTCAAGTTCTATCTGCCTTGGATCCAGGAGACTGGATGGTGGCTTTGAACCTGTAAGATGCCTATGGGCAGATATACGACCCTCAGGGTTTGCGACTCGCAAATAGTGATTTTTAGTGACTCGCAATTTGCGAATCACAAAACCTGATGCACAACAGTGTCTGAGACACTGTTTGCGATTCCCAAATGGATCGCAAGGCACCTGCCTCATTAATACTCATAAGGCAGGTCACAATTTGCGACCCAAAGGGAATGGCTGGCACTCACCGGGATGGTGGTCTGCTGGGGTCAGCAGACCACCAATTGTTTTAAAATGCAGCCCATTTTTCTCAAAGGAAAATAGGATGCTTTTCAAAAATAGAAATGAAAAGTTTTCTTTTCATTTTTTCAGAGTGGGCAGTGGTCCGTGGGACCACTGCCTCCTCTGAAAAAATGTTGGTGTCCCTATTCACTTGCTCACTTTGCCACTGGATTCAAGATAGCCTGGCTGATGAGGGTTTTGAACCCGAAACCGGTCCTAGGATGCTTGTTTCTGGTCCTGGGAAGACATGGCTTGGCAGTTCGGGCTGGACTGTTCCCATGAGGCACAGGGTCAGACTGATTTGCATATGGCCATGTCTGAACTGGGGTGGTGGAGTGAGCTAAAGAATGATGATGGATTAAACCCAGATCAGTTGACTGGGGGTGAGTGTTTGATTTGCTCTAACGCTCCGTCCATCATCCCCTTTGGTATCGCTTTGTTCGCCCTAAGTTGGCAGGGTATGCCCAGACGTGGGTCCCTTGCTCACTTTGCCACTGGATTCAAGATAGCCTGGCTGATGAGGGTTTTGAACCCGAAACCGGTCCTAGGATGCTTGTTTCTGGTCCAGGGAAGACATGGCTTGGCAGTTCGGGCTGGACTGTTCCCATGAGGCACAGGGTCAGACTGATTTGCATATGGCCATGTCTGAACTGGGGTGGTGGAGTGAGCTAAAGAATGATGATGGATTAAACCCAGATCAGTTGACTGGGGGTGAGTGTTTGATTTGCTCTAACGCTCCGTCCATCATCCCCTTTGGTATCGCCCTATTCACAAAGGGGCAGGGGTCCCTTGGGGACCCCTTCACGTTTGCGAATGGATTACCACAAATTTGAAATTGGTGGTAAACTGCGAATGTTTTGCGACCGCATTCCCAGTCACAAAACATTCCTATATACTAGTGCGACTAGCTATTAGGAAGGGACACCCATGGCACGCCTCTTCCTAATAGCAACTTGCAAACCCTATTTTGCGAGTATTTAATAGGTTACTGACTCTAAAAAGAGTGTTGATACATTTGAAAATAAATTTTACTGTTTGCAAATGGCTCGATGGTCCATTTGCGATGAGTAAAATGCGTCGTACATATGGTTCCTATTTCCATATCTTCGCTCCTCAGGTCCAGTTTGCCGTCCTGTCATTCAACCTCACAAGTGCCCCTCGGGTGTCCACAAAGGTGATGGCAGTGGTTGCTAACCATTGGCTGAGGTCAGGGGTGCCAGTTTTTCCCTACCTCGATGATTGGCTTTTGAAGGGGATCCCGGTACAGTTAGTTTCTGACCACCTCCAAATGATGGTGAACTTCCTTACATCACTTGGGTTCACGATCAGTCTGCCGAAGTCACACCTGACTCCTTCACAGAGGCTCCCTTTCATCTTGAGTCATCCTAGAAATGGTGCTCTTTTAGGTCTTCCCTCAGGACTTATTGGCTATTATCCCAATGTTTCAGCGTCTGTTCAGGGTCTTAGTGAGAATGGACCTGAGCCTTCTTAGTCTACTAGCCTCCTACATCCTGCTTGTTGATCACTCCAGATGGCACATGCAAGCTCTGCAGTAGGATCTGAAGTCTCAGTGGAACCAGCACCAGGGGAACCTTTCAGATTCCATCTAGGTTTCGAAGGAGACCGCGCAAAAGATATGTAGCGGTGGCTGCTCAACCGCAATTGGACCCTCTCCCTACTCCAACCAGAGCTTCTGTTTGGGAAAGATTCATAGCTGCTGGGCTGGGGATGTAGTCATCTGGGAGTTGTAGAGATCAGAGGACTCTAACCTCCGGTGGAGACCCACCTCCAGATCAAATTGTTGGAACTGTGGCCATTTACTTGGCATCGAAAGCTTTCCTACTGTCCATCAAGGGGATGCTGGTTCATGTCCTCGGGGATAGCACCATCACCATGTGGTATTGCAACAAACAGGGTAAGGTGGGGTCCTGGGCTCTGTGCCAAGAGGTCTTACGGCTCTGGAACTGGCTGGATCTTCAGGGCAACTCCCTGATAGTACACCATCTGGAAGGATCTTTAAATGGCAACGTGGACAAACTGAGCTGATGACACCTAGCAGATCACAAATGGCAGGTACTCCCAGAGGTGGCACAAGGCTTTTTCCAACAATGGGGAGGACCCTGACTCTACCTTTTAGCCACCACTGAGAACGTGCAATGGCCACACTTCATCATGTTGGAGTTCCCAAGAACACTATCTCTTGGAGATGCATTCCATTTAGAGTGGAGCATCGGACTCCTGTATGCTTCTCGCCACTACCTCTCTTGCCTCCATATCTGAAGAAGATCAGGAAAGACCGGGCCCAAGTCATCCTTGGGGATTGGGCCAGGAGAGTGTGCTGCCCAGAACTTCTGGGCATAAGAATCTGTCCTCCAATCAGGCTGCAACTTCAGGAGGATCTTCTGTCACAGCAGCAAGGCAGGGTCTTGCATCCTAATTCCAGACCCAGTTCAGGAGGCCACAGGGAAGAGAAGGGCTACTGGTCTTAAGGCTTTTTACCACTGCTGTCCCACTGCTATCCTGGGGCTCTCCCTACTATAGCTCAGCAAACTGGGCCAAGTACAACCTTTTCCAAACTTGACTGTCAGTGGTAGTGATAGAGCGCAGTAATATTCTGAAAATTGTAGGGGTACATTATATTCATGAATAGTCCGTACCCGCATATATTCTTATGTGTGTGTTAATCTTAGTTAGAATCTGTGTTGTAATAATTAGTGGTAAATGAAATATTAGGATGAGTTGTGCCATTCAAGAAACGTAAAATGGCAGTTAGAGGGAATCATGTAATATTTGATGTTCATTGCAAATGCTTAATGAAGTACTTTATGTGTAATGTAATGTATTAGATTTAAACGTGCATCATGTTGAAGTTGCACGCGTATAAGTGATTAATTGCGTTTAAATGTGATAAAATGTAGTGCTTATAGACGTAATATTTTAAATGTGTGTTTAATTTGATGTCAAAGGCCTAGATGGAATATTTACTCTTTTGTGCTAAGAAAAGCCTATTCGTTTTCCTTATGTTAGCTGGTTTATGTAGGCCTGAAATGCATTTTCCCCTGGTGAGGCTCTCATTTGGAGGTGGTCAGCGTAATTCATGTGCGTGCAAGGTTGTTCTGTTCTCAGGTTTTCGTTGCAGGTGCAAGGACATCGTCCTCGTTAGTTAGAATAACGCTTTTGTTTTAGGAGTTAGGTAGGGAGGAGACCTGTTACAAAGTATACAGGAATGCCGATAATTGGGAGCTGATATTTTCTTTAGCTGAAGAAGCCTGAGACCCAAGGACACACCAACCGTCGCTGGACTGAGTACAAGTTTTGGTGGAAAATTACCTACGAGAGGTGCCTGGCCAGAGGAGGTGTTTCAGGGGCGTGTCTACCAATTTTGCATTTTGTATTAGGGACAGTGCCCCGAGGGATGAGGGAGCAGAGAGTCGTTAGAGGGTAGAAGGAAGGGATCGATTTTTAGAATGAAGAATTAGAACAATTTTGTAATCTGGGCTTCTGACCTTTACAACGTGAGTGTACTTCTTAGGATGTCTTCACGAGCCGACATCTTTTCTTGATCTTACTTGGAAAATGTTAAGTAGGGATGCCATTTTAGGATAGTGTAGGGATAGATTAATGGATTTCCTTTACAGCCACTAATGAAGACTAATATAGATGTTGATGCAGTTATTGCCTGTTTAGTATTTTGGGAATTGCTTATTCTTTTTATGTTGTATCAGATTAGATTGGTTCGTAGGATGGATTTTGTATTAGTGCCTTTGTATTTTTGCAACCTCGTCCTGAGGTGCTTGTATGTTCAGTTATTTTTGGTTCTGTAATAAACCCCTAAATTTGGAATTCAGAGTCAGTGATCCTTTCCGAGCTTTACTTAAATTGATTTATGCTAGTTTGTTACAAATACATTGTTTCTCCCCTTTATACTTCTCAGCAGGTAATAAAGATCCAGTCGACCAAGGGTTCCTAGAACTTTTATAGTGGAATCCGGCTTTATCAGTTGGTAGCGAGAGGATGGTTACCTCCGTAGTAAGGGGAGACATAGAGAAGGGTAGTCATTGAGTCCCCATAGAGCCCAAGTGATGGTTATCCAGTGGATTGTGAGCGGAGGACGACGGCGTTTGATGGAAACCGACGGCAAGTGACGGTGCGGCGGAAACAGCAGTTCGTGGTGGAGTGAGTATGAACAGGGATGTATGTCTGTTAGATTGCGGTGTTGTTTTGATTGTGTGATGTCTTGCGGAGTTTGGATGAGAGTTGAGTGATTGTGGTTTCTGGCCGAACGCGTGCGGTCCATGAGATTTGATATCCCAGGATAAGAGATTGTGGTGTAGAAGACACCCAGAGTTGAAATTGTCTGACCAGAGATTGTGGGAGTCATGAGACGTCGTTGACTAACCCACCGGTGATAGGGAATCGTGTGTGTGAGTGCATGAGTAACCGACGCAGGTCGTGGGTTACTGCATGTGGAACATTGAGTGATTGGATCCTATCGATTAAGTACATGACTGTCCGGCCGTTCGTGGGCAGATAGTCTGGGGCAATTGTCCGGTCGTTTCGTGGACAGACGGTTGCCAGAGTTGAGGTCGACAATTACGTGAGACTGTCTGGTCGTTTCGTGGACAGACAGTCAGAGAAGTGACTGTTCGGTCGTTTGGTGGACAAACAGTTATTTCAGAGTATGAGTGAGACGCGTGAGTGTGCGAGAGACGAATTGTAAAGGAGGGGAACTGCTGCATGAGGAGGAAGAGTGACGTCAGAGACTGTTGCGCTGTGATAGGTCGGTTGGTGTGAAGCCGGGCTGGTATTGGTGGATTGTCATCAGGAAGTCGAGTGAAAACAAGTGAAGAAAACGTTGATTTCATCATGAAATGTTTTAAAGTTTTACGAGACATGTGTAGAGGAGACAGAAGAGTGGTTACTCGAGGAGGAGAAGAAGCTCCACCCGAGGATACCCCAGCCCATTAAATGGCTATGAATGTGGGGTTGCATACTATAATTTGGCTTGAGAATTGGCATAAAATGACTGAAAATGAGGGAGAATTGACTTTTCTGCATTATGGCACTTTCAGGTTGGAAGTGTTGTACCAATTGAAAACAGTGATGTCTTCATTGCGACCTTTACCCAGACCAACACAGTTTGAGGCGCTACATGCATGGATAAGAGCAGCACATGATAGGAAAAGAGATAGAAGTCAGGAAAGGGTGAAAAAGTCGATCAGGGCGTTTCAAGATGCGCGATGGGACGCATTGGAGAAGAGATGGAGAGTGGAAACTATTGAAGGGGATAGGCTATTCCCGTTGATGATAAAAGTAGGAGAGGCTCAGAAGAAGTGGGGTGAGGAAGACGATAGTGACACAGATGACAGCTTGCTAGATAGACTGCTATCAGAAAGACCACCGCCATATAATCCAGATTCCGTAGAGGGAAAAGCAGTATCAACAGAGGGAACTGGAGAATCGCAGATTCAACCTAGTGCGAGAATAGTCGGAAGAATCTCAACAGGGACAGAAGGGATGGGAACACAGACACCAGCAAGCATCAAAGCTAACGGAGTTACAGTTGTTACAAGGCTACCGGATGCTCTTACAGTGCCGGTTACCATCGGCCCCATATTGTTAGTATATGACCCAGATCAGGCAGGAAATGGAAGTCTAGCACAGTCAGTAGCAGGAGAAGGGACTGGCTCAGGGGGGAGTGGCATAGTGAGTGGAATAGGTCGCCTTCCGAGACCCATGGAATCAAGATCAAGTACGCCTTTGCCAGCCACTGCAGACTCTTCTAGGGGACAGGGAGACATAAGAACGGCGAGACCGAGGTCTTTGGCCGATTCAAGGTCTGACATGAGGCTGTGGGAACCACCAGGGAGAAGCCCTAATGATAAGATGACAGGAGACTGGGATCGCGGCAATACAGGGAGACGACCAGTCCTAGGGAACATGGTGGAAGGGAACCGATGTGGGGATCAGAGCAGTGAGAATGAAGAGTCAAGTGGTGCCTCAAGTCGAGGAATTCTTAGAACTGCTATAAGAGCAAAGATGTTGGATGTGATGAGATTAAAAGCTGAGGTAGATGAGATAATTAGCGGGAACCTGCCTTTGGAAAGAGTGGAGCTTTATGAACCAGACGAGTTGCTGTTTGTAGCAAAAGATGTAACTCGCAAGGCGAGGTCAGCGCATGAGAAACTGACAGATTTGGCAAGGAGATACGAGGTGGATCTGTCCAAGACAAAAATGTTGCAGGGAAGTCACAGGTTGCAGTACAGTGACCAGGAACTGCAAGAGAAGAGAGTAATAGGGTTGAAAACTCACATTTGAGAATTGATTGTAGGGATACGTGCATGGAGCATGCTTGACAAATGGTAGGAAAGGTGGTCTAAAAAGAAGAGCACCAAAAAGAGCGTAGGAGAGACACCGCCTCCAGGAGGGGGGATAATAGGATTGGGGAATTTCCCTTTGCGAGAGTTACAAAACGGAGGGTATGTGCATGTGCCTTGGAGTAGAGGTGATTTGGCAGCGTTTACAAACGAATTTCCTTGGCTGAGGGAGAAGCCTGTCGAGTGGTACAAGCAGGTCGACCGATTTGTTAAAATCTCGAAGGTGTTGTGGGTTGACCTGAACACATTGTTTGATATCGTAGTACCAAGTGATTTGTGGGCAGCTTGTAAAGTTGCAGTTGATTGGCCGACTTCCGAACCAGACAGGGATTCTGCTACCAATGGTCCTTCACCTATTGTTATGAAAAGGTTTGAGCAAGTAATTACATGGCTGAAATCTAAAATCTCCCCACAGGTCATTGATTGGGTTAAGATAGATCGAACTGTCCAGGAACCAAAAGAGTCCGTACATGAATATTACGAGAGGCTCTTACAAGCCTTTAAGCAGTACAGTGGGCTAGACACGTTAGACCCCAAAGACATGGGACAGTTTGTTTCCAAGTTCGTCTTGGGTCTGAGACCAGAAATCAGCTTCATGATACAGCAGCATTTGATCTGCTGGCAGAAAAAGTCAGTGGACGAGATACTGCGGTACGCCAGGTACTACAGCGACGAAGTGGACTCGAAACACAGGAAGCTTAAGGATAAGCTAATGCTGGTCCAAATGCAAAACGCTGACAGGGAAGTTCAGGCACAGCCAAGTGGAGGGACACTAGGAAGAAGACAGGGAAACAATCAAGGAGGGACCCAGAATGTGCAGGGTCCGGGAAGGGGGAAACCTATAAACCCCAAGACAGGGATGGATGTAGCAACACTGAAAAAGACCACTGCGTGTCACCTTTGTCACAAGATCGGGCATTGGAAGCGCGAGTGTAGATTGAATCCAGTGAACCAAGTGCAACAAGAGGAAGAGACGGTGCAGGTATCTGAGGTCGTCAATACAGTGACGAGACCCAGGTCCATGCAAGGGGGGACATTGTGCCCGCAGGTGCAAATTCCGCAACCTCCGAGAATTCCACAGGGAACTCGAACGTACCAGCAGTTGCCCCTTTTCGAGGATTGCGATGAGTATAGCTCAGACCCGTTGAAATGACGGTGCCTGAGGAGGGAGGAAGACTGCACTCTTGGGACAGTCTTAGAGGTAGACCAGAGGGGACCGTTTGTAGAGGCGGATGTTGACGATCATCCCACCACCTTTTTGGTTGATACTGGTGCTACCCGTTCTACTGTGAGATCTGCAGTAGTTCCCAACCTACCCCTCTCGGGACAATCAATCCAAGTAGTAGGAGTGGCGAATAAGAAGATGACTAACCCATTGACCGAGCCGATTTCTGTGAGAATAGGAACTTTCCGAGATCGACACCAGTTTGTGGTGTGCGACTCAAGTCCAGTCTGTTTGCTAGGACGTGACCTTTTGTGCAAGCTGAATTGTACCATCTATTGCACCCCCAAGGGATCGGAATTACAGACAAATGATGATGATGCCACCTTCAAGGTTGCGAACCAGCATTTCTGCATAGAGATGTATCCTATGTTAACAGTGGAAGAGCTTCCACTTGACCTAAGAGACTCTGTTTCGTTGGATGTGTGGGATTTTACAGGAGAAGAGATTGGATTGATCAGAGGCGTTGAGCCAGTTAAGATCCAGGTTAAGCAAAATGTTGAGTTTCCGAGAATGCCCCAGTATAATCTGTCGCCTGAGACCATTGCAGGGATTAAACCTGTAATCGATTCCATGATTCAGCAGGGAATTCTGAAGGAGATAATGGGCAGTCCATGCAACTCACCCATTATGGGATTACAGAAACCAAGTGGGAAATTCAGAATCGTGCAAGACCTGCGAAAGGTCAACGCGATTGTGGTTCCATGTTGTCCCGTGGTACCGAATCCATCAGTGATACTATTCCATATTCCATGTGAAGCCAAGTGGTTCACGGTGATTGACTTGTGCCAAGCATTCTTTTCGATACCCTTGCACGAGGAGAGCCAATTTTTGTTTGCTTTCCGGATGGAATACCGTGTGTTAACGTGGTGTCGTATCCCTCAAGGGTATACAGAGAGTCCATCGATCTTTAGTCAGATCTTGAAAAAGAATCTCGAGAGTCTTGTACTGCCACAGTACATTGACGATCTCCTCATTGCGTCCGAAACGGAAGATGCTGCCAGGATCGATACGATTGCCTTATTGAATCATTTAGGGGAGAATGGACACAAGGTGTCCCGAAACAAGTTGCAGTACTGTCTGAGTGAGGTTCAGCACTTGGGTCATCGAATTGAGAAAGACAAGAGAAAGGTGTCACCAGATCGAATTGAGGCGATCATGAACATGACTGTGCCTACTACTCAGAAGGAAGTCAGAATGTTCTTGGGAATGGTTGGTTACTGTCGCCAATGGATTCCCAATTTCTCACTGAAGGTGAAGCCTTTGCAGAGGCTGACGCATAAGGATGTGAGTGATCCGGGACCATGACTGTCTGATTGCGTTCTTGGAGTTGAGAGAGGGCCTATGTCGTGCTCCGGCTCTGGGAATGCCTGACTACAACAAGTCCTTTTCATTGTTCTGTTATGATCGAGAAGGTTGCGCATTGTCAGTCCTGACTCAGAGTCATGGCGGTGTCCGTAGACCAGTTGCTTACTTTTCAGCTACTTTAGATCCAGTAGCTTCAGCGTTGCCCGGATGTCTCAAATCTGTTGCTGCAACAGGTGTCAGCATTGAAAGGTGTGAAAGCATTGTTATGGGTCACCCACTAACTGTATATGTTCCGCATTCTGTTGAGCTTTTGATGACAAGGACTAAAACACAGCACCTGACAAACAATAGACTCACACGCTACGAGCAAGTCATACTTACCGCAGAGAATGTGACTCTGAAAAGGTGTTCTGTTTTAAATCCTGCTACATTGATGCCATTGCCAAATGTGGATGATGAAGATTGTGAAGACCATGACTGTCTTGATGTGACTGAACATTGCACCAAACCGAGGCCCGACATTGTTGATGAACCTCTGTCAGACCCTGATGAAATTTTCTTTGTCTATGGTTCATGTTTAAGAGACAATGTGGGTCATTTGAGAGCAGCGTTTGCTGTATGTACCATTACTGGAGTGGTTGAAGCTGCTTGCTTAGAAGGAGTATACTCCGCACAAGTGGCCGAAATCATTGCTTTGACTCGTGCCTGTTTGGCAGCTGATCAGATCCGAATCACCATCTACACCGACAGCCAGTATGGGTTTGGTGTGGTTCATGATTTCGGGCAGCTATGGTCGCAGAGGGGTTTCCTGCCATCATCTGGATCTCCCATCAGGAATGGAGAATATGTGAGACAACTGTTGGAAGCGTTGCAACGTCCCAGAGAGATAGCAGTGGTGAAGTGCGCTGCACATGGGAGGGGGACGGATTTTTTTTCCATTGGAAATAAGTCTGCAGATGAAATTGCAAGTTTTTGCGCTGAACAAGGGTGTATATTTACTGGAGATTACACTGGAGAGAGCCAAGAAAGAACCGAGCTCAGCATGATGTTAGCCATGGCAGACACTTGGGAGGAACTCAAGAGCCTGCAGGAAGGAGCTTCAGAGCAGGAAAGGGATGTATGGATCAGATCGGGATGTGAGAAGGGAGATGTTGGCATTTGGGTTTCAAGTGATGGTCGAGCAGTGTTACCAGATGACCTATTGAGCCCGATGGCAAGGCAGATTCATGGTGCTGTGTACCTAGGAAGAGATGCGATGGTGCGAGTGTTCAGACATTTTGGTACAATCCACGGTTTCGTGCGTTTGCTGAAGCAGTGTGTCATAGGTGTGTTACCTGTCAACAAATGAATGCTGGAAAGAAAACTGTGGTTGCACTGAGTCACATTGGGAGGTCGGGAGGACCTTTCAATAGCATACAGCTTGACTTTATTGAAATGCCTAGGTGCAACGGATTGAGGTACATCCTAGTGGTGGTGTGTGTTTTTTCATGGTGCGTGGAAGCTTACCCGACACGAAGGTGTGACACGCTTACAGTAGCGAAGCTATTATTGAGGGAGTTGATCCCTAGGTTCGGTTTTCCAACTTCGTTGGAGTCGGATAGAGGAACACACTTCCACAGCGAGATCATGAAATTGCTTTGCGCTGCTTTAAATGTTGATCAGAGACTCCATTGTAGCTATCAACCAGAAGCTTCTGGGATAGTGGAGCAGATTAATGGAACTTTGAAAGCACGGATGGCAAAAGTGTGTTCGTCTACATCTCTGAAGTGGCCTGATGCGTTGCCTCTGGTGTTGATGAGTGTTCGCAGTGTCCCAGATAGGAGGACCGGTCTTTCCCCGCATGAGATCCTTATGGGGAGGGCGATGCGATTGCCAGCAATACCATTCTCAGCCTTGATAAACATCACTGATGACTTAATCCTTGATTACTGTAAAGGACTAGCTGATGTGGTCCAATCTATGTCTCAGCAGGTGGAAGCTGCTGCTGTTCCGGCTTCAAGAGATCTCTGCCACGGCTTGTGCCCCGGGGACTGGGTGCTTGCCGCAAGCACGTGAGGAAGAGCTGTTTGGATGCTCGGTGGTGAGGCCCCTACCAGGTGATACTGGTAACGAACACAGCGGTGAAGTGCGGAGGGTTGCCGAACTGGATACATGCCTCCCACACCCGCCGAGTTTCAGAACCCTTGGAAGAAACAGCTCCTCTTGAGAATTAATATCCAGCTGTGGCGGCAGGGCCACGAAAGAGGACAAGCCAAGCTGTGAGGTTTGCTGACGAAGCTGGTTGCTTACCAGATCAGGCTGAGGAGGGTTACGCTTCACACAACCCAGGTATTGACTCTGAGGAAGAAGGTAACGTTGCGGGTGATATAGAGTCAGACTCAGCCGAAGGAAGTGGTGCACAGAGGGTTCGAGAGAAAAGCAAAAGGGCTAACCGAACAGAAGAATCGTGGCCTGAGAGACAGAGAAGGCTGAATCTAAGATTGGCCCCTGAAAGAGATCTTGCCCCTGTGTCCGAGACATCTGAATCAGAAGTGAGTGAAGAAGAACAAGACCAAGGAGGCCTGAGAAGGTCGAGAAGGACTCGAGTGCCTTGCCAGAGATACGCTGCCCCGGAGTTATGTTATCAAAAATTTCTAAAGCGCACGTACACCCAGAGGTTTCATGGCGCTGAACCTGATCAGAGTCACGGCAGAAGCGGATTAAGCATGAGCCAGCTCGAACAGCCATGTCTTGAGCATTTTTCTGAAGCCCAATAAGTTATTGCAAGACCTAATTGCTAGTGGAAGAGAATTCAAAAATCTAGGGGCCAGATAAGAAAACCTGCACCCTCCCTGACGTTTGAGCTTATAGGTAGGGGTAGTTAGGAACTGGAGATGTGCCGATCGCAAATTACGGTTGGGAACATGTTTTGATATCATGCAATTGATGAATTTAGGGCTCCTACAGTGAAGGGCTTTGAAAATTAAACACCCTGTCTTAAAGGCTGCCCGCTGGATGATAGGGAGCCAGTGAAGTTTTACAAGTAAGGGGCTTGCAGATTGCCATTTAGGACGTTTGTAAATAAGTCTCGCGGCTTGGTTTTGTACCAGCTGGAGGCGTTTTAGTAGGAACAGTGGAAGACCAAGGTAAGTAGAATTGGAAAAATCAAGACGGGAGAGAACCAAGGCTGTAACGAACTGTATAAGAGAGGCATGAGTAAGTAAATGGGCAATCTTCCTAATTTTGCGTAGTTGGAAAAAGCAAGAGGAGACCACTGCCCCTACTTGACCTCTAGATGAGAGATCAGCGTTTATGGTGACTCCAAGGCTTTTTACAGAGATGGACGGGGTAGGAGAGGGTCCCAAATCAGTAGGCCAATAATGTGGGCCCCAATAAGTCTGACCTTTTCCAACGAGGACTAGTTCAGTCTTGCCCGGATTAAGCTTGAGATGGTTATTGTCCATCCAACTCTGGATATAAAGCATGGTATCTTGAAATTCCTGAATTGAATCAGGGGAATTGTCGATGGTAAGAACAAGCTGAAGATCATCAGCGTAGTTGAAAGTAATTGACCTCCTTTTCCTTAAAGAACGAATCAAGGGCAGGAGGTAAAGATTAAACAGGTGGGGGACAATGATGATCCCTGTGGTACCCCGCACGTGATAGCGGTCTCGGGGGCAATAAAGGGGGCAAGGCGTACTGCTTGGGTACGACCCTCCAGAAATGACTTGATCCAGTTAAAAGCTGATCCATGAATGCCAGCCTGTCTGACACGGTCCAGCAAGATTTGATGGTCGACCGTGTCAAACGCGGCCGACAAGTCCAGCAGCACCAAGACCTGGGGGGTACCCCTATCCGCATTAGCTCGCAGAGTGTCTAAGACTGCCAAAATGACAGTCTCAGTAGAATGAGCAGGCCGAAAGCCCGCTTGATGGGGATCCAGATGTTCAGAGTGTTCGATGAAATTCGATAGACATTTGGCGACATGCGCCTCCAGAATCTTTGCTAAAAAGGGGAGCAGAGAGATGGGGCGGTAGTTTGATAGATTAAGAGGGTCGGCGTCCGGTTTCTTTAAGAGAGGGACCACAACAGCATTCTTGAAGGCATTCGGGACCCTCCCCTGCCCAAGGGATTCATTCAAAAAGGGGAGTACTGTTTGTGGTAGAGCCGAGAAAATATCCTTTAGGATATAAGGGGGGCAACAATCTCTAGGAGAGCCTGATTTGACTCGGACCAATAGGTCAGAAAAGGTCTCTAGGCTGATAGCAGGAAAGTGTTCCATGATAGCTGTGTTGATTATCAGGCTATCAGGAAGCTCCATGTAACCAGAGGGGGGAATGCTGGCTTTGATGGTGGCGATTTTATCCACAAAGAAGTCATTCAGAGAGTTACATAGATCTTGAGTAGGAGTTTGTTTAGGAATAATTCGCTCTGCATTGCATTGCATTGCATTGGACTTACGTAGTAACTGATGCCGGGAGTAGTGAGTTCCGGGAGGCTGAGGTCCATGCAAGTGATCAGCAGGAATCCTCTACTGAAAATTGATGTGGGACTGATAGTTCCAGGACTTGAAGTTGAAGGAGTTTTGACAATCACGGTCCCAAAACCTCCAGCTTTGACCAGGGTGCGGATTCTGATATTGCATAAATTAGTTTTCCCGACGTTTGGATTTGAACCCCCACCTCATGAAATGGTAGATGTTCGTCTTGAAATTTTGCAACATGTTTTAGCTGCAATTGGTTCTGAACTTATCGTAGATTGCGAATGAACTGTGATCTGTAAATAAGCATTTTCAGGAAGATAACCTAGGCCCGAGTGGAAGAAGAATAAAATTAGGGCTTTCCAGTAGAAGAAGAAAGAGGACTAGGGAAGTCTTGTTGGACTGTATAAATAAATCCAGAGGAACTGAACTTTGAACGAATTTCCAGGATTTCAATTAACTTTGTTTGAACTGTTGAGCAGCAATTTGAGGTGGAAAGAAGAGACTTTTGTGTAACCTCTTATTTGAACTGCTGTGACATGAGAAGATGGAGTCTGGAAATCCGAACCGTAGGTTCAAGTGTGTGATAGGTACTTCCATAGTGGGAATGATAGTCTTAATAGTCATAGTTATTATAGTGTAAGTTAGTATGCCACATGAGGCAGAAGTCGTGGAGGTGAAAGGGACACCTACACCCAGTACTTCTGATCCATCACTTCTAGCAAGAAAGAGGATACCATAGGAGCTGAAAAGGCTATACTAGATCAAAATAGTCGTAGATTGCATATAGATTTGTCTAGAGGTGATTTTAAGCTTAATGCGTATGCCAAGCTGCTTTATGAGTATGTTGAGACGATGGATGTGAGAGACTGTTATGTATGTATGCATCAGTGGATGAGGGCATTAGATATCATCATCTTGCGTTGACTTATGGGATTTCATGTAGTTTGTTGCTTAGCATGTTTTATGTGAGAGGTCATTATGAATACTTCTTTTCCAATTATGATGCGGTGCTTTCAGAGGTTCCGGCATACAAGCACCTGAACAAGTACGATTATTATAAGCAGGAGGATAGGAATTGGAAGTATTTCATACCGACTACAACGTTAGATACCGCTTATGCACAGAGACATAATTTGACATGTTCACTAACATAGAAAAGAAATTTGTAGATCAAGTGGAGGATAGATATAGACAACTAACACAAACACGTGACACTGGAGAAAGTCCATTAGATTGGACAAAGGAGGAGATGGCTCACAGAGCGAAAGGGAGCTATGGCCCTATAACATTAGATCTAGTGCAAAAAGGAAAGTTGTGTGTGAAACGTGTCCAGACCTATTATGATAAGGTTTATGTCGGACAGAGTGCGTGTGATCACGTTTTCACCATGGAAGAGTCAGCAAAGAACTTTTTGCAGGGTCCGGTACAAGTGGTGCCAACAGTATACTTTGGGCCTGATTCACAGAACTAACTTACGTCAAAAACGTAAACGTAAACGTAAAGTTAGTACTTTTTAGGTATTCACAGAATACACTTACTCATTTTGGTATTCACAGAATGAACTTACTCATTTCGGTATTCACAGAAGTTAGGAGTCCTAAAGTTAGGACTACTAACTTCTGTGAATACCGAAATGAGTAAGTTCATTCTGTGAATATCAAAATGAGTAAGTGTATTCTGTGAATACCTAAAAAGTACTAACTTTACGTTTACGTTTACGTTTACGTTTTTGACGTAAGTTAGTTCTGTGAATCAGGCCCTTTGTGTGTGGGGAAAACGCTTATGTGAGATTGCCTGCCAATTGGTACGGTACTTGTTACCTGGCAGCTGTTTTCCCCAAGATTTATCATGTAGAGGAGCTAGAACTCCTGGAAGGAGGAATGCATCCTAGAGTAAGGAGAGCTGCAAGTGCAGGAGGAGTGATTGGAGATATTTTTGGAGCTGTAATACCAAGTTTGGGAGTGATTTTGAATGATGTGAAGATTAGAAAGCTGGCGACTGTTGTGGACAAGTTGTCGACAAATACAGCTAAATCACTATTGCTTGTTGATGGAGAGATGTTGTCGATAAGGACGATGGTGATGCAGAACCGTCTTGCTTTGGATGTCTTATTGGCAAAAGAGGGCGGAGTCTGTAAAATGCTGAAGGTGCAAGAGTGCTGTACTTATATACCAGATAATAGTAAAGATCTGAAGAAGTATATAAGTAACATCACTGAGATCCATCATGAGATGCAGGATCTGACTGAAGAGGGAGTTTGGGAGAAAGTTGGAAAAGGGTTTGGTAAAGTGTGGAGTTGGTTTGCGAGCCTGGGAAAAGGTATTCTTGGTTACATTCTGAGACCTAACATTATAATCGTGGTCTGTGTGGTTTGCCTGTGGGGTTTTGTGAGGGCTTATCAGTGGTACAAGGTGAATCAAGTCGAAAGATCCCTTAGGGAGAGAGAGGTAAGGATGACTAGACTGCAGGACAGTCATTATGAGAATATCAAGAATTTGGAAAGGTTCTGACAGGGAAGAGTGGCTACAAGCTCTGTTTAGGTCGGTTCTTTCTCCAGGGAGTTGTGATTTTGTTGATGACACTAGTCATCAGAGGGGGAACTGATAGAGCGCAGTGATATTCTGAAAATTGTAGGGGTACATTATATTCATGAATAGTCCGTACCCGCATATATTCTCATGTGTGTGTTAATCTTAGTTAGAATCTGTGTTGTAATAATTAGTGGTAAATGAAATATTAGGATGAGTTGTGCCATTCAAGAAACGTAAAATGGCAGTTAGAGGGAATCATGTAATATTCGATGTTCATTGCAAATGCTTAATGTAGTAGTTTATGTGTAATGTAATGTATTAGATTTAAACGTGCATCATGTTGAAGTTGCACGCGTATAAGTGATTAATTGCGTTTAAATGTGATGAAATGTAGTACTTATAGACGTAATATTTTAAATGTGTGTTAAATTTGATGTCAAAGGCCTAGATGGAATATTTACTCTTTCGTGCTAAGAAAGGCCTATTCATTTTCCTTATGTTAGCTGGTTTATGTAGGCCTGAAATGCATTTTCCCCATGTGAGGCTCTTATTTGGAGGTGGTCAGCGAAATTCATGTGCGTGCAAGGTTGTTCTGTTCTCAGGTTTTCGTTGCAGGTGCAAGGACATCATCCTCGTTAGTTAGAATAACGCTTTTGTTTTAGGAGTTAGGTAGGGAGGAGACCTGTTACAAAGTATACAGGAATGCCGATAATTGGGAGCTGATATTTTCTTTAGCTGAAGAAGCCTGAGACCCGAGGACACACCAACCGTCGCTGGACCGAGTACAAGTTTTGGTGGAAAATTACCTACGAGAGGTGCCTGGCCAGAGGAGGTGTTTCAGGGGCGTGTCTACCAATTGTGCATTTTGTATTAGGGACAGTGCCTTGAGGGATGAGGGAGCAGAGAGCTGTTAGAGGGTAGAAGGGATCGATTTTTAGAATGAAGACTTAGAACGATTTTGTAACCTGGGCTTCTGACCTTTACAACGTGAGTGTACTTCTTAGGAAGTCTTCACGAGCTGACATCTTTTCTTGATCTTGCTTGGAAAATGTTAAGTAGGGATGCCATTTTAGGATAGTGTAGGGATAGATTAATGGATTTCCTTTACAGCCACTAATGAAGACTAATATAGAGGTTGGTGCAGTTATTGCCTGTTTAGTATTTTTGGAATTGCTTATTGTTTTTATGTTGTATCGGATTAGATTGGTTCGTAGGATGGATTTTGTATTAATGCCTTTGTATTTTTGCAACCTCGTCCTGAGGTGCTTGTATGTTCAGTTATTTTTGGTTCTGTAATAAACCCCTAAATTTGGAATTCAGTCAGTGATCATTTCCGAGCTTTACTTAAATTGATTTATGCTAGTTTGTTACAAATACATTGTTTCTCCCCTTTATACTTCTCAGCAGGTAATAAAGATCCAGTCGACTGAGGGTTCCTAGAACTTTTATAGTGGAATCCAGCTTTATCAGTAGCTTGGGTGAGCAGTCACAGACTTTTCAGGGAGGCTAGTGTGGGGGTACTCAGGCTCATTCTTCAACACCAGCCCCCAAAAGCATTGTAAGATTAATGCTCAGCCCAGTGCTTCTCTTTGTATGAAAGACACATACTTTATTACACAAAAAACTTAGAATTCTACTACACATACATAATGCAAGGTTCTAGCCTTTCTGTGAGTTACCGCTGGTCCACAGTTTGAGATACTGCCTAAGGGTGCAGCTCGTGCTCCACCCTCCCTCCGCCCATTTGGTCTTAGCACTCAGTCTCTCAGCCGTAGGTCCTTTTAATCTCTCGCTCACTTCATAGCATCAGTACGTGGCCAAGTTCGACCCTTCCACTGCAGTGGGACTCATCAGTAAAAGGGAGCTTCCAGGCAACACACAGCAGTCTTCAAGGGATCTGTGTAGCAGCAGCCTGAGCAGCGCAACGCTTGGAAGGTCGCAGCAGTAGTGGAGGCTTCTGTTGGTGGCCATCTTCCGGGCGACTGGCGGTAGATTTCTGCTCATGACGCGGCTCACTTCATGGAGTACTTGGTACGTCTTCTGGAGCATGATGACAATGCACCCAAAGATGATGTTTCTTCTATGTGGTGATCGCCGGCGCTATCTTTGGCACGTAGTGTGTCGAGACGATGACCTCAGTTGTTTATAGGGCTCCCCAGGGGCACCTCTCAGATAATTTTGTGTTCAGGACTGCCACACTTTGCCAGCGCTGCGGTCACTCTGTTCATTTATTGGGCACACGGGCAACCATCAGGCACTGAACCCCAACTTCAATCGGGCCTACCACTTGAACACACAGCTCCAGATGCCTTGGTAGCTATGACAGGAATAAATGACGAAAATCACACTGCCCGGTCTGGCAGAACTGTGTTTCTTTCAGTGCAGCTGCTTAGCAAGTCTATGTCGGTTGGACTCTACACCAGGGTCAATTACAGAAGTCTTGTTCATGATCAGCTCCTCCTGCAGGGTTGGCACTTAATTCCCATGCTCAAAGACTGGATAGTCAAGTAATTCCTTCTTCCTATCGGACTCCAAGTGATGTTCCCTCGCCTCTGGGGAGTTTCCTGTCCATGTAACACCAACCCTTGGCTGCATCTTAGCCCCTGAGTACTCTGTGGAGTACCCCGTCCTCAGTAGAAGAGACCACAATAACAAACACTGATGGGCCTTGGGCTCCCATCTTTATACCAATCTCAAAGTTACAGGATGAGTATTCAAGTTCTGCTTACTTGGAACTAGTTTGGGTTGGTTCCCCTTTCATGTGTCCTGGCCGTGCCACCTTCCAGACCTGGCCTTTGTCTGCAATGATTCTCTGCCCAGCAGTACAGTCACCAGAGGGAGTGCCTACAACAGAAGTACAAAGAGGTGTGAGCAGGCTACACTGAGCTATTTAGGACCCCTCCTCACAGAGATTAGGAAGGGAACTAGAATCTGTGCCCCTTCAAAGGACTCCTTTCCAAAACAACAAATAAAGCAGGCCTCACCCTGCACCCCCTGCCATCTACCTAACGGCACCTGCAATCAGAATTGTTTACAGCCTAATGTATCAGGAAGGGCCCTGGCACTTCTAAAGAAAGCCTGTCTCCTCTTTCCTCATTATGGCTTCTGGTGTTCCCCCTTCTAATCTAGGAGATGCCAGCAACACACATATGGTGTCTGCCTGAGCCAGACCACATGCCTGCCGCAGCAATGTGCGCTGGCAGCTAAGACCAAATTGGCAGTCAGTGGTACTTAAGCAGGATTTCGCTGCTCTGAGGAGGCTCTATAAATACATGACGGTCATTTGGACTAAGAAACGTGATATCTCTTTTTAATACACATCTTCCGTAAAAAAAACAAAAAAACAGCCCTTTTAACTTGCGGCAACACTTGGCCGGGGAAAGCCGAGCCTGGCAGCCCGGCCTGATTTGCTAAACGTTATATACTGTAATAGTGACACTTACTCAGCCAGTTGCGAGAACTCCCAGCACTGTCCTTTCCGCCGGTCTGAGCGTCACAACGGACGCTGTCCAGGACTCTAACTGCATACATGGTTGCACCAGCAGTGAACTGCAGTGCTAGGTGGCAGGCCAGGCTGCTGAGCACGCACCACAACTCTCCTGCGGCAGCTGCGCGGGTCCAAATCAATCATAGCTGCAATTCAAACTCCATGCCTGCCGCAGCAACACGCGCTGGCAGCTAAGATCAATTTGGCAGTCAGTGGTACCTAAGCAGTGATCCGGCTTCGCTGAGGAGGTGCTATAAATGCGTGACAATGCACTTCAGTGGGGTGATGCGGACCACCACACTGAAATGTGTTAGTCTAACGCCTGATGTGTGCTACTTGGCAGGCTTGGATTTCTGCATGGGTAACAATGACTCAGGCTCTTCTGATCCAACACTTTGTCAGGCTTTGTGACTTACATCAGGGGGCTTTTGATGAGTGATACAGCTTCACAGAATGCAGCGGAGGACCAAAGGGCCCTAGAAGTATTCATCAGCAACTTTGAGGAGCAGTATATTGTTGTGCCAAGTGCACACCTCTTACAAGCTCTGAGCAGTGCTAAATAGGAGTTAAATGCACCTTCTAACTCTTACACAAAATTAGGGCCTGATTACAAGTTCGTCAGTCTTTGGACCGTTGTAGCAATGGCGTCTGATTCACCTCCCGCTAACCAGGTGGTCCGCCCGCCGTATTACGATGTTATCGGTATTCAAAATGAAAGACCGCTGATACTGGCAGCCATTGGCATACCACCGCGGTGTCGGCAGGTGGAAAGCAGCTGTCACAGGGCAGTACAGAGAAGTTCACCTCCATCTGAATTACGAGTTGGCTTTCCGACGAGCCGACTGTGGCAGGAAGACCACCTGCTTTGAGTTGTCTGAATCAAAGGGTTTTGGGTGCATACTCACCCATTTCCTTTTCTTCTCTTCAGTCTCCCACCTTGATCCCTTCCTCCAGGTCCCCGCTTCACAGCAGCATCTTGACTTCGAAAAAACGACCCTGTTGGAACCGAAATCCAGGTAAGTCCGTTTTGTACTATTTGCCAATTGACTGGACAGGGCACATATGGCCCAGACTCCAGCAATGGGAAAGTACTGGTAGTAGGTATTTCTTCACATGTGCCATGCATATGTGCACATTCAACACTCGTGTAGTCAAAATATACACACATGCATCGAAACATATGAAAAAACATTCACCGTCGTCAGAAACACCGCTGCAGTGCCAGCAGTGACATCATAATACGGCGGGCAGGAGACCGCTGCCGCGGCAGTAAGACTGCCGAACTTGAAATCAGGCCCATAGTGTTACAATGGCTATAGTAAAAGCATCAGAAATAGTGGGTGAAAACTGACAGTATATTGGCAGTGCAACTCCAGCAGAGGGAATCCAGGTCTGCTCTCCCCAACATCTGTAATGCACAGGAGTAGTTATTGTCACACTCAATGGACTGTCTAAATCAATTCACTTCATTCTTTACAATCTATAGGACTCCTCCCATACCCCCATTTCAGAACTAGTCAAGTTCTTTTCAGTTGTCACACTGCTGAACCTGAATGTGGACCGGAGACCAACCTTGGTTGGCAGTATTTCCGTAGTATTATCAACCTTGGTTGGTAGTATTTCAAAATTGCAAATGATATTGAGGACACGTGCAAAGGTATGGCTCTGGGGAATTATAGTTTCACAATAAATTTTACAAGATCTACAAACCCAAAGTCTCAAGTTTACTGTGCAAGGTACTCAGGGATGAGGAATTGCATGACCGCTTGTGCCCGAAATGTAAATGGGCGCTGATAGCTCTGATCACTAAGACAGCCAAAGACTGTCTAGACTGCGGCATACACACGCATATCACATCTTCATACAGATTTCAAAATCCTTACAAAAGTCCTTACCAAGAGACTCAGACCATTGAGTTAGGATCTTACTCATCCTGCACAGCTAACCTTTGTATGTGAATTATTGTCTATGGCAAACCCAGCAGCGGCCCATGCAGGTAAGAGCGGTGGGGCGGTGGGACAGGGTGGGGGGATTCACCATATGAAGACAAGGGAAAACTAAATAAACAATTCATTTCCCCTCGTCATCCTATGTCGAATCCCCCCTCCATGCCCCACCTCTCTTACCTGCACGGGCCGCTCCGGGGCAAACCCGGCATGACCGGGACGAAAAGATTTCTCTATCATTACATGATGAAAAGGTTTTTAATCAGGTTGGTCAACTTAAAAATGTAGTTTGCTTCACACTGACCCACAGGCCCGATTTGGTTGTAAAAACTTCCTATCTAGTATGTTCGAGGTTAAGTGGTGCATAAGACGAAACTGACAGCTACGCCCCCACCATTTATTCTTGTGCCAGAACCCCGGGCCACTAAAATTTGCCAATCTGCCATGGTAAAGGACATCAAAATACTAATGGGACATCAGAAAATTCTACTCTATACAGACAATGTCTTACTGACATTGCCGAAACTGACACCGTCAATCCCAACCACTATGTTTCTAGTTGTCAAAATCACACTCTTTTCTGGTTACAAGATTTAGTGATCCAAGAATGAAGCTCTACCACCGTCCAAGGCTACGTGTAGAAGCTTACTAGGTAAACTTCCATTTGTGTGAGTGCCACACAATTTTAGAAACCTGTGCATATTGGATAACAGTGGCATTTGAGGACTGTGATAACCTATGCCCTCTTTTGAAAAGGACATCTAAGGACTTTTCTAGGTGGTTGTATTTGTAGCTCTCTGAGGTAGGGATCAAATTGTGGAAGTAACAATGGCTCCCCACTTAATTAAGTCCTCACAATGCTGACCCAGCAAGTTGGAGATTGACTCAATTATTAGAAATTTCATTTGAGGCTTAAATCTGCTAAGCTACATCTACAGTGGCTGTTGGAAGCCTTATGCTACCTCAGATGGAGACTTATTACTTGGCCCATCAACAAGCACATGTGGCTTGCTTACTGCCTGAACAAATCTCTCTGGGTTCGGTTAGAATGATGTCTGCTATCCTCCATGGAGGACCTTAAGCTACTATATTGTAGGACATAAAGAACTGCAGAAAGTTCACACTGTCATGTAATCCAGGGCACTAGCCCGGCGGATTGTTCACAATGGCTTAAGGTAGACTGTTACTGGCACTCAGGAGCCCCTCTAAGGGGCAATACGGGCCTCAAAATAGGCAACAGTGAGATCCACAGAAAAGACTGGACACAGGTGGGCAATCACTATTTTGATGACCTACTTGATAGTAGGCATTGGAAATCCTTCAGTGAGGTGCATGAGACCTTTTGTCTGCAACCTTCGCAGTGGTGGAAACTTACACAGCTCACTCACTATGTATACTGTAAACGGGTTCCCAATCATACTCCTTCTCTGTATTGCAGATAAGGTCCTATTTCAGAATCTGAGCCAAGTGCAAAGGCCAACTATCTGGTTTATATGGAACCATAGTTGAGATCCTTTTCTGGACTCCGCCAGTTAGTGCACTTAGGGTCAAATAGTAGGCAAAGCTTTCAATACAACCGATGGGCAAGGACTAGTCTGACAAACTGTTACTACATGGCAAGGGCGTTGAGAGGTTAGGTGTAAGTATAGCTACTTTAAAATACTTCATGATTGGGACTGGTCTCCATATAGATTGCACTTCGCCTATATGAGTCCAAACTCAAACTGTTGGAGCTACGGAAAGTTGAGCTTCGACATATTGCACAACCTATGGGCTTGCAACAACCTCACACTGTACCGGCCACAAATAGAGACTTCTTTGGGAACCTCCTTCAACTACCACTTCCCCCTTTCAGCTTCGCTGGTGAAAGGGATGCCTGGCTATGGTGCTCTCCATTGCTAAAATATGCAGGCTTAAACTTTGGAAGCGCCCACTAATCGCGACACACTCTGTCGTGACGCCTGTAGTCAATACGCCGAGCCTTCTGCATGCCACCTCCTTTATGCATTATGCTGCCCACTCCTCTACACAGAATTGGCTCATTGGTATTTCTCACAGCAAGGCCTGATGTCCTCTTATAATGTACCTTGTACGTACCTGTGCTTTTACCCCGTACCTCCCATGTACTATGTTAGGTCCCCTAAAGATGTACCCATACCCACCCAGCACTCGCAGGATACATACTCTCATCATGGTCCCCTCTTCGACCCCGCTTATTAGATGTTACCATGCTGTGGGCGCTTTGTCGGGTTAGGTATTGAGTAGCAGTTGCGAGTGACCCCACCACCCCCACTATCGATCCCATTTCCTCAAAACACAACTGGCATCCCTCCTTTTCTTCTGCCCCACTCCCCCTCCCCTCTACCACACACCACCCTAACCATCCTTCCCATTTTCAAGTTGGTCACCTCGATGTGTGGATTACTGTTTGGGACCAACAGTCTATGTCCTGGTGTATATAACTCTCGCTATATTCTTCGGACAAGGTGTCGTGCCTTGGATGCTTCCCTGCCTAGTTGCATGCTCCGTTTAAAGCCATGTAATTATTATTGCTGAAAAGTGTACAAAGGAATGCTTTCAGAAAAAAAAGCGAGTACAATTAAACTGCGTGCATACAATTTGTAAAACTACAAGCATGCATGATCATACATCCAGGGCCGGCGCAAGGCATGGGCAGTGTGGGCAGCTGCCCAGGGCCTCGCATACGCCCACCAGCATGGGGCCCGCACCAGTGTAACACGCCACCCGTCCTCATGTACCCCTGCAGATCCAACTGAAAGAAAGGTGTCTCGTAACAATTGGGCCCATGGGAGGGGCCCCCCCCTGGGCCTCTCAGGTATGGTGTGGGAAGGTCTAGGGGAGGGGGAAACTTCTTCTTGTTCCAGTTGCAACGAAACACATTTTGCAGGTTTGTCCTGCAATTAGGCCTCCTGCCCGGCTGCCCATCCAGACACACTGGGGACGCAGTTTTAACTCTCAACTCACAAGCAATTCTCACACCTTCAGCCGATATGAGCTGGTGTCCCCAAAAATCTAGAACCGGCCCTGCATACATCTACCGAGACACTCTAACTAACGAAACCTAGTATGATACACGAGGCAGAACAAGCATTGGCATAGCCAATAGGTCTCGCCTTTGGGACCTTGTAAGTAAAAAATAAAACCTGAAGTATAAGACTTCACGTTTGCATTTACTTCGTATTTAGGATGCAGTAAATGTAAACATGAAGTCTTACACTTCAGTTTTTTTACTTACAAGGTCCCAAAGGCGAGACCTATTAGCTATGCCAGTGCTTTAGAAAAACCAAATTGACAACGGAGACAATGTTTTCAAACCACGGTATTCTGACGATTTAGCTAGATTGATTTTTTTTATTGGTAATCAAGACCATAGCAATCAGGATGCATTAGGTTATTTCATAGAAGCCTAGGACCGGAGCTCTGCATTGGAATCCATCATTTACGTCATGGGCACTCTGTGTGCATCACCAAAATGATATGCACAGAGAGTACTTTGGAGGAGGGACTCGTCATTAGAATGGTGGCTATAAAGTGGCAATGTTTTGGGAGGAAAAGAAAGAAAACAGAAGCTCTTTGCTCGTGACGGATAATGAGAGGATAGAAACAGACTTAAAGGACACAATAAGAGACGTAAAATAAAGGAACCAACAGATTGAAAATAAAACTGAGTGGGATCTAGGCAAAATAAGGCGTGAGGGGAGTGGGTGAAAGAATGAAAGAAAAAAGATTAAGGCATACAAAGAAAGAAGGCACTAGGATGTGATGTGTGTGGGTGCACTAAGAAAACAAGAATGGACCAGATTCTCGAATAAGGAATAAAAGGAACACTGCCTACGATTGTAATACATGGACAATGAAAATAAACATGAAGAGCAGGCAATCCAATGCCCCTAAAGCAGAACCATCGCAGCGCTCACTTTGCAGCTAATTATTAACCCCGAAATATGTATTGCGCTTTTAAATGCCAGCCTGTAACTGCGAGGATGCATGCGATCAGGTGCTTTACGTGACGGTTATCACGCGCCTCGCTGGCTTTGGCCGAGTACTTGGTATCGAGGTACGTGCCTACCCGGTAAAGTGCACGCGGCCACAGGCAACGAGGAAATCGAACAAGCGCTGAAAGACAAGCGCGGCCCCGATCGCGATCGGCGGTCTTCACTTTTGAAGCACTGCACTCGTGCTTGTGGCGGCATCCACCTTGCGGGAGCGAGCAGCGGCCATATGTTTGTAATTAACGTGGCCGTGCCGCTGCTTGCTCCCGCAAGCTGGATGCCGCCACAAGCACGAGAGCAGTGCTTCAAAAGTGAAGACCGATGGCTAAAGGCCCTCCTAGACAGCGCATGCGCGCTGCCTAGGCGAGACCTAAAAATGTGATGACATAATGAAAGACTGCTGGACAAAGAGGGCTGGCCGAAATGTAGCAAAGTCAAAAGGTCTTCGCTAATGTCAGACCTAATAATGGAGACACGAATAGAAAATCTACAAGAAAAGGTCTCTTGGTGCTCGCATCTTTTCCTAGTTACCTGTGTTTCCCTGCAATTCCGTCTCAGTCCCAACCGAAGTAAAAGTGAAGGAACATCGGCCACCTTCAGGGAGCAATGGCAGACACCCACAAGCCAGTCCATGCTTTTAAAGTAGGTGTCACTGGTACATCCCCCTCCCTCTGCATCGCAGCGCTTCGAAATACCACGTCCCAATTATTATAAGCTCTGAACCTCTTTAAACCAAGAAATAAATGGAGGTACTGTTATGGGCAATCCGGCAGTGCAGTTTTCTGCCAGCGACAACGTGTGGGAACCTGGCAGGAATGAAAACTACAGCTGCTCACTGACCTTAGATCTCAACCTTGGATCCCTTCAGAAGGCGGTCCAAGGAGCAGACACAGCCAATGATGGGAGCCATGGAGCCGGAGCGTTGGTGACAGAGTACAGAATGCAAATAAAGGTAACTAGCCTTCTTGTTGGTACTGCCTTCTCCAGTACCCAACTTACGGGAACCAGATCCCCGGATGGACAATTTGCATTGAGCAGCCAAGATTTAACCAAATCAAGTTTTCAAGACAAATACATTCGGAATCTCCATCCAAAGCACAAGACTGACAGGTGGAGAGAGACACAAACTAAGGTAATTCCAAACAACGACGAGAAAAGCCCTTCCATGTTATTTTCATACACTCCCAGCAAACAAATTGTATCCAAATTTCATTCAAATGTTGTTTGAGCAGAATCCCACCACAGCTGCTCTTCTTCCTGTGTGCAGACAGCTTCCTCCTGAAAGAGAGCAGCACAGTCATTTGTAGCAACGAGTACTGCAGGAGACTCTCCCTTGTTGTCAGGAAGAGGTCTCTGCTACTCCGCTGAAAACGAAGAGGGATTCGTAGGAAAAATACAGTAAGCATACTTCCTGGTTGAGGCTATCCTCATGCGGATAGGAGGGCTGGTACTGCGAGCGATCGAGTCAGCGAGACTATATGGAGATGTCCTCATCCATAGCACAGAAGCTTTGAGTAACCAGTGCAGAAAGTTTGAGGTACCAGACTCAGGTTGAGTGCAGGTCTCAAGCCTGTCCTTCCATCTCTTTTCCGCTGAGAGGACTCGGACTATGGCTGACTGGAGCTAGGAGGGGAGCAGTGAACAGAAAGAGCTTTGAAGCAAAACTGCAAAAGCAGTCCATAATCACGAAGTCGTTCCTTTTGTGCTTCTACTCTTTTCTTTGAGGAACAGAACAAAAGGAAGCCTGTTTCAAAGGTTTGGTACAAGCCGCATCTCCAGGAGAAACCGCTGCCAAATGGGAGCCGGGACCATGGAAGGAGCAGGCCACAACCCTCCGATCCAACCCAACAAGTAAAGAATCTGACAATGGGATTTTCCTACTGTCCGATTGGTCCTTTTACATGGAAGTTGCCATGCACTGACCAAACTTTGTGCAGCTGTAGACGTTTGAGGCACTGGTCCCACTCCATAGCAATGAACAAACCAGCACTAGTAGGAAATATTCGTCCAGTACCAAGGGACGTGCAGTTGTATGACCAGACATTTGGCATCTATAGAAGCTACTCGCACCTACATGGGACAAGGCCTTTCATCTTTGACCATGCAGACAGCGTTTCATTAACAGAGGATATGGCTTTGACCGATCTCAAAAGGCATTGTCAAATTTAGTACCATACTGGATAGCACGGACCTCATTCATACAGGCCTAATTAAAACCACTTTAGCATTAAACCAGTGGGCTGCATGGTCACAGTGCACACATGGGCTGCTGTGTGCACTCACAAAAGAGAGGGCAGGAACTACCCAGCTGAGGACTTGACATACAGCATCAGCCTTGAGAGGCTCAGGAGCCATAAATATCAGCTGAGGTTCAAAGAGAATCCAGAGGTAAAAAAATGGTTAAACAATTGAATCAACTTTGAGTATAAATACTCTGATTTTATTCTTTTTGTCATAAAATTCAAACATTTTTAAAATCCTGGGATCATTTTAAGAGAAGAAACTTCCAATAATTTATAAGTTGCTGCTACCCGGGAGTGGTCCATTACACCACCTTAGCGATTACGTTCAGTTCAGGCATCAATCTCAACAGCTACTGATAAGTTTGCCAAATAAAGGATTATTGTATTCAAACCGCCCCATTCATTGGAAACACAGGAGATATAGCAAAGCTCGTGCTACAGAATATTTGTGGATATGGATTTCTCAATATAAACTTCCTGATGTGCCATACCAAAAGGCCTTAGGAAGCAACGCAGTAACCTTACGGAAGCAAAACACGAGTGGTTCTTCTCTTTAAGAGACACTGACTTGGACATCATATACATAAAAGGAAGTTTCAATCTTAAAGTTATCCTAGGCTAAAAAAAAAGGGAACTATAAGACGAAAAGAATTTAAAAAAATCTATTTATACTTAAAACTGATTTCATTGTTTAACAAATCTCTTTTTGACCTCAACTTTGAAGTTTTCTATGAAGCAGTTTTAGGGAAGGGACTCTGCAGCCAAAGGTATATTTTGTGAAGCCACCCTGTCTTTTATTCAGTATCATCCGAGTGTTCATGCCCCAATGCCTTACAGAAATGGGGTAAGAAAAGTTCATCACCAAAAGACCCTACAAAGAGGAAGGATGAAAAAAGCACAAAGGAGGGGGACGGAGATTGCACAGTTCACAATACCACAGATGAGAACCGAGCAGGATACCGGTAGATGTACTATCTGTGGGAACACGGGAGACTGTGGGTGAGGCACAGATGGCACGTGGCATGGGGTACAGGAGCATAAACTCATTATTGAATGCCAGTAGCAATTTCTAGTCTGGCCACGAGCTATCTCCAAGATCCCGCATGGCATAGAGACAATGTAAGAGATTGGGCTCCCAGTACCACGGATCTTCACACAAATGAACAACCAGGGTTGCATTCCCAAGCACTAAACTGTTTCATAAGTCTAACTCAAAATGGTATGGAGCCAAAACGTACAGACCACAGTGCTTCTTCGCGTGTCAATAAGGTCCAAGCAGTACTACATCACTTCCTGCACTCCGGCAGCAATGCTTTGCCCCATGCTCACTTCTGAAAACCTCTCACCATCACCCATCACCCCAGCTCAGCTGCACTTTCAAGATGTCCTGTTTCCCTCACTCAACAACAGAGGAGGGCTCTTCCCGCCGCGGACCCTGTAAAAGTCTCCTCTTCCCCTTCTCATTAGAGCACCTTCCCACTCCTTCAAAATCTCAAAACGCTACTAAGTTTGTCCAGATGAGGACTAGGTACTCCCATTCTAATCGTGAAGTGACATCCCTGCCCTATTCATGAAGTGCCATTCCACAATTAAATCATAAAGTGCCTTCCTTATCCAAATTGACGAGAAGCTCCTGTATCCAATCACTAAGGGATTTCCAATCGTCCCCATCATGAAGAAATCAGCAGTCCAGTTCATGAGCGGTCTTCTATAACCACATAATTAACAACATGCCCCGCTCCCCAGAGATATTACGAGGTGACTTGACCACCAATCAAATGATTGAAGCCCCAGCCCTGCTCACCTCATGATGAAGTCATGCCGGTTGATGTCCTTCCCATAGCCAGAGCCTCTCAGATTGCCAGAGTTGCCCACGACAGCGCAGCGGCGGCAGACGGTAGGGTCCCGGTACTCATAGGGACCGTGGCCAGGCACGATCTGGAAGAGCTTCTCCAGCACCTCGTTGGTGTTGTGAGACTTGAACTGCGGCTGCAGCATTGTGGAGGCAAGAGATCTAAGATGAGAGATGCTCCCCATCCCTTGGACACAGAGAGAGGACAGGGGGCACAGTAACTGTGTGGCACACTCTGACAGCACAGTCTCTGACGTCACTAGCAATCCTGCAAAACTGCTGCTTACCAGCCACTTATTTAATGATTTGGAATTTTAGTTGAATGAAGAGGATGGTGCAGGTACTTGTCTACTGTACAACAGGGCATCTTTAACACACATTTTCATTAATAGTTCGGCCCGTGACTGCATTATTATGGACTGAGGAGGCAAAATGAAGAATGGCTACAATTCAAGATGGCGGTGTACAACTTCTACACAGGCCCTTAAAGTATGGAAAGCACCCCTGCAACATCAGCACCCACAATGCCCCGGTATACAATGTACACATTGCCATGCCAGTTTTCACATTGTCACCCATATGCAGAGCACCGCTGCCATCTCAGTGCCCACTTAACTCCAGGAAGCAGCATGATGCCTTCCATGGCGGTGGGGCGCAGGTCAGTGTTAGGCCAAACCTGCGATGGGTGGGCTTCAGTGGCTGGGTCGGATACGGCTCAGAGCGGAAGCTGCAGGGCCAGAAGCGCAGGCATGGCGGAGCCGTGGGCTCCCTCCTTGCTGGCATGGATGTGGGCGGCACAACACTCCACATGGTAACATGGCTGATTCCACAGCGCAAGCACCGCAGAAGAGGCGGCAACATTTTACAATCAGCTGGTGAACTGGAACCAGTCACTTGTGAATGCTGCTCTACCTCAGAAGCGCGGCGGGCACAGAGGGAAGGAAATGGAAGGCCGTTGTAGGGAGCCCAGCTGCACTATCCCCTATGCCCTGCTGGGAAGCAGCCACACCACCCCCTGCTGCCAGTGAAAGTCCCATGGGACCTGTCCAACCCTGGCACCCGGCAATGAGCATGTGGAGGCACACAGCAGACCGGTCCAGGCACACAGCATGCTGATCCAGGTCCAGCGAAGGCACCAGCAGAAAGCAGTGACTCCACTGGCCACCACCACACCACAGGCGCAGTCATGCACACTTAGTGGCTAGTCAGAGGCAGCAGACTCAATCATGCATTTTAGTCAGCTAGTCATCCGTGTCAGCATTACGCGTGCTCGATCTAGAGCAGTGGTTCCCAATCTGTGGCAATAAAAACAAGACAAGCGCGCGCGCCTCGCGCTAAAAGTAAAAAAAAAAGTGAAAGCGTTTCCCTTGCGGGAGCGAGCAGCGCCAGGAGCGATAATTGCTAACACATGGCGCCAAAGCTCGCTCCCGCAAGGGAATCGCCAAACGTGCACGCGTTGCCATTGAAAGCAATGCAACGCGTGCACGTTTTTAGGGCGAAAAGTGAATCGATTCCAAAAGGTCTTTTTCCTATGCAGCGCATGCGCGCTGCGTAGGCGAGACCTAACAAGAATTGGCATAGCCAATATGTCTCGCTTTTGGGACCTTATCAGTGTTCAGCCATGCAACACTTGATGTTGTTGCACCAAGGATATTGTGCTGGATAACTAAACACTTATAAGGTCCCAAAGGCGAGACCTATTGGCTATGCCAATGCTTGTTGATAAATAATTGTCACACTATTTTATTGGGGCAAAACTGTAACAGTCTTAATTGTCTGTACCATGTGCATGGGCCAGCATTGAAAGACTGTGCATGTGACTGAAGCATTCAGCGAACAGACTCAAGATATGTCATCAGAAGCTGGTCACTGTTTGCATTTATATTTCACGCGCACTTTATTGCACGAGCACCTTTGCACATGGCGCACGGAGCACCTTTTTCATGTTAGGTTTTTCTCAAGTGAAATTAACTACTTTGAGACAATATAAGATTGTATGAAATCCAATGGTTGGGTATGTGTATTACCGCCTCGGTTGGGCAGATGGGAAGATTGTTTGTTTACTGACTCCCTTGAATAAGATACATTTTACAAATAGATCCATGTTTTGGTGAAAACGGGCTTACCCCATGCTGCATTTTTATTTTTTGATTTTTAGCAGATTTATATAGCGCTAACTCGAGTCAAAGGTATTGGAGCACTTTACATGAGCACCAGTTAGGTTACAGAAGGATACATTCATTTTTGGTAGGCACAGGGAGATTAAGTGATTTGCCCAGAATCACAGGTTGTTTAGCCGATGCCGAGACTGTGCTTTTTATTGTGGATATGTGAGTGGATTATTGCAAAAAAGTCAGTGAGTCGGTAGACGGATGTACAAGTGCAAGGATGAATGATACAGTGCATGCATGCTAAAATACTGAGCGCCTAAAGTCCAAGTGACTGGAAAGGCATTTCACTTATGAGCCAGGCCCATTGGCATGGCCAGGGCTTGTTTATTACATACATTATTTATTTATAAAACCAAGCACTTTCTCACACTCCCCTGTAAACACCCTCTGGGTGTCACAAGTGCACACATCAGCTGCTCGTGAAACTGTTCTTTTGGGTCCGCCCTCCAACCCTGACGACCATTTACCCGTTCAGCGTTACACCCAGGTGCCCTCTGAGGCCAAGAATCGGGGCTGGGCACGGTGCAGGCTGATAAGGAGCAGGGTGTGTCTGCCGGCCCAAGAGGGCGCTCTGTTTGTAGTTTAAACTGAGAAGCGCTTGAAGGAGCGGAGTGGAGTAGAAATGTTTAAGCCAACTATCCGGGGAAGTGAGTGGAGGAGGGTAAGGAAAGGCGTGCGGGTGGAGGAGGGAGACAGCTGAGAAGTATTGTGTGCAGGCTTTAATTGATGTTGTAATCTCCATTGTATTGTATGTTGTAGCAGAATTTGTATAGCGCTTTAAACCCCTGACAAAGCTAAAGCGCTTTACTTAGCGCTCTTTTAGAGTTGTGCTGTTGAAAAGAAGTTTTATATAGTATAGTTTTATATAGGGCTTGGTGTTAGCTGAGGGTCGCGAGGTCTGAAGACATGAAAGAAACAAGCGCGCGCGCCTCACGCTAAAAGGTTTAAAAAAACATGGACATGAGAATGTTAATTTGATGTGTTGGCGGTTTCTGTAGGAGTAGCAGTGTTAAAACCCCAGTTGCATGTTTAATGATTAGTGGTGTCAGGCCAAATTATGTAAATTACAGCAAAATATGATCACAAAAATCACAAACACAAATCCACAAACACGAAAAAAACCTTTAAGTAAAAACATTAAGAGCACAAATTGTAATTTACAGTAAAAAAAATAGACCTGGAAAAAAGGGTGAAGAGAAGAAACCAGAGAGCTGTTAACGGAATAAAAAATGCACCATCACAAAAACAAAGAGGGAGAAAAGAGGTTGGGAGAGTGAAGATTGGAACAAGTGAAGAGGGTTAAGGCAGAAGCGGAAGTAACGATGAAGAGAGTAGAAGAAACAAGCATTGGCCGTGAAAGTGAAAGTGATCGCGATCGCATCTGTCTTTCCTCTCGTTATGGCTCATGGGGAGGGGGGAGGGGGGAAGCGCTGGTCAGAAAAAGCCACACAGCTAAAAAAAACAAGCAACAAAAAGACGCGAAAGTGATAGCGGTGAAAGCGAAAGTGATCGCGATGACGTGCTCTGTGCTAAGCACGCGAGGGATGCGCGCGCAGCACTGATTGGAGAGGCGGAGCGAGGCGCGCGCGCTTGTGCGCGTAACCGCAAGCTGGTGGCCGGCAAAAGCCTTTGGGAGCACTTTCAAACCCGCTTACTAAATGACTTGCAGCGCATGCGCGCTGGCTCAGGCGAGACCTAAAAAGGATTTGAGCTGCAGTTAAGCAGTAGTATATATTTAATGTAATACACATTACAGCAAACAACCAGCAGCATTCATGCTCTACAAATCACTGCAGCAGCTCGGACCTCTATAGTGCTCATACAACCACACAAACAACCATGACACCATCCAGGTTCATAACACCCAATACATTCCTGTACATATAAATGCCATAAGCAACACGCGGCAGTGTTCACAGCATCACGCGGTCCTCCTATCTGCAAATTATTCTCACTGGAAATACTATCGAAAGAATACATTCTTCCCAGAAAATATAAAAATGCAACACCACTCTTATCAGCAGTTTCTGAATCCGTGGTAGTAAGGCTGCACCTACCAAACTTGTCCGGAAAAGGCAAACAGACTGCAAGAAATCCGTGTGCCATCTGCTGACCCCCACAAAGTGTTTGCTTTTTTGTGGCTTTATTTTGAGCACAGGAATGATTCTGGCTTTTTGCTTCCAGAATCATGCGTGTTTTTTTGTTTTAATGGCGACCACTGCTACTTTTATTTCTGCACCTGTAATTCAACATTGAAAACGCAGGCCGTGTTACTGAATTAAAATGCAACATTTCCTTTCTAAACCGGTCGGTATGAACAAAGGGCACAGTACTGAGCAAAAGGAATTCAACCGCAGCCTGCTGGTCTGTTGAAAGGCATTCGCCACTATTAAACTTGCTTCCTAAATAAATGATTCAGTTGGCAGCAAGGTTTGTATGAAAGTCTGTGCAATTTTGAATCTTGATGAAAATCCTTATTTCAGTTATGAACCAAACTTTACAGCGACGTTCAATAAAAGTATACTTTATCCAGCGGGGCCTGCGCTTTGTGTCTTGGAATCTCCTGAGCAGGGCAGCCCTCCTTTTAGATTTCTCTGAGGAGTAGAGTTAAATGAGCTTCTACTGTGATGGGCAGAGAAGCCCTTTGACAGGCTCATTCCATCAGACATTATAATGTTTGGAGCCAGCTCAAAAGAGGAGCTCAGATACACCCTTGATACCCAGGTGCCATCAGCCCTTTGTTCTTTGTTCTCAGAAGCAAGGTGGAAAAATTACAGCAATTGTACTTCAGGGAATTTGAAAGAATATTAACGAGCAAGCACTGGCAAAGCCAATAGGTCTGGCTTATTTTAGGTGTGTTATTTTTCTGTAAGCCCCAAAGCGAACACATTTTAAAATGGACCAGCCTAATACAAGAATGCATTCATCAATGAGCCTAGTACTGAGTGTCGGTAGCCTTACACTGTCCCTGCATCACTGCGCCAAGTAAGGGATGTCAGGGGCCCTACACAGTACATGCATAAATGGGAATAGTAACAGGCATCATTGGTCCCAGCAGTGAATAAATCAATCAGCATAGCAATGGGTCTCTGCTGCAACACACAGTGGATGCATCAATGGGCCTAGTCATGGGCATCAGTGACCCCCAGAGAGTGCATGCCTCAACGGGCCTAATAATGGGTATCAATGGACCCATAGAAGGCATATTTCAAAGGGCTTAGTAAACCGTGTCTGTGACTAAAAGAGTGCATGAATGATATGCATGAGTCATCAGTTGCCCCACACAGAGCATGCATCAATGGGCCTTGTAATGAGTGCCAGTTGCCCCACACAGAGCATGCATCAGTGGGTTTTGTAATGAGTGTCAGTTGCCCCACACAGAGCATGCATCAGTGGGCCTTGTAATGAGTGTCAGTTGCCCCACACAGAGCATGCATCAATGGACCTTGTAATGAGTGTCAGTTGCCCCACACAGAGCATGCATCAGTGGGTTTTGTAATGAGTGTCAGTTGCCCCACACAGAGCATGCATCAATGGGCCTTGTAATGAGTGTCAGTTGCCCCACACAGAGCATGCATCAGTGGGCCTTGTAATGAGTGTCAGTTGCCCCACACAGAACATGCATCAATGGGCCTTGTAATGAGTGTCAGTTTGCCCACACAGTTGAGGCCGGACTGGAGAACCAAAGGCAGCCCTGGCAATCTGCTTAAACCAGCCCTGCTCCCTTCCACTCCTCGCTCTATCACTCCTTTCATCCATCGATTCTGTAAGGAAACAAGCTTTTTTTGGATGTTTGCACCCCACTTTTTGCCCCCATTTTGACTACTAGGTACTAGTGTAATTGCTCTGAAATGCCCTGAGCCCGCTAAACATGATTCAGTGCATGTTCTCTGACCCTTTAAATTGGGTATGTTTAATTGGTTTGTCCTCTATTGGCACAACCCGATTTACTTGGAAGTCCTTAGTATATGGTACCAAGGCAGAGGATGTGGCCTAATGGCTAGAGAGGTGGATCTCAAAGCTGGGGAACCAGGTTCAAGTCTCGACAGGAACGCTCAACATCCTGTGATTCTGGGCAAATCACTTAATCTCCAAGTGTCTACCAAAATGAATGTGTCCATCTGTAACGCAACTGGTGCTCGTGTAAAGCGCTCTGATACCTTCGGGTCAAGTTTGTGCTATATAAAACTCAAAAAGAAAAAAAGGATGCCTAGGGCCTGTAGGCTGAGGTGTCTCTTGTGGACCACAGTACTAGTTGTGCCCCCACGAGTATGACAAGGTAAAACATGGCTCCAAGTCTGCTACTAGAGACTGAAAGGGCAGATTAAAACTGATAACTCGACTTTGCCATTTAAGGTAATGGCAAAGCCCAAACCTCCCTTTTTAGTATATGTAAGTCTTCTCTATGGCAGGCCTAACAAGCCCTAAGGCAGGGTGCTGTATGCTAAAAAGTGGAACATGTACTTTTACATGTTCCAGCAGTAAAACCCCTAAATTTTTGATTTTATTGTGGAAAGGCTAGTAGCCCCATTGGCAAGAACAGAGTTACAGAGAAGGAAGAGGGCGAATGAACAACATGGAGAGGCTGAAGGTGTTTCCCTATCAAGCCCCCAAGGGAGAAGGGTGAGTGCGTGAGAGTTTGTACCGAGGGGCTGCTCGCCATGATATAAGTTTAATGGCTGAGCACAGCGGCCGTGCAGCCTCTGTCCTGCCCGACTTGCGCTCTAAGATCCAGGCATCCCGCCTGCCCGAGAACAGCTTGGAAATTGTCGCCGGGCTGGACATCGGCGCAGCAATGACAACCTCTACCCATCTAATGTCAAAGTGATGCATTACCAGGTGCAGTCCTACAGACGGCTGCCTCGCACCCCTAAACACAAATGCACAATGTTTTCAATCAAATGTTAGTTCTTATGCAAAGTGCTCTTTGAAGTGTCTTTAAGCCGTCACAGTTTATCACCATGATTTATATAATCCTGCCCCGTTTGTCATAGGTCCAAAATGTGTGTGAAAGGGAATCCATCAAGTTGAAAAACGAACACCCATTCCCTATTGGAATATGAGCCTTTCAGATATCACATGATGTCACCAGCTGATTTCACCAGAGACATGGGTGCTGTTTCTGAATATCAATATCAGAATATCGATGGTGCTTAATATTGAGGTCAAAATATCAGGTCTTCAAAAATATCAAGGAAGGAAATATCGGGGTAAGTATGCCTTTTAAGAAAAAAGAATATTAAATTGAAGAATTTTGCTTACTAAAATATTGTGGTATTTATCGGTTTTGTATTGTATTTAGTTAGATTTGTTTTAAATGTATATTGTTAGTAATAATACAAAATATATTATAAAAATTATAACGTAATTTTTTTGTTTGTTGAGCTTTAATGGGGTATAGCATGGGTAGTGTGTTATAAACAAAATGTCTTATTTTGTATGTTTTAATGCTTTAATTCAATATATATGTTAGTGAGTATATTCAATTATTGTAGCTTTTTTAAATATTGTTTTACTTACAGGGTTGTGGGTGTAATTGGGGATCCTTGTGGCTACTATTTTTTAAAACTTAAATAATAGTAAATTATTAGATATGCACAATAAAAATATTTTAAAATGTTTTTAATAATATTCATTTAAAACAAATGTAAACAGTTTTTTGCATTTATATTCTCAAAAGTACTAAATCAATAATTAATAATAAAAACACATTTAATATGTTAAATATGTTTTAGATTTTTAATACTAGTGGCGCTTTATTTTTTTAAACATTAATACATAGGAAAATCCAGCTCTGATGCCCTCAAAATTGGCACAATAACGCAGAAGTCAAGGATTCCAGCACCACCTCCTCCTGGAAACCCATATTATCTTTCACATGACCCACTAGCTAATGCAACAAGTCCTTCCCAATGTAGTTGCCCCTTTGCTCCTCAGACATCTGAATTTCCTCCTCAGACCTAGAGGAGACAGGGGAAAGAGATCTGCGAGAACCCATCCGCACTTTCTTCACAGGGGTCAACACCAGCAAGGTTTCCCTAATGAGACACCTTAAACGATCGTCTGAGCACTCAGCACAGAGTTTTGACGGAGGGGAAGAAGAAGAGGAGTTGGAGTAAGAATCTCATCACCAAGGAACAAATACAGAGTACGCCAACCTCCCCTGCAGCGGTTTTCCGCATCCGCCGCCTCTCCTGGTAAGCCCAGCAGACCGGGATCGGCGCCCGTCTCCCTTCCAGCTGGAAAGGAACAGAGAGCAACAACAAACTCGTCGGCTGACCAAGCCCTGCAAGGTCTGGCTTCTCCTTGTCCCTGTCCACACGTGAGACAGAAAAAAGAACAGGAGGGATGCTGTGTAAGTAGTGCCTATAATGACACCAGCCTTATGAGAGGGGTATATACTTCTCACATTCTTCCTGTTCTTTTTTCTGTCTTGCAAGGTGGACGACACAGCTAGCTACTCCAGTGCCTTGATACCCTCAGGGTTGTTTTGCCATGTTTTATCAATCCTGATTGATTGATTGATTGATTGATTAGTGATGAATGGGACAAGGACAACAGGACCAGGAGTAATGAAGAGTACTGGTAAGTAATATGACATTAGCACTCCCCCCTGTTCTCAACTGTCAGGAGTAGATAATCTCTACTTGGATGCAAATAAAAATACAGGTTGTATCCTAATGTACTGTCCTGTTTCACACACCCAAGGCTTGTTAAAATGGCTAGAAGAATTAGCTCTTCAAGCCAAAAATGGTTTTCTTAATACTACTGTTCTTCATCCCTTTCAATTACATTCTATATGAGCATTGTAGGCATTCCTCAACAGGTGAATTAGCCACTCATCACTCCACATCTCGGAAAACCTTCTCTCACCTTTGGAACAAGTCGAGCCCATATGAAATGACCAGGCCTTTTTATCAACATATTACTACAATGTCTTATGAATCCCAGCCATGGTGCTTGCAAGTGGTTTACCCCAGAATTAAAAACTGAGAAAATACAACTAAGACTCTTAGAAAGTCCCTGGAGAAAATCTCACGACCCCGCAGATGAACCAAGATATACAAACCGAACGGAAGTGGAGACAGGACTACTGCCTTCATAAAAAGATAATCTTTATGGCAGCACTTAAAGATTACAAAAGCGCCATTCTCAGGACTAAATCTGAATACTTTTCTTCTAAAATCCTGGAATCTACTAATAAGGCGAAGGACATTTTTACAATAGTAGATGAACTTGTCAAACCTGATCGCATTATAGCAAAACCCACTCCGTCACAATCCCTATGTGACTCCCTCAATACTTACTTTATTGAAAAAATTGCTAACATCAAATCCAGTATTCCTCAGTCCTCGGCACCATCAGATCTCCGAGGCTCACACACTAAGCCTTACCATCTGGATCAATTCCCTCTCATCACCCAAGAGGTTTTCGTCTCTTTACTCAAGAAGGTTTGCTCTGGCTCCCCCACGGACAGCTGCCCTCCTCATATCCTTCGGGAAGTTTTCCTCCATTGTCCTGAGCCCCCTGTGTCGCTTCTTAATAATTCCCTTACTAAGGGCATTGTCCCCAACCTTTTTAAGAGTGCAGAAGGTGTATCTATTTTTAAAAAACCAGGCTCTGATCCTTCTATCCCCAGTAACTTTCGTCCTATTTCACTGCTGCCCTTCTTGGGAAAAATCTTGGAAGCCCACGTGGCCAACTGCCTCAGCACTTTTGTTGAGCAGTCACACTATCCAGACCCACACCAAGCCGGTTTTAGACCCCAACATTCTACCGAGGCTGTCATTTTAGCAGTCCTCGATGAATTACGAAGGGGGGCCGACCGGAGCGCTACGCAATCTCTCAGCTGCTTTCGATACGGTCGACCACCGTTTGCTGGTCGACCGGGTCGAGAGCGCAGGGATCCGGGGTCTTCCACTGAAATGGATATCGTCCTTCCTCAGTGACCGCTTTCAAGCAGTCCGTCTCGCTAGCTTTCTTGCTGAGAAAAGGAGACTGATGTGTGGGGTCCCACAGGGTTCTTCGCTTTCTCCCCTCCTTTTTAACTTGTATATTTTTCCCTTACTTTTGGCCCTTCAAAAGAGAGAGGTGGTTATATTCAACTTCGCTGACGATCTCCAGTTGGTGTTTAACATTGACTCTTCCCCTTCATCTACGGAAAACTTTCAGTCTACCATGATATTTATCAGCAACTGGATGAACACTAACCATCTTAAGTTAAATCTCGATAAAACCGAGCTGATTCTCACTGGTGGCCCAGTGAATCCCTGGAACTCCAACTTTTGGCCATATTCACTGGGGTGCCCTCCATCTCCTGTCAGCTCGGTTAAAAGTCTGGGAATTGTGATTAGCAACGACCTCACGATGAAGGCACAGATAAGTGCTGTGGTCTCTGCGTGTTTCTTTCACCTCCGGAGAATTCGCAAAATAAGCAGATATTTAACCATCGAGGCCCGGATTCAAGTTATACTTGCTCTGGTTATGTCGCGTATTGATTACGCTAACTCCCTGTACACCGGCATACCAGCCTACCAATTACGTCGGCTTCAACTGGTGCAGAACCAAGCCGCCAGGCTTGTTTATGGTCAACCTAAATCTCAGCATGTGAAACCTTTGTTGAAAAACTTACATTGGCTTCCCGTGACTCAACGCTGTCTCTTTAAATTAGGCTGTACAATCTACAAAGCCCTTTCGGATCGTGGTCCGGCCTTCATCGCGTCTAAAGTACGGCGCTACGCCCCCCCGCGATTTACGTTCTGCAAACATGAATCTGCTGACCCCTTGTCCATTTAAACGTAAAAAACACGGGGGTCTAAGATTCTCGTCTCTGGCACCTCAATTCTGGAATTCTCTTCCCCCCGAATTGCGTCTGTCCACTTCCTATACTCAGTTTAGGAAGTCTCTCAAAACTTGGCTATTTGCTCAGGCCTATAATTGAAATCCCTATTTTCCTGTCCCAGCAACCGATTGACCCCGCTTAGCGCCAAGAAACCGTTGGTGAACGTGCGCTTTATAAATGTTTTTTAACATAACATTACAAATGCATAAGTACAACCACCTTATTAGACAAGCCAAGAAATAGTTCCATTCAAAAAACTTCTCTCTGTTAGCCACTTTTCCAAGGAACTTTTTCTTACTATCATTTCATTTTCACATCCCTTGGCCACCATGAAAAAGGTCTCATGGTCCCAGTATCTGGTTGATAACGCAGAAAATGTTTCATAGAAAAACCTTATAAATAATTAGCGAAGGAAATGGTCGTCACAGAGCAGAAACAAATGCAATTGCCACAAGGCTATTATTTCTCCTTTATTGTTCAGCTTAAATTTAGCACTATTAGCATCCTTTATATCTATGACGCACAACTGGTCTGTGGTCTGCCATGGTTACCCAGTAAATGCGCCTCTGACTTGCTTATAGTATTAATAACTCTAGATGCAGGCAGATTTTCCCCGCCCATATTTTTCATTGGCTTTTGTCTTTGTCCTTCGTAAATGCTGGAGTTTGATTCCTTAATAGGCTTGTTAGTCCCTCCTTAGTACTGCCATGTCGTCATTTGTATCCTCCCATGAATACTGTCCCCTTTACTTGGTTGTTACACGGTACGTGTACTTTTTCGTTATTGAGACTGTAGCGGCCACTTGTTTGCAATGCCATAGGTTTCACATTTAAATGCGAGACCTATGGCATTGCAAATATTTTTTGTGTGGGGTTTGCCTTTGGTTGTTTGTGTTTTGCCTTTGGTTCTCACTGTCCATCAATTGTTCTTTCTGCATTTGTCACGCCGAGTGGGACGGATATGCCCAGACGTGGGTCCCGTGCTCTCCATGCCACTGGAGTCAAGCTATCCTGGCTGATGAGGGGTGAAACCCCGAAACCGGTCCTAGGATGCTTGTTTCCAGTCCAGGGAGGACCTGGCCTGGCAGTTCGGGCTGGACTGTTCCCATTGGGCGCTGGGTCAAGACTGATTTGCATATGGCTGGGTCCAAACTGGAAAGGCATGGTGAGCAAAAAATTGATGGATTTAGGCCCAGATCTCTGTATTGGGGTGAATGTATGACATTGTTCTGCATTCTGTCCATCAATTGTTCTTTTTGCATTTGGTTCTCACTGGGTTGCTACTAGTTGTATATCTCCTGCCTTTTGATGTACACTTTCCCCCTTGGTTCCTTGGTTGTACGAATGCTTGATTTGTGTGTAACATTCTTGGGGTTGTATACACGCTCCTTTTGGCTTTGTCCGTGGTGCCTTTAATTAATTATGTGCTTGCTACATTTAGCTATGCATGCGTTTGTCTCTTAGAGTCGTTGCTTGTATTATAGTCACATGGGTTGTGTGCTTTGTTAGCTTTTTTTTGCGCAGCGCGCTGCCTTAGATGACGTGTGACAGACTGCCTTGTGTATCCATCAAAAACATGGCATTTCCCCGGCTTTATTTGTTGCTTACAGTCTGCTTCGGACTGCAGGAAAGAGTTAAACGTTCTCTACGCATATTGTTTTCAGATACTGGAGGAAATTGTGCACTGCAGCGTCCCTTGCTGGTTCTTAGTGAATATGGCACACCCGAAGAGCCCGCTCTGGCAACTGGAGATTTCTAATTGGATCTCAACTTGTCCTGTCTCCACCAATGGCAAAGGCACAGCTCCAACATTCTGAATGTCATACCACTACCACCAATACCACCACCACCACCACCACCAATAATACCACCACCACCAATACCACCAATACCACCACCACCAATACCACCAATATCACTACCACCAATATCACCACCACCAATATCACCACCACCAATACCACCAACACCAATACCACCACCACCAATACCACCACAACCAATACCACCACCACCAATACCACCACCACCAATACCACCACCACCAATACTAATACCACCACCACCAATACTAATACCACCGCCAATACCAATACCACCACCACCAATACCACCACCACCACCAATACTACCACCACCAATACCACCAGTACCAATACCACCATCACCAATACCACCACCAATAACACCACCACCAATACCACCGCCACCAATACCAATACAACCACCACCAACACCACCGCTATCAATACCACCACCACCAATCCCACCACCAATCCCACCACCACCACCAATATCACCACCACCAATACCATCACCACCACTAATACAACAACCACCAATACCACCACCAATACCACTGCCAATACCAATACCACCACCACGAATACCACCACCACGAATACCACCACCACAATACCACCACCACCAATACTACCACCACCACCAATACCACCGCCAATACCACCACCACAATACCACCGCCTATACCAATACCACCACCACCAATACCACCACCACAATACCACCACCAAAAACCACCACCACTACCCCCACCACCAATACCGCCGCCAATACCAATACCACCACCACCATTACCACTACCACCAATACCAATACCACCACCACCAATACCACTAATACCACCATGACCAATACCACCACCATCAATACCAATACAACCACCATTACCACCAATACCACCACACCAATACCACCAATACCACCACAAATATCACTACCACCACCACCAATACCAATACCACCACCAATACCACCACCACCACCAATACCAATACCACCACCACCAATACCACCACCACCAATACCACCACCACCACCACCAATATCACCAAAACCACCACCACCAATATCCCCACCACCAATACCACCAATACAACCACCACCAATACCACCAATACCACCACCACCACCAATACCACCACCACCACCAATACCACCACCACCACCAATGCCACCACCACCAATACCACCACCAATACCACCACCACCAATACCAATACCACCACCAATACCACCACCACAAATACCACCAATACCACCACCAATACCAATGCCAATGCCAGTATCAATACCTCCACCACCAATACCACCACCACCAATACCGCCACCACCACCACCACCACCAATACCACCACCAATAACACCACCACCAATACCACCACCACCAATACCACCACCACCAATACCACTACCACCACCACCAATACCACCACCAATACCACCACCACCACCAATACCACCACCACCACCAAAATCACCACCACCAATACCATCACCACCACCAATACCATCACCACCACTAATACAACCACCACCAATACCACCACCAATACCACCACCAATACCACCACCACCACCAAAATCACCACCACCAATACCATCACCACCACCAATACCATCACCACCACTAATACAACCACCACCAATACCACCACCAATACCACCGCCAATACAATACCACCACCACCAATACCACCACCAGCAATACCACCACCACCAATACCACCACCACAATACCACCACCACCAATACCACCACCACAATACCACCACCACCAATACCACCACTAATACCACCACCACCAATACCACCACCAACACCACCAATACCACCACCCCCTCCAATACCACCACCACCATTACCACCACCACCAATACCACCACCACCAATACCACTAATACCACCACCACCAATACCACCAATACCAATACAACCACCATCACCATTACCACCACCACCAATACCGCCACCACCAATACCACCACCGCCAATACCACCAATACCACCAATACCACCACCACCAATGCCACCACCAATACCACCACCAATACCACCACCACCAACACCACCAATACCACCACCCCCTCCAATACCACCACCACCATTACCACCACCACCAATACCACCACCGCCAATACCACCAATACCACCACCACCAATACCACCACCAATACCACCACCAATACCAATACCACCACCACCAATACCACCACCACCACCAATACCACCAAAACCACCACCACCACCAATCTCACCATCACCACCAATATCACCACCACCAATACCACCAATACCAATACCACCACCACCAATACCACCACCACCAGCAATACCGCCACCACCAATACCACCACCACCAATGCCACCACCACCAATACCACCACCAATACCACCACCACCAATACCACCACCAATACCACCACCACAAATACCGCCACCAATACCAATGCCACTGCCAATATCAATACCTCCACCACCAATACCACCACCACCAATACCACCACCACCAATACCACCACAACCAATACCACCACCAAAACCACCACCACCAATACCATGAATACCACCACCACCAATTCCACCACCACCACCAATACCATCACCACCACCAATACCACCACCATCAATACCACCAATACCAATACCACCAATACTAATACCACCAACACCATCACTAATACCACCACCAATACCCCTACCACCACCAATACCATCACAAATACCACCAATACCACCACCACCAATACCACCACCAAAACCACTACCACCAACAATACCACCACCACCAATACCACCACCACCAATACTACCACCACCAATATCACCACCAATACCACCACCAATACCACCACCACCAATACCACCAATACCAATACCACCACCACCAATACCACCACCACAACCAATACCACCAATACCACCACCAATACCACCACCAATAACACCACCACCACCATCACCACCAATACCACCACCACCAATGCCACAAACAATACCACCACTAATACCACCACCACCAATACCACCGCCACTAATACCACCAATACCACAACCAATACCACCAATACCACCACCAATACCACCAATATCACCACCAACATACCACCACCAATACCAATACCACCACCAATACTAATATCACCACCACCAATACCACCACCACCAATACCACTAATACCAATACCACCACCACCAATACCACCACCAGTACCAATACCACCACCACCAATACCACCACCGCCAATACCAGTACCACCACCACTAATACCAATACCGCCACCACCAATACCGCCACCAATACCACTACCATCACTACCACCAATGCCACCACCACCACCACCAATACCACCACCACCAATACCAGCACCACCAATACCACCACCACCAATACCACCAATACCAATACCACCACCACCAATACCACCACCACCACCACCACCAATACCACCAATACCACCACCAATACCAATACCCCCACCTCTGCCCCTCTCACTCACTAGTAATAGCAGGGGCCCTGTACGAGCCCGGAGCTGCAGCCGAGACCATCCCTCCCCCCCTCCATGCCTGCCATAAAGCACAGCCTGCCCTGCACCTGGAGGTGAAGCCAGGGCCCTACTACAGCTGGAGTGGTTTTTTTTTAGGCCAAAGATAGCAATGACATTACACAATGCCACACTACACACTCAAATCACGGAGAGGGCAGGAAATAGCCCCTCCCTCCCGCTCCTCCTCCTGAGCTGTGACAGTGTAATCACAGAGCGAAAGGTGTTGGAGCTCTTTGTTAGTGTTTATAGCTCGGATCATATGTAACTCTCACTTCACACTTTGTGTCTGTGTAATTTACAACACTTACACATCTTATTCACGGCACTATTTATCACTACTTTGAAGACGTTGCAGGCCGGTCTCTTCCTCTGATATTTACAATCTAACAAGCGGTAGAGAAGGCCCTTTATTGCAATGCAATAGGTCTCGCAGTTGCGAGAGTTCAAGCTATTAGTATTGTAAATGACAATGCCAATAGCTCAAACTTGCTTGAATGCGAGACCTATTGCATTGCAAATGCTTGTTTCACTCAATAAACTGTTTTAGGCCCTTGCTTCCATAATCAAGCGCTTAAAGAGCCTATACATGATTGATTCTGTGCTTTATCAGCAAAATAAATATTAATAATAAAATAAATAAACTTCCTTTTCGGTGCTTAGCTGAGAGCTGCAGTCTCCAAAATGCTGAACCTCGAAACCTTGAAAGGCCTAGGTTTGGGGAGCTAATGTCCAACCTTTGTATTGGGATTCTTAAATCTACAGCATGAATGAGAAGCCTCACTATTGTGTCCTAAATGTGACGTGAAACAGATTAAAATACAGGAGCTCCTTCACCTGTAACAACTGCAAAGGAGCTTGGGGTCAGTATGATGTGCTCATAATGAAGATGATTTTTCAGTCGAAGAGATACATTTTACTGCTTATGGATCATAAGGGATCCTTTAGATGTGCTTGGTGAGACTCAGTAACTATACGCACAGATGGACCTCAACTCCTAAATGCGGAAAGATGGTCCAGGGGAACGAACGGAGATGTGCCGTCAACGTTTGTACAGGGCCGCGGCATCGATAGGTAATCAGGCAGAAATTCCCTTTGATGATTGTGTGACTACAAGGGTTTGCCCCCGGCCCTCACATGAGGCCCTCTTTATTATAAGCTAAGGGCCATCAGTAATTGGAGATTCAGTGATCTGTGCCCAGCAGGACTATACCAATGGTTGAATGCAATTTTCTCTAGATAAGAGCTAGGAAAATAGGGATCTAGGGGCCACATGCATCAAGCTTTTTTGCGATCGCAAACAGTGCGAATCGCAAAATTCTGCCGTTTGCGATCGCAAAATAGCCATAAGCAATGCATCAACCAAATTCGCAGAATCACCCTCATACTCGCAAAAAATAGCGATTGCCTATTTTCCGATTGCCGAATAGCGAATCCGTATTTGCGAATCGCTAATTGGTAATCGCAAACCTATGCATGAAAAATTTGCAAATTGCGAATGAGCTGGGAATCGCAAATTGTAGTGGTAACCAGGTGAAAAGCAACAAATCAGGTGGTAACCATTGGCAAACTATTTAAACTGGCCCAGAAGGCTTCAGAATGTTTCACAATGGCAGCTCTCTATGTCATGGCAAGGAGGATGAGGCTACGAGCAGCAGCACAGAGAAGAAGGAGGATACAGGAGCGCATTTTTAGAGTGCGCGTTACATTGTTGGGGCAGACAGAGGAAGAGATATATGACAAATATAGGCTGAATGCAGACATGATCTATGATCTCATAACTGAATTAGATCCGAAACTGCAGTGTCAGACTCGCAGGACACATACTATCCCCACTCATGTGCAGGTCCTATGCTCACTGCACCTCCTAGCGTCAGGTAGCTTCCAGGGAGTAATAGCTGCAGCTGGAGGTGTTTCCCAGAGTGCCCTATTGCGCTTTTTCAACTCATTCCTTGATGCCATGTTGCAGAGGATACACCACCACATAAGGTTTCCCACAACACCACAGGAATTGCAGCAAACCAACTTTGAGTTCTATCAGGTAGCCCATTTTCCCCACGTAATTGGTTGCATTGATGGGACGCATGTAGCCATTTGTCCTCCCTCAGTGAATGAGTACATTTACAGGAACAGGAAATCATACCATTCATTGAACATACAAGCCATCTGCAATTACAAACACATCATCACAGACGTAGTGGCTAGTTTCCCTGGCAGTACACATGATTCCTACATCTTCCGACACAGTAGCATACAAACTCATCTCCTTGGGGGTGAATTTGGCAAAGGATACCTGCTTGGTAAACATATGTTAAACTGTCTTGCAGACTCTTTGGCCATGGTGACACATAGCAGTGAGTAATCTGCTGCTTTACACCCTGTAGGTGACAGCGCATACGCTGTGCGCTCTTTCATACTAAATCCAAGTACCCCAAGTGAGCAGCGATATAATGAGGTGCATATTTCCACCCGCAACATGATTGAGCGGACGTTTGGCTTAGTTAAAAGTAGGTTCCGCTGCCTCCACAAAACTGGCAGCGCATTGCAGTACAGGCCAGATACCTGCTGCAAAATTGTGGCCACTTGTGCCATGTTGCACAACATTGCAACTTCTAGAGGCATACCCCTGGAACTCTCTGACAGCAAGCCTGAGGAAGACAATCAGCCAGGGCAACCACCACAAGCAGCACGCGGGCCGAGCGCAGCAGAGGGGAGACTGAGACGTGCAGAAATCACACAGCATTTTTTTTAGGGTGGGTAATGATGAGACGACACACTACATGCTCACCTGTTTTGGATTTTTAACTAAACAAAATGTGGTACTGGTAATGCACACATACCAGGTGCAAACTTGCATTGTGACAGAAAAAATTAAACTACATGACATTGCACTTGAAAGTCAGCCCAGACAAATTGCATGATACTGGTTACCTCACCAGATTTTACTTTGTCCCTCACACTACTTCCTACGGCCACGCACTCCCTTGGGCCTTTCTGTGGGCTCTGCCACATCCCTTGTGGAGCCTTTGGATGCAGAGGTGCTCCTAGTACTGCGCCTCCTGCATGTGGTCACTGGTGCCAAGAGACTACTTAGGCTGGAGGCCTCTTCACTCTCCCCTCCACCCAGTACTTGGTTCCCCCAACTGCAGCAGTCTGTAGTTGCTCCGCGGCACTGGTGACCTGTATGAGTCCCCTGGCCACATCCCCACAACAATGGGTCATCTCCACCTGCATCCCCACAGCACGACGGGACAGCTGAGCTGTGGTTGTGCTTAGGCGGTTGATGGCCCTAGTGTACCCATCTAAGCGCCCCATCAACTGATGATGCCTTTTGCGTTGTGACACCTGGTCGTCCTGCATCACCTTGCACAACTCATGGTTGGCTTGGGTGACTTGTGAAATTCACATTTGTGGCCCTCTGTCCTTCCACCACTGCAGCAGTGAGCTCCTTCATGCTGTCCCTTATCTCTGCCATGTTTGTGGCCAATGAACCGAGTTGGGCCTGCATTAATCGCATGTTCTTGCATTGTAGGCGCTGCACCTTCAACATTTGTCCCTCTAGACCACCCCAGACAACAGACCCATCATCTTCAGCAGTGCCCATGTGAGCCCTTGCCCTGCGCCTCTGGTAATGGACGTTGCTGCGCCGCATCTGTACTTGGGCTCTTGGTGTGGGGGTATGCCCAGCCTGTGATGTGTGCGGGTCAAGTCGGCTCTCCTCTTCTATTTCAAAGGCTGGTAGTGATGGCACTGTGGTGCTGCGTCTTGTGGATGCAGGTATTGGTGTTGCTGGGGCCACTTGGGTCTCCTCTCATGACTGGGCCTGAGTATCCAGGGAGTCATGGCCTTCACCTTCATCAGACTCCTGCGCAGCTGCATCTGTGATGTTAAACAGTGCAAGCTCAGTATTTATTTTGTACATGTATGTCACATTGCGCATGGCATTTTTTAATAAAGCTATTTAGTTACACACAATGTCTAGTTTATTCACTTGCTTGTTGTACTTTGAAGCACTGATTCTGTTTTGATCCCTCCTAGCCTTTCCTATTGGAGTTGCTGTCTGCTTATACCATAATGCATTTGGGTGTGGCAAGTAAAATGTGGACTGGAGTCAGATTTGCTACACTAAGCCTGATCTACTTAGAGGGGAGATTTTTTAGATTTATCATTGATTGGTAATTTGCATGCATCTTACCTTGTGAAGTACTGGCCTGTGCCGAGGTGTCTATCTGGGTGACACCAACAACTGCTTCCGGCTGAAGTGTTGACTCCACCAGGTCCTCCAGGGGTGTGTTGGCAGTTTGGGTTGATGATCCCCCTCCTGTCTTCTTAGCATCCTTAAGCCTGGTGGCAACCTTTTCCTTGGCATGGCTCCGCAGGTCATACCAGCGCTTGCGCAGGTCTACTATGGAGTGCTGTGTGACCCCCACAGCACTGATCCTGCATTGGATTCCAAGAGAGATTTTCCTTTTGGCGAGTTGGCGATGCTGCGAGCGCAAAGTAAGTGCTTTTGTTTATTTATTTATTTACTCTAAACGTTCCCGTCGTATGTCACACTCCACTACCCCCCCCCACCCAGCCCCGCCCCGCCTCACCGCTCCAGCGATACCTGTGCGAGCCGCCACTGATTGGGGAAGAACACTGAATATGCTTGGAGAGTAATCAATCCTCACATTATAGCCAAGGGCATCACACTACACAGTATCCACATTGGGCAGTGAGACAAAACCTACAAAGTACATTGGGAAGAAGCCAAAATACAACAGCCGACTGTGCTGTGGGGTAAACATCCTTAGCCCATAGGTCTATATGAGGAGGCTATGCTTTAAATATGTAATTGCAAGGGCAAATAAACCTCCACGGTTCTATCCCACCAAATATAGTAGTAATTGCTAAGTAGTTATTTCCACTATACTATTGCCAATGAAATCTAAATCAAGGAATGGAATCAGATTCTGAGCTTTAAAAAAAAAAGATTCCCTCGTAGTTATACCACCTCTTCAAATGGAAAAATACAAATGTTTAATTTAGGCTTAGAACACTGAGGGCCAAAAGTTACTATATTCAGGTAATAATACATCCAGAGAGTTCTTCCTAGATTTCTCTATTAACTGCAGTAATGCACAAAGAGTAAAGAGAAACATGTCTTCTTTATATGTTTATAATATAAATTCAATCTTAAATTGTTATAATCAATATTCTACACTCATGTTCTGCATCTTGAATAGCACTGGCCCATAGCTCTGAAACTAGAATAAATAATGAAGGTGATAAAAGGTACTACAGTTAAGTGTGTGTATATGGTCTAATTAGTTCTAAGATTCGTTTTTTCACCAAAAGCCTCACTGGCAGAAAGCCGTAAGAAATTTAAACAGGTCACGACAGTTGTCACCAAATCCGATATGCAATATCACTTTAAATTAATACTTTCATTACCACCCTTTCAATTATCTTTGCTGGGATTTTCTAAGTCAATATTCAGAGCTTTGCTGATGAACATGAGTCACTGTAGTTGAAAGCACATGCAATTTGCTGGATTACTCGGAGAAGAACATCCTGAAATATCTCAGCAACCAAAGATACTCCAAAACTCATTCTCTTATATCTGAACAAACCCACATGAGTAAAAAAAGTAGTGCTATACCTGTAGTTTCCTTCCAGCTCGAGTTGATGGTATCCTTTATTCAGGTCAACATGGGAAAAGACTTTGACTCCGTTCAATTGCATGATCATGTCCGCCATGTCTGGACCAGGGTGTTTCTCCCCCTCGATTGCTTTGTTTGCTTGGAGCATAGCAACACAAATGCGCACCGCCTGAATACTGTCCTTTTTCAGCACAACCACTATGGGCGAAACCCATGGCGTGGGGCCTGTGGAGCGTTCAATGATGTCATGTTTTAAAAGTCTTTCTAACTCTTTCTCTACAGCTTCTTGTAGATGAAAAGTAACTCTACGGTTCCGCTGAGCAGCAGGGAAAATGTCTTCATTGATATGAAGCTGTACTTTCATTTTCTTAAGTTTTCCGAGGCCACAGAATAGCAACGGGAATTGGCTTGTGATCTCAAATTGTGCACAGAGGTTGTAGTTGAGGGATATAAACCCCATGTCAGCAGTTGTGGCAAAACTGAGCAAACAGGCACTAGACGAGGTTTCTTGTAGAGCATGAATGGTGGACTGCACCAACAGCTTTTTGTGTTGCATTGTCGCTGTGAACGACCCTTGGCTTTGTAATAGTTTGAGGCGGCCCAGTCATATACCTTCGTGCCTGACAGAGTGAGGCAAGGCACAGGGGATAGTCTGTTAAACTTTTCCACTGGCATGATATTAATCCACGCACCACTGTCTACGATGAAGGTTATCCGGTGACCGTTCTCTTTCAGTGTGATTTTGGGACAGTGTTCAAATGAAGTTTGTTGCTTTGTTTGGTGAGTTTTACTTGAACTTTGATCTTCTTTACAGGTAGCTAACCTCACACATGCACACCGTCCTTTGGTAGATGTCATCAGCGCACACCCATCTTCTTCGCTGGTACACGATAGTAGCGTTGAAGAAACTTTGTACGACGAATTTGACGATGATTGATTTTGCTTGGTTTCTACTTGTTGTAGCTGATGTTGCTTTTTGGTTTAGTGGGTGTAGTGAGAGTGCTTCTGGAATGTTCTTGCGTACATCTTTTCTTTCCGTTGTGATGCACTTGATTTTTCCTTGACTCGGCACACAGTTATGAACTGGTTCTCTTTCCCACAACTTTTACAGATTTGTCCTAGGACTGGACATTTACCTTCACGGGGAAATGAAAACCCTCATCGAAAGCATAGCTTTGATTTCTTCGAAGAGGTCGGCTTACGTGCATCTTGTTTATGCTAGTGCTTGCTTTTGACAGTCAATGCTGATTCACTGTGTGCTGTTCCTGCTTCCATGTCAGCAGCTTATCATTCTGCTCATTCTTCTGCTCTCGCAGCCATCGGCATTTTCTCTAGACTGTGTGTTTCATATCAACATGCGCCTTCTAAAAGAATCTGAAAGGCATCCATCGATGACTCTGAGGCACATGGTTTCTTCGGCGGTGAAGTCACAGAACTTGCAATGTTTAATGAGTGCATCAAGTCTTTCAACAAACTCATACAGTGTTTCACCAACCTGCTCTCGTGCTTGGTTGAAGATGTACCTTTCATAATTGACATTCAACATTGGATTTAACTTGACTTTGAGCGCTTCTTTTACTTTTCATTATGATGTTGCATCAGTCTGTGAAACATTCTTTAGAACTTCCCTCACTCCATCACCTGCAAGGTTTTTCAAATATTTGATGATCTTCTTGTCATCTTCTTCCTCTAGTGCACCTATGAAGTCATCAAATGCTTTGATCCAAGCAGCCCACCTGCTTCTTAGAAGTGTCAAATGGTGGTGGTGGCTTCAAGAGCACAGCTGCATTGTATTTTGCGCTTCTTTCTGCGCCATTGTGTTGGCACGTGCCATTCAGGCGATCACGGTGCAGGCTGGCTCCAACAACTTCTGCAAGCACCAGCCTTGTGCCTGAGCATGGGTCGCAGTATGCTTCAATCATCCGTGATGGTAAGTTCTCTGTTTCCTGTACCTTGTTAACAGCGTTATTTCTTGCTTCGTCTGACTAATTGCTTTGCATTCGGGGTACGATGCAGCGTCCCTGTCGATCATCTCACCGGCAGTTTTGGCGGGTGTCTGAATATGCTCCTCTGCAGGGCCATTGATTTCTTCTGCCGCCATGTATGGGCTGGAGCAGGGCTTTGACTCCCCATGTGCCGGTCACAGACTTTGTTGCATCGATTCTGGATACACGTGGCACGCACAAGCAATTTGCCGTACATTTGCAAACTCTCAGGGAGAGCAGTCTTGTTTTTCTCTGGGACATATCCCCTACTCTTCGCCAGTTGTAACGTCTTCCCCAGCCCTGGAGCATGTAAATAGATTATGCCACCCAGGAGCTGCAGTTAACCATTACTTTATCTCCAGCATTCACTCACACACTGCACATTGCATCATACTTCCCATAACCACACCCTTACACCTACCCACATATCACGTAGTACCTGTTCAGTGTCCTACCCAAAACCACAAGGGTGGTAGTGCGTATAACATCAATATGCTACTAAGGCACAGAGAAAACAGTGAAGTTACAAATAGTTGTTATGGTATCCGAATTGAATGAAGCTGACACAATCAGAATTTAATTGCCATGCAAGTGACACACGAGAGAAGAACACAGGAGATACTACCAGAGTAAAAACTTATGTTGGGCGTGGGCTCTGCAAACAGCATTCACAGCTGTGTCATTGAGACAAGGATCTTGAGAATAAGATGAAATGTCAAGGGGTGGCACAGTTTGAACAAGTCGCAAGTATAAAACAAGCTATTGTGCGTACTGACAGTAATGAGTCCTTCTGACGTAACAGTGAGCAGAAGGTTAAAGCCTCCCACGGCTTGGGAACAGTCAAGTTCAGAGAAAAGAAAGTCAGTATTTGCCTTGCCTTTCAGTGCAGCTATGAAGGATATGAAGGAGCACAGAAACAAAACCAATCAATTGCACAGGAGGAACTGGTGAAAACAGTGAATTAAAATTGCACCACCTATGATAAGAATGAACAACAACTGCGACAGCTAAGAAAGAACTGTTGGGACTCAGCCAGATGGGAACTAGTTCAAGACAGACTGTGATGATATTCCAGCATTCGCCTCCCTTTGCAGGCCAGTGAACACAGATATAGAAAAAGATTCACTACCAGGACCTTGGCAGGAGGCAAAAGAGGTAAGGGAGACAGATAGAAGACAACACTGCTGCTGCATCTCGTACACTGGATTCCAACAAGTAGTTCAACTACCTGGACAACAAGGACAGCCCTATATAACCACAGGACTATATATATATATATTCACTGAAAAAACCATAGGTTTCAGACACGTTATAGTTAGAAATTAGCATTTAAAAAACCTTTGAAATTCACTGAAAAAAACCATAGGTTTTAGGGACAGTTATAGTTAGTTGGACATTTCACTCGTACAAAACCCGTGAAATTCCCCCGTTATAGTTAGTTCAGCTAACTATAACTCGCGCCCCCGCAATGCACTGCTGATGACGTCACATATTACATCACTCATGACATGGTCAGTGACATCACTGATGACATCACTGATGACATCATCTATGTGATAATTTGATGCATCTTCTCACACCCTAATATAACCTTTGATACACCCACTCTAAATTACAGACTGCCATTGTCAAAACCATAGACACTCCAACACCAATAACTACATACACACTCACTGATTCTTAGGTCTACACACACATCCACTCACTCACCTGTACAGTCACTCATACTAACGGTCACTCAGTACAGGACTATCATATGCACTCATACACCTACATAGACACTCACACACCGCCACTCATCCATAGAGGTACTCACGCACCTAGTCAGTCATGCAAATAATTAATCACACTGCCATTTACTCACCTATACAGTTATACACACACCAGCTCATTTACTCATACAAATACTAGCACATTCTTACGCTCTTATACAATCACTGATACAAGTACACACTCATCCATACAGCCACTCTCACAATCACACACTCTCACTTATAGCCATTTATATACTCCAACACACATATATACTGCCTTTGACATATGTAGTTACTCACACATGTACCACTGAGATATACATTCACTCACTAACACACCCATACACACACTCACCCACCCATACAGTCCATCACAGATGCACTCTTGAAACCATGCACCAAGTGAATCACCCACTCACATATCTATGCACAGAGTCACACACACCCCACCCACACAAACACTCAGGCACCCATACAGATACTCAGACAACCAATCAATAACTCATATAGACACTCATGTAGCTATTCACAAACCCATGCAGCCACTTACACACCAACAGGCAGACTGATACAGACATTCACACAGTTTAGTCACTAACCCATGCATTCAGTAAGATACGTTTAATCACTCACTTATAGAGTCAGTCACGCACCTACTAAATCATCCATCCAGACACTTATACACCCACTCATTCTTCAATACACCTTGGCATATATATTAAACATATTTAAACTTTATAGAAACACACAGTCACTGGATGATGTATGTCATCAGTGATGTCATTTGAGATGTCATCAGTGATGTCATCAGTGATGTCACTGACCATGTCATGAGTGATGTAATATGTGAAGTCATCAGCAGTGCATTGCGGGGGCGCGAGTTATAGTTAGCTGAACAAACTATAACGGGGGAATTTCACGGGTTTTGTACGAGTGAAATGTCCAACTAACTATAACTGTCCCTAAAACCTATGGTTTTTTCAGTGAATTTCAAAGGTTTTTTAAATGCTAATTTCTAACTATAACATGTCTGAAACCTATGGTTTTTTCAGTGAATTTCAAAGGTTTTTTAAATGCTAATTTCTAACTATAACGTGCCTGAAACCTATGGTTTTTTAAGTGAATATATATATATATATTCACTGAAAAAACCATAGGTTATAGGGACAGTTATAGTTAGTTGGACATTTCACTCGTACAAAACCATAGAAATTCCCCGTTATAGTTAGTTTAGCTAACTATAACTCGCACCCCGCAATGCACTGCTGATGACGTCACATATTACATCACTCATGACATGGTCAGTGACATCACTGATGACATCACTGATGACATCTCAAATGACATCACTGATGACATCATCCAGTGACTGTGTGTTTCTGCAAAGTTTAAATATGTTTAATATATATAGGGAAAGGTGTATTGAAGAATGAGTGGGTGTATAAGTGTGTGGATGAAGGATTTAGTAGGTGTGTGACTGACTCTATAAGTGAGTGATTAAACGTATCTTACTGAATGCAAGGGTTAGTGACTAAACTGTGTGAATGCCTATCCGTCTGTCAGTTGGTGTGTAAGCGGCTGCATGAGTTTGCGAATAGCTACATGAGTGTCTACATGGGTTATTGATTGGTTGTCTGAGTATCTGTATGGGTGCCTGAGTGTTTGTGTGGGTGGGGTGTGTGTGACTCTGTGCATAGATGTGTGAGTGGGTGATTCACTGGGTGCATGGTTTCAAGAGTGCATCTGTTATGGACTGTATGGGTGGGTGAGTCTGTGTATGGGTGTGTTAGTGAGTGAATGTATATCTCAGTGGTACATGTGTGAGTAACTACATATGTGAAAGGCAGTATATATGTGTGTTGGAGTATATAAATGGCTATAAGTGAGAGTGTGTGATTGTGAGAGTGGCTGTATGGATGAGTGTGTACTTGTATCAGTGATTGTATAAGAGCGTAAGAATGTGCTAGTATTTGTATGAGTAAGTGAGCTGGTCTGTCTATAACTGTATAGGTGAGTAAATGGCAGTGTGATTAATTATTTGCATGACTGACTAGGTGTGTGAGTACCTCTATGGATGAGTGGTGGTGTGTGAGTGTCTATGTAGGTGTATGAGTGCATATGATAGTCACTGTACTGAGTGACCGTAAGTATGAGTGACTGTACGGGTGAGTGAGTGGATGTGTGTGTAGACCTAAGAATCAGTGAGTGGGTATGTAGTTATTGGTGTTGGAGTGTCTATGGTTTTGAGAATGGCAGTCTGTAATTTAGAGTGGGTGTTTCAAAGGTTATATTAGGGTGTGAGAAGATGCATCAAATGATCACATAGATGATGTCATCAGTGATGTCATCAGTGATGTCATCAGTGATGTCATTTGAGATGTCATCAGTGATGTCATCAGTGATGTCACTGACCATGTCATGAGTGATGTAATATGTGACGTCATCAGCAGTGCATTGCGGGGGCGCGAGTTATAGTTAGCTAAACTAACTATAACGGGGGAATTTCTATGGTTTCGTACGAGTGAAATGTCCAACTAACTATAACTGTCCCTAAAACCTATGGTTTTTTCAGTGAATTTGTAAGGTTTTTAAATGCTAATTTCTAACTATAACGTGCCTGAAACCTATGGTTTTTTCAGTGAATTTCAAAGGTTTTTTAAATGCTAATTCCTAACTATAACATGTCTGAAACCTATGGTTTTTTTCAGTGAATTTCAAAGGTTTTGTAAATGACAATTTTTAAATGTATTAATTGTTATATTTATTTTTTGATAGTGATTTACTAAATTTTTTTAAACTATTTATTTTTAGATATTTTATTTTTTAAATTACATTGTAATTACATTATACATCACATTACAAAATATACTTTCTCAGAATGAATTCCTTTAGTTTAAATACTTTGCAAATAGGCAATAGACTTTTAAGTACAGTAGTTACAGTTGTTGCAATGGGCAACACAATTTCAAACACAATGCAACATTGAGTTCAATGTGAATTTCTAGTTAAATGCAATTAGTTACTTTATGGATTACTTTTTCTAACCACAGGACTGGATCCTAGATTCAGTCCTGCGACATCTCCTGTAAACAGTTGAGTAAAAGCGTTTTGTTTACAGTAGTGATTTTTAAGGAATATTATTGTATTTTAAAAGTGGGCACTTAGAAACTTTTTCACATAGAATCACCAATGTTATCCTATGGGAGGAAATTCACTTAGCAGGTAAGTAGTGTTATTGTTACTTTTTCTTACTCAGTGGTGGATCCTGGATCCAGCACTGGTGCATCTCCTGTAAACAGTTGAAAGAATGCGTTTAAGTCATACAGGCGATTTTTTAGGAATATTTGTAGTTTGTGAAAATCAACACTTTGAAACTTTTCTGCTGAAAACCAGACAATGGATTCCTATGGAAGGAAATACAAGTTACTGGTAAGTACGGTTAGAATTACTTTTCAGGGTCAGTGCTGGGCTAAAAGATGCAGCACTGGGTTCTCTCCTGATAACAGGTGAGTAAATCGGAATTCGTAGTTCGGCTGATTTTAGAGGAATATTATAAAGTTCCAAAACTCCACACTTAGAAGAATTTCCAAGTGAAACCAGTCAATGTTAGCCTATGGAACGAAATTCAAGTTACTGGTAAGTACGGTTAGAATTACTTTTCAGGATCAGTACTGGGCTCAAAGATGCAGCACTGAGGTCTCTCCTGATAATAGGTGAGTAAATCGGAATTCGTAGTTGTGCTGATTTTAGAGGAATATTTGTATGTTTCAAAAATCGACAGAAACTTTTTCAGCAAAAAAGCAGGCAATGATATCCTATGGAAGGAAATTCAAGTTACTGGTAAGTACGGTTAAAATTACTTTTCAGGATCAGTACTGGGCTCAAAAATGCAGCACTGAGGTCTCTCCTGATAACAGGTGAGTAAATCGGAATTCGTAGTTGGGCTGATTTTAGAGGAATATTATAAAGTTCCAAAACTCCACACTTAGAAGAATTTCCAAGTGAAACCAGTCAATGTTAGCCTATGGAAAGAAATTCAAGTTACTGGTAAGTACGGTTAAAAGTACTTTTCAGGATCAGTTCTGGGCTCAAAGATGCAGCACTGAGGTCTCTCCTGATAACAGGTGAGTAAATCGGAATTCGTAGTTGTGCTGATTTTAGAGGAATATTTGTATGTTTCAAAAATCGACACAAACTTTTTCAGCAAAAAGCAGGCAATGATATCCTATGGAAGGAAATTCAAGTTACTGGTAAGTACGGTTAAAATTACTTTTCAGGATCAGTACTGGGCTCAAAGATGCAGCACTGAGGTCTCTCCTGATAACAGGTGAGTAAATCGGAATTCGTAGTTCGGCTGATTTTAGAGGAATATTATAAAGTTCCAAAACTCCACACTTAGAAGAATTTCCAAGTGAAACCAGTCAATGTTAGCCTATGGAAGGAAATTCAAGTTACTGGTAAGTACGGTTAGAATTACTTTTTAGGATCAGTACTGGGCTCAAAGATGCAGCACTGAGGTCTCTCCTGATAACAGGTGAGTAAATCAGAATTCGTAGTTCTGCTGATTTTAGAGGAATATTTGTATGTTTCAAAAATCGACACTTAGAAACTTTTTCAGCAAAAAGCAGGCAATGATATCCTATGGAAGGAAATTCAAGTTACTGGTAAGTACGGTTAAAATTACTTTTCAGGATCAGTACTGGGCTCAAAGATGCAGCACTGAGGTCTCTCCTGATAACAGGTGAGTAAATCGGAATTCGTAGTTCGGCTGATTTTAGAGGAATATTATAAAGTTCCAAAACTCCACACTTAGAAGAATTTCCAAGTGAAACCAGTCAATGTTAGCCTATGGAAGGAAATTCAAGTTACTGGTAAGTACGGTTAAAATTACTTTTCAGGATCAGTACTGAGCTCAAAGATGCAGCACTGAGGTCTCTCCTGATAACAGGTGAGTAAATCGGAATTCGTAGTTCGGCTGATTTTAGAGGAATATTTGCACAATGGTGAAGGAAGGGGGTGGGGCCTGAGGTGACATGTCTGCAAACACGCCCTGTGGCACGTTTTAAGTTGGAGAATTAATTCCTCCTCAATCCCGAGGGTCCCTAGGGGCCAACTAGCCCACCAGGTACCTCCAGTATGCGCCAGAGAGCTGCGTTGCAGAGAGGTGTTCAGAGGCCACGCCCCTTTTTACAACACTCTGCAACGCAGCTCCGTGGCGCTTACTGGAGGTACCTGGTGGGATAGTAGGCACTCAGGGACCCTCAGGATTGAAGGGGATTTAAATCCCCAACTTAAAACGCGCCACGGGGCCTGTTTGCACACATGTCACCTGAAGCCCGCCCCCTCCCTTCACCACTGTGCAAACGCGCCTCGTGGCGCGTTTTAAGTTGGGGGATTAAGTCCCCTTGAATCCTGAGGGTCCCTGGGGACCAACTAGCCCACCATGTACCTCCAAAAAGCGCCACAGAGCTGCGTTGCAGAGAGGTGTAAAAAGGGGCGTGGCCTCTGAACACCTCTCTGCAACGCAGCTCCTGGCGCATACTGGAGGTTCCTGGTGGGCTAGTTGGCCCCCAGGGACCCCCAGTATTCAAGGGGAATTACTTCCCCTTCTTACAACGCGCCAGGGGGCGTGTTTGCAGAGTGCTGCAGAGAGGGGGCGGGGCCTCTGGCACGAAGCCGTTTTTTTTTTTTTTTGCTTTCTTTTTTTTTTTATGGGAGGGGGGCTGTGTGGCCCCCCTTCCCTGGGCCTGTATTTGCCCCGGGGACCCCATCCCCCGGGGCATGCCCTCTTTTTAAAAAACAAAAAAATATTTGGAGGGGGGCTGCGTGGCTCCCCTCCTCAGGCCATTAAAGGCCCCGGGGACCCCATCCCCCGGGGCCGGCCTTTGCGTCCTTTTTTTTTTTTTTTTTTTAAAGTCCTTTTTTTGGGAGGGGGGCTGCGTGGCCCCCCTCCCGGGCCACTAATGGCCCCGGGGACCCCATCCTCCGGGGCCTGGCCACACGTTGGGGACCGTTGGGGGGTCCCCAATCCCCGCACGGTCCCGCCGGCTCCCCGCGTCCTGCGGGAGCCGGCATTGCTTTTCCATAAGGGGAGCTGCTGACATGCAGCTCCCCTTATGGAAAAGCAATCTGCTTGCTTCATTGAAGCGAGAGCAGGTTTCCTGCTCTCGCTTCAATGAAGCAAAGCAAGCTTGTAATGGCAGGACGGGAGCCGCGAGGCTCCCGTCCTGCCATTGCAAAGCAGTGTCCCGGGGGTAGGCACCCGGGACACTGCAGGAGCCGGCACTGGGGGTGGCGGTCCCCAGGGCCACCACAGGCTCCAGGAGGGGGCCGCGCGGCCCCCTCCCATGTCTTTAAAGCCCCGGGAGGTGGTGATCCTCGGGGCTCGGGGGTCCATTACGGACCCCCGCATTTACATTATTAGTGCCCCGGGAGGTGGCGGTCCCCAGGGCGTGTGGGGGCTCGAGCCCCCCACACAGGAAATGTTTATTTTTTAAAAAGAAGCCCCGGGGAGGTGGTGGTCCCCGGGGCTGCGGGAGGGCCGAGTGCCCTCCTGCACCATTTTAAATTGAAAGCCCCGGGGGGTGGTGGTCCCCGGGGCTTGGGGGGCCCTTAGAGGCCCCCCCAGCATTATTTAAATAAACCCCGCATGCCCCCGGGACTTGGGCCACCCGGGGGCAAAATAACATCGAAGCGCGAAATCCGCGCACCCTAAGCGCATCACGCCGATTTTTATTTTTTTTAAAATGCTTTTTTCTGCCCAGGGGGTCCTGAGCAGACCTAGGGGGTCAGGGCGTTTCTCCCCTGCCCCCTTTTTGCGTTTGCTCACTTGCATTTTTTTTTATCGGCGGGATCCGCGCACCCTAAGCGCATCCCGCCGATTTTCAAAAACAAAAAATGCTTTTTCTGCCCAGGGGGTCCTTGTGGGACCCCCTGAGCAGACCTAGGGGTCAGGGTGTTTCTACCCTGCCCCCTTTGTGCGTTTGCGCACTAGTTTCTGTGCCTCGGTTCTACCGAGGGACAAAATGGCTGCCAACACTTCCTGATTTGGAGTGTTGACAGCCAATTAGCATGCAGCTCGTGATCGGGAGGGTACGCGGACCCTACGCGGCCATAGATATATATGTGATTTTCATTTTGAACGGATTTACACCATTTAACAAAAAGGGTTCTTTCTGAACCAAGAACTACCTCTTTGCCAAATTTGGTGTAATTCCGTTCAGCAGTTCGGGCTGTAGCCGTGGCTAAAGTTTCCTATGGGAAAATGAATGGGGAAAACACGTTTTGGGACCCCCCTTTTTTCTCGGCCCCCGCTTGACGAATCACCCCGAGACTTTCAGGGTAGGAGCGGACCGGAGCGGGCCATAAAGTTTGAAAATTTCACGAAGATTTGTCAACCGGCGCAAGAGTTATTTCAAATAGAATGTTGCGGATTTCCTAGGGAAAATAGGTCCTAACTATAACTATCTACTGGCGACCGCCAGTAGATAATATATATATATGATGATACATGTGACTCATTTAAAAAGAGACCTCATCTATGGGTTAGAGGGCTCTACCTTCTACTTAACATAATTCAGATCCAACTTGATTGAACAGAAACATTACTCCAGAAAACACAGCACTGGACAAAGTAAAAGTTTCCGTCATAAATGTATTATGTCCATACATATATAATATGGTGCAAGACGTGAATATAATGCAGACAATGCAGTGCTCAAACAATGATCTTATTTACAATGAATAATACACAAAGACACTGGACAGTCTCCAATGGTTGCGTAATCACATTTCATCAGAGAGACATAGGAAAGTTCCAACAAATCAACAATCCCTTCTTGCTAGTTGCAGATATCAACCAATTTGGGGGGTTGTCAACATTTCGACCCTGGATAGTTTAAGTGGTCTCCTCAGTACGTAGTCATCTGACTATCACACCTGCACACATAAAAAACAAAGAGAGTAAAAACCCAAGTACCAGCACTGTGACCCCCTTTATTAAAAACATGTGGTTAACACAGCCTCTCCAGTTACTCACCACCATATCGTGGGTTTAGATAGCCTCAACTGTCTATCTCCATTATTTCTGCAACAAAATAAAAACCCAAAACTTATAAAACTCACGACCTAGTGTCACAATTTCATGCACCCCACCACTGCGAAGAAAGCTTATGGGGATCGGTGCTCCAAGAAAAGGGGCTCTCTATTCCCCATTCACACAACTCAAAGTTCAAACTAGTGGTCATGCACCCAATGCTTGAAGTGTTCACCAAATAGTGTGAACCACCTCATTTCTAAGTGTATTCAAAATACAGAGCGCTATATGCAAAATGGTTACTCTTACAGTGAAAGCCATGTACAAGTGCCACTGCGGGTCCCCATAGTCATATTCAATTACTGCTAACTGTTAGCATCCCTGCTATAAGAATCAATCAGTGACTTCATTTAATTTGATAACTTCACAATACCATCATCCCTGACCCCAGTGTGACCAATAATATATAAATAGATACCCAGAAACTCACAGCTCAAAGCGTCTTGCATCCCTGTTTGCTATGACATCACTGTCGTAGCCACAGTCTAAAAAGCCCAGTAAATTAATCAGTCATCCGGTGCTGCTGTAGAAAAGGGGAGGAGCTAATAAGAACACCTTTCTCCTACAAACCAGTTATCATAATATAATTAAAGCAAGGACCGTGTGCTTACCCACGGGCGGGAGAACACTAAACTCCTTCCTGCACAGTGATTCTTCATGAGCATATTCAGAAAGAAGACTCAGCAGACGCTGCTCCACTGGGGAAGAGGGAAGTAGCACAGACCACTGACACCAGGTTTGTGTGAAAAAGGCAGCTTTATTGCAACAGGTGCACATTAAAACATAACCATGGGCCTTTGCCTTACAAAACTATAACCTCATTATACATCTTTAATCACCTATGAGAAACTAATCCCACCCCTAAAATACCCCTTCCCCTCATAACAGCTTAAATCATCAATAAAATACTTGCATCAGAGCTGATTAACTGTAATTGGGACCTCTAAAATCTCTTCCCTTTTTTTTACCTCTACTAACCTTTGACCCAGTCAACTTTCTACCTAACCTTAAACTTCCTATGTCATCCAGGCATGAACTTGTCAACCCGTTCCCTTCGAGCCTGAACTGGCGCTCAAACAATAAACTTCAGTAAATCATTACAACTTCTCAGCCAATCGCCTATGCACCTGAACCAAGCGACAACCTAATAACATAGCTTCCCTTGAGCACCTGTATGAAATAAAACTAACCCCCCACCCCCCAAAAAGGGGCAACTATGCCTTTAAAAAAAAAAGCCTTAAAAACAGGAACTGGAGGTGGGGACAAACATGTTCCTACACAGTTACCAGCCACCTTGTCACCAAGACAAAATGGTTGCTGGTACCTCAAAATGGCAGGCTATATATAGCTTGGGCTACAAAAGTAGCCCAAAAGATGCACAAACTCCTGTGCATTCGCTGGACTGCACCACTTCCCCAAAAACCTCTGGGGGCAGACCTCCCTGTGGTCGGCTGCCCCCAAGTCCCCATTAGGGAAGAGGGGAGCAGCACAGAACACTGACTCCAGGTTTGTTTGAAAAAGGCCGCTTTATTGAAACAGGTGCACATTACAACATAACCTGGGCCTTTGCCTCACAAAAATATAGCCTCACTATACATCTTTAATTACCTATGATAAGCTACACCCACCCCTAAAATATCCTTCTCCTCCATAACAACTTAAATCATCAATAAAATACTTTCACCAGAGCTGATAAACTGTAACTGGGACCTCTAAAATCCCTTCCCTTTTTTCTACCTCTATTAACCTTTGAACCCATTCTACTTCCTACCAAACCTCGAACTTACTATGTCGTCCAGGCGTAAATTTACCTGCCCGTTCCATTTCAGCCTGACTGCTGCTGACAAACAAGAAACTTCTGTAAATCATGGCAACTTCTCAGCCAACCACCACCCAGAAAAAAGGCGGGGGCAAAGGGGGAGGATACCCCCCTTTTTCCCGCCCCCACACCCCTAGACCCCTGTGTGCCCTAAGGGAAATGTCCCCAATCACTAAATACCCAGGGGCATATTCTCAAGGAGCTATCGCCGAGTTATCGGCACTTTAACGCATCCAAAGTCGCGCTAAATTTATCGCCCCATTCACAAGCTGGTGCTAACAGCCCATAATACCAGTTTTCCTGCGAAAGAAGTCGCAAAAAACATCGCCACAGATGACCCCGGCAACTAACGCTAATGAGATGCAGAGTAGGCGTTCCTGAGCAAAAAGCCGCGACAACACCACAACGCAACATTCTCAACGACCAGCCACATCGGCGATAGGAACACAAAACAGGCGATACGGCGCGTTACCAGCAGGAAATTAACACCTGCTCTGACCTGGTGCAAAGTCGGACGTCAACCTGCATAAGAAAAGGGAGCCCAGCCCACAGCCACACCTGAAGAACAAAAGATGCCATGGAGCCACTCACCATGCACCTGGGAGCCCCGAGAGGGCAACAACACCCACCGCCACCACCCCCAGGACCGCCACCCCCCCCAACGGACCCCCCCAATGCCCCCCTCCCCCGGACCACCACAGAGGCAGCGCAAACAAAGACAGCGGACCTTCAGGAAATGCACCAGCCCCACAGACCTAACACCAGACAATGCCAATGCCCACTACAGGCCCAAAAGGACAACCATCCTCCACATCCTGAACATCATTGCCCACAGGCTGATGGTACCAACACAGCGGACAACCAACATCCCTCCGCAGACAAAGCTGCTGGCTGTGCTGCACCTGTTGGCCTCTGGTATCCTCCCAAACAACAAACGCCCGAGTCGGAGGAGTCTCACAGCCAGCCCCATCCAAGTTCCTCACACCTGTCCTGGATGCCCTCACCAGCCAGGGACCCCAGCACCCATACGTCCCCACAATGCGCAGGAACAGCTGGAGACCAAGCAAGGACTATACGCCATAGCTGGATCCCCGCACGTGTCGGGGCAATCGACTGAACACTTGTCCCACTTGTGCCCCCTGCCAACACCGCACACAATTACCGCAACAGAAAGCACACGCATCCCATCAACGTGCAGGCAATAGTGGACCACAGGGGACTCCTCACCAATGTCATAGCCAACTACCCAGGCAGTGTGCATGATCCCTTCATCTTTCGACAGTCCAACATCAACCAGTGCTTCCAGGATGGCACCCATGGGAATGCACTGCTCGTTGGCAAGTACCAAATGAACACACCACACACCTCAACCCCACAATCATGCAACTCACAACTCTGGCACTGCACACGTCACAAAATCACATACAACATGCCAAACAACATGCCCCCCCACCAGACACGACAGCACAACTTACTGTGGCAACCTTGGTCAGCCATGTACATGAGCCATCGACGGCATGGCGCCTCAGCCACACAATACCGGAATGTGGGGAGAGGTGGGAACCAGGCATGTGCGAAGGAGGCAAGTGACCCATGAATGAGTATGTACACAATGCCAAATGTGGCGGAGATGTGCTGGACAGACTGCAGTATGCAGACCACAGACATTTCCATGTCGACATACACTGCTGGTGTCTGGAGTGTACTGGACAGTGGACGCAACCATGTTACCGCAGCCAGTGGGGAAGATCGTGGAAATGTAGCTTGTTACGTATCCCCCTGTAAGCGTGAACGGAGTGGGCTGGTCCGGCGTACGCCAGGCCAGCGTTGGGGTGTGAATAAAAAGCCTGTTACTCTGGGCGTGGTTCTCTTCCGGAATGGCCAATGTGTCTGCCAGGGCGGCGCCTCTCACCCCGCCACGAGGCCGATGCCGTGAGCGGCGGTGCCTGCGATCCTGTGTGCCTGCTGCACCCCAGGCCGCTGGTCCCAAGACCCGTCTTGCCCGCCCCAGCGCACCCAGGCCTCACTGCTCACCTGCCGACACCGGCGTGTGTCAACGAGGGCCCACCACGTGCCGGCGCAAGCTCCAAGCCCGAGGCCCGCGACCTTCGCAGCCTCCTCAGACCATCACGGCCTCCGCGACACAGGCCCGCTTTACTCCTTTTTCGTTGATGTACTCCACCGCTGCCTCGGGCCTACACTACGCTCAAGTAGGTCACACATTTGGAACTGAGTCTTAATTATGCTATGGCAAAGTACACACTTTATGGCAGCGTTTATATCACTGTACTCCCTTCGATGTGGTGCCACCAACTCTGTGCATAGCATCCCAACCACACGTGTCTGTGGGCCCCTGATGACTACGCCTTCGGCCTACACTGCGGACGAGTAGGTCACACATGTTGAACTGATCCGTGATTTCTGCATGGCGGAGTTCATATCATTGTACGCAGGGAGACGAGTAAGAGGAAGACGCGGTTCAGTCCGGTGGAGAAAAGGACCATCGTTACGGAGGTGTTCGAACACTGCCGACAACTGCCCTGGTGTCACCAACCCTGTGCATCGCGGGCCAACAACACGTGGCTGTGGGCCCCTGCTGACCGCTGCCTCGGGCCTACACTGCGGTCAAGTAGGTCACACATTTGGAACTGAGTCTTGATTACACAATTGTCGAGTACACACTTTATGGCGGAGTTTATATCACTATACTCCCTTCGATGTGGTGACACAAAGTATGTGCATGGCATCCCAAGCACACGTGTCTGTGGGCCCTTGATGACAATGCATTCGGCCTACACTGCGGTCGAGTAGGTCACACATTGGGAATTCAGTCATGAATCATTTATGGCAGACTTGACAACATTGTACTGGCCTCATCGCAGACTGCATCCCCTTTCAGCTCCGGTGCCACTAAGTCTGTTCCTTGACATCCATGGCCACTTTCTGGTTGAACTTTGGTGGCGACTGAGTCTCTGGACTGGGGCTTGTCTTGATCATCATGTCGGTGATACTGACTTTGTGGCAAAAACGAGGCTGTGGCATTCCACTCCTCCATTTGCCGCTTCCGGCTGGCTTCTGCCCTCTGCATCATGCCCTGGAGGACACCTTCCACTGTCCCCCGCAAATCTCCGCTACATTCACCTTCGACATCGCCGAGGACCCGCTCACCTCGCGTGGCCCTATCTCACTGCACCGCAAGTCACCGTCCCGTGGCGGTGTGCCTGTGCCGGCCGCAGTGCATCCGGGGTCACTAACTCTGTGCAGCTCAAGTCATGGCCCCTGTCTGATAGCATATTGGATGGCCTCTGGGTCGATGGATTGGGGGTCATCAAGGCCATGTGTCTGTGGCCCTGCGCTGTCCGCTGCCTCCGGCCTCAACTGCAGCCCACCTGGGCTCACACATCAAATCGAGTCCTGGCCTGCCCGGATGTCGCATCACCGCAGGATGCGCACGCCACCACCTCCAGGACCAACTCCAAACAACAGGTGCCAGAGTCATAAGTGTCTTACTGCCAGACTATCAGAGTTGCTCACACCAGTCGTGGGTGCCATCATCAGCTTGTTCCCTGCTCAGCTCTTCAGGTGCCACTAACTCAGTGCACCACAAATCATGGACCATTCTGCTTGCATGTTGGGTGAACACTGTACTTTCTCCGGCTACCACCATGATGCTTCACAGTTATTTCTGTTATGCTGGTGTTTTCTGTTTCCGCTTTAATTGTGATCACTGTTCAAGTTGTTGCCAGCACCAACGACTCCATGAGGGCTGGCTTACACTCACCCCACACACATCCAGCACATGCGTCACTGTACATATGACCATGCCAATAAAGGTGTCGAGCGCACGTGTCCGTGGCCAGTTCAACGAACTATCTGAGTGTGTCCGTGTGCTCATGATGTATGCATTTGTGCCCCGGGCACTACAATATTACATTGTGCCGTGTACAGAGGACGCAGCCATGTCACCGTAGGCAGCGGGTGGGACATTGCACATGTAGCTTTGTCGTCCCCCACTCAATACGTAAGAGGAGTGAACTGGGCCGGCGTACGCCAGTCCAGCGTGGGGATGTGGATCATCATCCCGTGGCTCTGGGTGTGGTTCAGTACTGGAAATGTGCAAAGGCATGTGTCTCTGTCGCAGTGTGGGTCTCCGATGGGGAGTGTAGGTGGGTCCTGATGGGACTTAGACACCCACGTATGTGATCTGGTTTGGCTTTCATGAGGTAGTACCCCACCCGCACATGTTCGGCCACCCCCTTCTGGCAGTCTGACACCTGGCCTTGGAATGCGATGTGTGCTTCGGTGGGCTGCTGGGAGCCAGCCGGGATGGTGGTGCGTCCAGCTGTGTTGTCTGTGCAGGGGGTGGGGTATCCTCGATGCAGCGGTGCTGCTCTGCTCCTGGAGGCCGATTGCCTAAGATGTCCATGGACTGTTGTGGGGCGTAGGTGTCGGAAGTGTGGTGGTCCTCTTCAGCATCACTGTAGAGTTGTCTGGTCTGCTCTGCTGGAGGTGTTGTTTGTCCCTCTGCAATGTGAAGGGGAGATGCTTGTTGACATTGTGTTGGCATGTATGTTGCCGCATTGTTCAAGTTTACATTCAGACTTCAGGACAATGTACATTGTGACTGTTTGGGAGGGGCGGACTATTTGATGCGGGTCAGTGGACATTTGGACTACATGACGTAGGTGAGGTTGTACACGTACATTTGTATCTCACAGTTTCCTGCTATGTCAGATGTGATTGGCCATTTTCTACGCACAGGCGGACCCAGTTGTGTCCTCTGTTCTGCAGTGTAGGTGTTGGACTGTGTACCACATTGTCGTCCATGTGGGTGTGCTGTAATTGCTATGTGTGTGTGCTGCTTTGTGTGGGAGTCGCACCTGCAGCTGTGATTTTGCTGCCCCTTATCCCTTGGAGGCGGTGTGCCCTTGACTTTTGTGCTTTTGAGGTGCTGTGATGTTGGCGACTTGGTTCATTTGTGCTCTTGGACGGTTTTTGTACTCTTGTGCATTGTTTGTCTGCAGATGTGTTGTTGACGTCAGTGGTTGTTTGTGCAGGTGGATGTGTCAGAGTGTGACCTGCTCCTTTCCGGATGTGGTCCACACTCAGCCACCTCAGTCTTGTGGCGTGCACAGTGTCATGGTGATTGTACTCCAGCCATGCTGCTGGTCATGTAGTGTCACTTGCATTGTCAGTGTGGCTCTCACATACGCATCTTTGCTGTGTTTCGCACGGGTGCATGTGTGTGTTGTGTAATTGGCGATGTGTGAGGTGGGACCCCTTTGGGCACATGGTGAACGGGGGCCTACTTGATGTTTGTATGTGTGCTGCAGTGTGCCACGGGGATCAGGGACATGACCCAGGGTTATTGTGGGTGTGCGGTGTGCTACACGTCGTTGTGCATGTGTGCCATTGTGCCCGTCCCCCCGTCCCCACAGTCCCTGTTCATTACTCACCCTGTTGCTGTTGTGTCAGGTCATGTCGAGCAGTGTCCGGACTCCCGACTCCTTGCACCGTCTCCACACTGATGACTGTGGGCGCCATTTGCTTCAGCTCCTCCAGTGGCGCAGGACTCCCACCTCCATTCGCCGTTGCTGCCTTCCTGTTGGCAGCGGGTTTCTGCTTGGTTTGGCTTTTCACATCGTGCCAGCGCATCTTGGCCTCCTCGGCACTCCGACTGCATTCATGATGGGATGCCATTTTTCCGTCTGTATTGCCAATGACACGGTGGTGGTGACGGACAGTTGTTGTTGGTGCTCTGTCACCTCCGTGACGACGATCGGGTTTTCCTGCGGACTGTACCCCGTCTTCCTCTTCCTCTTCTCCTTGGCCTTCCCCGACACCGAGGTTCATTGCTGGTGGTCTGTGGGGCTTGTGGGGTTCGTGTTGACCTGGGCACTCGTTCCGGGTGCATCCATGTTGCTGCGCAGTTTGATTTGTGTATGGTGTGTTTTTCTTGTTCAGCTTTTATGGTGCATTTTCCTGCCAGACGCGTGGGAATTGCAGGCCTATCGCTGGTTGTCGCTGTTTTTTTTTTCGTGGTTGGCCTCATTGCAACTTTATTCGCGTTGGTGTTTCGCATTTTTTAGGCGTCGCGTTATTTTTAACGCGGTCATTTGGCGCGTTATCGTGGGACTATCGCATGGTGACGCCAGGTTGAGAATGCTACGTTAACACGGCGTTGGTTTCCCGCGATGGACTGCGATGTGAAAAGTTGCGTTAAGCTAAACTTGCGGTGGTTATCACACATTCTTGTGAATATGCCCCCCAGTACGTTTGCCAAAACCAACTTTATCTGCAGCCGGTATAGCTCCTTTCCCATAAAAGACAGATGGGCACAATCCCCTCTGAAAAATTCAACATCCTCGTAACGGAGATCTGAATGATCTACCCTACCAATACCAGTATCCCTGCAGAAAGCACGCATCTCTTTAATTAATTTTCTCTGAGCTTTATCTATGGCTAAGGGCTTGACAGCCCCACGCCAAACTCTCCTGGGAATTAATTCGGTCCAAAGTGTGTGGCAGCCAGCCCATAACACATGGATCTCCCTCAGATCCGACTTCATGGTTTTAATAAGCAAGCACCAAGGCCTTCTGAACCACCAGGTAATTTTCCCCTAGATGAAGAAGAAGCACATTCGAACATTTCTCTCCCACTAGAAGCCTATTCAGACAGAATCGCCCCCCCCCTCTTTTCCCACTGAAGTGATGAAATTCTGGGCTATATGCATCAAAATTGTAAATTGCAAATACCTAATTGCGAATTCCTGAGAATCGCAATTAGGTAATTGCAATTTACAATGTATAAAACTCAAAGAGTTTCAGATAGCGATTTCTATGGGTTCAGTAAATCGCTCTACCTCATTAATATTAATGAGGTAGAACGCAGCAGCAGACAACCATGTCCGTGATTGCTTTTAAATAAAGCAGCCCGTTTTCCTTAAAGGAAAATGAGATTCTTAACAAAAAGTAAAATGAAAAGTCTTCTTTTCATTTTTTAAGAGTAGGCAGTGGTCCGTGGGACCACTGCTTGCTCTTAAAAAATGCTGTAACATTCCCATTCCCATTTGCGAATGGGTTACCACCTACTCAAAGTAGATGGTAAAATGCGAATGTTTTGTGACTGCATTTCGGTTACACAAAACATTCCTACATACCGATGCGATTTGGTATTAGGAAGGGATGCCCTACACATGCCCCTTCCTAATAGCGAATCGCAAACCCATTTTGCGATTCAGTAACAGGTTACCAAATCGCAAAATAGGGTTTGCTGCATCTGAAAAGCATTTTTAGCATTCGCAAACGGGCCGATTCTGCGAATAGGCCTGTTTGCGAAGGCAAAAATGCTTGATGCATGTGCCCCATAATGACTTGTTGAACCCAGGTCTGTGGCTGCTTGACCTAGCTTGACGCTCCGCCCACTTCACGAAGGAGTGGCCCACTATTCAGATGTTCATCCCTGCCACCTGGGGCCCGGGAACAAAATCTGAAACAGAAACAAAGTTGGCAACCTGTACACTTACTTGTCCCCATCTACCACCCCCCGACATATCTATGAAAGCAATTTGATGACCATCTACCCAGCTCCATGATGCTCCGTTGACCCCCAACCCAGCCGGCCCGCTTCGCTAGCTGCTCCGATCCTAAACAAGTGAGTCCCAAACCCTCTCGGGTCAAAGCCAATCAACCCCAGCGCCTGGCACACAACGGACAACAGTTGGGAAGAAGTAACAGGCTTACCATCCTCATGATTAAATACCTGTCGCCTCAATGGCTGCCCCTAGCCGCAGGGCAGTAGCCCAACGCACTGAGCAGAGGCCAGTTATAGGGTAATATCTCAGGAGAACGCTTTTTTCCTCCTTCCTTTGGTCGGTCTTAGTTTTTTACAACCAAACATGCAAGCCTTTTTTTCCAGCAATGCACCTCCTCCCACAGCAAAGCCCTTCTCTCTCTACCCCCCAATAACTCCGATACACGAAAGGCCCCAAAAAACAGGAGGGTCAAAAATAAAACTGTCTCACTATTGTCCAAGCAAACTCTGGGTAGGGACTTGAGTACATCATTCAAGATATCTAGGGTCAAAGGCCTCCGTATATGGCCACCTTGCCCCGCTTCCCATACCCAACCCTCCAAAATCATTTCCCCCAGTTTGCCAGCTGATGGGGCATAGCCCCATAGGAGCTTGCCCTTAAATGCAATACCTGACAACTTGCTCAATATTGTTACCTTTGTCTGACCCTTCTCTATGAGGGAGAGTATGAATTGTACAACGTCTTCTATCCTCTCCCATCCCATGATCTCCATGTGGCCCCGCGAAAAATTTAGACCAAGCCTGATAGTATGCCCTCCTTGTGGAAATAGCTAAAGACTCAGCTATCATTGGAGCATCCTCTCTCTCCTAGGGAACAAAGCTCCTGTGGCATCCGTGCCTCCGCTCGGTCTGCCTCCGTGGCCAGCCCATGGAACCTCTCCCTCTGTGAACGAGACAAAGCATCAGCAATGTCATTGCCCACACCGGGAACTTTTCGGGCTCTAAAATGATGTCTAGTCTCAAGCAGTGCAATACAAAAACTCTCAGCAGCTGCCACAACTGTGGCTCACTGGTGAACTGCTTGTTAACCACATGCACGACTGACATGTTGTCGACTTGAAAAAGAACTCTCCTGTGTGTCAGCTGTTCCCCCCACAGAACCACTGTTACTACCAAGGGGGAAAATTCTAGGAAGGCAATACTATGCCTACCCTGTTTCCATGCCTCAGGCCAATCTTCTAAAAGTTCAGTTGGGTGAGACCAATTACTTTTGAATCAAAACAATTTAAATGAAAAGGCCGTTCTCTAACTGTAGTACCAAACACACCACAAAGATACTTCAGATTATTTATATATTTCATTCATATATTTCATTTGGTGAAAAAAGGCTGTGATACAGAACATAAACAAAGCAACCAGTTAGTCAGTGACTGATGTGACATATAGTGAATAAAGTAACAAACAATACATAAATCCATAAATAACAAAACAAAATGAAAAAAATCTCTATCCACTGATAGAGTTCAAACAGTAACCTGCAATCTCAACTATTTATGGTTACAGTGACTAGGGACATGAGTAAGTTGTACGTCGACGTTTCGATCCTGGTGTCTGTATTATTATACAGATCTCTTGACTGGGGGTGAGTGGTTGAAAAGTTTCAACACTCATCATCTTGTTGTGTTTGCTATGTTCGCCCTAAATTGGAAGGGTATGCCCAGACGTGGGTCCCCTGCTCTCCATGCCACTGGAGTCAAGCTATCCTGGCTGATGAGGGGTGAAACCCCGAAATCGGTCCTAGGATGCCTGTTTCCAGTCCAGGGAGGACCTGGCCTGGCAGTTCGGGCTGGACTGTTCCCACAGGGAGCAGGGTCAAGACTGATTTGCATATGGCTGGGTTCAAACTGGAATGGCATGGTGAGCAAAAAAACGATGGATTTAGGCCCAGATCTCTGTACTGGAGTGAATGTATGACATTGTTCTGCATTCTGTCCATCAATTGTTCTTTTTGCATTTGTATTATTGTCAAGGCATCACGTAGGGTCTTCTTCAGGACAAAATGAACCACGCTGTGGCAGCCGGGTTGTTCCAAAATGGTAACTCCTCCAATCCTGGATGGAATCAAAATTGGGAATTGTATCAGGGCATCAAGGATGCAATATCATCGTGACTGGTATAAAATTCAGAAAAAGTCGGTAGGGGCCTTACTGCATAAACAATCACAGGCGCTCATGGGAGCCAATGCAGATTATCCAAATGTAACGATGTCCAGGAAACGAATGGATTAATCTGAGAAAAATCATCATGATGGGAAAAAATCTGGAAGGGAATCGGAATGCACCTCACTGGGGAACCGATCGTTGTAACTCAAAGGGAGGGGTGAAGACGTATAATTCAGTCTTACAGGGTAGCAGTGTCCAGAATTCCTTTAGGTTTATCCGTGCCTGATGTTGCACTCAATGCAACCCGAAGCCATCAAGAACTGCCGGCTTGGCCTGAGTTAACCAGTATAACAAATTGCAAGATGTTGGAAACTGAACTTTTTGTAGACTATATCAACAATACCCAGGTTCCGAGGGACATAGGGTCACCCCTTTGACTTTAATAGTATCAGGCCAATCTTCTGCACACCAATGACCTTGCCAATAAAGGCCAAAGCTGCAACCTCCCACTGCATCTAAAAAGATTTGGACCTCCCATTCCATTGTAGTCAAGGCTGCCAGTGGAATCCCGTTGAAGGATTGTAAGAAGGCCCTCCACATTCTCATATTCTCTTTAACACCTGCCGACAACCTGACATGATTGATGAGGTAAGGGCAGTCCAGAGAGAGACAAACCTAATCGTCTACTGAAAGTTCTCCTTGCTTTCACTACCCTGCAGGCGAAGTTCAGATGACCTAGCTAGACCTGCACCTCCTTCTGTTTACCCAGCAGTGTGCTCAGCAAGTTCTGCATGTTAAGTTTTTTGTCCTCGGGCAGCCGGGCCTCCATGGCCGTTGAATCGATCTCAATACCCAAAAAAGATAAGACCGTACTGGCACCCAGTGTCTTTTCTGGGGCCAATGGAACACCCAAGTCACCCATGAGCATCTGGAAGCTAGCCAGCAAGCGCTGGCAGTCTCCGGGAGTACCTACATAGTCCAAGTAATGTGTCATATGGTCGAGCCTTGTGTATCAAATGAATAGCACCTGAAGAAATGTACTAAAGCACTCGAATAAAGCACACAAACTGGAGCAACGCATTGGGAGTGCTTTATCCATGTACCATTGTCCTTCGAATTGGATGCCCAGCAGTTGAAAGCCAGCAGGGTATACCGGCAACAAACGGAAGGCAAACTTAGTGTCGATCTTAGCCATCAGTGCCCCTGTCCCATCTTCTCCACTAATGCCAAGGCCACATCTACAGATGAATAAGTCACTGAAACTTGTTCGGATGGAAGGAAATCATTAACTGACTGATCCTCAGGCCATGACAGGTGCTAAATTAGCCTAAACTGCCACTGTTCATTTTTAGGTACCACTCCGATGGGAGACACAATGAGTTGTTCCATAGGCCAACCCTTGTACTGACCCGCCATCCTACCTTCCTAAATCTCCTTGTTTAGCTTCTCCCTCACCACTTGCGCACCCTCAGGCCACTGTAACCAAGTCTGAAACTGTCTGTAAAGCCTCTTAGAAGAAACCTAGCATCATCAGTCCTGTCATAGTGTGAGAGTCAAAATGCCAGTCTGTACAAGTTAATGGGCCCTTCCCTCCAGATCCCTGTCTGCCCTACCTGACCTGAAGCCCATGGCCTGGCCATGTTGCTGCCCTGTTGGGACCCCCTGTTGTCTACCAGGACCCCTTGCTGCTGTCTGTAGCCGTTTGTTTAATTGGCCCTGCCCGCCCCAAAGCAGGTGGCCAATGGGTGTTTACCTGTACAATTCAAACACTAATGTCAGAATTTACAAAGTTCCCTTGTACGCAGTCTTTTCTTGTTTTCCCAACAGGCCCCACCTTGGCTATTCTGGCCTTTGCTTGTAGACCCACCCCTCCTCGGGTGGGGCACCCCTGAGAGGGCTTATAAACTATCGGCAAACCACTAGCCATAAAAATGGTTTTGCTGAGTTTTGCCGGGCCCATAGTGTGTTGCCATAAGTCAGTGTTGAGTTCCCCCCATTGTGTGTCCGGGTCCACTGCCATATGAGCATGGAATTCCTCATCATACACGGCTGTAATGAGCGCACTGATTTTACCACGCTACGTCGACACTCTGGATTAAGCACAACTGCATGGGACTACGGTTCCCATGATCCTTTGCGAACAGACGCACTGCCTGAAAGCGGAACTGTCTATGACTTCGAAGACGGACCGTGCCGCAGCGTCGGAAATTCAGTTATCGGAGGTCTCGCAGGCATATGGACATATTTCTGCTGGTCGGGTAAGGGTGCTCTGCACCGCTTATTTTCTCTGCATAGTATTGTGGTAAAGCCGGTCTTTCGTCCGTTGGCGAGCGTATCTGCTCATGCGGAAGGAAAGACAATCGTGGTTTCTCTTTCTACTCTGTGTTGTCTTCAAGCACTGGGATTCCCCCCGTTGGCGAGTTATAGTCCGGTGACTCTTGCGGTGGGACTAGTGTTCCTTGTTTCCTTATACATACATTTATCAGCACTGGGATTCCCACTGTTGGCGAGCTATGGTCTTGTGGCTCTTGCGGTGGGAACATCGTTTTTGTGTGTACAGCATTGGATGAGTAAGCCTGCTATTACTCTCACTTACTACGGAGACGTCAATGGTGATGTGATAACCATTGTTCCTTGTGACAATTATTGAAAAGTCTTGTTCTAAACAAAAAACTCCATTGCTATCCGTTTTTATTTTATTGGAAAATATACTGCCTCTCCTTGAAAAGATATTCATTGCATACTATGTCTTTGGCTCTATTAACAGGGGTGTAGTAAGAGCGGTATGGGACTACGCTCATCCCCTGTGATGTCTAGTGGAGTCTAGTACTGGTAGGTTTCCAGAAGTATATATTGGTTGTTTTTGATCACAGTAAATTAAGTATATATATATATACATCACCAAGTTTCCCCACGCATCACCCGCCCAGAGATGATGTATTCTGGGAGTTGTAGGACTCATTGAACTACATCAGGTGAGCGATCACATGTCAGGGGAGGTGTGCCTTTCCAATTTAGGGAGGACTGCAGAAACATTCATAAGTGGTGGCGTGAGGCTGATTCAGTGTAGCAGCGGCATCTGAGGAAGACATTATAGTCTAAATGCATTATGCCAGAATTGCTTTCCAATTAAAGATCTTCTCCTGGATTCCCCGTGTGGCCTCTTCCTTCTGCTTGCTGGAGGTTTCGTGTGGATATTATCGCGTCAGCCAGAGACGCGTCAAGGGGGCCCCGTTCTATCAAGCTGGCTGGTGGCATTACTGGTGTCTGCGCAAGCAGTTGTTCATCGCCCAAGGTATTGGATTGCTCCAGCCCACCTCCCGAGTACTGGTCAAGCAAGGGACGCTGCCAGCTGGCAGCTCGTGACTTCACGAGGAGTTTTGGTTTATTCAAATCAGCTCACGACCCGGCAGACTTGTGCCTGGGGGGTTGGAACGTATGCGGGGACCCAGGGAGGTCTGAGGACTGAATTCACACTGGATACAGCGCGCCCTGCTCTGCAGCACACCGAAGCCACATGGATTTGACATCACCAAGTTTCCCCACGCATCACCCGCCCAGAGATGATGTATTCTGGGAGTTGTAGGACTCATTGAACTACATCAGGTGAGCGATCACATGGCAGGGGAGGTGTGCCTTTCCAATTAGGAGAGGACTGCAGAAACATTCATAAGTGGTGGCGTGAGGCTGATTCAGTGTAGCAGCGGCATCTGAGGAAGACATTATAGTCGAAATGCATTATGCCAGAATTGCTTTCCAATTAAAGATCTTCTCCTGGATTCCCCGTGTGGCCTCTTCCTTCTGTTTGCTGGAGGTTTCGTGTGGATATATATATATATATATATATATATATATATATATATATATATATATATGTATATATATATATATATATATATATATATATATATTACCTACTGGCAGTTGCCAGTAGGTAGTTATAGTTAGAACCTTGTTTCTATTCAAAAAGTGTTTTTTCTTTTGCCAATATCTTTGGCGCCGTTTGACGAATGTTCGCCAAATTTTCAAAACTAATGGCCCGCTCCGGTCAGCTTCTGTCTTGAAAGTTTCAGGGTGATTCGTCAAGCGGGGGCCGAGAAAAAAGGGGGGTCCCAAAACACGTTTTCCCCAAGTTGGCAAAAAGGTAGCTCTTGGTTCAGAAAGAGACCTTTTTTTTAAATGGTGTAAATCTGTTCAGTAGTTCCTGAGAAATTCAAAAAATAATAATATCGATATCTGAGCACCGAGGAGGGTTCGCGAACCCTCCCGGGCATGAGCTTCACTCTGATTGGCTGTCAACACTCCAAACCAGGAAGTGTTGGCAGCCATCTTGTGACTCGGTAACCGAGTCACAAGAAATCAGTAGAAGAAAAGGTGAAAAACAATAAAAGGGGGGAGGGTAGAAACACCCTGACCCCCTAGGCCTGCTCAGGGGGTCCCACAGGGACCCCCAGGCACATAAAAAACATTTTTATTCGCGCTGTGTGCGCAAATCCTGCTGAGAACATTTTTAAAAAATGAAGCACGGGCTCCGCGCTTTGTTATCTGTAAGCCCCCGGGTGGGCCAGGTCCCGGGGGCAATGCCAAATTATATAGCGGTGGCCCGCGGGGGCCCCCGCAGCCCCGGGGACCGCCACCTCCCTGGGGCTATACTAATTATATGCGGGGGGCACATGGCCCCCCGCAGCCCCGGGGACCGCCACCTCCCCGGGGCTTGTTTAATAAGATGCGGGGAGCCTCCCAGGCCGCCCCGGGGACCGCCACCTTCCCGGGGCTTTATTTAAATATGCGCGGAGGCACGCGGCCCCCCCGCTGCCCCGGGGACCGCCACCTCCCCGGGGCTTTTTTCAATTATTTGCAGGGGGGGCTCGTGGGCCCCCCCATGCCCTGGAGACCACCACCTCCCCGGGGCTATGTTAAATGATGGGAGGGGGGCAGCGGGCCCACCTCCTGGGGCCCTTGTTGGCCCTGGGGACCGACACCCCCTAGGGCCAGCTCCTGCAATGTCCCGGGGTGCCCACCCCCGGGACATTGCTGTTTGCTATGACAGGGCGGGAGCACCGCTCCCGCCCTGTCATACAAACTCCTGCATTGCTTCGTTGGAAACCTGATCTCGCTTCAACGAAGCAAAGCAGGCTTGCTTTTGAGCAAGGGGAGCTGCATGTTAGCAGCTCCCATGCTCAAAAGCAATGCCGGCTACCGCAGGAGGAGGGGAGCAGGCTGGGACCATGGGGGCATTGGGGCTCCCCCCACGGTCCCCAACTTGAGGGCCGGCCCCGGGGGATGGGGTCCCCGGGGCCAGAAGTGGCCTAGGGAAGGGGGGCCATGCTGCCCCCCTTCCCAATAAATACATTTAAAAAAGGAGGCCATGCCCCGGGGATGGGGTCCCCGGGGCCAAAATTGACCTCGGGAGGGGGGCCGCGCGGCCCCCTTCCCGTTTATTTTTTTTAAAAGGGGCCCCTAAAATAGTAAAAGAAGGGGGGCCACACAGGCCCCCTTCTAAAAAAAAATTTTTTTTAAAAGCCGGCATCACGCCGGAGGCCCCGCCCCCTCCCTGCACTACTCTGCAAACGCGCCCCCTGGTGCGTTGTAAGTTGGGAAATGAAGTCCCCATGAATACTGAGGGTCCCTGGGGGCCAACTAGCCCACCAGGTACCTCCAGTAAGCGCCACATAGCTGGTTTGCAGGGAGGTGGTCCGAGGCCACGCCCCTTTTTACACCACTCTGCAAGCGCACCTCTTGGCACACTGCTGGTGGGGTGATGAGGTTCTCTTGTGTCCTGAGGACCTCAGGACACAAGTGGACTTCATCCCCCAAGCAGCAGTGCGCCAGGAGCCACCTTTGTAGAGTGGTGTAAAAAGGGGGCGTGGCCTCGGACCACTCTAAGCAATCCAGGTGTGTGGCGCTTACTGGAGATACCTGATGGGCTAGTTGGCACCCAGGGACCCTCAGGAATGAAGGGGACTTAATACCCCAACTTAGAACGCACCAGGAGGCGCGTTTGCAGAGTGGTAGGGAAAGGGGGCGTGGCCTTTGTCCACCTCTCAGCAATCCCACTGTGTGGGGCTTACTGGAGGTAAGAGGTAGGCTAGTTGGCCCCTAAAGGACCCCCAGCAGCGAAGGGGACTTCAATTCCCATCCAAGAGCGCGCCAGGGAGCGCGTTTGCAGAGTGGTAGGCAAAGGGGGCGTGGCCTGCTATGAGAACTTAGCAATCCTGCTGTGTGGGACTTACTGGAGGTAATAGGAGGGGTAGTTGGACCCCAAGGTTGTCCTTGGGGGCCAACTACCCCTCTTGTTACCTCCAGTAAGTCCCACACAGTGGGATTGCTAAGACGTCTTCGGAGGACATGCCCCCCTTTCTCCACCACTCTGCAAGCGCGCCTCCTGGCAGACTTCAGGATGGGGGATGAAGTCCAATTTACTCCTGAGGGACTTTGGGGGCCAAGAAGCCCTCCTGGTACCTCCTCTAAGTCCTATGCAGCGGAATTCCTGAGCGCTGGTCGGAGGCCCAGCACCCTTTCTCCACCACTCTGCAAACGTGACTACTACTTAAAGAAGCATCTTTCTGCACCTCTGACTTAGAGGTAGTTTTAATCCCCCTGCCCTATTATGTACTACGGCCTTACAGAGGAGGTCATGCCAATCGCAGGGGTACCCCAATGCTTAGTGTTCCCTAGTGTATGTAGGTGTTTTCATTGTATTCTAAGGGGCCGATTCCGATTCGGACTGGAAAACGTACCGACCGACTTGGAGCCGAAATAAATACCGACCGACACGTACCGGTGCAGCCCGACCCGCAAAGTACGATGAGAAGCGTGCTAAATCCGACCGACTCGTACGGAACACAAGCCGAACGACCGAGCCGCGCGGAAAACAGCCATCCGGCCGGAAAAGCACGCGAATCGAACCGACCGACACGCACCAGGAAGAATCCCGAACGAAACGTACCCGCGAACTCCTACCCGCCAAGTACGATGCAACACGTGGAAAACACGACCGAGTCGCACGGAGCCCAAGCCGCACGACCGACACGCATTCAAAACTGCGAGCCGAAGCAACCCAAAACCCCACGACCGACGCGTACGCAGCACAGAAAACAGCACAAACACAGCGTGAACGAATCTGAGAGGCTCGCACGAGACAACTGGAGGGTCCGACTCGGTCACAAGAACGTCTCCTACATGCACAAAAAGAACCAAGGAAAAAATAATACAAAAAAAGGCCAAACAAGCTGTCACAAAGCAAATAAATACTGGGGGGGGAAACAGGGAACAAAGACACACCCACAACTCCACCCATATAAAGGACACAAATCCCTACTATGATCCCTTGCAAATTCAAATTACCTGCCAGCACTCAACACCAACAGACAGCAACCACACACACACTCACAGCTCATCCATCACACAAGCCACACACCAGCAGCACCACAACAAATAGCACCCTCACATACACCCAGCAAAACACACACTCACACACCCTCACTTGCACACCAACACACACATCACACACCAGCACCACCCAACACCATGCCCCCAAAGAAGAATCACAAGTTCCTAGATAGTGAATTGGAAGTCCTGGTAGATGAGATCCTCAGGGTAGAGCCACAGCTGTTTGGCACATTGGTCCAACAGACACCCATGGCGCAGAAAACCAAGATGTGGGAGAGGATCGTCGACAGGGTGAACGCACAATCACCATGTTTGCGCACAAAGGTAGACATCCAGAACAGGTGGTATGACGTGCACAGGAGGGTCAAGGAGCTGTTGAAGAAGGACTACATCTTGAGCCAACACACTGGCAGTGGCCCTCCTGCCAAACCAGTATACCTCAGGCCCTTGGAGGAGAAGGTGCGGGCCATCCTACCACCAGTGAGCGTCTATGGACTAGAAAACATCCCAGAGCCTGGTGAGTACACAACAAATGTACACAATATTGTGCCACAATACACACACATCACTGTCAAGGGGAGAGTCAAACCATGCACCCTTAGCAAATACACACCAACCAAAACAGATCATCCCAAAATGTGTATGTCAGCCAGATAAACACAATACATGCCAGCTCATAGTGAAATGTAACTGTGTCATGACATGTACAAACCTAACAACAAATAGAGCTAGGCAGTAGCACAAATATAACCAACAAACACAGTCAGACATGTAGCCACCACCACAACACCACCTCACAGGGAAGCTCACTGAAAGGAAGGAATACTGTGTATGCTGGGCAAGTCAGTGTAGCCAATAGCATCATGGGAGTCGTAGTCACAGAAATTGCCCACCCTCACAATGCGCACATCAACCCCACCATGACCCATGCACACATCTCAGGGAGTGCAAAACAACTGACAAGATGGCTGACACTGGCTACTGCTGTGGGGAGCACAAGGCCCTGCTGGGAACTGTGCACCAACCAACAGCAGGACACCACTGACTGACATCCTGAAAGACAACTTGCACTCCCTGCAATGGAAGCACGTTCCATGGTGGGATATCTGGCTGGGTGGGAAGGAGGACTCACAGCACTGACCATAGTCACCAGCAGCTCCACCCACACACCCCTAACACAAACTACACACAACTCACCTGGGAGAAAGCATTGCCTCACACACCAATCAAATATCCCACAAAGAACCACAACCCTGGGTCATGCAGTGTGAAGCACAGGGACACACATGGGACTTGTAGCAAAACAAACCCCAGGATAACACTGTCAGCCATCTTGTCAGCACAGGCACACAACCCCACAGGGAAGCAGAGTCAAAAGGAAGGAAGCATGGGCATGCTGGGAAGGGGGTGGAGGCAAAAGCATGATGGGAGTGGTAGTCACAGCCCAACATCCCCCACCCACATGGCCCAGCAAGAACACACCCAAGCATGCACACCTCACAGGGAGTCAAAAGCCACTTCAAAGATGTCTGACACTGGTGCTCTGTTGTGGGGAGCACAAGGCCATGCTGGGAACTGGCCAACAACCAACAGCAGGACACCACTGTCAGCCATCTTGCCATTGCTGTCACACCCACACACAGTGAAGTACACTCAAAAGGAAGGAAGTATGGGCATGCTGGGAAGGGGAGAGGAGGCAATAGCATGATGGGAGTGGTAGTCACAGCTCAACATCCCCAAACCACATGGCCCAGCAAGCTCACACTGAAGCATGCACACCTCACAGAGAGTGGAAAGCCCCATCAAAGATGTCTGACACCGGTGCTCTGTTGTGGGGAGCACAAGGCCCTGCTGGGAACTGGCCACCAACCAACAACAGGACACCACTGTCAGCCATCTTGCCATTGCTGTCACACCCACACACAGTGAAGTACACTCAAAAGGAAGGAAGTATGGGCATGCTGGGAAGGGGGTGGAGGCAATAGCATGATGGGAGTGGTAGTCACAGCTCAACATCCCCCCACATGGCCCAGCAAGCTCACACTGAAGCATGCACACCTCACAGAGAGTGTAAAGCCCCATCAAAGGTGTCTGACACTGGTGCTCTGTTGTGGGGAACACAAGGCCATGCTGGGAACTGGCCAACAACCAACAGCAGGACACCACTGTCAGCCATCTTGCCATTGCTGTCACACCCACACACAGTGAAGTACACTCAAAAGGAAGGAAGTATGGGCATGCTGGGAAGGGGGTGGAGGCAATAGCATGATGGGAGTGGTAGTCACAGATATTGGTCAGCCTCACAATTGGCCCATCAACACCACCCTGAACCATGCACACATCACAGGGAGTGGAAAACAACTGACAAGATGGCTGACACTGGCTACTGCTGTGGGGAGCACAAGGCCCTGCTGGCAACTGTGCACCAACCAACAGCAGGACATCACTGACTGACATCCTGAAAGTCAAATTGCACTCCCTGCAATGGAAGCACGTTCCATGGTGGGATATCTGGCTGGGTGGGAAGGAGGGCCGGATGTCAACCAAATACAACCAATGCAGACCATGTACACACCCCAACATTCACATGGAAATGCCCAAATAATACAGGACAATGTGCTACACCAATATCAACCCCTGACTGTGACAACTTAGGACAATGCAATGTACAGGCCCGCATCCAGAGGCACAGTCACAACTGTCAGGTGTGTCAACCATTGATGCCTGCAGAAACATAACATATATTGTGTGTGTCTCCCAAAACCAGGTGATGATGGGGACACAGCAGCAGACGCTGAGGAGTCCCCGTCCCAGGCTCAAGAGGATACGGAGCTCACTGGTGTGGAACAGCCTCTGCCCTCCTCGGATGAAGAAGACCAACCTGGCACCTCCGGAGCAAGTCATCATGCAGCACCAGCAGGACCACCAGCTGCACCCCCTGCACCCACCCCTCCAACGACTGTCAACACACATACCACCCCTGCCGACATGGAAAGACCAAGAAGCACCGCCACCACCAGCACAGGGACCCTGGACCAACGTGGGGCCATGGACACCAACACCACCAACAACCCCCAAGGGGGCCAAGGGTCACCTGTGCGTGCCACCTCAGGTACTGCACGTATCGCCAGGGGTGGTGGGAGGGGTGGGAGACATAGGTCACTGATCGCAGAGGGGTCTGGACTGCATGATGACCCACAACTGGCACGATGCGTACCAGTCCAGCACCGGAGAGCTCAGCCAGGTAGTGGGGCTCCTCAGGGACATTAAACAGCAGCAGGCTGCCCATCATGCCCGCTTGGACTCACACATGTCCCGCGTGGAGTCCAAGTGGGACACACTGCAAGAGATGACGGCGGTGCATAGGGACATATTACAATGCCTCCGCCAGATGAGCAGCAACCAGTCAACACCTCCCTGTGTGCCCACAACATCTGGTGCTGAAACAACTGCAACTGCCACAGGGAGGGAGGATGACTCTGGCGGAGAGTCCCCTGCACCGCAGCAGCCTGCACTTGAGGGTCCCCCCCCAAAGAAGAGGGGCCGTCCGAGGAGGGGCAAGTGAGAGGCCGATGGCCATGTGCAACCCCCAGGAAGCCAATACCTGTTCTGGATAATCACCTTTGTGCGCAAACTGTTCACCCTGTTGACTGCAACATAACTCTCCCACATGACATGGGGAGCTCAAGTTGGACCAATGTCTCAGATGACTGTGGACTTTACTCTGGACATTTCTGCTACCAGGACTTCCAAATCATCTAGGAACTTTGGATTACAATCACAATGTACAGCACCCACCATCCTGTGCACTATACTCACACATGTATGTCAATAAACTCACTAATACACCATACTTGCCTCTGTTGTGATTCCTACGTTGTCTCTGAAGTGGCGATGATGATCTGGGAAATGACACTGTGCATGCTAACTGCTACAGCAAGTACAACACCGGCATGTGAGTCATGGCGACGTCACACATATGAGGGAGGCACACCACCAGGGCTACACAACACATACACACCATGGCCATCTGACTCATCGCCTACACTGATGTTGCCAGGAAATACGTTGCATTGCACAGACCCAACACCCATTCACAGTCTGTGTTAACTAGCCCACTGGTGCAGTAAGCAAATGTCAGTCAGATGTGTGACCACAGACAACGCACATCACAAAGTGAAGCACAGGTTTATTACACATTTGCAACATGTTGTAACCACCACAGATGCAAGGTAATCCCACCTGGCAGCGGGCACACAGTCAACAAGTGTAGAAGGAAGGAAGTCCATGGGTGTGGTGCACATCACCTGTAGGGACATGACAGCTACCACCCTGGAAGTCGAATCACGGTGTCGGGGATCACAGTTGACCAAACGACTCTGAAAGTACCCTGTGAAGGACAGAAATGACACACAGTCAAAAGCACTGAAGAACAGGACAGAACTGCAATACTCATGCCCAATACATGTCACAAGATACCCACCCAGAACCAAGTTAGCATGTCGACACTGTTGGGGAGTACAGACTACCTGTAAGGACACATCGCTACACGCATACAGTCATGTAGCACATGGACACACTCAAACAGCACCAGAGCACCACCAACACATATCATGCAAACTCACATCAGTTACATGACATCTCTGGATACTTACATTCAGCTGAAGAAGTTGGTGATGAGCTGTGTGCAACATCACCATCATCATCATCATCACTGGCATCGTGGTCCAGGCCAGGATCCTCCACAGGTGGCGGACGTTGGTCATCGTCATCCAGGATGAGAGGCAACTCCTTCCGCACTGCCAGGTTGTGTAGCATGCAGCAGACGATGACAATCTTGCACACCTTTGCCGGGGCATATGGGAGGGACCCTCCTGTCTTGTCCAGGCAGCGGAAGCGGCTCTTCAGGAGACCAAATGTCCGCTCAATCACTCTCCTCGTCCGACCATGTGCCTCATTGTAGCGCATCTGGGCTGGTGTCACAGGGTTCCTGAGGGGCGTCAGCAACCACGGCATGTTGGGATATCCGGAGTCACCTACATACAGACAATTGCACATTAGCTGAGTTGGAAAAGAGGGTGGAACACTACATTGCAGAACACACACAATGGTACAAAGTCAGTACACACCAACAAGCCAGGCACGCTGGTTCCGCATCTGTGACATCATCCTCGGGATGCGACTACTCCTCATCACGTAGGCATTGTGTGCAGAACCGGGGAAATGGGCACACACGTGTGAGATGGTCATATCTGCAAGACAGACCACCAGTGCATTGACCGAGTGGTATTGCTTGCGGTTCCTGTATGCCTGCTCCTGGGCCTGTGGTGGTACCAAAGCCACATGTGTCCCATCAATGGAGCCAACGACATGCGGCATCCTCCCCAGGGCATAGAAGTCACTCTTCACGTCAGTGAGTTGCTGGAGTCTAGGGAAATAGATGTACTGGTTCAGGTATATCAACAAAGCCTCCAATACATCGCGGAGCACACGGCTGAACATGGTCTGTGACATCCCACCAGCAGTCGCCAGAGTGTGTTGAAAGGTACCGGTGGCAAAGAAGTGTAGGGCTGCCATCACCTTCACCTTGGGGGTCAGCGCTGTAGGGTACGGCCGGCCAGGTTGCAGGTGTGGTGCCAAGCGCACTGCCAAATCATCAATCAGCTGCCTGGTGAAGCGGTACCTTCGGATGCTGTCACGTTCCACCATCGTTGCCAGGTCAGGGAATGGTCTATGGACAGCTGGTGCCCTGCAGTGCATAGGTGAACAAAGAAAGATTGTCACTCACCCCACATATGTGGCATTGTACACACTCAATATCACACGATACATCATTATGAGGCACAAGTACATGATGTGTGCAGTTCCGTAAGGACATGTATGGCACATACATGGCCAACATCCAACATCACAGTTCAACAAGTGGCATCAATAAGTCCCAGGTTGTGCCATTGGGTATCATGAGGACGTGTCACATTTCCCATCTCCTGCTGCCATGTTACAAACACACCCCACAGTGACATGTGAGGACAGATGTGGCCCAGGCATCACAGCCCAACGACAGGTAGATTCCCAGGGACCCTGTATTGCCACATGGACACTGGCATGACATGGCGTATCATGTATACACCACAGCAAAACAACCATGACCCCCACAGGTAGTGGTCCCTGTTGCCTCGGCAGGACAGACATGGACGTCTGTGACACACACACGCACAACATCAAAGTCCATGCACAAACAACGTGGATGTGGAGACTGTCTCCCATTGTGCACATGAAATCCGAGACATTGTAAACCCAACATGCACACAGACTGTGGAGGACCATCACTATTGTGCCAATGGGTCACCCTGGGTTAAACATACCGTCCCACATGGGACTCAGGGGGCATGTGACATGACATACACATACACCACCGTGAAATGTGACCATGCCACATGCTCAGATATGAACAGTTGCACATCACAGTGGTCATGTACACGAAACACCAAGGATACTGTCCCCATGAACACGTGCACAGCCTGGGGGTGGCTGCCCCAAGTGACACCCACAGAACAACATGTTCACCCCCATACACGGAATAGGTAATGCAGCCTTACATGCCTTAGGATACAGTTTGGACAGGCTGTGGTGTTGTAGGTGTGCCCCTCACTCCCTGGGAAGTATATGTGGCTGGCATATGTTCACCTGTGACAGGCATGGTGACATATGCCAGTGACATGTACAGGGACGCGTTGGACAGCAATGGACCGATCGGTGCGTACACATTGGCCATTGCATTCAATGTGTACTGGTACGCATTGTATTCGCTATACGCGTTGGACAGCAATGGACCGATCGGTGCGCACACATTGGCCATTGCATTCAATGTGTGCTGGTACGCGTTGTATTCGCAATACGCGTTGGACAGCAATGGACCGATCGGTGCGCACACATTGGCCATTGCATTCAATGTGTGCGGGTACGCGTTGCATCCCGGGTACGCGTTGAACAGCAATGGACCGATCGGTGTGCCCGGCCGGCCCATTGCATTCAATGTGTGCGGGTACGCGTTGCATCCCGGGTACGCGTTGAACAGCAATGGACCGATCGGTGTGCCCGGCCGGCCCATTGCATTCAATGTGTGCGGGTACGCGTTGCATCCCGGGTACGCGTTGAACAGCAATGGACCGATCGGTGTCCCCGGCCGGCCCATTGCATTCAATGTGTGCGGGTACGCGTTGTATCCTGGGTACGCATTGAACAGCAATGGACCGATCGGTGTGCCCGGCCGGCCCATTGCATTCAATGTGTGCGGGTACGCGTTGCATCCCGGGTACGCGTTGAACAGCAATGGACCGATCGGTGTGCCCGGCCGGCCCATTGCATTCAATGTGTGCGGGTACGCGTTGCATCCTGGGTACGCGTTGAACAGCAATGGACCGATCGGTGTGCCCCGCCGGCCCATTGCATTCAATGTGTGCGGGTACGCGTTGCATCCTAGGTACGCGTTGAACAGCAATGGACCGATCGGTGCGCACCCATTGGCTATGGCCTGGCCTGGCAACGGACGCGTTTTCAAATTTTGAACGAGTCTGATGCTGGAAATTCAGTTGGTCACCCACAACAATGTTGCAAATTCATGGGTGTCATGAAGTTGAACTTTTGAAGGATGCTGTGGGCGTGTGTAAGTGGTGCAATTCCATGGATTGGCCAGATTCAGAAGATGCTAACGACTTGGACCTATCACTTTGGGCACATGGGACAGTGACTGCCTCTGCAGCACACATATAATGCTGGCTGTTCCCCTGAGAGCTCACTTGCCTGCACTACATGCTCCAGGACGACATCTGCCACCACCACTGCTGCTGTATCTGCACCCTCTGGACCCTGCAATGGCACGTACTGTGGAGAGAGCCCCAGCCTTCAGCACTGAGGAGAACCAGGCCCTGCTGGACAGCCTCCTTCCACAGTACAGCAAGCTGTATGGGAAAGCAGGGGAGCAGGTGAGTGTTCTGTCCACTGCCTTCCTAAATGTGCATGTTGTCTGACTAGCAAGGCTAACAGTCTGCACGCCACTGGCTAGCAGGCTCACTGAGTAGTTGTCACCCCCCATAGTGTGTAGTTACATGCACTGGACAGGTATAGTGCAGTGACAGTGCATTTAAACAAGGTTTTACTTCCCAGGCAATGATACCATGTAGTTACTGCTGGCATACTGTCCATGGCCATCGTTGCACTGCCTGTGTACATCATGTGCCCCTGTGATTGAGACATGTATACACAACTGTGTAATGCACGGATATGTTGCATGTGTAGTAATAGCATTCTCACTTTGTCATCCTCACAGGTTGATGCCCACCAGAAGCAGAAGATATGGCTGACCATCGTCCGGGCAGTGAGATCCGTGGGGGACTACAAGCGCCGGATCCGCAACTGCCAGAAGAGGTGGCAGGACCTTCGGGGCTGGACCCGGAGGATCGCACGGGTCCAGCTGAAGCTGTCGCCTCCTTGCAGGAGGGGCGGACACCGGACCCTGACCCCCCACATGCTCAGGATCCTGGCGGTGGTCTTCCCTGATCTGGATGGGCAGCTGAAGGCCAGACAGCAGCACGGAGGGGGTGAGTCCATGACTGCATTGTGTACTCTGTCTGCCATGCTATGTGCCCTCCTCTGGCCTGGTTAAACTTCCACAGCACATCAGTCATGTGGTCCAGGACCCATGTCCCTCGATTGTGCACTGCCCACTCCTCATCTGATACCCAGGTGTGGCCCTTGCAGTCAGGGAATTGTGTCACTTGGGTACTGTGTCCTTGCAGTTTGCTTGACTCAAGGTGGGGGACAGCATCTGTTCCCCTAACTGTGGTGGGCATCATGGGTGGGTCCATTGCTTACACAATGCCTGTGTTCTGACATGTAATCTGCGTGTTACTTTGATATGTGGTCCAATTGCTGAGCTGATCCACCACATGTGCCTGGGGTAACTGGCACACACCCAAGCTGCGGGTGGGAACTATGTTTGGGCCCCAGGAGTGTGTATATTACGTGTGTCACACATACTTAGCCAGCTGCCTACTGTCCAGGGTTCATCCCTCATTCATGTGGGGCAGGACAGTCATGCCTACTCCAGGCCATGCAATGCACTCTGTACTCCCACTCCCGTGTATCAGCTGACACGTTGTGCTCAGTGATATGTCCCCTCAGGTGTCAGCCTCTGTGTCAGTGTGCTGTGGCTTCGATGTCAGGACTGCTGGGGTCTTTATCGGTTGGGGCTCAGCATGCCACCGGAGATGTGACCATAGGAGACGATACTTGTGTGACACATAGGTGTTTGAACACCTGACCGTGCAGACTGGGGTATGCGAATGTGAGGTCCATGCAGCTGTTTCCCATTCACAGCAGATTGTGAGGTGCTCAGGTTCAGAGGCTTGTGTTACAGGTCACCCATATGTCCAATCAGTATGACCTGGACAGATAAGGGTTCAGATGATGTGGTGTGTGGGGGATGTACATGTGCACTTGTTCAGCTCCAGGACTTGCATTCCCCATGACCTACTATTGTGACACAGTGCAGACTGTTGTTGTGTGGCTGCCCTGCCCATGTGACTGGAGACAGTGATGTATGACTTAGCAGGCATGCCTGTGCCATGGCATGTGACTTCCTATGAGTGATCCTGCAGGGGAGTGACATGTGCTACATGCACACCATAGTGGCAATGGCTATCAGCACATGGGTGCATCGTGGTGTCTGTCGCTGGTATGCATCACATGCATTTCATATATCTGACTCTGGGCATCACTTTCATCCGGGCACCTGTACTGACTCAGTGGCAAGAGTTGTGATGTGTGCATGTTCACATGCTTCACCGTGTTCTCTGCACCGTCCAACTACTGTGTAGGTGGTGCATGTGTCCACACTGGGGTATTGCCAGCCAACGGACGCCAGACAAATGGATGCAAGGCCAGGTGGGATGTGAGTGCCATGGTTGATGATCAGACTGACAATTGGCTTCTCCTATTCTGTTTGGGCAATTTTAGCAATGTTCAACTAAGGATGCCAGGCCTTGCTCTGTATTGTGCTGTACTTACTGTGGTGTGTGCGTTCGGTGCAGGTGACTGATGTCTGTCTGTTTCCCTATTGTTTGCAGATACATCCACGGCCACAGGAGGGGACAGCTCCACGGACCAGGAGGAGCCGCAGAGCCAGACTGGGTCAACAGCCGAGGAGTGGTCGGAGGGACCCAGTGGCACGGAGGGCGAGGGGAGCCACACCGAGGAGTCCTCAGCACCATCCACCTCAGCTGAGGACCACAGCAGCTCGGAGGATGACTCCCTTATGGAGGCGGATGTCAGCAGCCACCACACCCCAGCTAGTGTTGCTGTCCCCGCCACCACCACCACCACCGCCCTCCCATCGGCTCCCATTCCCGAGGTCCGTGGAGGCTCCCATGTTCGGGAGCGTGTCTCCTTCGGGCCAGGCACCGCACCCCCTGCCCCTGTGTCCCCTGCTGCCCTGAGTGAGGAGTCTGTGTACCTCCTTCGCCAGCTCCATGTAGGGCAGACAGTGATGCTGAGTGTCCTCCATGCACACACCACTCTGTTGACTCAGCTGGTGTCGTTCATGGAGGGCATCTCATCGGGCATGTCAGCCCTACAGAGGGGCAATAGGTCCATGGACTCCTCCCTGACGGCAGCAGTGTCCCTCCTCCAACAGTCCCTCACCCCTCCTGTCTCTGCCCCATCCACACTCCCCAGCACCTTACCTGTCCCAAGCACACACACACCGGCACAGGCACACACCAGCACAGACACGAGCAGCACACACACACACACGCCACAGACAAGACGCACACGCACGCACAGTCAGGGGACTGAAACCACACTCACAGGGGATGGGGCCCAGTCACACACACACACGCATCCACGAGCACTGCGCAGTCCACAGTTGCCTCTCCCTCCAAAGCCCCCTCCGTTGCCTCACCTGCAACCCCAAAGACCCAGCGGCTCTTCCTCAGTGACCTCGGCCTCTTCCCCTCCGATCCAGCTGATTCAGCATTCAGGGGAAGAGGAAGCCCACCCACACGGAGCGGAGTGCCCCTCGCCACCGGACACCCTCCCCCAGGTGCAGACCGACTGACGCCCCCATCCGCAAGTCCCCCGGACCCGGAAGAGCAAGACCCCGCCGCCGCCCTGCAGCTCAGGCACCAAGTCTCCTTCCTCCATCCCTCAGGCCCCCACTCCACAGGTGCCCCCACCACACCCTGCCCCAGGTTCCCCCACCCACAGATACACCATCCCCAAAAGGATCAGGCCTTCTCCCCCTGCCACTTGCTCTTCCGGCCCCACACCCCCGCTGCGCTTGTCTGTGCCACTGGTGTGGAGACGGTGTCCTCCCCCTCTGTCCTGCCCACCTTACCTGATCCCCATTCTCCTCCCCTGGAGGTAGGCACTGCAGTGGAGTCCACTACCACCCTGTCTGACTTGGGCACTGCAGTGGGGAACCTGTCCACTCCATCTGCACGGTCCCCTGCAGTCTTGCCGGCACCCACACCATCAGAGTCATGCCCCCCAGTTGTGCCGGCACACACCATGTCAGACACCTCCACTGCAGTTGTCAGTGGCTCTCCAGCACCCACCACCCCTTCCCTGCCTCCTTCTGGTGAGCCATGATCCTGTCCCTGCGGTGCCTGGCCTGCCCCCCGTATGCCCCTCCGAGGGGATTGTCCCTGGCTTTCCTCAGTGCAGGCATGCGTAGGGTGACATCTGCCACTGTCACCCTGTTTTGACTTTCATGTTGGACTGGCCATTGGCCTTTGTTAATTTTTTGCTGGACATCAACTGTTAGACCCACATATGCTGAATAAAGCACCTTTCTGTTCTCTAGTGCTTTTGCTTCTGATGTACATGTTGTTGATGATGCTAACCATGCCCTTGCTGCAGTGATGGTGATATTTGGTCTCATGATAATGAAGTGTTACTGTGCAGGAACACATGTGGTCCAGGGGGAATGTGTCCTATCCTGTGGTGTATCCATGTCATCCTTAGCAGCATCTGAGGGTGTCATGTGTTCAATATTTGGCAATGGGATTTCCTACTTACATTAGCAATTTCACATCTGTGGCTTCCACCCCTGCACATCTGTTGTGCCTGCCATTGTTCAATTCGTCTACTTCCCTGACCATGTGGCCATCTCCACTGGACATGCAGGTTTGGGCATCAATGGGGAAGGACTCATCTGTGTTGTCAGTGCAACATTGCTATACAAGTGTGTTGGATCTGTGCTGATGATTTCGTTGGCACTCCCATGACCAGGCTGATGTGACGGGAGCCTTCATTTGGTGCTAATTGTTGACTGTGTGACCAAGTGCTCAGCTGACATGATGGAGCCCTACTGAGGCAACATATGGCACAGCTTTCCTCACACAGGAGTGGAGTCCCCTCATGGCAGTGTGTACTCCTGTGACATTGCCTGCGCCCAAGGTGTGTGTTGTATGAGCATGTCTGTGTGTTCACTTCCGTTTTGCTGTGCATGCTGGGATCCCTAGTGTTGTACCTGTTTGTGATGCTTGCTGAGTTGACCTATGTTCCCCCAAGTCTTCTCCCTGGATTCTCTGTGATGTGGGTGCATGGCACATTACTGGTCATCAGGGTGTCACCCATAGGTGTGTTTGCTGTCAGGGCTGAGTTTGTGTGCAGACGCAGATGGGTCACAGTCAGGATTCCCCTTGGCACTTGTTGTTTACACCTGTCATGTGATTTCCAGTTTGTGTTATCTTTCAGTGATTGTGACACGTTGTGTGTGTGACTGCTGGCACTCCTCAGGGTCCGGGCTGCAATGTTGGTAGTTGTCTATGTGTGTTCTTTGTGGGTGTCCTTGGCTTCTTCATTGGTGTGTGACTGTGGCTGGGATCCCATTGGATGGTGTGGTATTGCCGTCATGTCATTGTACAGCGTAGTGTGCAGTGTGTCAGACATTCAGGAGTCTTGTTGAGTGGCCATGTGTGATGTGTTTCTGCACCTTGGTTCCCACCCACCACCCTGGGATTGTCATGGGTGCATGTGCAATGTCACCAGTGCATGTGTGCTTCAGTGCTGCACATTGTTGGAGGTCAAGGTGTGTGGTGTTGAGTGTGTGCAGATGAGAGTTGTTGCCCGGCTAGACCCCTGCCTCCATGTTGGCCTTGGCTTACTGGCCGTGCTGATTGATTTGTGCTTGTGTAGGTGTGATGGTAGTTTGTTGCTCAGGACACATGACTGTGGTTCACAGTGTGAACGACATTTGGCTTTGTCATCACAGTGGGATTGTAATGCAGCCCAGGGTCACCACATTGTGGGGGCCCTGGGGGTAGTGCTGTGGTGTGTCTGTGTCTTGCTGTGTCAGTTGCTGTTCCTACATGCTTGTGTGACATGTGTGATTTGTGCTCCCTCTCATCTGACAATGCCTGATTGCCCACATAGGGGATTTGGATCCATGAGTTACCTTTGTGTGGCACTGTATGCACATCTGTGTAATTGGTATTCAGGCCTCCTCATGTGTTGTGTGGTTGCCTGGGGACACTGGCACCCCCTCCCTCACCTGTTGTGTTTGATGTGCAGTGTGGGTCTGCCTGTTTGTGTTTGTGCATCTGCACCACTGCATTGGCATATCTTTGGTGTGCCATTGGCTGTATGTTGTTTGGTGGGTTTCCCCTGCTGTCCCTGGGACTCCTAGGTCATCGGTCAGCACAATGATCATGGTTTGTGTGTCCCATTGCTGCCATGGTATGGTATCTGTTCACCTCACATCTACAGTCTCCACAGGGTATCTGCATTTGTGTGCCCATTGGTGCAAATATGTGGGTCTGCATTCTGATGGTCACTTCTGTCATTGTGTCATTGATGAATGTTGACAGTGTCAGCCCCCATGGGTGTTGTTTGTCTGCACATGGCCAAAGGTATGTCTTATTTGCACTGCAGTATTTGCCTCCCCCAATCTATGTTGCAATGGGACACATGCACTACTTTGCCACTGATGTGTTTTATGTTCTGTGACCAGGAATCATCCATGCAGTTTGGCTGTTGCAGCTTTTTCTTTGTCAACACTTGCATTTTGGTCACAGTGATGATGGGGGTTTGGACCCCATTGCCACAATGTTCAAAATGTGCTTCAGCTATGGACCCCACACTTACCTTTTGGTCACTGTGATGATGGGGGTTTAGACCCCATTGCCACAATGTTCTGAATGTGCTTCAGCTATGGGCCCCCACACTTACCTTTTGGTCACTGTGATGATGGGGGTTTGGACCCCATTGCCACAATGTTCATAATGTGCTTCAGCTATGGACCCCACACTTACCTTTTGGTCACTGTGATGATGGGGGTTTAGACCCCATTGCCACAATGTTCTGAATGTGCTTCAGCTATGGGACCCACACTTACATTTTGCTCACTGTGATGATGGGGGTTTGGACCCCATTGCCAGAATGTTCAAGATGTGCTTCAGCTATGGACCCCACACTTACATTTTGGTCACTGTGATGATGGGGTTTTGGACCCCATTGCCACAATGGTCATGGCCTGCTTGCATTGTGGGGGCCACACACATATATGTGTGGCACATGTGATAGGGGGTCACATTGTATGTTCAAAGTCATGTTCAGTGTTGTAGGCATTTGACACAGTCTACACATGCTTGTCATGGTGTTGGGGGGATGTCTTTTTCTTGCATTCCCTAGGTTGTGGTGTGCTGGTTGTGTCATGCATTGTCCATCCTATGAGTGGGGGTGGTGTTGGTGGTAGGCATCCAGCCCCCATGGGTAGAGGTGGTAGTAGTGACAGGCATCCAGCCCCCCATGGGTAGAGGTGGTAGTAGTGGTAGGCATCTGGCACCCCTGGGTAAGGGTGGTAGTAGTGGTAGGCTTCTGGCACCCCCTGGGTAAGGGTGGTAGTAGTGGTAGGCATCTGGCACCCCCTGGGTAAGGGTGGTAGTAGTGGTAGGCATCTGGCACCCCTGGGTACGGGTGGTAGTAGTGGTAGGCATCTGGCACCCCCTGGGTAAGGGTGGTAGTAGTGGTAGGCATCTGGCACCCCTGGGTAAGGGTGGTAGTAGTGACAGGCATCCAGCCCCCATGGGTAGAGGTGGTAGTAGTGGTAGGCATCTGGCACCCCCTGGGTAAGGGTGGTAGTAGTGGTAGGCATCTGGCACCCCCTGGGTAAGGTGGTAGTAGTGACAGGCATCTAGCCCCCCATGGGTAGAGGTGGTAGTAGTGGTAGGCATCCAGCCCCCCATGGGTAGAGGTGGTAGTAGTGGTAGGCATCTGGCACACCCTAGGTAAGGGTGGTAGTAGTGGTAGGCATCTGGCACCCCCTGGGTAAGGGTGGTAGTAGTGACAGGCATCCAGCCCCCCATGGGTAGAGGTGGTAGTGGTGGTAGGCATCTGGCACCCCCTGGGTAAGGGTGGTAGTAGTGGTAGGCATCTGGCACCCCCTGGGTGAGGGTGGTAGTAGTGTTAGGCTTCTGGCACCCCCTGGGTAAGGGTGGTAGTAGTGGTAGGCATCTGGCACCCCCTGGTCAAGGGTGGTAGTAGTGTTAGGCTTCCGGCACCCCCTGGGTAAGGGTGGTAGTAGTGGTAGGCATCCGGCACCCCCTGGGTAAGGGTGGTAGTAGTGGTAGGCATCTGGCACCCCCTGGGTAAGGGTGGTAGTAGTGGTAGGCATCTGGCACCCCCTGAGTAAGGGTGGTAGTAGTGACAGGCATCCAGCCCCCATGGGTAGAGGTGGTAGTAGTGGCAGGCATCCAGCCCCCTTGGGTAGGGGTGGTAGTAGTGGTAGGCATACAGGCCCCTATGTGTATGTGTGGCATTGGTGAGGGCCATCCCGCCCCTATGGTGCTGCTGTTGCTGGTGTAGGTATTTCTGCATCCCTCTGTGTGTGATGTGTCGGGTACGTGTAGTTTGTTTTTGTTGTTGGTGTCTGACTTACCTTCTGCGCCGTACGCGTCCGTGCCTGTTCCGGTAATAGAGGTAGAATATTGGTAGGATCGGCACGAAGGGATTCATGGTTGGTTCGTCTCGTTCGTCTTTCTCTTTGCTTCGCCTCGTCCTCGTCACTGGCGTGTTCGTCTCGTAGCCGTGGATCGTGTTGTGGCGCGAATCGGAGCTTATGTGCGCCTCGACCGGATGCTTTGACGTGCCGTGCGTAGCGACGGGTTCGGCGCGTACGGGATGAGCATCGTACTTGTCCGGCCGGACGGGGCTGCATTTTTGCTTCCGTGCGGCTCGATTCTACGATTCCGGATCCGCCTCGGTCGGAGAACAGGACCTGTATTGGGTGAGTACGACTGGGTCGGGATTTGGGCAGTTGTGCGCATCGTACTTGCTCGTTCGGACGTATGTGCGAATCGGTCGGGAAACAGGCATTCGCCTGGATTTTTTCCCGACCGAATGGTATTAGGTGCGCCTCCGACCGGGATCGGAATCGACCCCTAAGTGTCTTTTAGCATATCACTGGCTCTAGGCCTGGTTAGTCAGAGTCAGTTACCACCAGTACCCGTCAGCAAAACATTGGGGGCACAGGATGACTTTGCAACAAGGCCTCTTTCTGCTCCTCTGTTGGTTCTTTGTGCACATCTCTTGCTTCTCTTTGCACCTTTCTTCGTCTTTCTGGACTTCTGTTGCCTCTTTCTGCATTTCTCTTGCTTCTTTCTGCGCCTTTCTTCCTCTTTCTGCACATGTCCTACCTCTGTAGGCATAGTTAGAAATTTGCATTTAAAAAACCTTTGAAATTCACTGAAAAAAACACATGTTTCAGGGACGTTATAGTTAGAAATTAGCATTTAAAAAACCTTTGAAATTCACTGAAAAAACCACAGGTTTCAGGGACGTTATAGTTAGAAATTAGCATTTAAAAAACCTTAGAAATTCACTGAAAAAACCACAGGTTTCAGGGACTTTATAGTTAGTTGGACATTTCACTCATACAAAACCAGAGAAATTCGGCTGTTATAGTTAGTTAAGCTAACTATAACTCGCGCACCCGCAATGCACTGCTGATGACGTCACATATTACATCATTCATGACATGGTCAGTGACATCACTGATGACATCACTGATGACATCTCAAATGACATCACTGATGACATCACTGATGAAATCATCCACGTGATAATCTGATGCACCTCCTCATACCCTAATATAACCTTTGATACATCCACTCTAAAATACAGACTACCATTTTCAAAACCATAGACACACCAATACCAGTTACTACATACCCACTCACTGATTAATAGGTCTACACACACATCCACTCATTCACCCATACAGTCACTCATACATGCAGTCACTCATCAATACAGCACTATCATATGCACTCACACACCTATACAGACACTCACACACTGCCACTTTCCCACAGAGTTACTCACACACCTAGTCAGTCATGCAAAGAATCATTTAGACTCCCATTTACTCAACTATACAGTTATACACACACCAACTCACGTATTCATACAGATAGTAACACATACTTACTCTCTTATACAATCACTGATACAAGCACACACTCATCCATACAGGCACTCTCACAATCACTCACTCTAACATATAGTCATTTATATACTCCAACACTCACATATACTGCCTTTCATATATGTAGTTACTCACACATGTACCACTGAGACATCCATTCACTCACCAGCACACCCATACACACACACACCCACCCATACAGCCCTTCACAGATGCACTCTTGAACCCATACACCCAGTGAATCACCTACTCACACAACTATGCACAGAGTCACACACCCCCCACCCACCCACACAGATACTCAGGCACCCATACAGATACTCAGACAACCAATCAATAACCCATATAGACACTCATGTAGCTACTCACCAACCCATGCCGCCGCTTACACACCAACTGACAGACTAATACAGACATTCACACAGTTAAGTCACTAACCCATGCATTCAGTAAGACACGATTAATCACTCACTTATACAGTCAGCCACGCACCTACTAAATCATCCATTCAGACACTTATACACCCACTCATTCTTCAATACACCTTGGCATATATATATATATATATAAAACATATTTAAACTTTACAGAAACACACAGTCACTGGATGATGTCATCACTGATGTCATCAGTGATGTCATTTGAGATGTCATCAGTGATGTCATCAGTGATGTCACTGACCATGTCATGAATGATGTAATATGTGACGTCATCAGCAGTGCATTGCGGGGGCGCGAGTTATAGTTAGCTTAACTAACTATAACAGCCGAATTTCTCTGGTTTTGTACGAGTGAAATGTCCAACTAACTATAACGCCCCTGAAACCTGTGGTTTTTTCAGTGAATTTCTAAGGTTTTTTAAATGCTAATTTCTAACTATAACGTTCCTGAAACCTGTGGTTTTTTCAGTGAATATATATATATATATATATATATATATATCGATTGATATGTATGTTTTCTTTATGTATTCCATCACAGTGATATTAATGGAGCCACAGACTACACATATATTTATTTTCCTTTACAGGTAGATGCTGTTTGATGTCATAGTTTAGTTTACGTATTATGGGAGGACATGTTTTGTGATATACTGGATTCAAGGTACTTATGTTTTCCTGGTGTGTCTTTTCAGGTCTCCCTCCCTGCTGCTCCCTTCCTATCCTTCCCTCATTTGATCATCCCACTGACCTGTGCTATCACAGCAATTCTGGCTTGGGAATATCAAGCGGTGGATCATTCTGAGCAACAAACCGACCCTGAGGATAACCCACTCTGACAAGGGCCCAAGTATAGCCCCCATAGTTCAATTGTACCTTCCTGGTAACATCTATGTACTTAAAGAGTGCTACTGATATCTCCGGGTACTTCTCACAGTATACACTCACATAAATGAGGAATGCTGCAGTCAAGTTCTCTATTGTAACCAGCACCCTCAACCATTTCAACAACTCTAACTCTTCCTTCTCTGAATCTTTTGTGCACCTCAGTTCCCTATGGAGGAGTTTCAGTATTTCAATGTGCTATCCCTTCCAAATCCTCTCTTAAGCAGACTGCATGAGCTGGGCCCCAAATGGCTTGATCGTTCTCTTGTAAGGTAGCTTTTTGAACTTCACCTCTTTGCTCTCCAGCTTACTACCTGAGTTTGTTTTTGTGTCGCTTTTCTGGTCCCCCAAGACCCTGTACCTACTCCTGTGTCAGTGACCTTACCCGCTGTACTTGACTGTGCTATGTTCCCGTTCCCTTGCTCTTTGACCCCCTGCTTACTCGCCCCGTGTTTCAGTATCGCTTTATCCGTACACACCGTGTGGTCCTCTGGACCAACACCGGTGTCCCGCACATGAAAGGATTTCCGACCCAAGAATCATTATCCTCCCAGTCGGGTTGTGCTAGAATGGCCACTTTGGAAGATGTGTTGGCGGTCCTAGCGGACATCCAGGCGGAAGTAGCTGCATCTCACAACGAAACCGCTGAATTGAAGGCAAGGGTCGAACGCATACAAAGGAACCCCTTTGATGTGGGTAGCCCCTCCATGATGCCTAGAAGTTCGGTTGTAGTGGAAATGCCTATCACTATACCGCTAGCTACTCCTGAGAGATACCATGGCGAATCAGACAAGGTACAGCTCTTCCTAACTCAGATTTTGCTGCATTTTTCCTGTAGACAAAAGTCATTTCCAACCAATCAAGCCAGAGCAGCTTTCCTCATCTCATATTTAGCAGGCGATGCTGCGCAGTGGGCAGTACCATTAGTGAGCAGAGATGACCCATTGCTATATGATTGGGAGGCGTTAAGAGTAGAGTTCGTGAAAGTGTTTGACAGACGTTCAGAATCCTTCACCACAGATAGGGAATTATTTGAGCTAAAGCAGGGAAATAAGGATCTGTTGGTATACCTCAACGCCTTTCGGAGATTGGTCGCGGAAACCAAATGGCCAGAGGTCAAACAAGCTGCGCTATTCCATCAGGGTCTTCGTGAGGAACTAAAGGATGTGATTACTCAAATCGATCCTCAACCTACCTCCTGCGAGGATCCTATTAGCCTAGTATTGCGGCTGGATCACAGACTCAATGAGCGCAAAGGGGACCATAGATGGAAAGAGAGACCAATGACTAGGTTTGACCGTCCCAGATTAGCAGAACATCACACTACCTCTGTACCCGAGCCCATGGACATTGGAACCGTGCAAGCAGCACTATCGCCAACCGAGAAAGAAACTTGTTGTAAACAAGGCCTGTGTTTATACTGTGGACAGAAAGGACACTTCGTCAAGGAGTGTTCAGTAAAACCAAAGACCAATCGCTTGCGTAGCAGTAGGACAGTGACTGCATCAATGGACAAACCTTCGGAAAACTAACACGCTCGAAGAAAAAAGAAGGGGTTTCTTCGAGTCAGTCATGCCTCCCTCTTTACACAATGGGAACTCTCCTCTGCAAGGACATTTGTTAATAGATCTTAGCTTACGAATACAATTTGAATGGATACAAGTACCTTCCATGATTGATTCTGGAGCCACAAGCATTTTCATGGATATAAAGAAGGCACAACGCTGTGGCATACAGTTAATACCCAAGGAAGTACCTGAAGTTGTGTACGCAGTAGACGGAAGACAACTCGACACCGGACCTATAGGATACCTCTCAGAGAATATGGAGGTGAGGTATGGCCGCTCTCACACGGAGACTATTGAGTTTAATATCATTCAGGCTCCACAATATGGCATTATTCCCGGACTACCTTGGTTGCAGAAACATAATCCTGTAATCAATTGGGTGACCAGAAGAGTACTCATGAATTCATCTTATTGTCTAGAGCACTGTCTGAGGAGACCAGAAGGGCCCGCTATGGCATTGGCATCCGGTTTGTGTGTAGCAACTGCAGCCGAGAAGAATATTCAATTACCAGTACTCTGCCAAGAATTTGCTGAGGTGTTTAATGACATCCAAGCAGAAGTACTACCACCACATAGACAGTATGATTGTCAAATCGATTTGATTCCTGGATCCGTGGTACCTAGTGGTAGAATATACGCACTAACGGAGCCTGAAAACCAACACCTCAGAGAATATTTGGACAAACATCTGGAGATAGGGTTTATTCGTCCATCGAGGTCTCCGGCCGCCTCTCCACTTTTTTTTATCCCGAAGGCTAATGGCGATCTCCGCGCCTGCATCGACTACAGGGCATTAAACAACATTACGGTTAAGAACCGATATCCTTTGCCCCTGATTCCGGTGTTGCTGGAACAAGTTAAGATTGCGGCGATATACACCAAACTAGATCTCAAGGGAGCCTATCACCTAGTGCGCATGAGAAGTGGAGATGAATGGAAAACAGCATTTAAGACCCATGATGTATTGTTTGAGTATTTGATCATGCCTTTTGGATTATGCAACGCCCCAGCAGCATTCCAATATTTCCTCAATGACGTTCTTCGTGAGATTCTGGACCACTATGTGATGGTGTATATAGATGATATCCTCATCTATTCGGAAGACGAGAGACTACACCAACAGCATGTAAAATCTGTGTTAAAGATACTCCAAAAGAACCGCCTGTTTTGCAAACTAAGCAAGTGTGAATTCCACGTACGCACTGTGGAGTTCCTAGGAGTCATGCTCACACCATCAGGACAGGAAATGGCAGAACGGAAGATCATTGCAGTGAAAGAGTGGCCACCACCACAAAACGTTCGAGACATCCAGTGTTTTCTTGGATTTGCAATTTTGTTTTGCAGGTTTATCAATCAGTTTTCCAAAATGGTTACGCCTATCACCAAGTGGCTAAAAAAACTACATGATTCGAGTGGAATCAAGAAGCAGAAGGGGCTTTCAGGGCCTTAAAAGATGCTTTCGTTTCGGCTCGTGTCCTAACACACCCTGATCCAGAAAATCCGTACATAGTTGAAGCAGACGCATCGTACGATGCGTTAGGAGCAGTGTTGTCTCAAAGACACCCTTCTAGTGGACAACTACATCCTGTAGCGTATATGTCCAGAAAACTAAAAGATGTTGAAAGAAACTACACAATCTCAGAAAAAGAACTCTTGGCTATTAAGGAAGCCTTTCTGGAATGGAGACACTTTTTATTGGGTGCTAAACATGTTGTCACTGTGTTCACTGACAGCAGCCTGACATTTAACCTCCCGACAACTACGGTGGATGCTGTTCTTTTCAGAATTTCACTTTATCATTACTTACAGACCTGGTAGTGAAAACAAAAAAGCGGATGCTCTCACTAGACAGTCTACCATTAAAGGACAGGAAGAGATTCAGGAATGTCCCATCATTGACCCCACAAAGGTGCTGTGTGTTATACAACCAGATATGTTCCTCAAGGAAGTGAGCAGAGGGGCTAACACCTTTACATGGAGAAACTGGCTAAAGAGACATACTGAATGGAAATTGAAAAAAGGTATCCCTATGAACGGAAACCGTATTTTGATACCTACAGAACCATTGCGAAAGAAAGTCTTTCACTGGTGTCATGAACTACCACTTGCGGGACAGAACGGAGTAGAAAAGACCCTGGAAAGGATTATACGGCAATTCTGGTGGCCATCCATTCGAAGTGACATTAAACAATGGATAAAGTCGTGCGAAATCTGTGCTAAAATGAAAATAGATCACCAAAGACCACAAGGTCTGCTACAGCCCCTTCCAACACCTGTCACTCCGTGGGAAAACATATCACCTGACTTTGTTGTTGGGCTGCCTAAAGATAAAGGTTTTACTGTAATCCTTGTAGTCATAGATTACTTAACGAAGATGGGACACTTTATAGCTTGCAAACAAATACCCACTGCAGGTCAGTTAGCTCAGCTACTCATGGTGCACATAGTACAGCTCCACGGATTACCAAGGTCTATTGTGTCTGATCGTGGAACCAATTCACCGCTCAATTTTGGAAAGTGTGGTGCTCTTCCCTACACATAACAACTGCCTTGTCTACAAGTTTTCACCCACAAACAGATGGACAGACAGAACGTCTCAACCAGACTCTGAAGCAATATTTGTGTTGCTGAGTTGATAATAGCACGGAAGCTTGGGTGGATTATCTGTGGTTAGCTGAAATCGCCTACAATAGCGCCACCCACAGTTCCACACATGTATCTCCTTTTTATAGCACCTATGGTCATCACCCTAGATTCTTACCCTTTATCCATCCTACTGAGATTACCAAGGTACCAGAAGTAGCAAAAAGAGTGGTGCATATCTAGGAAACACTAGAGAACACACAAAAACATTTAAATTAAGCTAAAGTAAAAATACAAGATCGCTGCTGACAAACACAGAAGGCCAGGGCCATTGTACAAAAAGGGGGATTCAGTCTGGTTATCCACCAAGAACATTCGTTTTAGGAAACACAGATATATAGGACCGTACAAAATCAGCAAATGTATCAGTCCAGTGGCTATGAAATTGGCCGTACCTACTCACCTCCGGATCCACCCCGTTTTTCATGTCTCTCTTTTAAAGCCATCATTCGTATCTGTGCAAAAAGTACCTCTACCTGTTGTGATCAATGGTGACATGGAATATGAGGCACGGGGTATCATCGACGCAAAACTTAGGAGAGGTAAACTATGGTATCTGGTGGCTTGAAAAGGGTTTGGGCCAGAGGAGAACTCCTGGGTACCCGCGTCTGGGGTTCATGCTCCTAGGTTAGTGGCTACTTTTCACAAAAAATACCTGCTAAAACCTGGACCCCTTGCGCGCTCTCGTTATGGGGGAGGATGCACTGTAATGAGTGCACTGATTCGAGCACGCTACGTCGACACTCTGGATTAAGCACAACTGCATGGGACTACGGTTCCCATGATCCTTTGCGAACCGACGCACTGCGTGAAAGCAGAACTGTCTATGACTTCGAAGACAGACCGCGTCGCAGAGTCGTAAATTCAATTATCAGAGGTCTCGCAGGCATATGGACATATTTCTGCTGGTCGGGTAAGGGTGTTCTGCACCGCTTATTTTCCCTGCATAGTATTGCGGTAAAGCCGGTCTTTCTTCCGTTGGCGAGCGTATCTGCTCATGCGGAAGGAAAGACAATCGTAGTTTCTCTTTCTACTCGGTGTTGTCTTCAAGCACTGGGATTCCACCCGTTGGCGAGTTACAGTCCGGTGACTCTTGCGGTGGGAATATTGTTCCTTGTTTCCTTATACGTACATTTATCAGCACTGGGATTCCCACCGTTGGCGAGCTATGGTCTTGTGGCTCTTGCAGTGGGATTATTATCGTTTTTGTGTGTACAGCGTTGGATGAGTAAGCCTGCCATTACTCTCACTTACTACGGAGACGTCAATGGTGATGTGATAACCATTGCTCCTTGTGACAATTATTGAAAAGTCTTGTCCTAAGCAAAAAACTCCATTGCTATCCATTTTTATTTTATTGGAAAATATACTGCCTCTCCTTGAAAAGATATTCATTGCATACTATGTCTTTGGCTCTCTTAACAGCGGTGTAGTAAGAGCGGTATGGGACTACGCTCATCCCCTGTGATGTCTAGTGGAGTCTACGACTGGTAGGTTTCCAGAAGTACATGTATTGGTTGTTTTTGGTCACGGTAAATTGGGTATAGATTTATATATATATATATATCGATTGATATGTATGTTCTTTATGTATTCCATCACAGTGATATTAATGGAGTGCAGGAGTTTCCACACAGGAACCACATACTACACATATGTTTATTTTCCTTTACAGGTAGATGGTGTTTGATGTTGTAGTTTAGTTTACGTATTATGGGAGGACATGTTTTGTGATATACTGGATTCAAGGTATTTATGTTTTTCTGGTGTGTCTTTCCAGGTCTCCCTCCCTGCTGTTCCCTTCCTATCCTTCCCTCACTTGATCATCCCACTGACCTGTGCTAACCCAGCAATTCTGGCTTGGGAATATCAAGAGGTGGATCATTCTGAGCAACAAACCAACCCTGAGGATAACACACTCTGACAAGGGCCCAAGCATAGCCCCCATAGTTCAACTGCACCTTCCTGATAACATCTATGTACTTAAAGAGTGCTACTGATATCTCCGGGTACTTCTCACAGTATACACTCGCATAAATGAGGAATGCTGCAGTCGAGATCTCTATTGTAACCAGCACCCTCAGCCATTTCAACCACTCTAACTCTTCCTTCTCAGAACCTTCCTTGCACCTCAGTTCCCTATGGAGGAGTTTCATTATTTCAACGTACTACCCCTTCCAAATCCTCTCTTAAGCGGACTGCATGAGCTGGGCTTGATCATTCTCATGTAAGGTAGCTTTTTGAACTTCACCTCTTTGCTCTCCAGCTTATTACCTGAGTTTGTTTTTGTGTTGCTTTTCTGGTCCCCCAAGACCCTGTACCTACTCCTGTGTCAGTGACCTTACCCGCTGTACTTGACTGTGCTATGTTCCCGTTCCCTTGCTCTTTGACCGCCTGCTTACTCTCCCTGTGTTTCAGTATGGCTTTATCCGTGCACACCGTGTGGTCCTCTGGACCAACACCGGTGTCCCGCACATATCGACCTTTCCTTAAGCGGGCCTCCCCGCTGTCTTGAGGCTCAATAGCCTCGACCCCCAATGGACACCATTCTTGCGTGGGCCTCCCCGCTTTTTCAGAGCTCATTAACGCCAACACCCTAAACACTAATCTAGGCATGTGCGGCCCATATTTCCGCATCTTACCAGGCGCCAAGGTTGGTGCCTGCTCAGGGGCCCTCCGCTTCACCAACGTCTGCTGCCGCCAGGTCCCATCCTCATGGGTGCTGCTGGGCCCGTGGATCCTGAAACACACTAGGCAAAGATGGGTTAGAAGACCCTCCCCGACTCACATTCCTGCCACCAGTTTAAGACTTCTGCCTGTCCTTCATTATCATCCCTCAGTCCCCCTTACTCCAGACTTTCTTCTTCATAATCAAGCATTGACTGCTCGATCTGCGCCCCTAGATCTCTCAGTGCACGGCTGTCTATCCGCTCCTGAAAGGGCTCATTCACATGCAAAGTATGGTCACATGTTAACCTACCAGGGGGGCCGTACCTTGCCCTCCCCACGTTTCCAGCGATGCAGGGCACATAGTCCCGTATTCTGTCCTGGCGAAGTATGCTCCAAATCCTTCCGCCCGTTGCACCGCCGAGGTCACACCAGACCATCTTATGGACGTGATCTTGACATCCCTCGACCAATTCCAGCTTTCCACCCTGGGCCACGCTGTCTCTTCTCCTCAGGGACAATGAGCTGCACGTAGCTCTCCCGAGTCTGCCCCCCTCCAGACCTTGCGCTGACCTGCAAGACAGAAGCATGGTCTGGTGTGCTGGTAAAAATGTCCCCACTGTCTTCCTTCCCAACCCTACACTCACCCCACTATCTTATAGGTCCCCTACATTCAGGGATAAACCCAAACTTGATGTTAACCTGGCCTCCTCTGCTGCCGATCCACCCTCCGCTGACCCCTGCCCCGCCCCAATTTGAACTGCCCTCCCATACACCATGCCCTGGGGCTTCACTGCCATGGTGCTGGCTGTACTCCCCAATCTAGGCCTCCCAGCCTCCTGACAACCCTCCTCCTGTCCCTCCCCTACCCCTCACTCCAATCCAGGCTATCTACTGTCACTAAAGGACGTGGCAGGCCTAATGGTAGAGGACCTTCTCTTGTCATTTCCCCATGAGGCCCCTTAGGGCCCCCAATTGACCGCTATTGTCCTTCATGTCTAATATAGCCCTGGCTCCTATAGGTGTGCTGTCCAACCATGTGTCCCTGCCCCAGTCGATCCTGTTAAGGCCTCTATCTTGCGGGGGCTCCAGCTCCTCTGCCTGTCTCCAATCCCTTGACTCAGCCTCTTCCATCATCAAATTGATCAAATACCTCTCTAAAATCCACCTGCGGCTGAGCTGGAACCGCCTCCACGCTCCTACGCAATTTCTGTATTCTCTACTTCAGGCCCCCCTCCCCATTGCGGTGTTCTCCAGCAATCCCAGTCGGCCAGCATCACACCCTCTCAAGGCCCCCACCCTCCCCCTCCCTCTATGCTAGACAGCACACTCGTCCGCAGAAGCCCCGTCCACATTCCTAAACGGTGAGGCCTCACTCAGGCTCAGGGAGGCCTCACTTGCCTGCCTGTTTTTAGGTCTTGCCTGGCGTTAGCAGCGCGCATGCAATGCTCTCGCCATGCGAGGGCTTCTTGGAATCGATACGGTTCCAGAAGCCGTGTCTGAGCTCCGCCTGCAATTTTGATTGGTACGCGTCGTTTTGCGTAATGCATTATGTTAAACACAGTGTGATGATTACACCTGAGGCATTTTAATCCCTCCTGGTTGCCACCCTGTCCGTTTTTGGCCCCGCCCCCCCAGGATTGGATCTTTTACTTGTGGTGGGAGACAGTGTCTCTTAGATAGCCGCTAAGCATTTTTTTTTCCTATTACCGCGTTTAACTTCAACAATGGCTGACGCGTCTTTCATTTCTCTGGTTTATATTGCGCGTACTTTGCCCGAGGACAGCGCGATGTAAACAAGCGTCTGCAATGCGCGAGAGCTTGTCTAAAGCAAGGCTGACACTAGAACTTTATTTACTATTGCCTCGCAAACCAAAGTCGAGAGGACGGGTGTAAGTAAAAACAAATCACGAGACAACCGGCTCTGCAGTTTGTTTTTATACAGCGCGTACTTTGCCCGAGAACATTAGAGCGCTTTAGCAGAGAGACAGATTGCGTTACATGTTGTTTAAGTTTTTAAATTCTCCAGAGGTAAATAAAGCGAGCCCCATTTAAGTAGGCACAAGAGATGCATTATTTACTGAGATATTACACTGTTGTAGTAAGTATCACATCAAGTGAATAGCCCAACAACCATTTCCGCTTCTTCTACTGCTCCACCATGGCGCGTCATCGCCTCTGTTCGGCCAGAGTCTCGACAGGCCAGGACTGGCTGAGCACGTTTCACTGATACAAGGGACGGGCGGCATCAGAGGGCGCAAGGTTCCCAATCACGCGCTGGCAGCCTTGTCTTCACTTTTCATTTTCGTTTCTGATACTTGTCCTACATTTAATACAAGGACTGCGAGAGCCGGAATGAAATAAAAACAAAAAAACAGGGCTAGTTTTGGTATTCATCGGAAAACTTGAGATCTCAGATAATGATAAAGCGTACTTTACGCACAGTCTGGGTTGCCAGATGAGTCTGTGGAGAGCAATCCCTTGGTTTGGTTTCCTGTTCCAGCTCGCCGATTGTTAGCCCAACTACTCAGACTACAACTCCCAGAATGCACCAAATTAGTTGAATACAATATCACAAGCCTGAGAATAACAGTAAATCCATGTATATAGCGTTTCACACTCCCGAGAACACGCTGTAGCGCTTTCAATGGACAGGAGTAGGAGCATTTTATGATGTCTGAGTGGAGTGCGCTGTCCCAGTTGGGTAAGAAAATTCCGACTTCATAAGCGTCATTACCCTTGGCATGAATATTACGGAAAGGCACATCAACTAATTGAACTGTATTTCAGAATCAAGGAAAAGTTAGCCCTCCATAAGTGCCAGCTTGAAGCACAGATGTGGTGCACTGTCAGCCAGCTGCACAGAGTCTACAGTATGTACCGCTTTATAGACGGAAACAAATAAATGTTTCTTATTTGTCTTACTCAACAAACGGTATGCTGAGTTTGTGGGGGGGGCGTTTAGGGAAATAATCTTGTCACCTTCGATTTATACAGCATTGGTGCATAGGGATGGCAAAACGTGCTTCACTGCAGAATGACAACACACACATATCATACCTTGTTCCCACATCTGTTTTCCTATGTGAGATAACGTATGATAAAGGCAATTAATTGCTTCTGCCGTAGGAGAAAGTGCCCTGCGAACAAGGAGCACTGTCTATTTTTAGCTGCATAAAAAACACAGTTGGTGTTCTTTTTGTCAGACTCCTGCAAATTGGGTCTAAGCTAAACCATGAAAACCGATCACATTTGAATGCCTGCGTTTCAGTGGAGTGTGTCTAAGACCAGGAAAGTAAGAGAGCCCCTCTGAACATTACCATTAAAAATGCAATAGGTCTCGCCTTTCATTAAGTTAAAGCCATTTGCTTTGCTATACAATACCATTAGCTAAGCAAATGGCTTTAACTTAATCAAAGGCGTTACCTATTGCATTTTCAATGCTTGTTTCTTGAGATGTGTGGCCCCAACGCTCGGGCTGCTCTCCACTTCCCCTAATGTTAATGTTAATGTTAATTGTAGCTTATAAAGCGCAAAATCACCGTCAGGTCTCTAAGCGCTGTGAGAGAGAGCCCTACCCTAGCGCATGGTGGGGAGAAGATAGATTAAGTTGTGCCCCAGGCTTCCACAAAAAGGAGTGTTTTTAACTTTTTCCTAAATGGGAGGAGGGCATGTTCTTTACGCAGATTCTCCGGCAGCTTGTTCCATAGCTGAGGAATAGAGGTTGAGAATGCTCCTCCATACATCAATCCATCCATCCATCCATGTGTCCAGTCACTCACTTATTCATTCATACACACTCACCTTTATTAATTCTTGTGCATACGTCCTGCATTCAGTGATTCACCCGTTTATACAAACCCCTACAAACAGGCATGCAAATTCCCCCATCAATCAGTAAGCACTTTCATTAATAAAAACCAAATCATTGTCATCTTCTTTAATCCAGTCGAAGATGCATCACACTGCTCTCAAAAATGGGTATCATTTCTTGAATTTTAAATGTATGGGCTTGCAAGACTTTTTCTTTTGCAGCAAGCTTCGCCTTTGGAATTAAATACATTTTCAGTGATCCATCTGTGAACCCCTTCACTTCAATATCTGTATGAAGTCACTCCTCATTATGAACTCCCCTAGTTTTTAATTATAATTTTATGGAGAATGTACAAGATGCACCAAGAATCACTAGCGTATATCATTCATTGTTATCTACCTTTGTACCCGAGCGCACACTTCTAGCGTCCTGTTTCGTGCATTCCCATATGGCACTTCTAAGGCCCCCATACTGTTGTTGCAGTGATCAACTTCTTCAACAAAGAGGGGAACCAGTCTCCTTATCTCTATGTTGTGCAGCATGTAGCACAGTACAAACAGCTGACACACCTTCTCTGGGAGGTGCTGTCCTTTGACCTCATTTCCTATAACTCATCATACCTCACCTCCCTTTCTTGTGATGTAGCTTTATCTCGTCAACCTTTACATTATTACCCACCGTATTGGTAATCCTATATTAAGGTAAGGCTCATGGTGAGGGTAAGCAATGAAATGAGGGTTAGGGTAAGGTAAGAGTAAGGAGTAAGGACAAAAGGGTGAAATTTTGTATTGTACCTCTGCAGGAATTCCATGAATACTATACCTGCTCTCCTTGCCTCACCTGGTTCCTATACATCACCTAGAGATGAGAGGAGAGCAATAGATCTAAAGGGGAGAAGGGGGAATCAGGAAGAGAAAGTATCGCTGGCAGGTAGCAGTCTCCCTTTTACTTCAAACACATCAGTATAGATTAGTTCTTGGCTGACCGTCAACAATTTGGTCTCGTAATAAAGCACACTACTAGGATTTTATGTTGAAAACTATCAATTCAAGTGTAATGTATGCATGGACTGTATGCCTGGACTATTTGTGCCTTCTTCTTAGCCACTGGTTCTCTCTATCTGATAGACTTTGCCACCTGATCAGACAAAAAAATATACTAACATCTCAGGCCTCTGACTGCGTTAGCTTGTGCAAATAATTACATTAAAACGCCCATCCCAAAAAAGGCTATGTGGATTTATACATAAGTCCCAAAAAGGTCTATGTCAGAATCCCTTTCAGAGGGCCATGTGGCATGCAGGAGCTACTGGGCCCAACCATGGTGGTTGTGGCGCTTGTCATTACAAGGATTGACTATTGTAATGCCTTGTATATGAGCACCCAGAAGTATCTGGTGGAAAAACTTCAATCTCTTCAAAACACAGCTGCAAGACTGCTTTTGAAAATTCCTAAGTTCACCCCTATTTCTCAATCCTTGCAGAGCCTTCATTGGCTACCAGTCAGGGATAGGATTCATTTTTCTGGCACTCACCTGGCCGGGTATTTAGATTAAGCTCAACCAGACTGGTAATTGTTCCCAGAATAAATAAAGCAAGATAGGGCGGCAGGAGTTTCTCCTTTTGTGCTAGCAAACTCTGGAAAGATAAACCTGCGTTCTCAATCCAATCTGTTGCAATTTAGGAAATGCTAAAAACTTGCCTTTTCTGATAGACCTATAACTAATTTCATCCAGTGCGTCCTAATCTCTGGTGGGTCTTCTTGGTTGAATGCCAGCACCAAGACACCTTCAAGTAAACGCGTGCTATATAAAACATTACATTACATTGAGGCCTTTTACTCCTGATGTCCCAGGGCCCGACCTTCTATGGATCCCGCTGAACTGGGCCAAGTACCCCTTCTCAGCGGTAGCTGTGGTCAAGCAGTCAAGGCTTCCTCAGGGGGGATGTAAATGCAGGTCAGTGAACAGGACTCATAATTCAAAGTGCCAACACTACAAAAAATAAATCAATGTCCAGCAAAATACTTGACTTTATAGGAAAAATTAGTATTTTATTGCTAATTCTACACATGCAAAGGAATACAACATTCAGAAGCAACAACACAGTCCCCATTGAGGTTGGGGGTTCTACTAGTTGTCAGGTAAATCCCCGTCCCATCCTTCTTTGTGTAACGTGTTATTCCCCATTCACTGGTGGCTGCATCCAGGGAATGCAAACTATAAGGCCATACTCAAGAGCTCTCCCTTTTGACCCTTGAGGAACTTAGTCAAAGGTGTCTACGGTGCTGCAGCACCATTAGCAGCAAGTTCCCCTTTGGCCCAGCTGGCCCATTTCACTTCTTACCTGCTCTTTCAGCACAAGAAAGTTCAGCAATGCAGTGGGTGCCTTCAAGTGCACACCCGCAAGTCCTGCACAGTTTAGAGAGATCAGGCTACTCATGGCCCAAGCTGCATCATCCAACAGCACAGGCTCTCTCTCCTGAACGTCGCTGCTGGAGGCCTCCCAGATATCGGAGCAGCTCCCAAAGATGCAGTAAGTTGACTTCGCTTAACGGGGAGGAGAGAATCTTTTCCTTAGCTTCCAACTGGAGCCAGCGAGGGTGTGACACCATCCACAGCATCTCCGCAGTCCTTAGTGGTGAGTCAGGGGCAACTCCCTTGCAGTGCAGGTCCATCCTGTGGATCGTAGACTCAGTCTCTCTTTCGGGTGGCAGCCAGGAGTTTTGCCACAATCCAGAGTTATCCGGGCGCAGGCTGTCCCAGCACACGTGCACCAGCCCAGATAGTCACAAGTCTTGGCACTCCTTGAAGTGGTAACTTTACTGGTGGCTCCCTCTGGGGTACGGGGTCTCCACAGTGCGGCAGTACAGTTGTAGCAAGACCCACTCGGCACTCAGCACATGTCTCAGTCTACTGTGGCCCTCTCCTGGCATACAAGGATCGGCAAAAACAATCTTGTACATGGGGACGGCCCGATCAGTACTCAGCTGAATCCACACACCTCACACAGGGAGTTCTCATGGTAGGGCTCCCCACTGGACCTTTCTACCTCCAATGCTCTCTTCTTTCTCACAGGGCATACTGATATTGGCATGCAGGCAGCCACTGGTGCTGCAGGCTCTGGGGCAGGTGGTCTTGGTTTCCGTGGGTGATGCCCCATCACCCAGCAGGGATACTATCAGTCCTTCGCCCCCAGTCCTGGTTAGAGGCAGAAGTCTTGCAGAGCTCCCCTTCTTACACAGCCCATCTGACTGCTTAGCAGATGACCAATCTTGGGGGACTCTAGCTCCCCTACTTATAGTCCTTTTCCAGACATCAAATGTGATTTAGAGTCTGGGTCTTTGAAGTTTTATGTTGGGGTTCTGCTTCTTTTGAAGTGGGCACTTCTCCTTTTTCATCTTCCTTCATGAAAGATGTCTGTCACAGCAGTCAGGACTCCGAAGCTGATTGTCCACAACACAATTCATGGGAGTGACCAGAGTTCACACCTAGATGTCAGCCACAGTGATATGTGCATCAAACGGTTAATCCTAGGCCCCCAGCCCTACTCTTTATGATTCTCTTATCAGCCCCATCTCCCTTCCTGAGATGTGTCCAGGCCCCTTCCTTGTGATCTATCACTGAATCAAAGAGCAGTCTTTTGAACTGTAACAGGAGTCTCTTCCTTTTCCCTCCAGTGTGGGCTCACAAAACTCACATGAATGCAGCAATACACAAATCTGGCTGGGGCGATTCCTCTCCTCCTCATGTCTTTACCAGGCAGGCCTGGGCTTGCCAAAATGGAACCCAGGGTCCTCCATACAATGCAGGCACACTCACTCAGTGTACTTTAACGGCACACTTTCAGTCCAGCACTGTTCTTCCATGCATTATACCCTTCCATGTACCCATGTATCCAGCATACATACTCAGTCTGCGTGGACTGTTCAGTACTAAAGCTTTTCTATATTTAACCAAGGTGTGCTCTTTACAAGCACACACACTCCAAGAACACACACTCATTATGTGCACACTATGCAACACTTGACCCTTCTTATTGTACTCCACGCAAGCACAGATACACTCAGCACATGCTTTATCCACGCATGCACTGAGCATCACTACACCTCTCATGTAATGTATTCCTCTCGGCATACCTACACCTAGTGCATGTACTAACCACACATGCACCGCGCCATCCTTGTTCTGTACCCTTCCCAGGCACACATACAACTAACACAGAGTCACTACTTGTGCTCTGCGCAGCACTCCACAACTTACCTGATGTAGGCCAAGGGTGAGTTAAGCACACAGCAGCGGAACGTTTGAAAATGTGAGTGAGCCTGTAGGCCTCACTTCAGTGACACAGGGTAAAAAGGTCCTGTTGGCTACTACTGATCACTACACGGTATGCTGCCACCACTGCACTTGTGCTGCTTAACTCCTGGTGAAGGCGGTAGCCTTCCACCACTACAAGGGTAGTGCTTTGGGCACCCCTCCCGGTCCAACAAGACCGCAATCCATGAGACAGGCCTACATCATGGTGCACACATATGATCCATGTTTCCCTATGACAAAAAAAATCAGCATTAGGGATCCAGACAACAGTACAGTTGGGCACTCAGGGAAAGGGTACACATCTTTACCATGCAGAGGACTTTTCCATCCCAACAGTCCAAAAAGTCATTTATTTGCATAGCATACTAAAAAGCAATAGCAGGATATTGAAAAGCACACCTGCATTGAGTTCCATCTAAATAAGGGGGAAAAAAATCAATCATTTTTCCTAAGGGAACAGGTGAGATTCGGATTGATTCCGCTGCATCAACTGCAACCAAACAATACACAAGGTACCCTGGGGAAATCCCAAAAATCTAAGAAGACTCGTAGAGAAGCAGTCCAGTGTGGCTGCAGCAGACAGTCCTGAACAAGGCTTGGAGAAGCAAGGAACAATGCTAGGAACCTGCCGTAAGTACCTGGTACAATCTTAGCATTCTTGTGAGACTAGCACTCATGCCTCTCGAGACTTCGAGCATTTCTATGTTCATCTTCGGCACAATCTTCCAGCTGCATTAATGAGCATGTGGATGCTGGCTTCAGTTTCTATAAGGAATACAAATTAAAGTGCACAGCAGCAGGGGCAAGTCTTTGTTGTATTAGTGATCCATTCTGTGGGATATTTATGTTTAATATGTTCAGGAACTCCTTGGATCAGGAAGTTAGTTGTGCCTGCTAATCATGAAAATAGGTAAGACTTAAGGCAAGGGTTAGGTAAGCATAATGATTAATGTAAGGGAAATGGTAAGTTAAGGGCATGTTGACGGCATTGAGGCAGTGGCAATTTAGATTAACAATGTGGTGGTATTCCAGGCACATATCATAATTTAGGGAGAGATACAGCAGTGGTTGCTGAGGTCCTGTCATAGAACGCCAACAGACACATAAATAGCTAAATGTACTGTCCAGCGGAGCACAGTTGCTCTTTGTGTCATTTCTTGTTCAAGTGTGGTCAGCATTATGTTGTTTAAGTTTAAAGAGAAAGTTTATTCATATAAGACTAGCACAATCATGAAATTATTCATAAATACATCAATTAAGGAGGGAAGGAAACAATAAATAAGGAAAGGAAAGTGGGTGTATGCGCAAGTTGAATAAACAATACATATATAGATCTGATTATTAATAACAAATAAACAATAAGAATATGAGTTTAACACAATGTATAATAAACAAGAAAGATAATGCAATAAAACCTAGAAGTCAAGGAGGCTTAAATACATCTTGAGCAGTAGGTAGGGGTACAGATGAGGTTTTGGCAGAGTCGTCTAGGAACTGCGCAATCGGTAACCAAAGTTCTTGCAGTTTAAGGACAAGAGATACAGGTTGCATGTATGCAGTGTCTAATCTATGATATGACATATTGCATACCACCATGCTTTAGACAACAATTGTTTAGAGTATTTCCAATGTGCAGTAATTTGCTGAAAATAATTGCTATTAGGAGATCTACTATTTTTACATTAAACGAAACAGTAGCCCAAACATTAGAAGCACTTTCTAAGAAAACATTAGCAATAGAATAAGGAATGTTTGAGTGAAATATAACATTGATTTGGGCCCAAACTTGTAACCATAAATTGGGGAAATAGGGAAAGATAAATAGAAAATGCTTCAGGTTGGCGTGATGTGCCGAACATATCCTACATGTATCTGGGGTGTCCGAGTTGATCTTGTGGAGGAGAACAGGTGTTGTAAATAAACTATTATTTATATACAGAAAGGTGTTTGTGTTGTATTTGCTGCTCAGGAGGATTTCCTCATTTTGATCCAAATCTGTTGGCAGGTTAAAATAGGTAAGGTGATATGAAGGTCAGTTTCCCAAGCAGATTCCACACTAGATTTGGGTCGACCATTGGAGGTACGTTGAAGTATTGAGTAGATAGAAGAATCTTTATGGTTTGTATGTTATAGGTTAGTAAGGTCAATGGATGATGAAGTATTAAGAAGAGAGAGGGACTGAAAATGAGTGTATGATTGAGACACAATAGCTTATAGGTTGATTAATATTTTAGTGAAAAGTGGACAGTAAACCAAATAATATTTGGGCTTGTGTAAAAGATATAAAGGTGTCATTATTATATAATTGTTTGATCCAAATTAATCTCTTAGATCTCCAAATTGGCCAGTGAATGGATTTGTTGTTTAATTGTATGAACTGATTATGCCAAATGGTGGAATTCAAAAAGGAAATTCAGGTCCATGGGAGAGCATGGAACTACAGAAGCTAATATTTTACTGGTGTGTCGAATGATCAGGCTGAGTAACTTTTGAGGTTTTCGCATGAAAGTTATACGTTCGTGAAACGAGACTGGAGAAAGAAACTTGCACTCCAAATCAACCCAGAGTGGGGTGGGAAAGAAGGAAGATGTGATCCAATGTAGAGACTGTTTTAATAAGAAAGCTTTGTGATAGTTAGCAAAGTCCGGGAAATTTACTCCTCCTTCTGCTTTAGGACGCTTCAGTTTAAGTAAAGACATGCAGGGCTTTTATTGTTCCAAAGGAAGTGAGATAGAATTTAATATATTTTCTTATACGATTTGAGCGGAATATTTAAATGGATGTTGGATATAGTAAAGAGAATAATAGGGACTTACATCATTTTAATAGTATCTAACCGACCCCACCAAAATAAATTTAAGGGATGCCACCTATTTGTTAAAGGTGTAATCTTATGAATACAAGCATCTAAATTAAGAGAAATATAAAAATTAAGTGACTGAGTGAATTAAAAGCCAAGATACTCTATATGGTTGGCATTTAAAATTTGAAAAAGAAAAGTAGTGTTTAAAGGTAAACTTGTTTAAAGGTAGGATTTCACATTTGTCAGTATTTAATTTATATCCAGAAACTAAAGCATAGGATACAACCTCGGATGAAAAAGCTGAAAGAAAGGAATGAGGATTGGACATGAATAATAAGATATCATCCGTATATGCAGCTAGTTTAATTTGTTGAGTATTATATGAGAATCCATGAATAAGTGTGTTTTGTCTAATTTTAGATAAGAATGGTTCTAGAACTAAATTAAAAAGAAATGGAGAGAGAGAGGGACAGCCTTGTCATACACCTCTACTTTAGGTCAAATAAGCGGAGACAAGGCCATTAGTGCAAATGGCAGCGCAGGGAGATGAGTATAGGAAGGATATTAAGTTAATAATCTCAGGACCAAGGGGGCGGAGCTTGCTCGAGCCTAAGATGGCTGCTTAGTCAGAAAGCTCCGTCAAGCCATCGAACAATCCTTCATTGATCTGACAACAGTGCGGACCATTCGTCCCGATTTGAGCCGCCACCTGCCCCGGAGGGCACCGAGAGCGTTGTGTGCAGATTTGGACCCTCCCGAGCCACCAGCGAGCATTGCAGCAGGCACTGAATGCGGAGCTGTTGCCCTGGGCCGTGATCCCCGGGCTGGAGTGGTGGGCGCACGGCAGACCGGAGGGCAGCGGCCTGGCGGGGGACAACGCTACACACACCAGCGGTGTAGGCGGCGGCCGCGAGGCACACTACCACTGTGATAGCGGGAGAGCTGCGGTGTGCTGTGGTCCGCTGTGAGGCGTGAGCATGCTGAGGCCCGGAGAGACAGCGGGCACGGCCTCTGCTGTGGGGCGCCGAGCGCTGGGCCCTGAGGGGACTCGGACCTGTTGTGGAGTGTGGGTGTTGCCCCTAACGCTAGCCGCCGCCGAGATCGGGAGCGACATGCGGTGGTGCCCTGTGGTCTGCACTGATACCCCGGCTGGCAGCACACACGGAGGTACAAAGGCAGCCTAGGGAGGCGCTACGCAGACACTAGCGGCCATTTTGAAGCCCCAGGAGACGGAGGTGACTGTACGTCCCCGCAGAGCTATATAGCGGCAATTGCTGCCTAGCGGAGTGGTTTTTACGGCGGGCCTGCTCTGGTATGCTGCGGTGGACCACATATACCCTCACACCTGCTGGCACATGTGGCTGGCCGGTACAGGCTGGCAACCCGGTTCGTTTGGTGGCCTGAGTAGAGATCGCTGGATAGTACCGATAGCATTGGCGCAGAATTGAAGAGAGCGGCGGGAGGCTGTGGTCGATTACGCAGGCCCACGGAGCGGCCTGGTGAGTGGTGACTGCCTGCTTTGCACGCTGAGGGGGGCAGGCTTTGGGTCCACGTAGGAGTTCGCAATACTGCATTGAGTTGCGTACGGCCCGCTTTAGCTGCATAGGAAGTGGTGAAGTGAAGCTGCGACTGCTTGTTCACGCAGTTGTTGCGCTGACCGGTGGTGGACACTAAACTGCGGTGCCTATCCGTACTGTAGCTATATTCCCGGCGCTTCCCAGATTGAGCATTTGCCTGTGGAGGCTGGCCGACGCGGAGGAGAGACCTTAGGGTACGCTGGCTGCCTACACGTACTCGGCAATCTAGTCGGCGGACGCAAATCCCCTGTGGTCGCAACTGCCCAGTCACAATGGGCAGAGTGGACAAAACGCAGCCTAAACTCACCTTCGATCAACGGAAATCTAAAGTGAGGGAGAACGCCTCTGAAGAAGGAGATAATGCACAGGAACAGGCACAAGAGGTGGCGGACGGAGATATTCTCGGCATGCTTGCGGCTATGGAGAAAAACTTGCAGAGCAGCCTATCTATTCTCGGAACTAAACTAGACTCCCTCTCATACCGTATGGACAGAATGATTGAACGAATGGACAAGCCGGTAGAGAGGCTGGACATGGCCGAACGCAGGGTCACGGAGGTGGAAGAAGCCCAGACGGAAATGGACGCAGAACATAAACAAATGGGAAAGGTGCTACAAGTCCTGCAAGACAAGGCTGAGGACCTTGAAGCGAGGTCCCGACTAAACAACTTAAGAATCACGGGTCTTCCAGAGTCGACTCAGATCGGAAATATGGAACTCTTCATCGAGAAACTGTTGGTGTCTCTGTTGGGGTGCGAAACGTTCTCTCCCATGTTCATGGTAGAGAGGGCGCACCGCTCGCTGGGCCCGCACCCCGCCCCTGGTGCTCCCCCGAGGCGATAATTGCTAAGGTGTTGAACTATTGGGACAGGGATGCGGCGTTGCGGGTGGCTCGGGAGAAACAGTCTCTGCAGTCTCTGAGGGCTCCACTATCAACTTATATCCGGAATTCACGACCCGAGTGCAGGAGGCACGCAGACAGTTTGCACCCCTTAAGCGCCAGCTACGGGACCAAAACTTGGACTACGCCATGCTGTAGCCGGCGAGACTCCATGTCAATCGTCAGGGCAAGTCGCGGATTTTTACAGACCCTAAAACGCTGCAGAAAGCCCTGAAGGAGTGGTCCAAAGAAAAGCAGCATAGCCCTGAGCAGGATTCCTCCGACGGTGCAGCTGGCGGCGGGCTAGACGACCAGGACTAATGATTGAACTGCATGATTTTCAGATAAGAGGGATGTTTGCGGGGGTGATTGGGAGGGCTGGAAAGATGTGCTTGGGGATTCAATTGTGGCGGTTGATTTGAGTGTGATAGTGATAACTAGAGACTACTGCATAGATAATTGCACTAGGGTACCACACACAGTGCAGTCTGCCCGTAGTGCAGGTTGAGATATGTTTTTTGCCAGGGAAGGCATAGAAAAGCAGGGGTGCGGGGGTATTATATTCTGATGCACTGAATCTGATAGATGGCGAACGGAGGGGGGAATGTAGTCCAGTTAGGTTCTGGTGAGCTACTGGGCGGGCAACATCCACCCTCATGCGTGTGCCACACACATTGGGAGCTGTATTGATTCTTGTTTAGTGTTTTTGTTTTGAGTTGATGAATATTTAGATGGCAACTGGGGTATGTTTCGAGGTATTTCGCCACGGTAAAGTTGGGGTATGCTTGGCGTGGGTGGGGGGAGGGGGAGGTATTGAGACTGAAGATGTATAGCGACTCATCTGTATCCATTCTTTTTAATAGACACGACACAGCCTATTTGCATATGCTGCAGCAATCACTACGCATGCACTGTACACCCTCATGTCGAAACCCAGCGGGTCCAGTAATATAGTAGCACCTAGTACGCTCAGAGCCCTCACCTGGAACGTGCGAGGTCTCAATGATCATAGGAAGCTCAGGAAAGTATTGGCCTACTTGTCAAGGCACGATATTGATGTTGCATTCCTGCAGGAGACACACCTCCCCCTCAACAGCACTATGTTACGCAGCAGGGGTCTGCAGGGAAATTCCCACGCGGCGGGTTTTACTTCACATGCACGTGGCGTGCTCACTTGGGTAAACCCCAAGTCTAGTCTTAAACTCGACTCACTAGACACAGACCAGGAAGGGCGCTACGCGATATCTAGATGCAGGGGGAAAGGTATGGAATTACTTATAGTCAACATATATGGCCCGAACTTTGACAATCCCAAGTTTTACACGGCAGTGCTAGACAGGGTTCGCGGATGTGGGGAAGGGCAACAACTTTGGGGAGGTGACTTCAATTTGGTAATGAATCCACGGAACGATAGATCTGGAGGCCCGGAGAGGCGCACCACGGCGGCAGCACGCACTGTAGCGGATGCAATGAATCAGTTAGACTTATGCGACGTGTGGCGCCAGAGATACCCGGATAAGGGAGGGTACACACACTACTCAGCACATCATGACTTGCATACCCGCATAGACTACTGGCTAGCTGCCAGGCCTCTACAAGAAAGGACTCGTGCTTGTGAGGTACTCACTCGTACGCTATCGGACCATTCCCCGATACTCCTAGTGCTAGATACCCCACAGAAAATTATCCCCCCTTTTACATGGAGATTCCCACCCTACTCTTTGCTATATACCGTCTTGAGGCAGAGCTGGCGGAAGCGATTGAAACGTTCTTTGCCTGCAATATAGGGTCGGTAGACCATTTTCACGTAGTCTGGGAGGCATTTAAAGTATATATTCGTGGTATCACTATGACTAAACACTCCGGGGTCCTCAGAGCGTTGCGTAAGCGACTTGCAGATTTGGAAAGTTCGCTTGCTTACCTAGAACGACGGCTCTTGGCAGGGGCCGATGACAACATTACACAAGAGTTCCAAACACAGATAGGAGAGTATCATGAAACAGCTGACGCAGAAATAAAGCACCTGGGTAAATATGCCACAGCCCGCACGTATGGGGAGGGAGAGCGACCGGGCGTGGTCTTGGCCCAGCTTTTAAAGAAGCGGAGAGAAAAAGCAATAGTTGCGGAGATCAAAACAGTTGAGGGAGACACACTGACTGGCGAAGCGGCCATAGCTGATAGGTTCCGACAGTACTATTCTGTGCTATATTCCTCATGAAGTGGTGGCTCTGAGGCGGAAATTTTAGATTATTTGACGCATATAAAGCTACCTTGGCTTACGAACGCGCATCGCAAATACCTTATGCGACCTCTAGACGTGGAGGAAATAACCATGGCACTGGCGGGCATGAAATCGGGTAGTGCGCCAGGAGTGGATGGACTCACAGTTAATTTTTACAAAGAGTTCAAGGACCTACTAGTGCCACATTTGGCCACCCTCTTCGACGAAATGTGCGAAGCAGGTGTCATGCCTCCCTCGATGAGAGAGGCAATTATTGCTGCTATCCTGAAGCCGGACAAGCCCCCGGATGATTGCGCATCCTATCGCCCACTTTCATTGATCAACGTGGACACGAAGATTTTCGCGAAAATTCTGACGAACCGACTAGCCCCACTAGTTCCGATGCTGGCCGCACCAGAGCAAGCGGGCTTTGTGTCAAGTAGAAACCTAACTTACAACCTGAGAACGGTGTTTGGAGCGATCCAACACACCAGGCCCGAAGTGCGGGCGGTGGCCATTTTCCTAGATATGGAAAAAGCCTTCGACTCTGTCGAATGGCCATTTATGCGGCAGGTCTTGACGCGGATGGGGCTGGGGAGTGTCTTCCTACAGATGATAGGGGTTTTATATAATTCGCCCAAGGCCAGGGTTAAAATTGGCAACCTGGTAACGGACACTATCGATGTATCTAGAGGCACGAGGCAGGGTTGTCCCCTGTCACCAATACTGTATGCGTTGGTGGTGGAACCTCTAGCTTGCGCACTACGTGAATACCACAGATATAGGGGTATACGATTCCCGGGCTATGAGTTGATAGTCTCAACCTACACGGATGACACGCTACTTTATGTGCGTGATCCTGATTGCAATCTGTCACCTGTTCTGCGGGAGGTAGTGAAGTTTGGAGCGGTGTCTGGCCTCGGAGTTAACTGGCCAAAGTCAATCATATTCCCCCTTACATCAGCTACAGTCCCATTTGAGACCGACTACCCGCTGAAGTGGTCGACGGAACCGGTGCGGTACTTAGGAATCAAGATCCATACAGACTCTGAGGTGGTGTTCAGGGAAAACTACGGGGTTACGATTAGTAGATTAGAAGACGAGATTGACAGATGGATCCGTATGCCACTGTCGCTGCTTGGTAGAGTATCCATTATGAAAATGGTAATATTACCCCGTCTTTTGTTTCTTTTCACGAATATACCACTGGTTCTCCCTGGCTCCTTTTTTTGTATGCTCACTGCGTTGATGACTAAGTTGGCTTGGGCGGGCAAGCAGGTGCGGGTCCGATGGAACGTACTTACATTGCCCTACTGCATGGGAGGTCTGGGCGCTCCTGACCTAGACCTATATTATAGGGCGGCACAAAGCGCACATGCTTACCACTGGATGCATGGTCCCCCAGACACGCCCCATCTACAAATAGAGAAGGTGGTGGCGTCCCCTCTCCCGTTGCCAGCTCTGTTGATTACGGCTGCGGATCATAGAACTGGGATTCGTGACTCTGTAAATGCCACCAAGCATGCCTGGCAACATCTCCTAAAGCTACAGGCAGGCGCTATACTGTACTCCCCGCTTGCACCACTGGAGTGGTGTCAATGGCTGCCCCCGTGCAGGGAAAAGGGAGTTACCCGTGCTCTGAACTCCATTGGAGTGCATACGATAGGGGATTTGTTTGACGGGAACACAGCAAAGAAATGAGAAGAGATTGCAGTCGCGACTCCGGAGGTAACTCTTCTCACTAGATTTCAGTTTCACAGAACACGACAGGCATTGCTGAATATCCTGGGCAGCGGCTGGTCGGAACCGCCGGATCTGGCTCCCCTCTCTTATGTAATAAAAACTGACTCACCGACGCGGATAGTGTCTAATATATACAAGCTGACCATGAGATACAGGGAAAATTATTACACTAAAGCCCGACTGGCTTGGCAGAGGGACCTGGGCAGGGAAATAGATGATAGTATGTGGAAATACTGCTGCAACAGCACAAAGCGCATATCTTTAAATGGCAGACACAGATTGATCCACTTTAAGTATTTAAACAGGGTTTACTATACCCCGGAGAGACTATGTAGGTATAGACTAAGAGACGTGGCAGAATGCGAACGCTGTAGTGCTCAGCAGGCTGACTTCTTCCACTTAGCCTGGCTCTGCCCAGGGATATCTAGATTTTGGGACCTAGTTTTTACGGAGCTGGGACAAGTAACAGATTTGATGCTTACTCCAGAACCTGCACTGGCCCTGCTGGGTTATTCTAAGTTGATACCAAAAGGAGTCCGAAGATTAGTAGACATGGGTTTGCTACTTGCTAGGCGCAGGGTAGCGATAGGTTGGTCGCGTGGACCGATCCCTACGTTAGCACAGTGGTCGAGAGACATGATGTATTGCAGCACACAAACTGAGAATTACAGTGAGCTCCTCCCACCACGTAGCAGACCTAAGAACTTCTGGGCACTGTACAAGACATACATAGCAACCAGGGACAGCGATACTGTGCCACCTGACGCTGTTGAACAAGAGGTGGAGGTGAACAGCCCTAAGGAATAGTCTCACGGGGTTTGACTTGGTCTTTTCAGCTCGCACCAGAAGCTGTACCAGGATCTAACTGAAGTTACATGTAGGAACGAGATGTTGAGGCGGGGGCGGTAGGGGGTGTACACCGAATAAGATGTCATCTGATATAAACTGCCTGACGAAATGTAGTTATGTGAGATATGCTGTATGATTTTCATATGCAACTGCAATTGTTATACAGAAGGAATCACAGTCTCTGGGTCATTTTGAAAAAAGTTAATAAAGTACTTTAAAAAAATAAAATAATAATAATCTCAGGACCAAAGCCAAACCAACAAAGGGTATGAAATAGAAAAGACCAGTTAACACGATCAAAAGCTTTTTCGGCATCCAAAGCAATGACTGCTAAAGGTGCAGGTATATCAGCAGACTTAGAAATAATATTAAAAAAATAGACAGGTGTTATCTGAGAGATATCTGCCTGCCACGAAACCTTATTGCTCCTTTCCAAAGAGATTAGGAAGGAAGAATTCTAATCTAGAAGCTAAAGCTTCAGGAAAAAGTTTAAAATCTAAATCGACCGAAGAAATAGGCCTGTAATTTTTACAATAGCACAGGTCTTTACCATCCTTTGGAATAAGGCAGATAAGTGCTTTGAGAAAGGATCCAGAAGAAGTAGAAGAATCTAAGAATGAGTGGACTAAAGGGAGTAATTTGGGTAAAAGGAGTGTAGAAAAAATAATATAAAATTGTGCTGTATAGCCATCAGGGCCTGGGGCTTTATCTTTTTTAAGAGATAACGCAGCTAGATGCAATTCTGTAGACGATATATTATTCTCTAAAGATTGAAAATTTGTTTGAGAGAGAGTCAGTTTTTAGATAGAGGAAAGATATTGTAAGGTATCTGGCTCTGATGGAGTATGTTCAGGTGTGTATAGGTTGGTTTAGAAGTTACAAAACTGATCTAAAATGTCTAAATCTCTGGAATGAGTCTGATCATTATCATCTATAATTGATTCAATAAGTAACTTTTGTTGTTTAATCTTCAAGTAATTTACAAATAATTTACAGATTTGTTTTGACCGCCATAGTATTTAGCACTGGTTTTAAGGAAATCAAATGAACCAGAATCTGTAGACACCTTATTTAAATGTAACTTGGCTTTAATAAGTTGTTAAGTTGTTGTAAAGAATGCTGTGTATGTGAAGTGTAGTAATTATGTTTAAGGGGTTTGATAATATGCAATAATTTCATAGATTGGGTCTGAGATCCTTTCCTATTTCTGGAAACAAGGTTAATGATAAAATCACAAGCAGAGGTTTTAAAAACATCCCAAATTACAGGAAAGGAAACATTATCTGAAAGATTAAAACGAAAATATTCTTGAAAGAAGGAGGTAAAGGAAGAAGTGAAATTAGTATCCAATAGCAAAGAATAGTTAAATCTCCATCTCTTAGGGGAAGCATGTTTGGGTAATAAATCTAATTGAACTGAAACTGGGGCATGGTCAGAAATTAGAATGGACTCAATGTCTGCAGCATGTAAAGACTGAGTTAGGTGATGTGAAAATATAATCTATCCTAGATTGTGTGTGGTGTACTGGGGAAAAATACATGTAATCCCTCAAGGAAGGATTGCATAATCGCCAAACATCAGTCATGTGGCGTTGTTTAATAGCATGTACGAATAATTTTTGCGTTATTTTGGGAATACAATGGGAAGATGAATGTCTGTCAAGAAAGGGATCAACAAAATGATTACAATCACCTGCTTGAATAAGATTATCACCAGAGTATTGTAGGAGTTTCTGAGCAATGTTGGACCAAAACTGGCAATCAGGAACATTTGGCCCATAGACGTTAAACACAACAAGGGGACCTTGGTTAATCAATAAATTAAGCAATAGCCATCTCCCGTCAAGATCCATTTCTTGAGAGAGCATTTGAACTTTTAAAGATTTATGGCATAAAATTATAACCCCATTTTATTTTACCATTGTCAGGCAAAAAAAGACATTCCCTACCCAACTTTCACGTAATTTTGTGCATTCATGCTCTTTTAGATGAGATTCTTGCAAACACGCAATGTGTGCATTAAGTTTTGACAAGTGCGTTACAACTTGTTGGCCTTTGATGGGAAAATTTAGACCCCGACATTCTAGGAAGCCACTGTTAAAGTCATGCAAAACATACAATATGTTTGATGTAATCAAACCAAGTTTTAAGAAAAATATAAAACATCATACAATATTGGATAAGAAATAAAAACAAATAGCAAATAAGAAACAATGTGACAGATCAGTAAAAATTGAGCAATGAAGAAAAGGTATAAAAAAGAAAAAGTGAAAAAAGAAAAAGAAAAGAAAGAGGAGAGGATAAGATGAGACAAAGAGAGAATATAAGAAAGAAGTAAAATAACAGTAAAAATAAACATACCTACAAATATTGTTGATGAAGACACGGGGGAGGAGACCACATGAGTAAACGGGACGTCTAAATCCCAGAGGAAAGGGAGCCTAACGAAGGGCGGTATAACACATGAAACAACAGCAAACAACTATGCAAGGAAAATTATAATTCGGTAGAACATCATAAAGAATAAATAAAATCAAAAGAATGCTTTGCACTAACAAGTCAGAAAATTGAACAAAGGAAAACAGTAACATCATATCAACCCGACAAAATTACTAGATATGGGGAAAGATACAGGGGCATATTACCAAGGAAGTGGCGGAGAGAGGCGTTAGCCGTCTTGGCTTAACGCCTCTCTCCGCCACTTCGGAAACGCCAGGCTGCACCATATTAACAAGGATATGGTGCAGCCTGGCGTTTCCCCCTGCGATGGCGCTAAGTTACACAACTTAGCGCCAGCGCAGGCACCCTTGCACCAGAGTGCAAGGGTGTCTGCAAGCAGGGAGGTTTGTTTATGTGTAGGAAGGAGTTCCTTCCTGCACATAAACAAACCTAAAATGCCATTTTGTAACTTTCATGTGTGCTGCTTCGTGCAGCACACATGGAAGTTACAAAATGGCATTTTAAAAACAGTTTGTTCATGTACAGGAAGGGACACCTTCCTGTACATGAGCTAAACCATGGCATTTTGCTTTTTCCATGTGTGCTGCACAAGGCAGCACACCTGAAAAAGCAAAAACGAGGAGAAATAAAGCATTTCTCCTCGTTTCGCCACCTTAAGACCAGGATTTTTGACTAAAATTCACTACTAAATCCATCACTTTTTTAGAATTTTGTTCAGTATCACCATAACACATACAATACATTAATTTACATATAGAATATTATAATAATAGTAATAATGATAGATCCTCCATGAAAAATATCTACAATTTCCGATCCTAAAAACACCAAGCCTGCATCCGCCTCAGATAATGTTTAGGCTTGGGCAGAATTTCGACTACGATGTAATAATCAGAGTAATTTCGGTAATACCGCGTTACTCTTTGACACAGAATTACTGATAATTACACAATTACTCCTCCTCACATAATTAAGAATAATATGGGGCAGGGGGAAATCCTACCACAAGAGCACATTTAGCGTGGGAGAGTAGCCACTCATGCTCGCTATTCGTGTTCTGTTGCTTGTAGCACTGTTTCCTGGCGCAAAATGCATCATCACGTCCACTTTGGATTCAAGGGCGCATTTTGCACTGAGAAAATAGTGCTAAATACCAGTAGTAAGTTGGGAAAATCATACTACAAGAGCATATTTAGCAAGTGTGAGCAGCTGCTAGCTATTCGTGTCTTGTTGCCATTAGTGCTATTTCTTAGCGCAAAATGCGTTTTTGCGCTAGGAAATAGTTCTAAATGGACAATTACCCCTCACGCAATTCAAGTGTAATCTCGAGGAATTCTTGGGTAATTCTGAGTGATTCTGCTACACGGAATTGCATGAGTTACGCCCTAATAATGTCCTCCCCAGCGTAGAATGGAAACATGCTTTCATTTATCGCTTTTTTCTGTGGCATTATTGCTGTAAGGGAGATTCTGCCCATCTTGGCATAGTGCTCCAACTGAGAGGGTGACAGGGGACAGGCAAGGCGTCATAAATACACAAGCTCAGTACAGTCAGTGGCACTTGTCCCAGGAGGGCTGTGTGCCAGAATTTAGCTCGGCTGCAACAAGCAATTGCAAAAAAAGTACAAAAAGCAACTAAGCTGAAACCACAAGTCATGTCACAGATTTGTGCAAAAACAGTAAACTATGGAACGATCTTGGAGGAGGTGATAGGAAGTTGTTTGCCAACATTTCTATAGACTATCTATGTACATTGGTCAGAGCCTATTTTTAAGTCTGGCTTTAGCCAAGACATTTTGATGTTGCAAAAATTATATGTATAATGTACTTACTTAAAGGGGCTTTCAGCCACCACTCTTTATTCATTGGTCTGTTGTTGTGTCATTCATATTTTGCTTCTACCCACTACAGCATATAGCATGGGGAAATGGGTCAGCCTACTTCAGCCACTGGTTCATTTCACTTTGAGTGACTGCATTTTGCTCTTTCACAATTAGACCTCTGCATACAAGGTAGCTCCCTTCAGTACCAGTGTTTTTTTTCACTTTATAATTACTTTAGTGTTGTCTTTGTGCTTAGAGACTGTAAGTAGGTCATTTTTACCAGATTTGAGCACAGGCCACATTCTATGCGTTATCAGTTTTTGTCTCCTAATGCTGTTGTAAATTCCTTTTGTAGTGTTCTTTGTTCACCTGCCTGCTGGTATTTCACAGCAAAAAAGATTGCGTCCATTTGAAACTGTTCTGTATGAAGTGGTCCTCTTTTTACTATGGGTGTAGTTCACAAACTGAAGCTTGAATGTTATATGTGTGAGGGGGCATGAAACTGGGAGAGATGGGCAGCTTTGCGGTGGAGTGGTACGGGAGGGGAATCACAAGAGTGTAATGTTGGGCTTCAGGCCCACATTGAGGGGATTGACTGACGCGGACACAAAGAACTCTGGTGTAGTAACTGGCCACGAGCACGTGCGCCCGGCCTCTTTTATTGACAGGGTCACCTGACTGGTGACGCCTGTGGTGGGTGGGTGTAAAGTGTGTTACACTTGAGGGCAGAACACTAGAACGTGTCTGGCTAGACATGACATCTCCCCCCACCTTAATGAAAAGAAAGGAACAAAGGTCCAACCTGGAAGAAAAGTAAACAAAAATTAAATAGCACTGATTGAGTTTCGTCAGGCCGTCAGCCAGGCGTCACTGGAACTTTGGACTGCATGGCCATGATGTTTTAGTTGTCCTTGGCGAAGTGCTTTAGACCGGCCTGGTCTCGCAGTGTCTGAGTCTTTGTACAGAATCCAGCATCCGTGCATTAGGAGCTGTGGTGAGGTCCACTCTGGAGGATCTCTATGTGTGAGGCCTTCCGGTCTTCGACTGCGACCTCCCTGCGGCCTGTGTGTGTCGAGGAGCTGCTGCTGAGGTATTTCTCCCGTCCGGACTCCCATTCCACGGGAACTCCACCGGGGCCCCTTGACCTTGGATTTCCACATGACCACGTGGGCTCTGCGGGCCTTTGCGTAGGACGCGCTTGGGGTCGCTGCAGAACTTCCCACAGGGCCACGGTCTAGTCTTGTGTGGTCCCAGGGGTGGATCTTCCAAAGGCCGGGTGCGCTCTACTTCGGTATACTGCAGGTTGACGGGGGCACACACAGATGGTTCCTGGGTGGCTCGCTCATGGAACTCCGGCTATCTGGAGTGTGTGGATTCACGTTGGTGGTGCAATGCTCCTTGGTGGTGATGATGAACGGTGGTTGTTTCTCAGTTGGGCAGCAGGCGGCGGTCTGTTGTCTTGGGTGAGTTTGTGGAGCGAGAAGGACTGGAGGGGCTTCGCAGCTTGCCTTTATCTTGCTGAGGTTGTCTTTGCCCGTGTCGTCTGCGGTGAGACACAGGGATGTCGTCTGATTTATCCTGTCGGTGTTCGGGACTGACTGGTCGCGCGGGGAAGTGTTGGAGAGATGCTCGCGTTGCGCTGGCGGCTTACGTTTGGTTCTCCTCATTGGGCTGTCTCCAGGGACGTTGCTCTGGCTTCAGGACTGGACGGTCTCACTGGGACGCTTTGGAGGGAAGCTCGGTTCGCGCTAGCTGCAACTTCCAAAGGGGTCTTCTCCGTGGGCTGTCTCCCGGGGCGTCGGTCCGGCTGGTGGCCGACTGGTGTCTCTGGGTGTGCTCCTCCGGTGGTGGTACGAGTCTTCTGCCCTGTCACTCTGCTCCTTTCCTCCTGCCCGCCTGTGGTGGTCGGTTGCCCTGTGGTGCTGTGCCACTGTTCCTTCTCTCTCCGCGGAGTGGCATCGTGTCACTCTCTTCTCTCTCATTCGACCAGGATCTCACTTGGGGGTGGCGTCCTGCCGCGTGTCTCGTGTTGGTGTCACGTGGACCTCGCTGGGCGCCCAGACGGTCTCACCCTTCTTGTGAGCCTGTCTCAGGTTTTTCCTGTCAGTAGGACTTGTACTTCCCCTTGGGAAACTGTCATCGGACGGTCTCATCTTTCCTGTGGACCCGTCTCGGAACTGTCCTGTCAGTAGGACTTGTACTTCCCCTTGGGAACTTTCATCGGACGGTCTCATCTTTCCTGTGGACCCGTCTCGGAACTGTTCTGTCAGTAGGACTTGTACTTCCCCTTGGGAACTTTCATCGGACGGTCTCATCTTTCCTGTGGACCCGTCTCGGAACTGTCCTGTCAGTAGGACTTGTACTTCCTCTTGGGAATTTCTGTTGGCACCATCTTTTGTTCGGGGATACCGCAGTGGTTCTCCTTGATGCCTTCTGTATGCCTCCTTCTCTTCGAGGAGGTCTTGCACTCCTGGGCGCTTGCCCATGCAGTCATGCTTCTGGATGCGTCTGTCGCGCACCTTGGACTTGGCGCTCTTCTGCCCTCTTCGGGGTAACCGTGGTCCTGGTGGTCTGTCCAGCCACCTCTTCGACCTCTTCCTGGTCACTCCTGCTTGGCGTGCTTCCGACTGCGCCTTTCGTTTTCTCCGCTGGATGCGCTTGCTGCACATTTGTTCGGTCTTCTGTTCCTGAGACTGTAGCAGCTGTTCCTGTGCTGCTGCGTACTTGCTTGGTGTTGTATGTTCCTCTTCACCGTCTACGCATGGAGTTGCCTCTCTTTTTTTTTTGCAGACTTTGTATGCCCTGGCAGTCTTTATTGTGATCTCACTATGGTGCACAGTCTTTCGTTAGTGCTCTCCTCCCATCACTTGTGTTGCTTTCTCTCGCACTGTGCCCTGTGGGAGCTTCATCTAGCACGAAGACACCACTGCAGTAGGGGCTGCTTTGTCACCTCTTACTGTCACTCAGTCTTTTTCACTTTTGTTTCAATTGTTCTTTATATTGTAGCAGCATGCAGACTGTCTTTCCGTGCACTCTCCTTTAGCACTGTTTGAGCTACCATTGAAAGACTTGTCTCCTCAGCAACTTCCCCACGCTGCCGACTTTTGCTCAGCTCTTTCTTAGAAGCAGTCCCGTCAACAGCCAGCAGATGGCATTGCCGCTTTAAGCTTCAATACGCTGGAATCGCCGCTTTAAGAACCCCAATCAGTTTTTCAGGCTGCTAGCTTCGCACAGCTCCTCCGGTGCTTTGATCGCCGGCCTCGTGGAGTTAGGTATTTCCAGCCACATGACGGGGCACCTTCGGAGACGGACATTTCTTGGGGAGCGCGCTGGCTGCCAACCTCGGCAGGACCTCCTTTTTCACCGCAGTGAGTCTTGTTTCTTCTCCTTTGTTTGTCCTTCAGTGGCGTTGCAGGGGGGGGCACTTCTGCCACGTCCCAACGCTTCCTCCCCTTAACTGATTTTCGCCCACCGACACTTTGACATACTGCCCCTCCTGCTTCCCAAGCTGCGCAGGGATCGCACGCGTCTCAGGAGGCTCTCCCGCCTAACGGTTGTATCTTCTCTCCTCGCCGTTCCGATCGGCCGCTCGCCGGACGCTGTCTCTTTCCTTCTCTGCCCCACCGCTGCAGCCTCTCGGCTCACGCGCTGCGCGGGGTGGGGGCGGTGACTGCTGTCGGAGACTGCGGACTGACTTTGCTCTGGGGCAGTCTTCTCATACTTGCTCTCTTCACTGTGCTGAGAGCTGGCGCTGGAGACTGTGGGCTCTATTCCTTCCTGGCACCGCTTCTCTTCCTCGCGGGACGGGGAGGTGGTTAGCTGCTCCACTCTCCGTCCTCCCGCATTAGGCTCACCTTCTGCCGTGTTTGCGGGGTGGGCTCCCGCGGACCTCCGGCGTTCAGGACCACTCTTCTCTTGGCGCCACAAGTCCGTGACACCTTCACTTCTACGGGCTCACCTCCTGCCCGGCGTGTCGTTGCGACCGATGCGGATGGACACCGCTCGGCTCGCTCTTCATTCAGGCCTCAGCAGGCAGGTGGCAGGGACATACCACCGGCTCCGGGGCTCACTGCGTGGTCCCTCACTCCCGTCGTGTGTCGCCACGCGCCAACGGGCACACCAGGTGCGGAGTGGGCTCCCGATCACCTTCTTTTTCCTTCGGGGCCCTTCTCATGCCCGCAGGCCTCTGGGCGCCGGCTCGCAGAGGGGTGTCCTCAACATGGGCAATACTTCCCCTCACGCCGATCAGCTGGGCTATTGGACGCACGGGCGCATCCCATCCTCGTCGCCAGTGTAATGTTGGGCCTGAGGCCCACATGGAGGGGATTGACTGACGCGGACACAAAGTACTCTGGTGTAGTAACTGGCCACAAGCACGTGCGCCCGGCCTCTTTTATTGAGAGGGTCACCTGACTGGTGACGCCTGTGGTGGGTGGGTGTAAAGTGTGTTACACTTGAGGGCAGAACACTAGAACGTGTCTGGCTAGACACGACAGAGAGGATGTGGTATTTACACTCTGCCTAATGTTCTGACACATTACCAGTCAGGGTGGTCCCGTAAACTAGTACTACTGGCCAAGTTCACACAGCCTTTCTTGGTTTGCCACCCCGATAAATCTATGAAAGCAGTGAAAATTGTAAATGATGTTCATTTACTTTTGGAAATGCTTGTTTTGTTTATTTTCTACTTTAAATACATAAAAATTATATATATCTCAAACAGCTCCACAAATTGAACTGTGGGGGCAATTGAAAAATCGATTATTGCAGATTATCATCCGCACTGTAGTACTGAAGTGGAACTTTCTTCACTGCTATTCTGGTTTAGGCTAGAAAACAAATGACTCAACATGGCTTAATGTTTTCACATGTATTGCTGTCATAGTAGTCAGAATAGGCGTCGTTCCGTTGGTAGCAATAACCCTTCTGCTTCATAATTTCTTAATGGCCATGGGATTTGGCCACCTTTGCACAGATGGAAAGACCTTTTTGTTTGTCTTGGGGATGTGGCTCAAGTGTGTAGGGCGTTATTGTCGTGGGCATGTGGCTTTAGTGTGTAGGGCGTTATTTTCTAAGTTGTGCATGCTGGTGGTCTCTAGAGAAAAATGTTGCACCTACCTCATTACAGTAATTGTCTTTTGCTTCATGGAGTGAAAGGTCTGATGGCGATATTAAGTTGTATCCGAGAAGAAATCAATTTTTTCATTGTGGGCATTGGAAACATACACTAGACTGAACCCATTTAGACTGGAAAACACAGGGCTGGACTGAAAATATCAACATGGCTGAATTAAAGCAAGCATTGGCAAAGTCTTTAGGTTTCGCCTTTGGGACCTGCTGGCTTTGCCCATGCCTTTCAAACATGGTGTAGAGCATCGGCAAGACGGTTTGCAGCTTGGCAAAAAGCTTTAAAAAAGTTAATTTAAAAAAGGAGCAATGATGTCTTTTTGTAGGCGTGCGCATGTTTTAATTAGCCTAAGCACCTCCAAAATGGCACAGGTGCCATTTTTTTTCTTCTTACTGATCGGAGATGGATTGATAAATTAAAAAACAATGATAACAATAGTAGCACAAAAGCACCTTTTAGACGGATGGACCAGCAGCAATTTGCTGTCTGGCCGTCTCCAAAAATATAAATAAAATTGAAAAAAGACCACGAATGGGGGAGGATGTCAGCAAGGGAAATGGGAGGGGGGAAGCAGCACTCGGGGGAGAAGCATGCACACAAGCGAGGAAGCAACACGGGGAGAGAAGCACACAAGGTCGAGCACAACACAGAGGGCACAGGGATGGAGGGTGGCGGAGGGGGAGGAGAACAGGGCCGAACTGGCCGTAGCGGGCACCAGGCGTTTCCCTGGTGGGCTGCAAGGGTGGGGGCTTTGGACCCCTGGGGTGCTGTTTTTGTTACCGGGGGGCCGGTTTTGCAATATTGGCCCCCTGTAACAAAAGCAGCTGCAGTGTTTTACACGCACATCTCCCCCCCACCCCTGCGGGGGGCGGCCCAACTCAATTGCCAGGGCCGGCTTGCATTCCCAGTCCAGCCCTGGAGGAGAAGCACACAAGGGAGACAGCTAGAAAACACAATTGCTCTCATGAGTGCCTAACCAAGAAGAACAAGCATTGGCTTAGCCAATAGGTCTTGCCTGTTGGATCTTATAAGTGTGCGGCCATGCAGCACATTATCCTGGATGCTGTGCCGCCAGGGATTGAAGAGCTATACAATTACTACATTCTGTTTTTTTTACAGTGTGTGTGTGTGCCAGTGTGTGTGTTAGGTATGGTGTGCTATTCCAGTATGTGTGGCATATGACTGACATCACTATGAGCACCCAATGAATAATGCATTGTTTACAATCTGTGTCTGGCTGCACTGAGCTCACAATACACTAGTTACAGAGTGTGTTTTGTGTATGTGGTAAGCACATGATACCAATTAGGCAGGATTAGGCCAATAAACTTTCCACATACTTAGTCTGCTAAATGTGATGGTAGCAGCAATTTGACATATCATCTAAGATACCAACACTCCTATTGGGAATACAAGTTACATAGACCATGAATTGTAAATGGCAATACTGAAGAGTGTTTTGTGAAGTCACACTTTGCCCATCCCCCAAATGTGAAATGCTTACAGCGTCTTCCACTGAGGAAACCTTTACTTAGGTAAACCTAGAAACACAATAAGTCTCAGAAAAAAAGCTGTCTATGTTTACATCGGCACAAACCAACTGCCAACTAAAAAAAAAAAAAAAAGAAGAATCTTAATTACTGAATGCCAATTATAATTTATTGGGTCAATCACTGAAAATAATAAATACAGGAATGCATAGGCTTGCCTACTGATCTGACCGATGGGGAGCTGTGATTAATGAGCGACGAATGTTTTTTAAGGATGCATCCCTTGCACTGCCAGTGAGTCTGTAAATTAAAATGATTGCCCTAAGGGCACAACTAGTAAGGGAGGGTCGCATTTCACGGCAATCATGACAAAACAGCAATGAAGGATTTCCCTGAAACCTCCCAAACCAAACATTTTGTAGCTGTTTTCATTGCCCACAGTGGCATTGCAGCATAGAAATGCAAGGCACGATGACAGCAAAAGTAAGGTTTTTGTGGTGGTATTAAACACATTTAAAAGCCAGGCCTTCTCCGGCAATTAAAAAAGAAACAAATAAATAAAGTAAATCAAACCACAGGTCAGCAATCGTAGTAAAGACTAACTCCTCTACAGATTTCAGCACTTTGAAAAAGGTATGGTGCTTCTGTGCCAAAAGATTACACACAATATTAGTGCAAATCAGTTCATACTAAACAGTTTGAAATATAGCCAAGGTCTTCTCTTCCAAAAACAGGGAAGTGACAAAAACACAACCTAGAGATAGTAATGAGAATGTGCAGAAAGGCTCTGAACTTCCTACTGTGTCAAGCAAACACAAGCAAAACAATTACGAAAGAAGAAGAGAATGGTCCGATTTAGAAAGGACGGTGTAACGTCGTCGATACGTATGAATCTTATTTTTCTGATTTAGTGCATTCCAAATGCACTGAGTTTGCTGAGTTTACATAACTAAGGTGGCCCTCCTCTGGCTGGGTCATTTAGAAGAAATGCGCACTTGCCACGTTAGATTGCAGGACACAGGATTCAAAAACATAATGGATATTTGATAAGATAGCAAGATTAGCAGACCAAAAGCACCAACAGGGGTGGAAGGAAGCAACAATGAAGACAAAGCAAAACAAGCTTCCACAAACAGTGTAGGCAGTGTATTCATCAAGTATGATTGCTTAGCAAATTCCTCAGTGCATAAAACAAATGGAACCCCAGGCTTAACTAACAGAGGCAGGCAACAATCAAATCGTGCAGTCACATGGGTTTGTGTTTTTCCTCAATGAGCTTGGACACTGACGGATAACTCAAAATAAAACCATGAACTCACCCAAAAAATTGCACTTTACCGCAGCCTTACTGAATAATGTAATTCAAAGAACCTAAACAGGAGAAAACCAGCATAGGCATTTTGGTATCAAAGCAAGGAGAAAGCTGAAGCAGAGCAATTATGTATGTGCACAGGTAGCCACCTTCTCTCCCAAAATACACAGGCCAGCAGCCTTAAGTTGTCCATATCACGTGTGTATGGTTACTGTACCTTTTTATTTGCGTTCAGGTACATGTCGTTTTGTTTCCCTCATAAATGCAGGACTACAGTTTCCAGAATGCAAAGTATGAGTGAGCAATGAGAAAGGTGTTCACACTTGATCCAAGGCAACTTGACAGCACTGTGTTTTAGTGTTATGTTATGTTATGTTATGTTAATTGATTTTTGAATAGCGCGTAATCACCGGCAGGTCTCTTAGCGCTTTGGAGAGAGTGACCAAAGGTCGTTAGCGGTTACATGACAGCGCAAAGAAGGGGGATTAAACTGTGTCCAAAGCCTCACTAAACAGGACCGTTTTGAGCTGTTTCCTGAAGGGGAGGAGTGCAGGTTCCTTGCGAAGGTGATCAGGCAGTTTGTTCCATAGTTGTGGGAGTAGGACGGAGAACGCTCTGCCCCCTTTAGATGCGGTACTGCACCGTGGAAGGGCCAGGCGGCAGGCCTCGGATGACCGCAGTATACGACCCGGAACGTAGTTCTCAAGGCGTTCTTTAATATAAACTGGGGCTTGGCCATAAATTGCTTTATGGGCAATGCAGAGACCCTTAAATTTCGCTCTTTGCTTAATGGGGAGCCAGTGCAGCTTGCACAGCAGAGGGGTGGCGTGAGTCCTTCTAGACAGCCTAAAAATCAGCCTGGCTGCGTCGTTCAGTACCACCTGTAATTTATTGATAAGTTTCTGGGGGAGGCCGATGTATAAGGCATTGCCGTAGTCTAGTCTAGAGACAATTGTGGCTGACACAGGTAGAGAAGTCCAAGGACACTGCCTCGATTCTGCCTCACAGCCAGCGGTACACCACTGCCTCAGACGCAGAGCAGTCAGTCATACCAGCCTCACAGTTTCTTACATCACTGCACATGCCTTGCCCGCCCATCTCCATTCACAAGCTGCAGGACAATGAGGCAGGTGCCTGTAACTGCACAGCACTAGTAGCCCTGCTCTAAAGTTCTTGGGATGATGTCAGTGTTTAACTAGACAAAACAAACAACAAAAAACAAACAGGGTGTGGAATAAAATGAGAGAAAGGGGAAGAATTTAAAAAACAGGTACGTCAATAGGGATGCCAAGATTAATGATTTATTTAGTTTGCTGGAGTTCTCCTGTTAGAGGGAGAGGGATGGGGCAAGCAGTGATGCGGGTAGAGTTGGGACGGGTAAACAGCAACCTGGAAGGGGTGGGAGATGTTTGCGGAGACAGGCAAGCACCAACAGGGGTTGCTCGATTCTGCCTCACAGCCAGCTGTACCCACACTTCCTCGGACGAAGAGCAGTCATACCAGCATCACCGTTTCATACCTCACTGCACATGCCTCTCTCACCTTTTTCCGCTTAGAAGCTACAGGACAATGAGGCGGGTTCCTGTAACTGCACAGCACTCATAGCCCTGCCCTAAAGTTCCCAGGATGATGTCAGTGCTTAACCAGACAAAACAAACGAGAGCAGAGCTGTGAATGGAAACCAAAAGTGATCCGGGGCTGAGCTGCCCGTGCCTCTTGCTGACTCACTCGATGCACATGGAAAGGGAGGGGGTTGGGGGGACAGCTGAAGCAGGGAGGTGGGAGGGGGTTGAGGGATGGGGGAAATCCTCCCACTTTGAAGTCAGAGATATGACCACAGTTTACAGCCCTGTTTACAGAAACGCTCGTAGCTGGTCAAAACACGACCACTGCTCTTCCAGATGTAAAATAAAATGTCCCAGAGTCAGTAACTAAGATGGGACAAGTAGAAGCCTACAAGAAATGGGGCCCTGCTCCATGGGAGGGAACAAACAATGAAAAAGGATGGACACATAGGAAAAATAACCACTTAGAAGCAAGGGTTTTTAAATGACACTGAAACAAACAAATGAAAAGCAGTGGGCGGGCTGTAAACCCGCAAAGTATATATAGCATGTCCCGAAACGACAGTGCAAGCGCTGTCTAGGCTTGACCTAATAAAGTAGTACCTGAAAAGCAGTAGAAGGACACAAGTAAAAAGGCTATGCTCCAGGGGAGAAACAAACACAAAAAGAGGAAAGAAAGCCCTCACAAGCTAACCAATAAAAAGCAAGCAAACAAGAGTTGCTATAAAACCAACCAATGGTAAGCATGGGTATGCTCTAAACCCACTGTAAGCTGACAACCGGTTTTTCACAAACAGACAGCTTGCCCTCTCTGGTAGGCGAGCCCTAAAACATAAAAGGTTTAGGGCCCGATTACGATGAGACTTGGAAAGCCTCCGCCCTCAGGTTGGAGGCTTTCCTAGCCTCATCACGGTTTCAGTTTCAACCGCCATATTATGATGCAGGCGGTCGAGAGTGAAACCGGACGGTCCTTCCGGCTGGATTCCGATGGGCTCAAGGAGCCCGTTGGCCAGTCAGAGACCGGCACGTATTTCCTAAAGATGGCATTTCCGCCATAGGGCCCCCTTCTCCCTGCATCCTCCGGTTGGGGGCCGAGGAGGCGCCTATGGTGCCCCCCTGTGAATCCCTGCACCATGTGCCAGGCACCTCTCACGGTTCAGGGATTCACACAAACTCCCATTTTTCTATGGGAGCTTGTGCTGCGGCTGGTTTACTGCCACAGCACAAGCCCCCTTAGAGAAATTGGAGTATGCGACTGCACCATGTGCGGTGGCATTGTAATTAGGCATGCAGAACCGCCGACCAATGATTGGGCGGTTCCCATACCGATATGGTGTCTGGCGGACACGAGTCCGCCTAACATCGTTATAGGGCTCATATTTGGATGAGCTGTTTAAATCTGTGAAATTACATTTAACCACTTACTAGTAACTCAGAACCTAGAGATAACATTTGCCATGTAGGGTGCTGTATAAATGTTATTATCTTAGCAAATTAAAAATTTCAAAATTACAAATAGGAACTCAGATATAATCAGGAAGAAAAGAAGACCTAAAAATATGTTGAATATAAAACAAAATATGTATTACATGTGGAGAGGATGTAGCCGTACGGCTTGAGCGGTCGAACTCGAAGCTGGGGAACTGGCTTCGAGTCTCGGCAACGACGCTCAACATCCTGTGATTCTGGGCAAATCGCTTAATCTCCCAGTGAAATGAATGTGTCCATCTGTAACGAAACTGGTGCTCATGTAAAGCGCTCTGATACTCGATGTCTCGGATCTAGTTCACGCTATATAAAACTCTATAAAAAAGAAAAAAATAGTTCGCCGGTTGAAGGATTGCCAGGCAAGAAACTCCATGCTTGATTGAAAATGATGGCATAGTTTATGAGTATTAAATAAATCAGTAGCAGGCTCTAATATTGATTTCAATAAGCAAAGCTAAATTCAGTACAAAGTGCTATGATCAGTAATTGGGACATTGTACAGCAAATGCCTCTCGATTTAGCACTTGATGATTTGCCACGTAAAATAAGAAGTGCCACATCAATCAATCAGGATTTGTAAAGCAGGGCTAACCATCTGACAGGGTATCCAGGTGCTTGCAGGTCCCAGAGGCTCATTCAAACAGCCCTTCAACACCCTTTGGAATTCCAGAACTCAGGCGATGGTCTGGAGTTTGAGTGGGGAGGCTGTTCCAGGTCTTTGCTGCGATGTGAGAGTAGGAGCATCTTCCACTTCTGCTTTGGTAGTTGCGGGAAGCATGGGCAAGTGATAGGGAAGCAGAGCGATGTTTTCTCGACAGTAGGTGGAAGTTCAGCCGGTGGTTAATGTAGGCGGGCCTTGGTTGTGTAGAGCCTTGTGTGCGTGGGTCAGTGGCTTTAATTGGCATCTCTTCTGTACGGGGAGCCAGTGAAGTTGTCTGCGGTAGGGTGTGATGTGGGTTCGTCAGGGGAAGGTCAAGGACGAGTCTGGCTGTGATGTTCTGTATGGTTTGAAGTCTCTGTAGGAGGTGTGTGGTGATTCCTACGTAGAAAGCGTTGCTGTAGTCCAGTCGGCTGGTGACGAGGGCATGTGTTACAGTGTGTCTCATATGCAGGGGTAGCCACTTGAAAATCTTACGTAGCAAGCGCAGAGTAAGGAAGCAAACAGAGACACACAGCGTTGATCTGTGATTTCATGGTGAGCTTGTTGTCAATGATGCTTCCGAGGTTCCTGGTGTGGTCGGAAGGAGTGTCTGCTGGTCCTAAGTCTGATGGCCACCAGGAGTTGTTCCAAGTGTTGCTGTTGTTGCCGAAGATCAGTACTTCTGCCTTGTCAGTTGTTTTTCATCCAATCGGTGACACTTCTCATGCATTTATGGAAGTTCGTCCTGGTGGTGGTGGGGTCATTATTGAGCAAGAGAATGAGTTGGAAGTCGTCTGCGTAGGAAATTATATTGAGACCGTGGGATCTGATTGTATTGGCCAGCTGGGTCATATATGCTTTGAAGAGCGTTGGTCTGAGGGATGACCCCTGGGGGGCACCACAAGCAATATCCTTGGGTTCGGAGGTGAAAAGTGGGAAGAGGATCCTCTAGGTTCTTCAGGTGAGGAAGAAGGTGATCCATCTGAGCGCATTCCCTCGGATGCCAATGTGGTGGAGTATTTCTATCACCATGTGGTGGGATACAGTGTTGAAGGCTGCTAAGAGGTCGAGGAGGATTCGAGCTGTTGTTTCTCCTCGGCAAGGAGGGTTCAGATGACGTCAGTGGCTTCGATCAAGGCAGTCTCTGTGCTGTGATTGCTGAGGAAGGGGGACTGGGAGGCGTCAAGTAGCTGATTCTGCTCCAGGTGTGTCATGAGTTGCTTGTGGGTGATCTTTTCCAGTACCTTTGCTAGGAATAAGAGCAGGGAGATTGGCCAGTATTTCTTTAGTTCACTGGAGTCGGTGGAGGGTTTCTTGAGTAGTGCTCTGACTTCAGCATGTTTCCAGGTGTCGGGAAATGTTGCATTGGTGATAGAGGTGTTGAGCAGAGTGGTGAGTTCCTGGACGATCCTTTGGTTTCCAAGATAAAAGCTGTGGTGCAGGCATGGGCCTGTGAGCTCCCGAGTGGATGGATTTCATGGTGGAGGTGGTGTCCTTGTTGGAGAGGAGGTTCCAGGTGGTAAGTCTGTGGTTCGTGTCGGTTGCGGTGGTGGCGTATCTGTCGAGGAAGTCCTTAGGTGTACGTTGGGGTTTGAAGTTTCAGTATATGGTTAAAATCTTTGTGAGAAGATGGTTTGGTATATGCTGTCCACTAGTTAAAGTGGGCACCCTGTACCAATCCACACGACCCTTATGATGTATGAGGTCAAAGATAACCTTTATGAAAGCTATCCTAGTGGTAGCTATGGAGAGCAGCCTTCAGGCTTAATCTTGAAGGAATGTAAAGCAGCTTGTTTTACCAGAATACCACCTCCTGAATGACAAAATGAAGGAGAACCACACAGTAGTTATATAAAAATAGGTATTTATTAATATAACACTCTCTACTACCCTCTACACGAGGATAGAACACAAAGCACAAAATACTGGATCAATAGAACAGTTGTAAGTAGCACAATACACAGCGGGCTCCAGGGGGAGACCGAACCATACACTAAAATAGTGGTATAACAATCACGACTTGACTAGACACAGTGCCTAGTGCACGTAGAATCTCTGGGACCCCAAGGAACCAACCAAGGTGATGACACAGGAGACCCACGGAGGACGGGTGCAGTGAGGAAACACGACCGCGTGCTCCGTACAACTCTATGGGAAAGTCGCGGTTGCAAAGTGAAAGTTTAAGGACCCTTCTAGGAGGACTTCGAGCCAACCCTTCGGAACTTAAGAGTTTAAAGAGCCACCCCACCCGTGGATACCGTAGTATCAGAGTTACCTATCCCAGGGAAGCCGGGTGCATAGGTCTGAAGTGGCGTCGGAAACTCTCGTCGTTCTCTATGGAAGGAAGTGAAGAAGTACTGCTGCCGTGAAGGTGAAAAGGGTCCGATGGAATCCAAGCCTGGATTCTGGATGGAAGGAACCTGAAAGCAGAGGGGACAGAGTCTGGGTCACGTCAGAGTTACCAAGGGCTCGGTAGACGAATGCCCACCGATGTCGGGTGCGAAGAAGGGATGCCTGACTCTGCAGTAACGAGGACCAGAAGACGTCGAGGACGACCAGGAGCCGGAGGTGAGCTGTCCCACAAAGGATGTCGAGTGCTGAGGGGTTGGTGTCCGGCGGGAGCACCAACAAGCCTTGGCAACAGCAACCCACGCAGGAGAGTCAGGGCACATCTGGAGCAACCAGGAAAGCCCAAGAACAATCGGGATGTCCCTCAGGGGGACCCACAGGCCGAAGGACCAGGAGTCGCGAGGGGACCTTGAGCAAGATTGCAAGGCACCAGTCCACGGAGCACACGGTGCAAGGAGGCTGGAGTTCTCTGGTGCAAATACTGCTCAGGGTCAGGACTACACGGAGTCCAATGCACAAGCTCGGGAATTGTCAACAAGTATATGCACTTGTAAATAGAAGCAGTGCACAGGGGTTCGGGTTACGCAGCCCCCACGAGGGATACTGGCCTCAAACTCGGTGGGAGGGCAGATTGACCTCAGGGACCATCAGGAACTCACCTCCTGTGTTGCTGAAATCTTTGGAGTCCACAGGAGCTGAGGAGCAGCTACTGGTCAGTTGCGCTTTAGGTGCCTGCGAAGCAGGGGAGTGACTCCTTCACTCCAAGGGAGATTCTTCTGTTGTCTTAAGTGCCCCACAGGTCCTGCAAGGAGCCTGTATGGAGTCACGGCACCAACTAAGCTTCGGACGGAAAGGGGAACGAAGTCAAGTGCAGTCGAGGTCCAGCGAAGTCCAGGTGTCCAGACGGTCGAAGGTTAGTGGTTTCTTCTTTGTAGAATCTTGTCCACCTAAAATCTAATGTCCTGTAGCCAGGTAACCCATTTTATACCCACGGGAGAGGGTTGGACAGATTCTTGGGACCCCCCTAGGGGAGCGGCAGGACAGAGGGGTGGCTACACCCATGTCCTTTGTCCAGTTTCACGCCAGAGCAGGAGCCAATGGCTCCCAGAGCTGGTTTGAGCCAGACTATGCACAGGGACACCAAATATGGCTCAAGTGCAGACTTTCAGGCACTCTCAGAGTGCACCCACCCAGCCCTAATACACTAAATCCTGTCTGGGAGGTGGTCACACCTCCCTGTGACAGGATGTCTATTGTGCTGCCTTCCTCTGCTCAAGCTTGGCTCAGCAGCAGGAGGGCAGAAACGTGTCTCTGGCTGGCAGCATCCATTTTGTGCTGTCCGGGTCGAGAAGGCTGGTACCGGGTAGACCGGTGACCCCACAAAGCTCGCTTCTGAAGGGTGGAATCATACCTCCACACCAATTACTGATGTGGAGGTATGATTCCAAGGTGTTTGATACCAAACACGATATGTTTCTATGCAGCTGTTTTCGAGATAGCATTTACCGCGAGGTTATAATGCACCTCTACCTATATGTCCGGCTGAGTCACAGACAACCCGGGAGAATGGTCTCCGAAGGCTGCAGAGAGGCTCTGCTCATGCAGGGGCACCCTCTCACATAAAACCCAGCACCCTGCCTTCAGGATTGATAAGGCCTGCTATAGGGGTGACTTATAAGTTTTAAGTGTAGTGACCTATAGATATAGTGAACCTATATCTAAAGTACGTGGTGCAAGCACCATCTTACACAGGCTGCAGTAGCAGACCTGGAGTTCCATTTTGCATGGGCTCTCATGGGTGGCATAATACATGCTTCAGCCCATGGGAGGCCTCTGGGGCACCTATGCCCTGGGTACATGTGTACCATATACTAGGGACTGATAAGGGCCAGTTTTTTATAATAAAAAGATGTACTGAACAAAAGAGGATTTTTTTGAATATATTATTGCTGCAGATTGACTTTACTCAAAGAGAGTGCACCTTCCATTTTCTGTTTAAAATTGGTTCCGGTATCACACCTTTGGACGGCAGGTGTGGGAAGAGATTGCACCATTGTATGAACTATTAGTACTTATGGATTGAATGTGCTTGACCTTGGTCTGCCGTTTGTTGTTTTTTATTTACAGGCTGCAGTAGCAGACCTGGAGTTCCATTTTGCATGGCCTCTCATGGGTGGCATAATACATGCTACAGCCCATGGGAACCCTCTGGGGTACCTATGCCCTGGGTACATGTGTACCATATACTGGACTGATAAGGGGGCCCCAGTATCCAATCTGGAGTGTACCAAAGTACATGTATGTCAATTTAAGGGAGAAAACAGATAGGCAGGGGTCCTGATTAGCAGTGTCCCAGCCAGACTAGTCAAAAACAGTGAGAAATCAAGCAAAAAGTGGGGGTAACCATAAGAAGCAGATCCTACTTTCCTACACAACCCCCCCAAACGAAAGGGCATTAAACTAACCTTGACCGGTTGAGTCTTCATGTTCTAAGTGGAAATATCTGGAGAGTCCATGTGCATTGGCATGGTTACTCCCAGGTCTATGTTCCACTGTATAGTCCATCCCCTGTAGGGAAATGGACCACCTCCAAAGTTTGGGGTTTTCACCCTTCATCTGTTTAAGCCATAAGAGGGGCTTATGGTCTGTCTGAACAATGAAGTGAGTGCCAAACAAGTATGGCCTCAGCTTCTTCAGAGCCCAAACCACAGCAAAGGCTTTCCTCTCAATAGCTGACCAACGTTTCTCTCTGGGGGTCAGCCTTCTGCTTATAAAAGCTACTGGCTGATCCTGACCCTCTTCATTCAGTTGTGATAACACAGCCCCTACCCCCAACTCTGATGCATCAGTTTGAACAATGAATTGTTTGGAATAGTCAGGACTTTGCAGAATGGGAGCAGTGCACATGGCCTGCTTCAGGACATCAAATGCCTTTTGACAGCTAACTGTCACTGAACTTTCTTAGGCATTCTTTTAGAGGTCAGATCATTCAAAGAGGTCACTATGGATCCATATCCTTTGACAAACCTCCTGTAGTACCCAGTCAGTCCCAAGAAAGCTCTGACCTGAGTCTGGGTAGTTGGAGCAACCCAGTCCATTATGGTCTGGATTTTGCTCTGTAATGGTTGAACCTGACCTCCACCCACAAGGTGGCCTAGGTACACAACCTTACTCTGCCCTATCTGGCACGTAGTGGCCTTGATAGTGAGGCCTGACTTTTGCAGGGCCTCCAAAACATTTCTCAGGTGGACCAGGTGATCCTCCCAGCTGGAGCTAAAGACATCAATATCATCAAGATAAGCTGCACTATAGGCTTCCAGGCCTGTGAGAACTTTATTCACCAATCTTTGAAAAGTGGCAGGTGCATTCTTCAAACCAAAGGGCATTACCACAAATTGATAGTGCCCACTAGGGATTGAGAATGCTGTTTTGGGCTTAGCATCCTCAGCTAATCTGATTTGCCAGTAGCCAGCTGTGAGGTCAAATGTACTCAGAAACCTGGCTGAGGCCAAAGTATCTATAAGTTCATCTGCCCTTGGAATAGGATGAGCATCAGTCCTACTGACTGTATTGAGCCCCCTGTAGTCTACATAACACCTCATCTCTCTTTTACCACCCTGGGTGTGAGGTTTGGGTACCAGGACCACTGGACTAGCCCAAGGGCTATCTGAGGGTTCAATTACTCCCAATTCCAACATCTTTTGGACCTCAGTCCTGATGCAGTCCCTGACATGGTCAGGTTGTCTGTAAATGTTGTTCCTTACAGGTAAGCTCTCCCCTGTGTCCACTTCATGGGTACACCAGGTGGTCTGACTGGGAGTCAGTGAGAACATGTGTCTGTACTGATTGAGGACTTTCCTGCAATAAGTCTGTTGCTGCTCAGTGAGGCTGCCTGCCAAGGCTACACCATCTACTGAACCATCATCAGGGTTCTGTGAGAGGAGGTCAGGGAGTGGGTCACTCTCTTCCTCCTGTCCCTCATCAGTAGCCATGAGCAAGCCCATGTCTGCCCTGTCAACATATGGCTTGAGCCTGTTCACATGGAGCAGCCTGTGGGGGCTCCTGGGAGTTCCAAGGTCCACCAGGTAGGTAACCTCTCCCTTTTGCTCAAGTATGGTATGGGGCCCACTCCACTTATCTTGGAGAGCTGCTGGGGCCACAGGCCCCAGCACCCATAACTTCTGTCCTGGCTGGTACACAGTCAAAACAGCCTTTTGGTCATGCCAAGCTTTCTGTAATTCTTGGCTAGCCTCAAGGTTTTTGGATGCCTTCTTCATGTACTCATGCAAAAACCGGTCCCAGGATGCTTGTTTCCGGTCCAGGGAAGACATGGCTTGGCAGTTCGGGCTGGACTGTTCCCATGAGGCACAGGGTCAGACTGATTTGCATATGGCCATGTCTGAACTGGGGTGGCGGAGTGAGCTAAAGAATGATGATGGATTAAACCCAGATCAGTTGACTGGGGGTGAGTGCTTGCAATGTTCAACACTCCGTCCATCATCCCCTTTGGTTTTGCTTTCTTCATGTACTCAGACATCCCGGAGCGGAGACCAAGTACATAGTCCACTATGTCCTCTTTAGGTGGTTTGAGAGGTAACTCCCATCCCTCCTTCACTAGACACAATGGACCCCTAACTGGATTTCCAAACAGAAGTTCAAAAGGGCTGTAACCAACCCCCTTCTGAGGAACCTCTCTGTAGGCAAACAGAAGGCAGGGCAACAGGACATCCCATCTTCGCCTAAGCTTTTCTGGGAGGCCCATGATCATGCCCTTCAGGGTTTTGTTGAATCTCTCAACTAACCCATTGCATTGTGGGTGATAGGGTGTGGAGAATTTGTAATTCACTCCACATAGCAGTTATGTAACTTGACATGAAGTTTGCACCTCTGTCAGTTAAGACCTCCTTAGGGAAGCCCACTCTGGAAAAGATTCCCAGGAGGGCCCTGGCCACCACAGGAGCTGTGGTGGTTCTAAGGGGTATTGCCTCTGGATACCTAGTGGCATGGTCCACCACCACTAGTATAAATCTGTGCCCAGATGCAGTTGGAGGATGCATGGGACCAACAATGTCAATCCCAACCCTCTCAAAGGGAACCCCCACCACAGGTAGTGGTATCAGGGGGTCCTTTGTAGTACCACCTGCCTTACCACTGGCTTGACAGGTGGTACAGGAGCGACAAAACTCCTTTGTGTTCTCTGACATGTGAGGCCAGTGAAAGTGAGGGACAAGCCTGCCCCAGGTCTTTCTTTGGCCTAAGTGTCCTTCTAGAGGGATATCATGTGCCAGTGATAATAGGAAACCCCTAAACTTCAGAGGTATGACCAACCTCCTGGTGGCACCAGGCTTTGGGTCTCTACCCTCTGAGTAAAGGAGTCCATCATCTCAATAGATGCTGTGGGACCCACTGGCACTCCCAGCAGCCTCAGCAGCAGCTTGCTGTCTGAGGGGTTCAAGAGAGAGGCAGCTGTGCTGCTCCTGACTCAGCTCTGCCCTGGAAGGGCCCCCTGTCCCCAAGAACTCAACCTGATCAGGTTCAAGTTCCTCTGAGACAGTTCCTTCACAGGGGCTTGGATCATCTTCCTCAGGAGACTGATCCTCACTCTGAGTCTGGGGGGAAGACACTGCCTTACCCCTACTGCTCCTTCTCTTGGAAGGCACCTGGTCCTTTTTTCCAGGATCCAGGGCCTGTTCAGTGGAAGACATTTTTGCCTGTGACCTGGTCACAGCAAACACATCTGCAGAGATGTCCAACATTGCTGCATGTGTCCTGAGTTCCACCTCAGCCCAGGCTGAAGTTCTCAAATCATTGCCCAATAAGCATTCCACAGGGAGGTCTGAGCTAACCACAACCTTTTTAGGGCCAGTTACCCCTCCCCAGCTGAAATTCACAACTGCCAAGGAATGGTCTGTCCTGACATTGCTTGCATTGGTCATTTGGTACATCTCACCAAGTATGATCTGATCAGGTCTCACAAGATCCTTAGTCACCATTGTGACACTGGCTCCTGTGTCCCTGTATGCCATGGCCTCCTGTCCTTTTATTAAAGGCTGTTGCCTGTATTTGCCCAGGTACTGGGACTGACAAATAAGAAGGCAATATCCATGCCTCCATCACAGACTAGAACAGCCTGAGCTGGAGTTGTGACTAGGCCAGAACCCATCTCAGTTCCCAGGGTCAACCCTACTAAACCCTTGTTTACAGTACCACCACTTGTAGCTGCACTAGGGAAACAGTTGCCTTAGGGGCAGTGGTGTTGGTAGGAGGATCCTTGGCTCAGGCACAATTGGCATCCCTAGGCCAATGTGTCTTTTTCTTACACAGGTAACACCAAGGCTTCTTTCTGCCTTTTCCCTTGTTAGATTGTGAACCACCCTCAGATGCAGGTTTTTGGGGCCCTGAAGAAGACTTCTGGTCTTTACCCTTCTCCCCACCCTTATCTGCTGGTTTAGATTCAGACTTCTTTTGGTCACCACCTTGGTTCTGAGTTTTCTGCTTCACCCTGGTTCTGACCCATCTATCTGCCTTCTTTCCCAATTCTTGGGGAGAAGTCAGATCAGAGTCAACCAGGTATTGATGCAACAACTGATTTTGGCAATTATTAAGGGTCTTTTCCCTCATAATTAAATTGTACAATCCCTTGAAATCATTCACTTTACTGCCAAGTAACCAGCCTTCCAGAGCCTTAGTAGCACAATCTACAAAATCAACCCAGTCCTGAGTCTGTGCTTTCTGGGTGTCTCTGAACTTAATCATGTATTGCTCAGTGGTTAAGCCAAACCCATCAATGAGAGCACTCTTCAGAACTGAATAATTATCAGCATCCTCTTCTCTAACAGTGAGGAGTTTATCTCTACCTTTTTCAGCAAAGGAGAGCCACAAGAGAGCTGCCCACTGCTCTTGGGGGACCTTCTGTACCTTACAGGCCCTCTCCAAGGCAGTTATCCATTTGTGGATGTCATCCCCACTATGGTAGGGAGAGACTATCTTGTTCAGGTTCCTATGGTCACAAGTATAATCCTTAACCCTAGGGACACTGTTGCTTCCACCATGGGACTCTAGTCCCAATCTCTTTGTAGCCCTCTGGAGCTCTAGGGATTCCCTGTCTAGGACCAATTGCTCTTTCTTGAGCCTGAGCTTAACTTTCTCAAGCTCTAGAAATTGGCTCTGTCTATCATAAGAGGATTCCCTCTTATTGGATATGGAAGTCCCTACAGAAGTTCCTGAGTGTCGAGATTCTACAGAGGGAGATCTGGATCTCCTAGGTAAACTCTGTACTCTTCCTGGTGGAGTAAAGAGAGGGCCACTGGGGCCTTCTCCCCCACCTAATGGAAGATCTATGTTGTCCAGGTTGGAATCATCTTGATCCCCCTGGTCAGGGTTTGATTCCAGGTCAAAGAAGGTTTCACTTCCTGGCCTTTCCTCATTCCCTGCACCACCCACTCTGTCTACCTCATCAGTCCCTGGGGTCTTTCTAAGATCATCTAAGAGTAACACCTCAATGAGACGTTGGGTGTTTGCATTTCTCCCTGTCCTCAACTTCCTAGACACACACATGGCTTTCAATTCCTGGAATGAGAGGCCATTGTACCTAGTTGGCAGAGAGCCACTGGCTTCTCCTCTAGAAGACATACTAGTGTTATGTGGTGTAGGCACCTACCTAACCTAGTGGAGACTAAACTCTCTTGAGTTGGAGAAAGGGTGTGCTAGACCCTTGACTTGCCCAACTCCAAGTTCAGTAGAACTTACTTATTCAAATCTTGAAGTATTATATGTGCCTAATACATTTTAGTGGTTTTCAGTTAATCACTCAATGAGATTTATCTGGTAAAACAACAGCAAGCTTGAATCCCAACCACTGCACACCAATGTGAGAAGGTGGTTTGGTATATGCTGTCCACTAGTTAAAGTGGACACCCTGTACCAATCCACACGACCCTTATGATGTATGAGGTCAAAGATAACCTTTATGAAAGCTATCCTAGTGGTAGCTATGGAGAGCAGCCTTCAGGCTTAATCTTGAAGGAATGTAAAGCAGCTTGTTTTACCAGAATATCACCTCCTGAATGACTAAATGAAGGAGAACCACACAGTGTTATATAAAAATAGGTATTTATTAATATAACACTCTCTACTACCCTCTACACGAGGATAGAACACAAAGCACACAATACTGGATCAATAGAACAGTTGTAAGTAGCACAATACACAGCGGGCTCCAGGGGGAGACCGAACCATATACTAAAATAGTGGTATAACAATCACGACTTGACTAGACACAGTGCCTAGTGCACGTATAATCGCTGGGACCCCAAGGAAACAACCAAGGTGATGACACAGGAGACCCACGGAGGACGGGTGCAGTGAGGAAACACGACCGCGTGCTCCGTACAACTCTATGTGAAAGTCGCGGTTGCAAAGTGAAAGTTTAAGGACCCTTCTAGGAGGACTTCGAGCCAACCCTTCGGAACTTAAGAGTTTAAAGAGCCACCCCACCCGTGGATACCGTAGTATCAGGGTTACCTATCCCAGGGAAGCCGGGTGCATAGGTCTGAAGTGGCGTCGGAAACTCTCGTCGTTCTCTATGGAAGTACTGCTGCCGTGAAGGTGAAAAGGGTCCGATGGAATCCAAGCCTGGATTCTGGATGGAAGGAACCTGAAAGCAGAGGGGACAGAGTCTGGGTCACGTCAGAGTGACCAAGGGCTCGGTAGACGAATGCCCACCGATGTCGGGTGCTTCAGGTGCGAAGAAGGGATGCTTGACTCTGCAGCCACGAGGACCAGGAGATGTCGAGGACAACCAGGAGCCAGAGGTGAGCTGTCCCACAAAGGATGTTGAGTGCTGAGGGGTCGGTGTCTGGCGGGAGCACCAACAAGCCTTGGCAACAGCAACCCACGCAGCATGAACAAACAGGTTACGGTGTAGACCAGCAAGGTCCAGGGGACTCTCCAAGCAATGGAGAGTCAGGGCACATCTGGAGCAACCAGGAAAGCCCAAGAACAATCACGATGTCCCTCAGGGGGACCCACAGGCCGAAAAACCAGGAGTCGCGGGACCTCAAGCAAGATTGCAAGGCACCAGCCCACGGAGCACACGGTGTGAGGAGGCTGGAGTACTCTGGTGCAAATACTGCTCAGGGTCAGGACTACACGGAGTCCAATGCACAAGCTCGGGAATTGTCAACAAGCATATGCACTTGCAAATGGACGCAGTGCACAGGGGTTCGGGTTACGCAGCCCCCACGAGAGATACTGGCCTCAAACACGGTGAGAGGGCAGATCAACCTCAGGGACTTTTAGGAACCCACCTCCTGTGTTGCTGAAATCTTTGGAGTCCGCAGGAGCAGCTACCGGTCAGTTGAGCTTTAGGTGCCTGCAAAGCAGGGGAGTGACTCCTTCACTCCAAGGGAGATTCTTCTGTTGTCTTAAGTGCCCCACAGGTCCTGCACGGAGCCTGTACGGAGTCACGGCACCAACTAAGCTTCGGACGGAAAGGGGGACGAAGTCAAGCCCAGTCGAGGTCCAGCGAAGTCCTGGTGTCCAGACGGTCGAAGGTCAGTGGTTTCTTCTTTGTAGAATCTTGTCCACGTAAAATCTAATGTCCTGTAGCAAGGTAACCCATTTTACACCCACGGGAGAGGGTTGGACAGATTCTAGGGACCCTCCTAGGGGAGGGGCAGGACAGAGGGGTGGCTACACCCATGTCCTTTGTCCAGTTTCACTCCAGAGCAGGAGCCAATGGCTCCCAGAACTGGTTTGAGCTGGACTATGCACAGGGACACCAAATGTGGCCCAAGTGCAGACTTTCAGGCACTCTCAGAGTGCACCCACCCAGCCCCAATACACTAAATCCTGTCTGGGAGGTGGTCACACCTCCCTGTGACAGGATACCTATTGTGTTGCCTTCCTCTGCTCGAGCTTGGCTCAGCAGCAGGAGGGCAGAAACGTGTCTCTGGCTGGCAGCATCCATTTTGTGCTGTCCGGGTCGAGAAGGCTGGTACCGGGTAGACCGGTGACCCCACGAAGCTCGCTTCTGAAGGGTGGAATCATACCTCCCACACCAGTTACTGGTGTGGAGGTATAATTCCAAGGTGTTTGATACCAAACACAATATGTTTCTATACAGCCGTTTTCGAGATAGCATTTACCGCGAGGTTATAATGCACCTCTACCTATATGTCCGGCTGAGTCATAGACAACCCGGGAGAATGGTCTCCGAAGGCTGCAGAGAGGCTCTGCTCATGCAGGGGCACCCTCTCACATAAAACCCAGCACCCTGCCTTCAGGATTGATAAGGCCTGCTATAGGGGTGACTTATAAGTTTTAAGTGTAGTGATCTATAGATATAGTGAACCTATATCTAAAGAAAGTGGTGCAAGCACCATCTTACACAGGCTGCAGTAGCAGACCTGGAGTTCCATTTTGCATGGGCTCTCATGGGTGGCATAATACATGCTTCAGCCCATGGGAGGCCTCTGGGGCACCTATGCCCTGGGTACATGTGTACCATATACTAGGGACTGATAAGGGTACCCCAGTATCCAATCTGGAGTGTACCAAAGTAATGTATGTCAATTTAAGGGAGAAAGCAGATAGGCTGGGGTCCTGATTAGCAGGATCCCAACCAGACTAGTTAAAAACAGTGAGACATCAAGCAAAAAGGGGGGGTAACCATAAGAAGCAGATCCTACTTTCCAACAATCTTGTCATGGAAGAAGTCGGCAAGATTGTCGCACAGCTCTTGTGAGGGTGTGATGCTGTTTTCACTGGCAGCCAAGTTTGAGAATTCCTTAACAATGTTGAAAAGTTTCTTGGTGTTGTTGGTGCTGTTTTCGGTGCGTGCACCTAGGGCTGTCTTCTTTGTTGCCCTCAGCAGGTGATGGTAGAGGTTGAGGGAGGTCTTGATGGATGCCCTGTCGGAGGTGTCCTTGCTGGCGCGCCATATCCTCTCCAGCTGTTTGCTGTCTTGCTTCGCTGTTCTAAGTTCTTGGGTGTACCAGCTGTCCTTTTTGGAGGATTTTCTCTCATTGTTGGTTTTGATGGGGACGATGCTCTCTGCACAATTGGTGATTCAGGTGTTGAAATTCCTAATTCCTTGTTTGAGGTTGGTAGCGGGGTTGGAGGTGTTGAGGGCACCCGTCCAGCTGGGCTCTGAAATCTTGTTCCACCTGCGATGGGGGGCACTGGTCATCTTGGGGGCGGCGGTGCAGGGGCTGGAGATGCTGAAGTGGATGATGGAGTGGTCGTCCATGTGAGTTCTGTGATCTGGCTGTATGTGACGCAGTTGCTGGGAGTGAAGATGGGGTCCAGTGTGTGTCCTGCAGTGTGCATGGGATTGTGGACGTTCTGGGTCAAGCCTTAGCTGTTCATACTGTCGAGGTGGGTGTTGTTGTCGTTGGGGTCATTGATGTGGAAATTTAGGTCACCGAGGAAGATGTAGTCTTTTGAGTCTGAGGCTAGTGAGCAGTGAAGTCGGCAATGGCGTTGCAGAAGACGGAGCGCAGGCCTGGGGGTCGGTATGCAAGGGTGCCTCTGATGGTTGTCTTGTCATCAGAGTGGAGCTTGAAGCTGAGGTATTTAATCGAGGTGGTGGTGTTGTCGGTGGTGGTGATCCGGTGTTCAGGGTGCGGAGGACAGCATTGTTGTATCTGCAGGTGGAACGGGGACCAGGGGTCCTGTCGCTGGGCATGGTCCAGGCTCCGACGGACATAGGTGGGTATGCCAGCAACATGCCCGCTGCACCCTCCATTATGTAGGTCCTGGGAGGAGGGAGAGACACTGGGAGGCAGTGGGCAGGGCTAAGCGGGAGGCAGGAAAAACAGATGGCAGGCGATGGTGATGGAGGAAGCAGCAGAAGGACAGGAAAGCGTGAAAAATACAACAAAATCAGAAAAGTAAGGTAAAATAAGACAAAAGCAGAAAAGCAAGGCAAAGTAAGACAAGAGCAGATAAGCAAGTCAAAAAGGACAAAGGCAGAAAAGCGGTAAAGCAAGGCACTATAGAAACAGAGTAAGGAAAGCAGAAATACAAAAACCGAGGGAAGAACAGGGGCACAAACAAAAACAAGCAAAGGGGACTTGCAGGAAAGGGCGATGCAGCGGTGCACAAATGAGGGAGAGCTGGTTCAGGGACCTGCTGATTTTGGACTGCTGATTTTAGAAAAGATATGTTGCTTCAAATTGCACAAAATGGTGCATGATGCATTATAGTAGTAATAACCTTAAAATGATGGGTGAGGTGTATTTGTTCTTCATCCAAATGAGCCACTATCAGGAACCCACACCACTGTCTGTACATTAACAACATCGTGAAGAGAACTGTTCGTTTTTGTAACATAAAAATGTTATAATTCAAGTAGTTCAATAGAGCACACCGCTGCGATACCTCAAATCAAAGGCATACCAGAACATAGCATATGACGTATATTTATTCATGTTAATGTGGATACACAGAATGTTGGACAAAGGCATTGCTCTCCAGTTTTATATGATATTATTATTTGTGATCTTTTAATTATTTCGTTTCACTGCTGCAGCTAATCATGCTTGCTTTTTGAGGTTCTCAAAGCAGCAGTTTTCTTAAAAGTGTAGCCGGAATTGAAGAATCCCACAGATTTCACACATATGTGTAATATGATAAATCTTTGCCCTGCCTAATGCATCGGAAAGCGCCCTCCTAATTAGACACTTATATAATAAACGTGCATCTGATACAGGTTAGAATTTTCAGTTCGGCGGCGGGTTGAAAGATACAGCGTCGCTCGAGATGTGCTCATGGACTAACTTCTATTAAAACGAAGAGATTTTACATGTCTCACCTATCATAGTGAGTACTCTACAGTTTGTCTGAATACAAGGACAGGAACTGGATTTGACCTTACAATTTGGAATCTGATTTCATCGTTTTGAGCAACTACGGACTTTACGAGAACTTGGGTACACACCAATGATTATGACTGGGATTGATTTTATATTTTGGAATTGAACTTCATCAATTTGAGTTATCTGGGATTTTGAAACAATCGGGGTATATTTCTGAATACTTTTCGGATTGCGGTACTTTTTGCCTATTGCCCTGAGGAAGCCCTATTTAGGGCGAAACGCGTTGGCTGCATTTTGTCATCGCCTCATGACGTTTGAGGCTCAAGTATTCATTAAAGGATCAGATTTAACATCACCGAAGAGCCTGGATAGATTCTTTTGCTTTGCATTTGTGCTTGTTTATACTTATGTTGCCTCTCTGTGCTTTTCTTTGTGCATCTGATACAGGTGTAGCGAGGGTCTGATTTGTTCAGCAACTGGGAACCTGTGGCTTCCAGCAATCCTTAATATATACGAGTACCCATTGACTCCACACTGATATCATACCGTAGCTGTCCAGGAAAGCATAGACATTGCATACCTTTCCTGCAAGGGTGTACTGCTGGGATCACTGACAGAATATCGACAACAACAATATCGACCTACAGAAATATCGTGACAAAAATATAGTTGTCAAAAATATCTACCTCCTATCTTCATGATGGTAAGTACAAAAATATTGAAAAAAAATTATCGGTGTAAAAAATATAGATGTATAAAATATCTTTTTTTATATGTAAAAAAATAATGTAAAACAAATTAAATAATAAATTAAATTTTAAAAAAATTATTTAGATTTATTTGTAAATGTTAACAATCATAAGTAATACATTTAATGTAAAAAAAATTAAACATACATATATAAAATGTAACATATATATATTTATCTAAAAACAATTAATAAATAATAATTTTAATTAATTTTAAAATGTTATAAATATATTAAAAATAATAAACAAATATATATACATACACCTGTAACATAAAAATTAATTTAAAAAAAGTATATTATAAATTAAAATATTAAAATATTTAATATTTTTAAACCTACATTTTGCACTACATTGAGGGCAACAGTAGAGAAAGTGTTGGATAGCGGAGGGGTAAAAATTACTATTCCCACTGCAGCGAGTGCAACAGTAGGGAAAGTGTTGGATAGCGGAGAGGTAACAATTACTATTCCTACTCCAGGGAATGCAACAGTAGGGAAAGTGTTGGATAGCAAATAGGTAAAAAATACTATTCCCACTCCAGGAAATGCAACAGTAGGGAAAGTGTTGGATAGCGGATAGGTAAAAATTACTATTCCCACTCCAGCGCGTGCAACAGTAGGCAAAGTGTTGGATAGCGAAGGAAAAAAAATTACTATTCTAACTCCAGCAAGTGCAACAGTAGGGAAAGTGTTGGATAGCGGAGAGGTAAAAATTAGTATTCCCACTCCAGTGAATACAACATTAGGGAAAGTGTTGGATAGCGGAGGGGAATAATTTACTATTCCCACTCCAATGAGTGCAACAGTAGGGAAAGTGTTGGATAGCAGAGGGGTAAAAATTACTATTCCCACTCCAACAAGTGCAACAGTAGGGAAAGTGTTGGATAGCGGAGGGGTAAAATTACTATTCCCACTCCAACGAGTGCAACAGTAGGGAAAGTGTTGGATAGCGGAGAGGTAAAAATTACTATTCCCACTCCAGCGAATGCAACAGTAGGAAAAGTGTTGGATAGTGAACAGGTAAAAAATACTATTCCCACTCCAGGAAATGCAACAGTAGGGAAAGTGTTGGATAGCGGATAGGTAAAAATTACTATTCACACTCCAGCGAATGCAAAAGTAGAGAAAGTGTTGGATAGCGAGGAAAAAAATGTACTATTCCAACTCCAGCAAGTGCAACAGTAGGTAAAGTGTTGGATAGCGAAGGAGTAAAAATTACTATTCCCACTCCAGCTAGTGCAACAGTAGGGAAAGTTTTGTTTAGCGGAGGGGATACAATTACTATTCCCACTCCAGTGAGTGCAACAGTAGGGAGAGTGTTGGATAGCGTAGGGGATAAAATTACTATTCCCACTCCAGCGAGTGCAACAGTAGGGAAAGTGTTGGATAACGGAGAGGAAAAAATTACTATTCCCACTCTTGCAAGAGCAACAGTAGAGAAAGTGTTGGATAGTGGAGGGGAAAAAATGACTATTCCCACTCCAACAAGTGTAACAGTAGGGAATATGTTGGATAGCGGAGGAGTAAAACTTACTATTCCCACTCAAGCTAGTGCAACAGTAGGGAAAGTGTTGGATAGTGGAGGGGATAAAATGACTATTCCCACTCCAGCGAGTGCAACAGTAGGAAAAGTTTTGGATAGCGGAGGGGAAAAAATGTATATTCCCACTCCAGCAAGTGCAACAGTAGGGAAAGTGTTGGATAGCGGAGGGGTAAAAATGACTATTCCCACTGAAGAAAATATAAATAAAAAAATAAAAAAAATATCAACTACAATATAAAAGATAATAATTCCAAAAACAAAACATATATAAAAAATTAAAAATTTACAAAACATAGAAATATATTATAATGTTAAAAAAAACGAAAAATTACATACAAAGATTATTTTCTAAAAAACTGTTCTGCAGTCATTCTACCAAGTGCTAGAAGAAGACAGCGTCATAGAATTTAGAAACAGATTCAATTTTGAAGAAAGACGCAGACAGAGCACTGAAGAGAGAGGCCACTGGATTGATGTAATCAAGCGCGATGCTCAACTGAAGTGGATGAAATTAGAATTTGAACAAGTTAAACTACTAAAATGTAGCAGCGCCTGCATGTCATGCTATGTGCTTTTCTTTCCCAGCAGCAACCTGCAGGCAGCGAGGTTCCAACTAAAACAAAGTCAGAAGTTAAGGAGCCATCAGGCCTCCTTTTGTTTGAGTATCCTGGCTGGGAGCCACCTGTAGCCTCACACCTAGATGCAAATGCAATGGAGGGGAAACAAAGACACACAGCTAGTCATCACTTCACAAGTACTTAAGAGAGGCAGCTTTTGACTTTGTTCAGTCCAGTGGTTTATTTGTAACAAAATAAGTGAAAGGGCCCTAGTCAGGGGGCACTGCAGCTTGCTCCAACCATGGCCCCTGCCAGGGCTGCCAACTACAGTACCAACAGAACTACTAACCATCACATTCCTACAAGTGTGACAATTAGACTATTCCACCCCCCTATAGCTATAAGAATGTCTTGGATGGCAGGTATTTGTCATTTTTAATGTACACTGAATTAATAAACAACTGTTTTTGTGCACATCTCTAAATTAGACAGATAGCGCCACCATGTGACAGACTGTCGCAAGCAGCGGTGTTGACAATTAAGTGCCAGTGCCGTGCACCAGAAACTACAGGCGCAACTTAAGCACTGGTTCAGTCCCTGTATAGAAGAGATATGCTTGCACTGTAAGAATGTCAGATGGGTTGGTCTGTCCCAGTATTTACACAAATAGCAATTTAAATACCACTGTTTTGTTTTATTTTTTTATGGGGCTACTCCTCTCAATGCAGGCTGTTTTGGCACTTTACATCACACATACATATTATACATTGACAATAAATCATATGTGTGTAAATCATTGTACAGGATGTGTTTCGTAAGACAGTGAGAGTTACAAATTGTAGGAGTCTCAAGTCTTTCACAGCTCACTGTGCTATATTAAAATGATTATTCCCTGATATTTACTGAGCACACAAAGATCAAAGATAAAATGGAGAAGTCAAGACCGAATTAACTTATTTTCCGACTCCGGAAGCGGAAAGCGGCAGGAGCAGGAAGCAGTACGACGACAAGCTGGGAGCGGCCGTATCTCAGCCAGTGCTTAATTTGAGCCGGGGCTTTCCGGTGCTAAGCACCAGCACTTAATTGGTTTCTGGTGCTCGGCACCAGCACCTAATTGTCAACATTGCATTTAGGACAGTCTGCCACAAGGTGGCGCTGCTCATCTAATTTAGAGATGAGCAGAACAACGGTTGTTTAGGAATACAATATACATTTCAAATTGCTAATACCTGCCTCCCCAGCCATTCCTTTTGCTTTGGGGACCTGGAATAATCTGAACTGTCGCATTTACATGCGCGAGAGATGGTTAGTTGTTGTTTTGGCAGTGATGGGTTATGCAAGCTGCAGTGGCCTCCTGGTCAGAGCCCTGGCACTTAATATTTTACAAATTAAGCACTGATCTCAGCCTACAACCGAGGACTGAGGCAAACGAGGCAAGCGCCAGAGTTCCAGTGCGGCAGAGGGGCTTGAAGACGGTGGGGGAGCCACAGGCAAGAGCAGAACTGTTACGGGCAGTAGGGCTATGCAGTTAGAGCCGCGGTTACTCCTGGCTGCCTAGAGACGGCCGGTGTTAGGCCGGTGCGGTTTACGCGTCGGAGAGGCCCGCTTCCGCCTCCACACAACACACAACCTTGCCAGCACCCTTCCCCCCACCATCCCCTCATCACATTCTCGCCCACCTTTCTCCTCTCTCGGCACCTCGGGCCTCGATTGAGGTGGCAACACCCAGGCGACACCAGGGCCCAGGTTGGTGACAGCGGGCCCCCAGGTTCAAAAACAAGATGATGCGAGGTGAGGCGAGGTCCTGGGTGTGGTGAGGTGTGGTCCATAGGCCCACAGATCCTCGGATTCACCACACCCGAGGAAGACCGTCATTTAACCCCATGTACCCCCCTGACCCTGCTCACCGCTCACTCTCTGGCTCATTCCCTCCCTCCCTCCTTCCTCCCATCACCCACAACCACAGTGGTCCCAATTAGAAAAAACAAAAAAGTGGGCCAAACCACCTCAAACTACTTCAGTTCACTACAGCTTGGATGGTCAGCAGCAGAGTACAGCAGTTGGACTTAGAGGCAAGGGTGCACAAGCACGGTGGTAGTAGCTACCATCCGCCAAGTGCGGGCCCGGGCCCCTGCGGAAGCAGCCCAGCCAGGACTGGGTGCAGCTTGCAGGTGGCCTGGGGAGCTCCAGCTCAGACTTTCCCTTCCCCCTCCAGCGCCACTCTTGGTTACCTATTGCATCACTGCAACACTGCATCATCTCTTTTTTTATATCGTTCAGCAACAAGAGCAACTGCTTTCCATTTACCCCTCACAGGGAACAAATTCACCCCAGTGTGATCATAACAGCCCTTAAGCACCTCAAAAAGGTCCTTAGAAGAAGAGAGCAGCTACATAAATAAAAGGGTCAGGAGTTAACCCCGTGCACAAGAGCGGATTAGCGCTGAAAGGTCACCAAAAGGACACCGAAAAGACAAAGCAACTTTACGCTCTGCTCGTGCCACTATGAGACCAGGCAGGACCCGAGAGACTGCTAAAATTGCAAAGAAACGTAGCTCAAAGTCCAAACCCAAGCAGCCAGCCCAAGTAGTCCAAGTGGCTAAAGGTGACTCCTCTCTAACAGCCGAATTACCCACATCATCCTCGTTGGCCCATTCTGCAAAAAGAAATACCTTTAGTACCCTTAAAACTAAGGACTTCTTGAAATCACCAAAGTACCAAACCATGGCAATGCTGAGATTACCTCAATCAACTTCGTCCGTTTCTCAGACAGAGCAACCTACAAAAACATCCACTAATCAGACAATAGTTAAAGCCCAAGTCCATACTACTGAACACGACCAGCAAATAGGGGCCCTATTTAATGCCTCACCTCCAGTCACCACCTTCAGGAACTGTCAGCCTACACCCAACTTCCCCAATCCCCGTCACAAAGATCTCGATATCACACAGCTAGGAAAATCACTGGAGACATCAGCAGAGTGGCAGGAATTGTTACTCAGCCCATTCAAAGAGAAACAGGATGATGAAGCGGCCTACTCAAACGTATTTGCAAACTCTGGCCTCAAGCACGATTATAACGCCTTGCTCTCCCCAATTAGACTTCAGTGTGAAAGTGAACCCATCAGTCATAACAACACCCCTGAAGACATGCTTAAAAACAAGAAAACCCAAGCAAGCAATGCATTCTCATTTTCAACACAAAGCAAGTCAGCTCAGCACTCCCCATTGTCCTCAGCACCCTTGTGGACTCCATTTATAAACACAATGGAGGCGATTTCATAGGCCCTAAAATTTCACTCAGATTAACTCGAAATTCAAGTGGACTTATTGAACATCTTGGCCTCTCATGTTTCAGGCATTGAACAAAACTTACAGGATTTAAACTGTTTCATTAAGCGAGTGCAAAAAAATCCCAATTCAGCATACCATGCCTGCAAATGCTCCTCTACATTAGACCACTTAACAACAATCCCAAACATTTTGTCGGAAATACTCATGGAAGTAAAGTCTTCGAAGCCGCCTGCCCCATTAACAACACCTCTCACAGTAAGCCTGGATAGCCCCGCTCCACCATCTTCAAAAAAACCTTTAACACCGAAGAATGGACCTAAGGCCATGTTGGGCACTGAGGCCAACTCCACACCATCGAAAGTAAGCTGCCACCCACCACCAACAATAAACAAACTGCTAAGTGAGATATCCTCTCCCTCTGCCGAGGACATTGACCAACAACAGCAACCCCCACTAACTAAAAGGGAACACAAACGCCTCAGGAAAGCCAGGAATAACCGATCAAAAAGATCATCAACTCAACCAGACCCCCACATAAGTCAATATTTTATTGACAAAACAACTGCCAGTGACACTCATCAGGGGCTAGACGTGTACCCAATTTTTCAAAAACGCACAGCGCAGCCTAATAAATCAAGTAAAAAAAACAGCAAAGGTCACAGTGACCTTGAACCAGTGACTTGAATCGCTCTCCCTTTGCACCAACCATAAGCTTTCTCTGAGCACCATAATACATTTGCCTGCCCTGGCAGCTCACCCCTCGGAGAACCCAGGCCCCAGAGTATGCCTTTAAAAGCCCAAGGTACAACTCATTGGGAGTCAAATTCAGTCCTTGCACGCCCCTTGAGGCAATCAATTCCAACATTACATATCCGAGTGATCAATATCTTCCACTGCAAACAAAGGAAGCACAAAAACAGATAGAGGCCCCGCCCAATCAATGGACCTCAATGGACATTCGTACGATCCAACTTAAATCAAGTCCATCCAGCAAAGCTCGCCCGAGCAAACAAACTGCAATAGCTCCTGCTACAAACCAATCCTCCGCCTCAAATGACGGAGCCTAAAACACAAACACTGGCCGGGAATAGCCAACGGGCCCACTTACCCCCTGATTTCACCACTTTTGACGACACCCAATGCCAGCACCATTCAGAAGCGCATGGCGATTACTCACTTAGACTAGAAATAATCCCTCTCTACAGCTCTAGAGGACACCACGACACACTGAACAGAAGTATAATCCTGAAACTTGTCAACACAATCGTAACAACACACAACATAGAAGGCATTGAGTTCAAACCCAATCAAGAAAGGGTAGGTCACGAAATTACAGTGGTCACCTGGTCTAACTCAATAACAGCCACAATGGTTTGGCAACAAAGAGGATGCTTTTTAGACCGGGGCATTGAATTAAAAAGAAATGAGCCGAAGAGGTATCCTAGTCTGTTACAGCCACAACAGAAATACCATCCGAAAACTGGCACCGTATTAGCAAGTACCCTCTGGCTGTAATAGGCCCAGTAGGAAAATACCCCATTAATACAGAAAACCTGTGCATTACTCACATTGCAGTGCCCAGAGCTCCGAGCTACATGAGACAGGTTTCTGTGCAAAGCCCACAGGCCCGCACTCCACCAAGGAGAGTGGCATGATTATAATCAGGCCCAACAAAGACGCCCCCTAATCACGGCTAAAACTCTGCTCCTGGAACGTGAATGGTCTCAGAAGTAAGGTGGGGGAGTCAGACTTTACTTCCTTTCTACAAAAGTTTGATATCCTCCTCTTTCAAGAAACCTGGGCTGAGGACCCCACACCAATCATAGGCTTCAAGGAGTATCAACAAGAAGCAACAAAAAAATCAAAAGAGGGCAGAGCTGCAGGAGGCCTCTCAATTTATATAGCAACAGACCTCCAGTTGCTGCAAGACCACCTAGATCTTGGCTTGGCATGGGTACATTGCCTCAAACTTTCATCACATCGGGACCCAGGTCTACAAACCAAAACTGTTGATGCAAATCTACTACTTTGCAATGTCTATATCCATCCTAGTCAGAAGAGCAAACTGGATCACATTGCTTCATCAGTATCAATTTTAAAATCACTCCAGATGACATTTCCCCAATACTAAATCATACTGTCTAGAGACTTCAACATGTACCTACTACAAACAAATTCCCAACAACTCTACCAACAGTTCCTCGGGACAACTATGAAGCAATTACCTCTGGTAATAATAAAACATCAAAAAACTGATCACTATGGGAAATTATGTTTAACCGCTTTAGACGAAATTGGCCTATGCTTGCTTAACGGCCGCCTTCCACAAGATCAACCAGCCGCGTTCACAAGGATTACAAACAAAACCAACTCCACCTTAGATTATACATTTGTGGACTCAGAGGTTTCTGACAAAATCCTGTGTTACTGTATAAAACCCAGAGTGGAAAGCGACCATTCTCCCCAGCAGGTCAAGCTGCTAATACATCCAAAAAGAACCCCTCAAAGCAATGACCTAATGGCTTACTCTTGTGCCTACAATCGAAAACGTTTGGCTTGGAATGGAAGGATGGTAGCCACAATAATGAATTACATAACTACGTTCACCGTCCAATTAACCACTGTTCAACAGGTGACGTGGACCAACTGGGAACTACTTATAGCGGGACTTGTTACCAACTGGCCAGCCAACACTCCACAATCCCCCAACTCAACAATCAAAGGGGCTCCATGGTTTACTGCAGCCCTCTGGAGCAAAAAAAGAGCTATCAATAAGGAAATTAGGCAGCTGCAAAAAAACAACTCACCCCCAGCCATTCCGTCAAAGTCCAAATTGCGGCACTGAGACGCGCCTATGAAAAGGCAATCTGGTCAGCCAAAAAAACACATCAGGAAAACATATGGACAAAGCTGCTACATAGAAGTAAAACAAAAAATAGCAAACAGTTCTGGGCAGAAATTAATACACTTGCAAACTGTAGTTTCTGCCATTATAACACTGGAATATCAGAATTGGACTGGATAAAGTACATCGAAGCAGCCCGTACAGAGCAAGTTATCTATAGCGCAATTGTAAAAGGCATAACCACAAAGGGTCTATCGCCCACAGCAAGCCCGCCAGAGGGAATCTGGCTGAAAGAATCACAGGTTGGGCAATCCTTGAAGAAACTGAGACCAGACGGGGCACCGGGACCGAACGGTCTCCCCAACGCCGTATTCAAGTACAATCAGGCCTTTTGGGCATCGTATCTTACTCCCTTATTCAATTTGGCATTTACCACCAACACAATTTCAGCACCATGGAGAGGCAGTGTCCTTCACCCCATCTTCAAGTCAGGCTACAGACAAACCCTGCGAACTATAGATTAATTGCCCTGATCGATGTCGAAGCTAAACTTTATGCCACTAACCTTTTAACAGATTTGGAAGCATGGGCATCAGCCGAAAACATGATCCCGGCTACTCAAACGGGGTTTAGTGCCAGCATGAGTACAACCACCAATCTTCTGGCCCTCACTCTCCTGATTGAAATGGCAAACCACAAGGCTTCCAGTTTATACATTTGTTTTGTCGACTTAAAAGCAGCATTCAACATGGTCCCAAGAGGCCTCCTATGGGTAAAATGGATAGATGGGGTGTACCACCAAACCTCCTCAAGGCCATCATCGATCTATATACAGACACTTGGTTTACAAATTAAAATAGGTAAGAGTGACAGAACGACCAGAAAGATCCCCACATCCATTGGTCTAAAACAAGGATGTGTCCTCGCCCCCTGCCTATTTAACATTTACACAGCAGACTTGGAAGCCCTGTTAGCAGAAGTTTCGAGTGATCCACCAAAACTCTCAAACAGATCAGTGCAAAGCTTACAATATGCAGATGATATTGTCCTATGTAGCTAGACTTCCATTGGCCTGCAGCGCCAAATAACTGCCCTCCTCAGCATCACTGAATCTTTAGACCTGAAGCTAAACTACAGCAAAATTAAAGTCATCTGTTTTCTGCCAAAAAACAGACAGCAAAATACAAAAATCAAATGAAAAGCTGCAGGGAACAAGATCGACCAGGTCAGCACCTACAAATATTTAGGGGTGGAAATGGACTCAAGATTAAATTTCAAAAAGCACCTCGCACAACGAAGGGCCTTAACTAATAAGCTATGCTTTGCCTTCAACCTAATAAAAAAAAAGATGGGGAGTCCGTCTCAGCTATACCTACTGCAAATCATTGGAGCAAAATTCTTACCCTCACTGACCTATGGCTCAGAACTCAAGGGCAATGACGTAACGGCTCTCAATCAACTACACTCCGCCTTGTTCAAACGCATCTTTCATCTACCACGACACACCTCTCAAGCACAAGTGCGTCTGGAATTTGGGCTCCATCACCAGCTCCCCGGAGAGGATGGCCGCTTTAATTAAACTGTGCTGGAAGATGAGAGCTGCCCCATCCAAGTCCTTGGCCGCTTTGTGTTGGACTGAAATGGAAAACCAGCATACCAATAAAAATGACTGGCCAACAGTGCTCCACCAAGCTTTGACATCTCTTAACCTCCATGAGGCCTGGGAGTTAAACATCAGCCATAAAGCATTCCAAAAAATTGCCAACAAAGCAGCCAAGCTAAAATCGTGGTCCCTTGACAAAGCGGAAATGGCCGGAAAAAAGCACAGCTGGACAGTCCAACAATCTTACAGCAATTGAGATCCTCAACCATACCTCACGTGCCACATCTCTCAAACCACCCAGCATTTCCACACAAATGTGAGCCTTTCCTTCAAAAGACCAGGTTCCGCCCTGGAAACAAAGATGGCCGAACTCTCTTTGCCGTCTATGTGGCCAATTCAATGAAAGCCTATAACATTTCCTGTGTATTTGCCCTGCTGTTAACCAATTAAGACAGAAATTACTCTGCACCACATTTCGGGCTCTCAAGATAAGATCCTGCTGTTGTGCGACAAATTACTAATAGAACACTCCACCACGTTAGACAAGAAGAAAATGGTCCTCGCGGGGCAGGGTCGCTACAGACAAAGTCACTGGAACTTGTTAGTTGAGCTGGGCGTCTATATTCCATCACCACTTAATATATAGCCTCATCAATTAGGAGGCCCCAGTGCCTAAACTAGCCCGGACAAACATACCTTCGCCTAGCTTGCAAACCGTTTGAGGCCCCCCAAGCAGAAATTCGCAAAACCTCATGGGAGTACATGGGTATGGAGCATTTTATGGTCTACTGGTTGAAATGTATGAGGTCACCCCTTTTGTATAGTATGATGCCTCAACATTGAACTTCTTTTAATTCACACTGTTTTTCGCAACAGCTCCCCAGGCAGAAGTTGGTATAAAGTTGCCTGCAAATACCCTAGCACAGAGAACTTTACTGAACTATTGGTCTCAATGTCTTAGACCATCGTTTTTGTATAGCATGTTGCTTTTATCTATGAATTCCTTTTAATCCACAATGTTTTTAGTAATAACTTCTGTTTAATTCCTTGTGTGGCTTAAATTTGTAATGATTTTAACTAATCTGCAAATTAAACTTATCAAAGATAAAATGCAGACTTTGCAACTAATTGAGCAGAACAGATTTACTGCCACGTTTCTCCTTGTTGCCAATTTTTTACAGTGTTTTAAAAAAATAAGGGGCTTATTTACAAGCCTCTTGCGCCGCCGGTGCGCCACTTCTAACATGGGAAAAAGTGACGCACCGGCGGCGCAAGGTGCTTGTAAATAAGCCCCTAAATGTATAAATTGAGGCCCAGATTTTGCGTTGCGGTTGCGTCCCTTTTTGGTACAACCGCGACACAAAATCCCCTTTGTTTAAATCCTGTAATGTACTTAAATGTATTTGAGATAGACCTGCTGAACATGTGAGCTTAAGATTTGATGTCACTTCTTGTGATGCCTCGTGTGATGTCACGCCCTGTGATGTCATGCGCCATGATGTAATGCTCTGTGATGTCATGTGCATTCTTCCTAACTTCGTTAGTCCTTCCCCTTCTGTTTTTTAGGACTTTTTTTAGGTCCATATGCTTACATGCACTAAATGATATCCAAAGTGTCCACCTGAAGAGAATAAAGAGCTTGAACCTTGGGGCTTTGCCATTCTTCTGTCACTGGCCTGCTCCACCACGTATCCGTCTCGTCTAAATAACAAACAGTGAGTCTTGATAACAAGCACTCGCTGCTTTACAGCTACAATTGATGAGGCATGAAGGGTTGTGGCATGCCATTCCTTCAGCTGTACAGCTGGCGCTTAAGGCATTAACATTACGCGACAGCCCGTCGCACTTACATGGGGCATGCACCCAAGGGAGGCTGCTGACTGTCCTGTAAGAATACTTGTCCAGCACTTTAATGCCCAATGACATGCTGAGCCGAGACGCATTACAGCGCCGTCCTCTGAGTTTTTCGGTAAACGCTGCATTAAACTTTCTAACGCTCCGCAGCATTAGAGCATGAATCGTCAACATGTCCCCAAAGCAGGATGAAGATTCAAGCGCCGTTTAGCGCTACTCTCAGCTGACGTGTTAATCTGTTTAGATACATTTCTGCATTTAATTGTGCATCAAGGACATTTATTTCAGCCGCATTAACTTCAATACAGGGAGTGGGACTGCAGTTTAGGGGGAACCACGTTGAGTACTTAAACTGTGTGCATTTCATAAATGCAACAGTATCTCTGATTTTGACATTATTTTTCAGTCTGCTACTGTCACAACCTATTGATGGAGACATATAGCTTTCTTTATTTCCGTGTGACATCTTCCACGTATACTTTTTCTAATGCATTTACTTTCCTTCTTGTTTTGTGTGGCTCTTTCCACTCCAGATTACAGCATTGATTACTTGGATGCCTTTTATGGTCAATTCGCTTTATTTACTTTTTCTTACTTTGGGGCTGATTACGATGGCGGGCGGAAAAGCACCCGGACCGCCATGGTAGCGGGAATCAACCGTCCGCATGTACCGCGGGAAAACCGGCCGTCCGATTAGGAATAAACCGCCAGAAAAATCTGACCGCGGCGGAACGATGCTAGGAAAGACCGCCGGTAGCGTGCAGAGCAGGTGAAAATCCGTCCGCGGCGGTTGGATTCGTGGCGGAAAAAGCCCAAACCGCCGCACGGCCAGCGGATTGACCGCACGTGGAATTAGGATACCATCGAGGTAACAGCGGAAAGATCCGCTTTTTCCGACCGCCGCGATCGCAACCAGTGATGAATGGGAGAGCCGGCGGAAGGGCGCCGTTTAGCCACCGCGGCCGCTACGGAAAATTCATAGCGGCCGAACAAAAACAAACACACAACATGCCCACCAAGTGTACCCAGCAACTTGGCGCAGCCCCAAAAAAAAACTAATACACCCCAATGACACATCCCCATGGCAAGTTAAAAAACCACAAATCCCAGGTCAACCCACACAACACACCTGACATCAATACACCATTTTGACACACCGACATAGCTGAGTATAAAACCAGCCCCTTCCCTGACCACAATCCTTTGCAATTCTCCACCACTGAAGGAACCAAGCCTACAGCACAAAGGAGAGGCAAACCACCACACAACTCACCAGCACAACAACACACACACACACCACTTACATCACCACCACCACTCTCACACCTGCACTTTCAACCCCTCTGCACACCACACACCATGGCACAGAAGAAAATGCCCAAATTCACTGACAATGAGTTGTCAGTCATGGTAGAGGAGGTAATCAGAGTAGAACCACAATTGTTTGGAATCATGGTCCAACAGACACCATTAGCCACCAAAACACTAATGTGGGAAAGGATAGTCCGCAAGGTCAATGCAGTAGGGACTGGCCCATGCACCAAGAATGAGATCGTGAAGCGGTGGCATGACCTCAAGAAAAAGGTGAAAGAGAGGAACAACAAGAACCGCGAGCTGACTCAGAGGACTGGCGATGGCCCTCCCATTCCACCAAGAACATTCACCGCATGGGAGGAGAAGGTGCTTGCCATACTGCATCCACAGAGTCTCACAGGAATACCCGGGGGAGTGGAGGCTGGTAAGTAACAACAAATGTCCACCATCACACTCCCATGTACTGTCTTGCACAACCACAAAGCTACACCTCCTAGGCCCAAATGCATCCATGTGCACCACACACTCCCCAACACATGTCTCACAGATCTAACATTCACTCCCTCTGAATCACCCCAAAGGTATCTATCAACATTCCCAGGGTTGCATGTGTACAGGCAGCCAGCACTACAACTCCCACCAGGCCCCCTTGTCCCAGAGCTGAGCAAGATGAAGCACTCCCCCACACCCAGAAGCATGTGGCAGCCATTGCATTGATCACCTCCACCTAACAGGTAGGTAGCCATCTTAACAGGGAGGGGTGTTTGTGGATAGAAAGCCAGCACTACAACTCCCACCAGGCCCCCTTGTCCCACAGCTCAGCAGGATGGAGCACTCCCCCCACCCATAAGCATGTGGCAGCCATTGTATCTTACCAACCAAGCTAACAGGTAGGTAGCCATCGTAACAGGGAGGGGTGTTTGTGGGTGGGAAGCCAGCACTACAACTCCCACCAGGCCCACTTGTCCCACAGCTCAGCAAGATGGAGCACTCCCCCACACCCAGAAGCATGTGGCAGCCATTGCATTGATCACCTCCACCTAACAGGTAGGTAGCCATCTTAACAGGGAGGGGTGTTTGTGGGTGGAAAGCCAGCACTACAACTCCCACCAGGCCCCCTTGTCCCACAGCTCAGCAGGATGGAGCACTCCCCCCACCCATAAGCATGTGGCAGCCATTGCATTGATCACCTCCACCTAACAGGTAGGTAGCCATCTAAACAGGGAGGGGTGTTTGTGGGTGGAAAGGCAGCACTACAACTCCCACCAGGCCCCCTTGTCCCACAGCTCAGCAAGATGGACACTCCCCCACACCAAGAAGCGTGTGGCAGCCATTGCATTGATCACCTCCACCTAACAGGAAGGTAGCCATCTTAACAGGGAGGGGTGTTTGTGGGTGGAAAGCCAGCACTACAACTCCCACCAGGCCCCCTTGTCCCACAGCTCAGCAGGATGGAGCACTCCCCCCACCCATAAGCATGTGGCAGCCATTGTATTTCACCCATCAAACTTACAGGTAGGTAGCCATCTTAATGGGGAGGGGTGTCTGTGGGTGGAAAGCCAGCACTACAACTCCCACCAGGCCCCCTTGTCCAACAGCTCAGCAAGATGGAGCACTCCCCCACACCCAAAAACATGTGGCAGCCATTGTATTTCACTCATCAAACCTACAGGTAGGTAGCCATCTTAACAGGGAGGGGTGTTTATGGGTGGAAAGCCAGCACTACAACTCCCACCAGGCCCCCTTGTCCCACAGCTCAGCAAGATGGAGCACTCCCCCCCACCCATAAGCATGTGGCAGCCATTGCATTGATCACCTCCACCTAACAGTTAGGTAGCCATCTTAACAGGGAGGGGTGTTTGTGGGTGGAAAGCCAGCACTACAACTCCCACCAGGCCCCCTTGACCCACAGCTCAGCAAGAAGGAGCACTCCCCCACACCCAGAAGCATGTGGCGGCCATTGCATTGATCACCTCCACCTAACAGGTAGGTAGCCATCTTAACAGGGAGGGGTGTTTGTGGGTGGAAAGCCAGCACTACAACTCCCACCAGGCCCCCTTGTCCCACAGCTTAGCAGGATGGAGCACTCCCCTCCACCCATAAGCATGTGGCAGCAATTCCCCTCAACTGTGTCACAGAACAGGTAGGTAGACAGTGCATGCACCCTGCCATTCCTCTCAAAAAGCATGGAGCCATATGACCACACCAGCCCTCACATCCCACCCAACTTGGCATAGATCCAATAGCCACTTCCAGTGTGCAGACATCTTAGCGTATGTTACTGTCACAGAAATTAAAGTTTGACTTGCCAAATCACATGTTGAAGTAACTCAGGGCACAATCATGCACAGCAGTGAATGCTATGTGTAAGTGCCATGGTGGCAGAGCATCAAGGCCCATATGAAAACAAAAATAAAGCAAAGAACATGATATGACAGAGGGATGCATGAGCCAACAATGGCTAGTACATGCCCAGAATGAAGGTCTTCCATGCAGAGCAAACAACAAAGATGCCTCACAAAAAGTTGTTGTGCTGCTAGTCGTTAGATGACGACATGTCCTTGTAAGGACACAATCTGTACGTGGAGCATGGTATCTATTGACATGTCACACCATGGACAAGTAATGTAGGTACCTACACATCATGTCATGATGCTCAGTACCGTGCAGCCATACAAAGTGATCTCAATGTAAACTGTGTGGTGTATAACATGTAACATCCAAACATCTAACACCAAGCTTGTGGGGTACACTACAATAACCATTTCTTCTCTGTTCTACAGGTGACCAAGAATTGACTGCTGCAGATGACAACACCAACCTGCAGAGCCAGTCTCTCCCCCCGGAACATGGAGGACCGGATGCAGACTCCCTAAATTCCTCGGATGCGGACACAGAAGCTGGCCCATCTGGCCTGCCAGGGCGCAGCAGGTCCCAGGCCCCCACTGTCCTCACCACCACCACCTCAGCAACAACAACTGCGCTGACCACTGCTGTAACGACCTGTGCGGCCTCCACCACCACCAGTTCTGCCTGCAACACTGTCCCTGCCTCAGAGGATACCCACCCCACCCACAATCTGAGGAGGGCAGGGAGAGTCAGCGGGTGCGTCGAGTGGTGATGCCACAGGTCCGGGACAGCAGGGCAGGTGGGAGGGCAACTGGGCGACAAAATCAACAGGACACTGGGACCGAAGCCCTGGCCAACATCGCCAGTCCTTGGGGCATACGAACAAGCCCAGGGACACACGGGCCAGGCTCTGGAAGAATCGCGTGAGCTACGCCTGCTGCTGAGGTCCATAGACACGCGCATGGGCCAAATCGTGGACCTCTTGGGCCAGCTTGTGGGTGTCCTGAGGGACCGGCCTGCGGCCCAAAGGACAGCTCAACCTCCCTCCAGTGGCCCGCAGGATGACAGTCCCACCTCCTCACCTGCAGCCACAGAGACGCGTGAGCTGGAACAGGATGTGTCCTCAGACACCTCTGATCCCGCAGCAGAGGCCCCCCTGCCAAACGCTCAAGGGGCCGTCCAAGGAAAAACAAGGGAGGATCACGTGGCAAAGCACCAGCCAAACGCCAGTCAAAGAGCCAGCCATGATGGCACCTCTCTTCACCTTCCCATTGACTTTGTTGACTATCCTTACCCACACTGCCATGTTGATGGCAGGCGTCTGTTGGACTGTGTCACCACATCAATGTGGTGACTACTCTATTGTCTCGTCTACCATCACTGACAACCCATTGATTCCCTTACCACCTATTTGCAAATAATCACTTCCCTGTCACATGTACTTATTGTAAATAAACACGCTTTGCACACCTATGTTTCGTGTCAGCTCCATGTTTATCTCAGGATGTACAATCTTTACTCAGATTACAATGTACTAGGTGCACCGATTGTTGCGAGGCATTGAGAGGCTGACGGAACCTAGGAAAACACAAGAGCACAACATTCACCTGTCAGTTGATGGCATCACACCCATTACACAACACTTGTCATCAAGGTACTCAAACCTGCACGCATTACAATGAGCAACGATATCGACATAGACATCATGTAGCTGTGCATAACTACCCTGTCCCAGAAACATCAGCCCTCAGTACAGAGCCAACAACAGGCAGCTGTCACATAGCTCCCCTAGGCATTTCCTACAACTACAAAAACACCATACAATGGCACCGTTGTACAATGTCACTCACCTTCAAGGGAAGTAGCGGTTGATGAGCTGGTGACGCAGGTCGACACCTTCCTCCTCTCCAGTATCCTCGTCACTGGAGATGTGTGGGTTTGCAGGCGGGGGCATCTGCTGCTCATCATCATCCAGGATCAGGGGGATCTCTTTGCGCAGAGCAAGGTTGTGGAGCATGCAGCATGCTACCACGATCTGACACACCTTTTGGGGAGAGTACATCAGTGCACCTCCGGTCCTGTCCAGGCACGGAAATCGAGACTTGAGAAGCCCAAAAGTCCGCTCCACCACACGCCATGTCCTCCCATGGGCCTCATTGTAGCGGACTTCACCCGGGGTCCTGGGATTCCGCAGTGGGCTCAGCAACCAGGGCCGGTTGGGATATGCAGAGTCACCTAGGTGCCAGACACACAGAACAAATTAGTAAAATGACTGTAGCTGCGGACAGCATGTCACACATACAGCACAATACTTGACTCAGCTAACTCACCTACAAGCCACGCACGGTCAGGATGCAGATTTGCCATCATCTGTGGTACGATGCTGTTACGCAGGATGTAGGAGTCGTGGGCTGAGCCAGGGAATCTGGCACAGACATGTGAGATGATCATATCTGCCTGGCATACAACCTGCACATTAATGGAATGGGTGTGCTTCCTATTCCTGTAGATGTGCTCCCGTGCCTGTGGCGGAACCAGTCCAACATTGGTGCAGTCAATGGCACCAACTACATTAGGGATGTGGGCAACGTCATAGAAATCAGCCTTCACAGCTGGCAATTCCTGTCTCCGTGGAAAATGGATGTAAGTGTCTTTGTATACCATCATAGCGGACAGGACATCCCGTAGCACCATGCTGAACATTGCCTGCGACATCCCACCTGCGCTGGCCACCGTGTACTGGAACGAACCAGTTGCGAAGAAATGCAGGGCCGCCATCACCTTACATGTTGGTGACACAGCAGTTGGATATGTCCTGCGAGGCCTCAGATGGGGCTCCAACTGAGCAGATAGGTCTTGGAGGTTTTGCCGATCCAACCGGAACTTACGGATGATGTCCACATCCTCCATGTCCGCCAGCAAGGTGAATGGCCGGTGCACATTTGGTCGCCTCCTACATGAGATAAAAGGGGACACTTGTCAATTCAATTCACCCATGAGATGTGTCCAACATCTGACATTTTGACTGACACAGCGCCAACGATGACTGGCCTGACACACCAGCTTACAGCACAAGTCACATGCAGAGACAACTTGACCCCAAGTAGTTGTACACGTGATCAGTATGTACGAACTGAGTGCACCCGAGACAGATTCAGACTATGTGAATGTGAAATGGGACATTCCGACATCTTGTGTCACCAGCCCTGAGAGTACTTGACACAGCACATGTCTGAAACACCAACACCACTGTCTCCTACGTAGCTGCTGTACCTGCCACACCTTCTTGCGTGAGTTGGACAGGGCACACATGAACGAAACAATGAATACAGTGTGTGCATGAAGATCAAGTATCAACATGAGTTCAGCAATCTACACAGTGAAGCAGGCACATTGAGTAGTCAGTCCATCATCACTGTGTGTTGCTTAGCCATCTCACACATTGACATGTCCCCATATTTGAGAGTCCATCACACAACAGATCTGTGTACATGCACAACAACATCATCAGTGACATGTGAGGGACTACATGCCAATGCATGTACTCCAGTGCACTGACATGGCATGTGTGGACATCAGTGAGTAGAATGTCACACTAGCATTCAATTTAACAATCTGGTGGCATGACTCATTGTAAGTGTGCAGTGTTCAATAATGAGAACAGCCCATTGCCATTGCTACAGCATGATGTGTCCATAGGTGCACTAAGCGTGCACCGCCACCGCAATCACGGTCATTGGCACCAATGTAAAGATGCAAAATCACGGTAGCGACCGCCTGGGCCCCGCGGTGTGACACCGCCATTGCCCATGCCCATTCAGTCAAAGGGAACCGCAATCGCGCTAGTGGAATGCACTTTTGAAAATCGCGGTAGGTGTGCTCCGCTACCGTGGGGCCGGTCATTGGATACAATTGTAAGATGCACGATTGCGGTAGCGACCGCCTGGGCCCCGCGGTGTGACACCACCATTGCCCATGCCCATTCAGCCAATGGGAACCGCAATCGCTCTAGTGGAATGCACTTTTGAAAATCGCGGTAGGCGTGCTCCGCTACCGCGGGCCGGTCATTGGATACAATTGTAAGATGCACGATTGCGGTAGCGACCGCCTGGGCCCCGCGGTGTGACACCGCCATTGCCCATGCCCATTCAGCCAATGGGAACCGCAATCGCGCTAGTGGAATGCACTTTTGAAAATCGCGGTAGGCGTGCTCCGCTGCAGCGGGGCCGATCATTGGATACAATTGTAAGATGCACGATTGCGACCACTAGGGCCCCGCGGTGTGACACCGCCATTGCCCATGCCCATTCAGCCAATGGGAACCGAAATCGCGCCAGTGGAATGCACTTTTGAAAATCACGGTAGGCGTGCTCCGCTACCGCGGGGCCGGTCATTGGATACAATTGTAAGATGCACGATTGCGGTAGCGACCGCCTGGGCCCCGCGGTGTGACACCGCCATTGCCCATGCCCATTCAGCCAATGGGAACCACAATCGCGCCAGTGGAATACACTTTTGAAAATCGCGGTAGGCGTGCTCCACTACCGCGGGGCCAGTTATTGGTTACATTTGAAAAATAGCTGAGCTGGACCGCCAATTGCAGCAGCTGAGTACCATTGAAACAACCCCAGGGGGCTATATATGTCTGTGAGAGAGCCACACATTTCCACTGCATCCAGACACTGCTGCCTGCCATTCTTCATCCCCAACTGCTGCTGTTCCTGTCTCCTGGACCCAGTGATGGCGAGAACTGAGAACATCAGGGCCCGTCCCTTCACCACAGAGGAGCTGGAGGTCCTGGTGGACGAGGTGCTTACACACTACGGGAGGCTATATGGTGCTCCTGATGTAATGGTAAGTGTCTCAGAGTGACATTTGGAGAGTGCAAAGAGTGCTCACATGATGTTGCTCTGTAGTAGTATGTGCCTGTGAGTGCAAGTTTGTGTGATACACTGCCTGGCATGCTGACTTCATGGCAATGGGGTGTGTAGCCTTATTACTACAGATCCATGGCTGCATTGAAAGATGGGAGGGACGTGCAGTGTCTTTGCAGCCATACAGTGACACTGCTGGTTTGGAAAGTGGAAGACAGAACAAACATTGCCTGTGCTAATGGATGTCAGAGTCCATTCGTTCTTCACATGCTCATTTGGGACATCACAAATGTGTTTCATCCAGAGGGTACTGAAGGATGTGTGTACACTTTTCATATCGTCATCGTGGATATGTGAGCATTATACACAAAATTGAAATGCCTGAGGGTGACACTCTTGGTGGAAAATCGCATATGACACATCAGAGTGATGTACTTCTGAAACATCCTCCTTCCACTGATTTAATAATGTGTACTGACTTGCATGTGTAGGCACTGTTTGACCTCTCATATTGTACATGCATGTGATTGTTCAGATGGGCCAGGTTTAACCTCAGTGTGAGTCCCCCTTGCCTGCACAGATACTGCCCAATTTGACACGGACCCATCAGTAAATGGACAGTGTGAGATATATGTGTTGTCTGCCACCCTGTTTCTCAATGAGCTATCTTAGGCCTGATGATTGCACAAGACAGACCTTGTGAGAAGGGTGTGAGAATGTAAGATCATGTCCCTAGATGTGACATCCACAACACAGTGAGCCACTCACAGGCCAAGGACATTGAGGGGTGTGTAGTGTTGGACACAGTGAGTCTTCCCCAAAACATCATTTGCAACATGATGTATGTCTTGCTCCCTCACATGCTGCATCACAGATGAGGGCCTTCTTCACATTGCTTTGTGTGCTGCCATTCTGCATGTGTGTGAGATGGCCAGGTCCTGTGTCCACCCTCATACCTAAATGCATTTCAATCCGATTATCTGATGCAAATGTACCATGTGTCATGTTGTATGGCCTCTGATCAAGCTTTCTGTACAGCTGTGCTAAGTGTTTGCATGCACCTGTCCTGAGACACAGTGAAACATGGCCCAGTGTCCCTGAAACTGCCTCTTCTTGTCTCCCATGCCTGCAGCTCAAAGTCCGCCAGCGTAAGGCTTTATGGAGGGCCATTGCACGCAAGGTGCGGGCTCTGGGTGTCTGCAACCGACGGCACACACACTGTCACAAGAGGTGGGATGACATCTGCCGGATGAGCAAAAACGTGGCAGAGATGACACTTGGGCTACTCCCACGGACTGGAAGGTTGTCACGCAGGAGCATTACACCACTAATGGCCCGCATCTTGGCTGTGACACAGCCAGAGCTGGATGGATGTTTGAGGGCCCATCAGCAGCAAGTTGGGGGAGAGTATTCTGCGAAGGGTGACTTTGGGTGTGAGTGACTGCATGTATCCCAACCCTGCGCCAGTGTTGAGCTCTGTGATGTTTCCAGAGTGATGCAATGGCTTGTAAGTAGCCTCTGTGTTGAGTGCAGCTGACATGCATTTTTGCTACATGTACTTTCTCATGTGTTCAAAATATTGGCCCGTGACATTGCAAGATAAGATGTGGCCTCATGCCATCTGCTGCATTATGGGTGTCATAGACATCACCGGGTCGTGAACAGCTGTGTTCCTCATCTGAGTGTGCTTACGTCGATGTGTGCAGTGTCTGACTTTGGAATTGTGAGAACTACACATCTGCCGACAGCAAGGGTCGTTGCGCTTCAAAGCACAACATGGTGGACATCAGTAGCTCATGGCCATGGTATGAGGACATCCTGGAGTCAGTATCTGTGTTGTCCCCTTAAAGTGACTCCATATGTGACTGTTACAACATGTTGAGATGTACATCTATCTCACTTACAGGAATCAGGATGTCAGGTAACTGGGAGGCACGGGCCAGCTATTTGGCAGTGTGAACGTCACATGGGTCATTGATGCCAACTATGCATGTTTCCAAGCATCTTCTGACTTTTGCATGAGGCTTGCACATGCAGACTGCACAGGGTGGTGTGCTACAATGGGGTATCATGTCCAGTTGTTTGCTTTGGTTGCATATGATGTTTGTGAGTATGGCACTAAACTGAACCTACGTCTGTTGCAGCATCTACAGAGGGCACAGAAGGACTGGGTACGGACACCGGGGATGAGGCATCTTGCTCAATGGCAACACATGAGCTCACTGATGTGACCAGCGCCTCTGAGGGGGACCGGAGTGCCCTTGAAGAATCACGCCCGGAAACACCAACCTCAACGTCATCTGACGCCAGCGGTGACTCCACGATGTTGGCGGACACAGGAAGTGGGAAATCTGCCTCTTCTTCTACCACACATCGTCCAGTGCCCACCCTCCCGGCTAGTTCCACTAGTGCTGCCTGTGCCCTCAGCAGTCAGAAGGGTAGAGTGCCCTTCCCCCCAGGCACCGCTGCCCCTGCCCCTGTCTCCCCTGCTGCCCTCAGTGTTGAGGCAGTGGAGCTTTTGTGCCAGCTGTGTGTGGGTCAGACTACTTTACTGAATGCCTTCCTTGATCATGACAAGAAGTTGGCACAGGTAGTTGCCTTCATGGAGGGCATTCATTCTGATGTGGGTGGGCTACACAGGACTGTCCAGTCTTTGTCCTCCACTGTGACGGCAGCCATTCAGCTGGCACAGGCTCAGGGCCCAGCTCCTGTCCCTTCGGCAACCACCCTGCCAGTGGCCACATCTGACGAGAGTGACCACACACCACAGCCCTCAGGCTCAAAGTACTCCACACGAAGCACAACAAAGCAGCACTCCAAGCAGGCCAGGGCGCAGACACCATCCCCCCAAAAAAAAGAAGTCACACAGGAACGCAAAGCCAAAAGCCCTTCGGGTGACACTCAGGGGCATCAAGCCAAGAAGCAGGCCTCAGGCTCACATGCATCCAAATCAGTCCAATCCAAGGACACTTCCGTCCCAAAACCTGCTCCCACAGACAGGCAAAAAGTTGCTGTGCCTGCTGTGAAGCTGGTGCCTGCAAAGAGTCCGCAGAAACGGATCTCTGAGGCAGGTTCACCCACAACCTCAACTCCCACCCACACCCCTGTGAAGCTGGGACAGGAGGGCACTGTGGGGGGTTCACCTGGTCAACAGGGGATTGAGGGGAAAAGGCAAGGCCAGGCCAAGCGTACCACCAGACCCAGCAGTTCACCAGAGGGAGGGCCAACACCTGCACCTGAAGCACCTTTGGTGGGGAGTGAGGCGGTTGTGCCCGCCCCACTTCACACTCCTACCAAGACAATTTATCAGTATCGAATCCCCAAGAAGTGGAAAGGCAGCCCTCCACATTCTCCCTCACACACTGTGTCTCACAGCAGCATTTCTCCGCCTCCCCGTGCCCGCTGCCACCCGGTCCAAGCAGCCCTCCGGCTCACAAAGCCACTGATGCCTCTACCTCAGCTGCTCCTCCCTCTCCCAGGTCTGGTCTGCCAACGGTCCCCGACAATCAGCCACCTCCCAGTTCTACTGCCAGCCAAGTCTGAGGCAAAGTCCCCCTCCCAAAGCCGTCTCTCCCACAGCGGTGCGTGGACTGCCCATCTGTATCCTCAGAGCTGTGGTGATTCCCATGCCAGTGTACGGTGTCACACATTCCCTGTGCAGGTTCTCATGTTCACATGTCCCTCCTTTGAACTATGGACTGGCCACTGGCCTTGCTGTTTGTAACTTTGGATGCCCATTCCCTGTGCAGGTTCTCATGTTCACATGTCCCTCCTTTGAACCATGGACTGGCCACTGGCCTTGCTGTTTGTAACTTTGGATGCCCATTCCCTGTGCAGGTTCTCATGCACACATGTACCTACTTTGAACTATGGACTGGCCACTGGCCTTGCTGTTTGTAACTTTGGATGCCCATTCCCTGTGCAGGTTCTCATGTTCACATGTCCCTCCTTTGAACTATGGACTGGCCACTGGCCTTGCTGTTGTCTACTTTTGATGCCTATCTTGGTGATATGTAATAAAGACAGTTACTCCTGTTGTCTGCTTTGTCAGTGTCCTTGCTAAATGTAAGTGTTTTCGGTATGTGCATGGTTGCATGTGACAAATGCTCTGTAAGCCACCTTCACATTGCCAATTGCTTCTTTTACTTTTTCTGGGTTTGGCAGTGGTGAGGGGCACTTTAGTTCTTCTTTCTTCTGAGGTTTGTGGGTGCAATGATGGGTGTTTGTGATGATCTACGATTATCATACTCATCATATGGTCAGGTTTGCTAAATTGTCCACATGTCATGTTATGATGCTATTCCAGAACAGAGGTGTATTCTATCCACAGGATTACTTGCGGGCTGGCCAGGGTCCTTCATATCTGTGTGATCTTTCTTGATGTGTGAGCAGCAGTGTTGATGTATGGACATCTTGTGATGGCCTGTCTTCCTAGTCACATGGGTACATTTGGATGTGTGCACTTGTGTAGTCATGAAGTGTGTAGGGGTGGTTCGGTTGTCAGTGTTGGTGTGTGTGTGCCCCTGCAATGCCAACTGCACACATGTATGACACAGAAGCTGAGTGCCTGTTTGTTTCAATACTCTGCCATGTGTTTCAGATTGTGGGCAGATGTGGGAGTTGTAGGTTGGGCAGTGTGCAGTGTGTTGTTGTGTCCTTGCACTCCTGGGGGACACCTACTTGTTGTTGCAGCCAGTTGTGAGTATGCAGAGTGTGTGACAGGCAAGTCTGTGTTGTGTTTTGTTGATCAGCCATGTGTCTTGTTACTGTTTGTGCACACTGTACAGAACTGCTCAGTCACACTGACAATATTTGTGAGTTTTCTCATGCATTGCTCTAACTTGACCCATTTTTGGCTCCAGTATGGTATGTGGAGTCATGCCATCCCCCATATGTACTTCTGATGCCTACACATTGTAAGTGACTCCTCTATGTGTTTGTGTACGGTACACTGCTCACCTGTCCACTACTGCAGTACACACCACTTCAGTCTCATGTCTTCCACCCCATGACTTGCCAGTGTGTGAGCCTCCCCACCACTTCATAGTGTGACTGTTGGAAAACGAGGCAGTATCTGTGAGGCCTGCACAAATAACATGACTACATTTGTCCTTCACTGGGAACCAAACACCCAATTGTAGCGCCTGACTCTCAGAGGGTAGCGTTGCAGGGCAGTCTGAGGCTTTACTCAAGGGAGGTGGTGTGGGCTAGTAATCGCCATTTGCAGGTGCGCAGAAATAACACTCAATAATTGATTGTCCAGTCTGTACTTTGCTTTATAAAAGTAAGAGTACATTTATTAAACACACACACTACTGAATACTATGCACCAATTTACAAATATACATAAGCTGTTGGAATTACTTTGTGACATTGCGTAACATCTCCACCCCTCCCAAAAGGGGGTGGGGTCTAGTACCACCACTCCCATGTATGCACATCATCTTGCCCCCTAATGCAGTGTGTTGAGCATAACCTGGAGCGAGGGCCCTGCGCACTGGCACCATCCCAGTGGCGACCCACCCCTTTACCTCAACACGCATTAAAAATAGGTTCACCTGCCCTAGTGACACATAACCCTGACTGAGCATCTTATATTGACCATACAGTATGCACCCCTACATATTCAGGGCTAACAGTCTGGGTTGTTCCTCACTTAAGCGCAGTAGCAAAAATACATGTTTACGCACACTTTAGAATGACAGTACTCAGCAAATTTGTTGGACATTAAAAATGCGTTGCAATTACAGCCCCTAAAGGCATCACAGATGAAATCACAGGATTACACATATCCAGCCAGACACCCTAGCAGGAGTGTCTGGCAACATAACCCACTTTGCTTATGACATCACCTTACACAGGTACTTCACATTACATATGTGACCTTCAGTCCCTCTAAAAAAGGAGTAACCGTTAGTAAATGCAGTTCTGGTGCAGTTATCCATTTTAAATCCCTAGGAAACTTAGGGTGGGACTTAACTTCGTGCTGGGGGGAGACTGCGCTTCTCCAGCAGCTCCCCCAGCACCCTTTTTCATTCTTGAGGGTGACCCCCTCCTCTGGGGGCCTCCAAGCACCAAAAACGATCCTTTCCCCATGCCTTGCAAGGCATTATGGGGCGCTTCTCGCTCCTTAGCGTGAATAAGTGATGAGCGGGTCTCCCGCTGTGCCGGGGAGAGCCGCGATCCACCTGGCGCTCGCGCCGCCTTCCACGCTGGGTAGGGGGCCCGGTCCCACCCCCCAGGTAAATTCTTTACGGCTCGGGGAGCCCACCCCCGGCCGCTCATGCTATTGTTGGGGGCCCAGTTCCACCCGGGCCCCGTGCAGCTCTTGCCTCCTCGAAGGGGGTCCCGGTCCCACCCGGGACCCCGTCTGGCTTCCCTGGTGGGGAGCCACCCGGGGAGCCCACCCCCGGTGACTCCCGCCGCCTCCACGCCCGGCCAGCACCCTCGCGTGCTGCCGCGGGAGCCGGCACTCGTCTTCTGGTCTGCCCGTGGCTGCGGGCAGACCCGGAGGTTCCCGCCAGTACCGGCGGACCTCGGGGGAGTGCGGCGGCGCTCCCCCCTCCTCCTTCCTGCACTCGGGGCCCGGGGATGGGATCCCGGGCCCCCGAATCTTCACGGAGGGGCGCGACGCGGCCCCTCCGGCTTGGTTTTCATCCGGCTGGGCCACCATCGGGGCCCGGAGATGGGGTCCCGGGCCCCGCCCCCTCCTCTTTATGGGGAGCGCGCCGGCGCTCCCCGTCTTCGGCGGTTTCTGCGGGGGCCAGAGTGGGCTCCTGGCACCCCGTGGGAGCATTATCTTCACGGGGGCGCGACGGCGCTCCCCGACTTTGCTTCGGGGCCCGGGGATGGGCTCCCGGGCCCCCTGGGCTCATTTTCGCGGGGGACGCGATGGCGCTCCCCCGCCTTCCTTGTCTTCGCCGGGGGCCGGGGTGGGCTCCTGGCACCCCGGAGGGCACAATCTCCATGGGGAGCACGACGGCGCTCCCCGGCTTTGCTTCGGGGCCCGGGGATGGGCTCCCGGGCCCCCGACCTCCTCTTCGTGGGGGTCAAAGGTCGCTCACCTTCTGGGGGCCATATCTCAGCCCCTGGGGGTCCGATCTGCCCCATTTTCATGTCCTTTCGCTCCTGGTGGCCAGTCCCAGCCACGGGGAACACTCTCCTTCACCCTCGGGGTCTCTGAGAGGGGGATTCGGCAGGGAGCTGTCTTCACTGGCTCCCTGCGCCAGCCTTTCGCCTGTCTCTCCTCCTTGGCCTCTCTTCTCCCTGCGCAGAGGCCCCTGCTTCTGCGCACTGGTCCTGGGCTCTTCTTCTGGTGCTGGCAGGGCCCTGGGGGGCAGTCAGGGGATTCCTCCTTCCAACTGCCCATTGCGCCAGGCTCCAGCACCTTCAGCCTCCGCAGACCACACCCCAGAGAGAGCTCTCTTCCTCTTCCAGTGGTTTTTAAATGTTGAGTAGGGGCTGGCAGGAAGTCTCTGTTTGTCCTATCAAACAGCGACACATCACTTCCCTGCCCCTGCTCCCTCCTCCTTGTCCAGCCTCTGGGTTTGTTCAAAATGGCGTCGTCCAGGGTCTCTGGCCACATGGTCTCTGAAACAAGACCCTTTCCCCAGTGCTGCCTTCACCTTGGTTCAGCTTGGTGCCTGGCACCCAGCGACAGCTGCTGATGGATTAGCCTGTAGCTCCACCTATCTTCTCTCCTTGGAGGGAAGATCTTCGCTCTGGGAAGAAAGGTCATTAATCTAACCTGCCAGGGCCAGACCCCAGCCAGGGACTCAGAGAAATATGACATTTCTGGATGACCCAAAAGCAGTACAAATATGACTTTGGACTCTGAAGAATACTTCTTTTCACATCCGCTACCGTGGACTTTAGTGCGTGTCTGGAATCTGTAGGCCTTATGGAAGTTAATCTAGCACATGGGCTCCACATCCCCATAGGGGAATAATGAAGTGAAAAACACAGTAAAGCACACTGACTTTCCCTGGCATGTTCCTTCCTAGTGTATAAGGCCTATTCCGTGTCACCACCCAATTCTGCATAAGTCCTGCCACACCATTCACTTTGTAGCTGCTCCTGGACTGCGCACGCCAAGAATCTCCCCTGCGCAGCCCCTACACGTGTGCACACGCATGTACACAGGTGTCTGCATGTAACCAGCCCGGTGCCCCTTACTCCAGCTGCTGCGCAGTGGCCTAGTCAAGCTAGGGGGACACCAGTAAAATCCACATGCAGTCTCTTTCATCATGAGTTCACTGTGGATGAGTCCCAATTTATGAGGCTCTCCCACAGTAAAAGCTCAACACACAGGTGCTCAAAAAGCAAAAAATCCGGGCGGCCCATAGTGTCAGAACCACCTTCTAACAGTGACACTATGCTGTGTGAGGCTGATCTGTATCCAGGACCAATGTGCTACTCAGGACAGTTTTCAAATTAGTTATGTGTTATTTCCTTGTACTTGTTTGCTGTCATGGTTGCTCCTGTGCAGTGCAGATGTTTGGGCAGCACAGTCCTCTGGTCATGTTGTTTGCACCTGGATGTCCCGGAGCTGTGCATCTGTGGGTGATGGCTAAGCTGTATGTGTGTTTGCTGAGGTAGTGCTACACTTCCTGAGTGTGATGTTATGTTTGTGCTGTGGGAGTTCATGGTGTGGCACTCAGATGTGTGTGCTACTGTTTTGGTTGTTGTGCACACACTGCTTGGTGTGCATGCAGTGTTGTCAGTGTATGTTGCCTTGTACTTGCTTGTTGTGCATCCCCCTGATGTGCAGCTGAGTTTGCATTGTGATGGATTGGTCTGTGCATCTGTTGTGTTTTTGTTGTGGATGTATGCAGTGTTTGGCCTGTGTTGCCTCCTTGTACTGACTGATGCTATGTGTGTGTGATGTTCTATTTGCATGACGTGTGTGAGTGGTTGTTTTAGCTGTGTGATACATTCAGATGTGTGTTGCAGGTGTGGTGTGCATTACTTGTGGGTTTGTCACATGCAGCAAGGGGATTCTTGTTGCTGGGCTTGTTATCAGTGCACTTTGGTGGTTGGTCCTCCTATTTTTGACCTGTCACTTTTCAGGTTTGTGCATGTGCATGCTTCTGGTACAATGTGGCACCTTGTCCACTTCATGGGTGGTGAGGTGTCTGTGTCTGTGTTAGCTGAGTGTCCCATTGATCCCAGTTGGGGTTCATGGTAGATTTTTGATGATACACCTCTTGTTTGTGTTGAGGTATGGTGTCTGTGCATTGGTCCTGAGTGACAATGTTGTGTATTCCTGTTCTGTCTAGGGTCACATTGTCTTTTCACTGTTTTCCTGCACATGTGTGGGCTTGTTGTACCTCTGTGTATGTTGTTTGTGAGTATTGTGTTTGGCTATTGTTTTGGTGTCTGCATTGGTTCAGGCATCCCTGTGTGTTTGTGTGATGTTTGTGGGTGCACCACAGGGAGTGTGTTTGGTTGTCATTGCACTCACAGGACAACATTTTGGCCTTTATGCGTGCTTCTCACAGGTGTTGGGTGCTGCAGGTATGAGGTGGGTGGAGAATGGGTATGTGTGAAGGTCCTAGTTGTGTTTGACAGTCAAGGAGTGTGACAATGGGCCATGTGTGTTGTACTGATGATGTGCACATGTCAAGTCAGTTGAGACAGATGTCTGGCTGCTCACTGTATGACTTCAGCCACTTCCTATAATTCCTGTGACTATGCATGGCTTGCCTTGATGTGTCCCTGAGTTGTTGCACAGAGGTCAGTTTGGTTTAATTTCACTCACTGTGCCACCCATGTCTGATTTGATGACCTAAGGGTGTTGTGATATCTTCCTTCTCTTGCATGTGATGTACAGATGCTATGTGTCTTGCTCCATGGTTTTCCAGCACTGTCCACTTCACTTTTGGCTGGCCCATTGATTGTCCTACATTGCTGCTGGCCTATGGTGTGTGTATGTGGCTGTGTGTCAGTGTGGGGTGTTTGTGAGAGACTTGACAGGCAGTGTGGACAGTTCAGTGGATGTTCTTATGCAGTGTGAGTCTTCATTTTATAGTTAGGCTCAGTTTGCTTCACATAAGTGGGAGATAGGTGTGAGGAGGAGGGTTGTCCAACCCCTGAGCTTCTGTGCAGGGTGTTCCTCTTCACCCCCACCTTCCAAGACAGACGCCCTGGTCCTTTGGTGTGTGAGGTGCAAGGTCTGGCTACACCTGGGAGATGAAATGTGCAGGGGGGGCACAGAGGGAGCACAAAGCATGTGCCCCAAATGGGTGTGGGAAGCATAGTGTGGGAAGGGTGGAGGTGGAGCCCTGTGAATCTTTGTGGACTGCCCATGCCTGGCGCCGGCCCTGCCTACTACATTTTGCGCATGTTTTCCTGCGTCTTCACCGCTGCGGTGACGTGACCGGGACATTGCAGTGATTTCGCGGTTGATTGGTGACCCGGATGCGGAGGGGTGATTTCCTGACAGGTGGGACATGTGTGGGTACACTTGGGGAGGTGTTCCTGTCCCCACCAGTGTGTCTGATGTGGACAGGAACCGTATATCAGCACAGGAGTTGTGTGTTGTGGTTGTGTGCGGAGTTGTGTCATTGCGTTCCTGCGGCGTTGTCCGCGACGGTCCATTATTTGCTGGTAGTGGAGGAGGTACAGCACCGGAATGGCTTGAAGGGCTGGATCCATTGCGGTCCGGACCGGGTAGAGGGGACCGTGAGTATGGTTTTGCGCTCCGCTGTCGTGTTTCCGCCGTCTCTGGGTTGGTGGATTCTCCGCTGCGGTGTGATGGGCTGTTTGCGGCATCGTGATTTGTACGGCGGACGGAACGTCATTCCGCACGGCGGTCCCTATTGGCCGTGGTGGCGGGCTCACAAATCTGGCGGTTCTCCTGGCTACGCAGCGGACAGGAAATGGGCTATGTTTGCCCATCGTAATATGGCGGGCGGGAGGACCGCTGCAGGAGTGCGGAAAAGGGCATTTTCCGCCCCCGCCAGCACCGCGGATGTGCTTCCGCCCGCCATCCTAATGACCCCCATAGTTCCTTTTCTTTCATTTCAGTGTAATGTGCCAATAAAGCTCCATCACAACTCTTTTTGCTCAGTACATAAGTATTTTTTGGATTTATAGAGCTTGAACTTATCTACAAAGCTAACAGAGAGCTGTACGAGAGAGTAGTATCATATTAGATGAAGGCATTAATGCATCCAAAGCTGCAAACATAACTCAAACTTTATTTTATTTATAATAGGCGTTCATATTCTTAAATTTAACACAATTTCAAATAGCGATACTAATTTATGTTCGACATGTGAACCTAAGGAAGGCAATTTGTTACATATGTTATTTCATTGTACAAACGTTAAACGATTTTAGCCAGTATGGAAGGAAATAATTACATACTTCAAATAAGTTTGTGAATATTTTCTTACGTTTGTCATCCATACCCCCTACTATCGATTTTAATAATTTCAAATAATAGATTTGCCTATATCCATTGCATTCCAGTAATAACATCCAATTGGAAAGACACTGCTAAGATATGATATTTATCTTGGTGAAATGGAATATATCCAACTCATACAATAGAAATGTGTACTAATAATTCTATTCATATCAAAGTTAAAAGAGATTTGTTCTGGCTTCCAATAACTAATATGTTAATGAATAAATCTAATAATGCTGATAATTCTAATTTTGTCTGTGTTCCACCTTAATTATTTTAACATATTTATTTGTTGTAAAACGGCTTATATTTTTTAACACTGAATTTCTTTTGATTGTCTTTTCCTAATTAAAATATTATTGTGACATAATAATATTAACTTAAAATTGTACGTGGATATATGATTCTGGACAGCCTTATTATAACATAATTATATTATAAAATCCATTTATTTTAAATTGTATATGTATGGTGATGAGTACTGTTATACTGATGCACTTTTTAAAAGTTCAATAAAAAATTATGAAATGTAAAAAATATTAGCCGTAGCTGAAGGTAGGAAATGGCCAGTGATGGTTGAGTAGCAGTTGGTATTTTTTTTTACAAGTTCATAGCTTGTTATAATAGCCACCTCAGAACCCTGAGACATCTAGTATATTTGTTGGTAAAAAGTCAAAGCAAATTGTCAGAAAACAACCTGATACGGGGCTTACCCATGCTGTTTCTCATTCTACTACTCTTGCGTGGGCAGGGACTCAACCAAATGCAGTTCCAAACATGTTTTTTGAAGAATTTCCTCAAACACAGGAGTTTGACCACAACACTAACAGTTAGGTTCAGCGAGTATCATAGTTTTCCACCTTGATATATGAGGAACTTGGTAAGTATGGCAACTTACTCATAGATAGAATATCACAGGAAGAAGGAGCAGGGACGTGGCTAAACGCAAATCCCAATGGTCGCAGATTTCGGAGCTCCAGGCCGGAGATCCCTCATCCGACTGCATCCCGTAGGAATACCGGCTGGTGACAGCACTGTACCCCGAATCTGGGAGCCAACGCAGACCTGAGGGTAGATTCCAGTGCAAACACTGCGAGTGTGTATACAGGCAGAGGGGACCCAGTTGGCCCTGTTTGTGGGGAGATGAGAAGGGCAGGAGGAATCTGGTGAATGCCCGAGGACCTGAAGGGCTTACCCGGACCAGGTGAGTGCGAGGGTGAACCGCGAGAGCAGAAGAGAAGCTGGGCCTACTATTGGAGACGGAGCTGATTGCCACTGGTGCGGCCTGGCAAAGAGCACTCCGTGAGAGCAGTGAAGACAGATGAGTGGCGGTGACCTGTAGCCGACTGGGGCCTGTGCGATTGTGCCCTTGAAAGATTCTCCGGCCCAGCTGGGGCTCTGAGGCAAGTAAGCGGCGGCGCCCGGCATCACATGGGGGCTCATGAGGGCCTGGCGGCTCCCTGATGTAGAGCACGGAGGCCTTGGATGACTCTTGGGGGGAGGTGGGTGTTATGTTATGTTAGGACATTTTTAAAGCGCGTGAATACCAAAGGTGTCTTGGCGCTGTCTGAAGAGGCCGGTGAGTAGAAGCTTAGATGTTAAATAACCAGGTTTTTATCTCCTTCCTAAACGTTGTTAATGAAGGAATAGCTCTGAGGTGGGAGGCTGTTCCAGAGTTTGATAGCATTGAGGATTGTACCTCTACCACCCCATTGCATCTTTTTGAATGTCAAAACTGCTAATAGATTGGCGTTGGCCGATCTGAGTTCTCTGTTGGGCTTGTATCTTTTGAAGGCCGCTCTGAAGAATTCTGGGCCTGAGTTATGCAATCCTTTGTGGGCCAAGCAGAGGACTTTAAACTTGGCCCGACTGTGCATGGGAAGCCAGTGCAGCTCACGAAGTCCCTGCTTGATGGAATGGAATTTAGGAAAATTAAAAATCAGTCTTGCTGCAGCATTCTGGACTAATTGTTTTTCAAGAATAGTTAGATAAAAACTATTACAATAGTCCAGTCTGGAAAGTACAAGCAGGGTTATTAAAGTTTTTCTTTGACTGTCTGGAATAAAAGGAAGAATTTTTCTTATCATTTTAATGATATAATAAGTTGCAGATGTAACTGATGATATTTGCGCACTCATATTAAGGTTGTCATCAATGATGATTTCCAAATTCTTCACTTTGGTGACTGGGCGAGGTAGTTGGGGCAAGTTATCAGGCCACCACATGGTGGGCCAAGCCGTTTTCCCTGCGTTAAGCTTAAGGTAATGCCTTAAGGTGTTCTCTCACCTACACTTTGTCCAGGTGACTGGCTGATGACTAAGGCACTGGGCGTCCGATTGCAGTTATAGGGACACGATCCACCCCGGGGGCCTGCAGTACGGCGTGGGCGCCTCTAAACGTGTCTGAGGCTTGGCATGCAGCGAGGCCCGCGGACGTTTGCACATAGCACTGACACGAAAAAAGAGGCGCAGACCCCGGATTATAGGAGTTCTCAGAGGTGGCCCATGGGGGCAGTGCAGCAAGACGAGACTCTCCGAGTGGCCAGGGCTCCCCGAAGTGGTGGGGGCGGTGGCACGCCCTATTGAGCTGCAGGAACATTTGGGGCCCAGAGAGGGAGCAGTGCCAAATACAGGTGGCGGCCACCGTTAATCAGCGGCTGATCTGGATCCCGGCCCCTGTGGCTAGGGATCACCTCTTTGGATCCTGCGCATAGACAATAATCTTGGGACCCTGGAGGATGAGGCAGCCCCCTCTGTGCAGACAGCATTAGCGAAGTGCCTGCTGTGCTGTCGGACACCTAACTGGGCCATGATGTCCAGGTGAGGGGCAAGCCTGTGGAGAAGACCATATACTTGCATGGTGGTTGTCGGGTGGGGTCGCCTTGCTGCCCCCAAGGATGAATACTAGCGCCCTTTCGAAGTCCATGCCATTCGATTCTGTGAGGAGGGCCTTTCTTGTAGCATAGTATTGATCCCGAGCAGTGCTCTTGACTCAATTGACTATCTGTCTGCGCACTGCGGGATGTCGAGTTACTAGAGGCCCACATTAAAATGGCCCAGGCTGCCGACCTGTGAACTACTGACCAATTTGTGGGTCTTGCTGGACAAGTTCAAGTATGCTTGTGGACAATCAAACCCTCCTATTTCTTAACATACCCCTGCTGCGAGGGCTGGGCGGTCGAGTATTGCTAATTGGCCGTCATGGGCAAAGTGGCACGGAAGGAGACCCGGAGGTGGGAGGATCGACAGCGCTTGCAGGCTTCACTGGAGGGGCGGCGGGAGCGCTTCCATCATAGCAGAAGGGGACACAGCAGGAGTTCACACTCCGAGATGTTATGCAGGCCATCACTGCTTCTGAGAGGCACTGGAAACAAAGATTGATACCCTTGGGGCAGACCTGGGCATCCTGAAGTATGATCCTCGGCGCCTTGCGGAAAGCGTCACAACTGCTAAGAGAACTCTAGTGGATGTCCCTCTAGATATCTCTGCGTTGCGAGACAGACTGGTTACTATGAAGAATAAAGTCCAAATGCTAGAGATCAGTGCTGAGGACAGGAAAAATAGATTGAGGAGAAACAATAAAGAGTCATAGGCCTTCCAGAGCGCACTGAAGGGAAAAATATGGTGGACTAGTTGGAACGCTGGTTATGTGACAAAGTAGCACCGAGGGCACATAGGGTTTCAGCTTGACCGCCCCTGCCGGGGGCACCGCCACGCCCAGGGTCATAGTTTGGTCAGTAAGATTGGGGAGGTTCGGTTCGGGTTGCCCAACAATCACACTGGAATAGAATATTAAAATACATATTACGACAAGCAGGGTGCATGAGAGGAGCTAAAGGGGAAGTGGAAAGTGAGACGAATGACGATTAGTTCGGGTGAAAGAAAACAATGTTTTGTAAAATAACCAACAGTTTTGAAGACTATTAGAACAGAGAGGGAGCGAGTGTGTGTGCGTTTTTATCTGTGTCTATGCAACAATTCCTGATGAAATCCGACAGATACCTCACCATACCCAACAGAAAGCACCAGGACCCAACTATTTACCAGAAAATACATTTACTCCAAACACCCCCCTGAAGCTACGCCCATGGCCTCGCATGGTGCTGGCCAGGCTCCTCTTCTACATAGACCGCAACCATATTTTAGCACAGGCCAGGCAAAGGGGGGACATTTAAGCAGCTAACTGTAAAGTAATGATAGCCCCAGACTTTACTCAAGAGGTGCAAAAACAACATTTCACGTTTATGGATGTCAAGCACCGGCTCTACCAGATGGTCCTGCCCTATGCCATGTATTTTCCAGCCCGCCTATGCATGGTAACACCGGAGGGGGTACAGTTCTTCAGAACCCCGCAAGATGTGTGGGACTGGATCGAGACACACCCGCAAGCTGGCCCCAGCAGGGGGTCCCCACGGCACACCCCTAAGCGCAAGAAGATGAAGGAACGAGGCAGCAGAGCTCCTTCTGGGGCTGAGGTACAAAGAGAGCGGCAGTGAGCCATTGAAGTGGTAGCAACAATGAGCAGGAGGGGGACGAGCCTGACATCATCATTAAGAGAAGGAGGTGCCCAGGACTCTGACTGCATGAGAGACATTAGCTCGGCAGAGAACTCAGATGCTGAACTGCCTCAGGTCACACCTGTCGTGGTAGATGAATTCATATAGCATTGGAGGTGGGCTTCATGCACTTGCGATTGACTTCTTGGAGAAAGGGGGCCTTTTGGTATATATACTGTGAATTATTATGATAATTGATGGTAGAGGCACTAGGGACCAGGTTTTGCTTATTTTTACTAGACGGATGGGGGAACCAGGTAGGGGGACCACAGAACTGTCACTGCTTCCATCCGGTTGAGGTTGTTGTGGGTACACCCACAAATGTATGCCTGTTGGCTAAATGTTTGGATGGGGGTTGCCCTGCTTGCCCTGGGGAGTGGGAGTTGGATCATTTGCTTGTGATGGGATGGGATTTGGTACATGCCTTGAGAAAGAACTCCTATATGTGTGCAAATGCAGAGAGCTGGAACACCTAGGGCATGCACGTCTGATGGGGTTATCCGAGATGCTCAATGGCGTCCACAGTAGCATATAAGGTTTTATTGTGGAATGTTAGGTGGAATGCACGCTATGGCCAAAAGGCATAAGATCTTCTCATATCTTAATAGGTGAGTGGTGCAGATAGTACTGCTTCAGGAGACACACCTTCTTGCTAAGGAGGGGGCAGCGATGCAGCATAGATGGAGGGGGCAAGCATATTACACCAACTGTTCCGCCTTCGCAAGGGGCACACTAGTGTGGGTTCGACCCGTAGTCCCCTTCCAACACACTGGACATCTGATAGATCCGGCAGGCCGCTATGTGGTGGTCACCGGAAAGTTGGATGGCTGGCATATCACGATAGGCAGCATCTATGGCCCCAATGTAGATCAAACGATAGTCCTGGCTGAGCTTTCAAGAGTACTAGCCCCTTACCTGATGGGCCCGGTCCTCCTGTGGGAGCTATAATTGTGTAGCCGATCCCGCCCTTGACCGTTCTCATCCCCCACTATAGAACTCCCCAACCATCTGGGTGGCCAGGGAGCCCCTGGAGTGGCAGGCACAATGGGGCCTCATTGATTCCTGGAGGTTGCATCACCCAGGGGAATGGGACTACTCATTTTTTCCCCATTTGCATGAACTACATGTTCAGCTGGATTTGTTTTTATGCATGCCTACTGTTCATGAGTTGGTGAAAACCACTGAATACCTCTCCAGGACTCTCTCTGATCATAACCACCTGCTCCTTGGGCTGGACTGAGCGGGAAAAAGGCCCTGTATTCCGACATAGAGGCTGAAACCTTAGGCAATGGAAGATCCAGTTTTCCAAGACACCCTTCTGGACGGCCATTAGCCAATGCTTTGCTGATAATGCTGGCTCTGCCTTGAGCCCACAGGTAGAGTGGGCAACATTTAAGGCGGTGATCAGAGGTAGATGTATCTCAGAGTCGATGGGAGTCTGGAGGACCTCACTGACAGAGATGGTTGCGTCGGAGAAGGCGTTGAGGGACACTGAGCGGCGCAGACCCGGGCATCCGGAGGTGCAGGCAGAACTATTGTCACGGAACAAGTCAAGCGGCTGCGGTGCTTCAATTACAAAAACTGCATGATAAGGGTATATGCTGAGACGCAACAACTGGGGCACTACTAGCATGGCTTACCAATCCGGCAAAGCAGGGTTCTGTGATAGTGGAGCTCACTGTGGACCGTGGCAAGAATATAGGCCTTTACATCGCATGCATTTACAACGCATGCGATTACAACGCAGTCGTTACAACGACCGCGTTGTTACATCACAGTACCATTACAACGCAAGTCGTTACATCGACTTGCTGTAGGGGGCGCGCTGGACTTAGGAATAGTATAATTTACTATTCCAACTCCAGTGTGCGCAACAGTAGGGAAGGTGTTGGAATAGTAAATTATACTATTCCTTAGCTTAGCTCGCCCCTACAGCAAGTCGTTACATCGACTTGCGTTGTAATGGTACTGCAATGTAACAACGCAGTCGTTGGAACCCCGTGGCAACAGCCTATACCACCAGGTAGGCATTAATCTCGAGTTTCACAACTACTACTCTACCCTTTATATTAGCAAGGTTTATTGCTAAATTACCGACATTGAGACCTTTCTGGAGCCGCTGGAACTACTGACCGTAATGCTGGAGGAGGCGGATGAATTGGGGTGAGACATTACACTCCCAGAGATTAAAGCAGCCATAAAGTATGGCTCGAAACAAAACTCCTGGCACAGACGGGCTGCCGGTGAAATTTTACTCAGCTTATGCAGAAGATCTAGGCCCCTGATTGGTGGAGTTATATAAAGCAGTGGAAGACACCGGATTACTTCCTATGACTACACGTGAAGCCCTGATTGTGCCTCTACTGAAGCCTGGAAAACCTGCATATGAAAAGAGGGCTGATAGGCTGTTGTTGATGCTAAATATCGACTGTAAGACTCAGGGCAGGAACTTGACCACCTACCTTTTACATCATATGCCAGCACTTATATACCAAGATCAAGTGGGGTTTATTCCAGGCTGCAATACTGCTCTTAAAGTTAGTAGACTTCTTAGATTGCTAGAGACAGACACATGTAACAAAGAGGAGGCCGTGATTTTTGCGTTTGACATAGAGAAGACGTTTGATAGCCTGGAATGGGCCTTCCTCTATAGAGTAATGCTCCGTTTGGGATCAGCCCGAAGTTTGTGGCTTGGACCCATCTATTATATATGGATCCATCGGCCAGGGTGCGGAATGGCTGTGTTTTCTCAGAAACCTACTGTGTGGGGTGCGGTACTAGACAGAGCTGCTCTCTATCGCCCTTACTTTTTGCCCTGGCTATGGAGCCACTGGCTTGCATTACCAGGGTCGGGACCACGTATCTGGGCATAACAGTATGAGAACAGACCCACCATTTTTCACTCCACGTGGACGTTCTCCTGCTCTTCCTTCAGGATGCTGGGGAGGCCTGGGGAGGGACACACAGACTCCTAGAGCAGTTTGGGGCAGTGTTTTGATGGCAGGTCAGTTGGCAAAAATCTTTGCTGTTCCCTTACGTGGGCAAGTAGGGACTGACCAGGGGGCCTGGGCGGTGTGAATTGGGAGCCTAGATGTCTGCCGTATCTGGGGGTGCAGATCTATCATGATCCTGTGGATTTACTGAAGGGAATTGTGAGTAAGACTGTTCACGAGGTTCAATCCAGTGCCGATTTTCTGGTCCACGTTCCCTCTTTCAATGGCGGGGAAGGTTGCCCTAATAAAAATGGTAGCCCTTCTCCGACTGCTGTACTTTTGTACTTTTTGTTATCCTGAGTTTTGATCCAGCGCTCAGGGATAAATAAATTTGCAATAAACAAGGCCCAATTACATAACACAACAAAGTCCCTTCACGCTGGGTTCAGTGTAATGCAAAGTTCGTACCTAACTTACCAATCTCCAACCGAACCTGCATTTCTCATAGAAAATAATGTGGCGATGACATCTTTTTATAGTTGTTTCAAATAAAAGAAAATTGTACATTTGATTGGTTAAGGAAGGGGATGTACTGTCACACCACACTCGACATGTCCATCTTACTCAATGTTCTATTGTTTTGTTTTTTCAACATCACAACTACATCATCCCATGAAATACAAGTATACTAGTATCAGACTTCAGCTTCATTCTCTCCGCTAATGTTTCCAGTTCTGTTACTTCTTCTGCCACTCGTGCGCTTCCAGAGGAAATTTTCATCACTTGCTGATTGTTTTTCGTCTCCACGTTTAACTTTTGGCAGGCACACATAAATTCGAAGGTCGTTCGTCTTTGCCTTCCCTCCACATTCTTTTTGCTTTTTCAGTTAATAAATATTTTTTCCTTAACCCATGCTTTACTCATTTTGAAATGCTTTTCTTTATCTAACCATGAGCAACCCATATTATTATTTTTCCTAGCAAACGTTAATAACGTGCACAAAAGCAGCATTAGTCTCTTTATTTTCATTAGTCAAGCATTTGCGGCCTAGTTCAGTGCTTTAGTACACGCTTGCGCAGTATTATTTTTCCTCATGTTAGTTTTTAAAACCACGCGTTTTTCACTGCACACTGTTAGAAAAATTAGAAAATGTTACTAGGGGTTTCAATCCAAGCAGGTTTCATTTTACGAAAATCCTGCTCCATCAATCCCCCCTTTGATGGCGTCTTTGAGCCATCACCAAATACCCACCAAATACAATTTGTCACTTAGAAAGCTGTTGTTCTCTCTCGTTTTATCATTATTCCATCTGAATCCCTCATCATTTCATAATAGTTTATTCTTCTATCTTCTAGTTCTATTTCTTCTCTCATTCTTTTTCTTGCTCTTCGTTTGTTATCAGATGTCTCTTTCTTGCATTTGCAACATTTATAAATCAAGAAAATCATTAATATCACTGTAGCCACTGCAATAATAAGTGTTAATATTCTCCCTAATAGACTATTCCCAAATGTAAAAAAAACAATTTACCACAGAGGAAAAACTCTTACCAAGTTTCTCCCAAGCACCATCAACCTTCAATTCGGATAAATCTTGATGATGATTTGTAATATTCTTAATATACCCCTCAAGATTCTTACTCTTGTCAGGGATATAAGTACAACATTGTTGTATTTTCAACATATTGCAGACTCCACCCTCTTTAGCCAATAATACATCAAGGGCAAGTCGATTTTGCAAAACCATAGATCTAATTGCAACCATCTCAGTATCAACCATTAAAAACCCACCAGCAGTGTCTGTTGATAAACGATCAACCACTGTAGACAATTTTCTAATTTTGTGCGAATTTAGAATAACTCCAACTGAAGGTATCAATGCTCCAAAAACATCCTCTATAATTTCTGAAAAGCTCGCTCTCCTATTACGTTTTAGTCCATTCTTTACTTCATTGATTCTATGATTCTTATCCATATAGTATATTTTAGGAAATACTATTGCTAAATAACAACACCCATACCAATGTGCAGGCAACCTATAGTAGGCATTCTTACCACACACATAATAAATTCCTGGAAAGACAGGATCAGTACCTCCTTTTAATCCCCATCCTCCCGTAACTAGAAAGGTATGATCACATTCACTAGAACCAATGAAATGATTATTATAGTCAGTCTTTTGTCTAAGTAAGCAAAGCTTCCCTCTATGATACCAGTCCAGGGTCATGGCAGCGTAAGTCTCGCCCTTCTTGTAATCTCCTTCTTTGAAAGCCCATGGAGGTACATGAGACATTTGCTCAGCAGCCTTTCTCTGAAACTCTTGTCTTCTATCTTCAACCATGTTAATGAATTCTATTTCTTCAAATCGTAATCTACATGTTAGGTTATGTCTATGTGCATATACTGTATCTATTGTTTGTGTTGAATGAAAAAATTCTCCCATATATTCCGCATTTCTAGCACTATTTATTTTATTCATCTTCCTTCTAATAGGAATTTCTGAGAATACTAAATCTATGTTAGAATAGAAATACTGGAGACTTCCCCCTCTCATAAAACAAACTAGTTAAAACACTACAAGACACACCATATGTTAAAGGTAGGTGATGATATGTCACCACCTCTGAGACAGACGACAGTAATTGCATGCACACATAACAATCCCTCGCATCCATTACATCAACATACTCATACAATAACTTGGTAAAGACATTTAACTAAAAATCATTAATTGATTTATCATGATGATAGATACTGTCATCTTTCATCTTTTCTATTTTAGTATGTGAGTCTTCCTCTAAACCTTTAGTATCTACTTTTTCACTCATCACACCATTAGTATTAGTGTTATTCTTTTGATTAGTAACCATTAAGACAGGCACAATGACAATTAGTGTTAACCATTCTATCATTAGTAAAAATATACTAAATAGGCAAGCATTAATACAATTACGTTTAAAACTACGATTTTGATGTCGTCTCTGCTGTATTTGCCATTTCTAGTTAAATTTGTTCCAGTTCTAAAAAACTAAAAAAACTAAGAAAAAACTCAAAAATCTAACTTAAATCAAAAAAATGTAAATATCTAAAAATCTAATCTATAAAAAAAATCTATCCAAAAAATATCTATCCTAAGTAGTGTATCCTCACACTTAATGGCTTTTCTTCTTTACCCCCTCTTTTTTTTATTTTTATTTTTTATATCTTCATCTTTTCATTTTCAAATCTTTTGAATGATTCAGAATAATTCTCAAAAATTGTTGCACCTTAATTTTCACAGTTCTTTTAAGGTGGTTCAAAATTGTCTTCTTCACTTTGCTCTGTACCTGTGTTTTCTTTGATCTGATCTGTGTTTTCAATTTCTTCCAACACCACATATGTCCATTCTGGTGCTACGTATTTCTTATTTGGAACTCTCACTCTTTTTGTTTTTCGAATTGATTCTTCTTCAGACTCACTTTGCTCAGTCTGATCTGAAACTTCAATTATCGTGTCAGGTGATTTTTGTTTCAGAGTGTATTTCAGTCTTTTCACTCCTTCTGGCCACACATCCCCTTTTCTTGCTTTCTTAGCTTGTACAGCTTCTGTTGCTTCGTTGTCAAGTTGTCAAGTTCTTTTATTCAGTCCGTTTCTCTGTTGTACTTGCTCTTGATTCTCAATATTCACTTTCTCTTTTTCTTTCTCAACAGCAGTCTTTTGAGACCCAGTAGCTGGTGCCCACTCTATTCGACTTGTTCCTTGTTCGACTTCAGAATCTGTAACTTCAGGCTCTACAACTTCATTTTCTCTACTTTATGCTTCTTTTTGTCTTCCAAGTGGACTTGGGACTCTTCTTGTATGACTTGCATGTAACCAATTTAGTAAGCCACCACACTTTACTGCTGTCGTTGTCACCAGTATCACCTGATAAGGGCCATGCCATCTAGGCTCCAAACACGATTTTCGCACGTGTTTCTTCACCAGGACCCACTCTCCTGAACTTAGATCATGTGCTTGTTCTTGCTGAGTTGTAGTTGCAATTTCTCCACCCTGATGAGACACAGAACGCACTACATCAGCCAATCCTTTGCAATAATCAAGCACCAGATCATCAGTAATATTCATCAGTTGATTTGCTGGTACAATCGGCTGTCTCATTGCTCTCCCCATAATAATTTTGTGTGGGGATAATTCAGTCTTTTTATTAGGAATACTTCTCAGACTCATCAATACCAAGGGTAAAGCATCTGGCCATTTCAGAGCTGTGGATGCACAGACTTTTGATAGTCTTGATTTGATAGTGCCATTAATTTGCTCGACCACTCCTGATGCTTCTGGTCGATAGGCACAATGCAGCTTTTGTTCAATTTGTAACCCTGCACAAATCATCCAAAATATTTCATTATTAAAATGAGTTCCTCTATCTGTTTCTAAAGAGACTGGAAATCCAAACCTAGGAATTATCTCTCTCAAAAGTAATTTAGCAACCGTTAAGCTATCGTTTCTTCTTGTTGGATATGCTTCCACCCAACAAGAAAACAGACAAACAACAACCAACACATATTTTAGTCCATTACAAGGAGAGAATTCTATGAAGTCTGCCTGCAACCTGGTAAAAGGTCCTGCAGCTTTCCCAATTCTGCCCCAACTAACAACTGTCTTTCTACCTGGATTTTGCTGCTGGCCCATTGTACATCTTTGGCATAGACTCTTTGCAATTACCCTGAACTTTAGATTGTACCATGACTGTTTGAAGAGTCTAATCATAGCATCTCTTCCAACATGTGCTATTCCATGGTACATCCTTGCCATCTGTGAAAGTAAACAGTCTGGCATTACTGGCCTCTCATCTACATACACCCATACTTCATCATCAGATCTCTTTTTACAGCCTGATTTGATCCAAATTTCTTTTTCCTCATCACTAGCTTCTTCCTGCAACTGTTTAATTTCATCCCATGTTTCTTTTGCAGAGAACATCAAGTGACAATTTGTATTATTTTTCTCTTTTCCTCTGTTTATTGAAATTGAATTTTGTGCACAGAAACAAGCCACTTGGTCTGCGTATCTGTTCCCACTGGTCACATAATCATTTCCTGACTTAAGTGCTGAACATTTAACCACTGCAATCTTTTTAGGCAATTGTAGTGCATTCAGTAAATCCTTCACATTTTTACTCTTTCGGATTGGGGATCCTGCAGAAGTCAGAAATCCACGTTGCATCCACAATTGACCAAAATCAAGCACCACCCCGAAACCATATTGACTATCAGTAAATATGGTTACTCTCAAATTTTTGCCAATTATGCACACCCTAGTAAATGCAATTAATTCAGAAATTTGTGCTGAATTTATCCCTCTTAAACAAGATGCTTCAAGAACCATAGCCACTGTACACACAGCATATGAAGCACTCAATATGCCTTTCTCATCTCTCCGACAAGATCCATCCACAAACATCACACAATCTGATTCTTCCAGTGGTGTATCTTTTATGTCAGGTCTTGGTTTTGTACACAACTGGGGAATACACTTGAGATAGAGAGGGGAGGGACAATGGATCGGAAGTCTAGAAACTAAAAATCCCTCTTTTATATGTTTCCTTCCCTATATAGACTACCATTGTTAAATAATACAAGGAGGCTCAAATCCCTTAATTTTGTGTCCTGATGAAGGTGGTTCTCAAATAGAGTGATGTACCACCGAAACGCGTCGACGCCGACTAATTTGAAATCCAACCACAAGAAATTCTGGGAAGGAATAAATTGAAACACCTACCAGTACATGAACTTGATGCTTAGAGTTGGATCACGCAACAGCTCGCTTAGAACTGTGTAAAAAGGGTCCCCTATTTTCATTTGTTTTGTCGTTTTTATGTTTATGATTGTGAATATTTTTTGCCGGATTTTAATATGAATGTATATTGTATTTGATTAAATATTGCATGGTGTATATGAATTTTATATTTCCTGTTTATGTGTTTTTGAACCTTTTTTTAAAAAAAACTCTTTTGAAATATAAGGTTTTTATAGGAATAAAAAAATCCTTGAACGCTACATCTGAAGTTTGGTGGTATATTAATAAGCGGGATACATTTTTGTGCATTGAGTATTGCATTATATAATCTGTGTGACTAGTATGTGAGTGAATTGGATATTCCTGCACAAATTGATCACCAAAGGGAAGCCTTATTTTCTCTACTGTTTAGTAGTGCCCTGTTCCTTTGGCAGTGGGGCCACCTCTCTAGTTTAATTACTAGTTTGTACACAACTCTGACACATCCAAACAATCATGATCTGCTTCGTCTCTCACTTCTTCACAACTTGAACTCGGCAACAAAGTCGCTGGATTCAATGTTGTACATCTTGTTACTGTCACATTTTCAGCACCCAGAATCACTCTCTCATATTTAGTCAAGCGACTATACGTCAAATACTGAGTTCTTGTACTAGTTAATAGAATCTCAACAGAATGTGGCACATATACTTTCACTGGATGTCCCATAACAATTGTCTCACTCTGTTCAAGACACATACAAGTAGTGGATGAGCTCTAGGCGAGCCCTACTGAAACAGTGCCAGTGCGGGGAGGTGACCCGAGATTAGCCCTGCGAAGAGCCCGGTGGGCTGGAGTATGTGAACGGCTTTTCCAGTCTGTGACGGCACTGCCACCTCGTTGGCCTGCACCCCAAAGGGAACATCGCAGGGAAGGTGACCACCGGTTTGCCTCTTTGCCTGGCAAACTTGCAAAAGCTGGTGATGGCACACTCGCGAGACGTTCGGCGGCTGGGCCGGCGCGGACGCTGTTGTTCCAAGGGCCCTGTGGCGGCCTGGGGGGGCAAGTCGCAGGGAGCCCATCATTGGTGGTGGTGGAAGTCATAAGAATTGGGAGTGGCACACGATTGCGGCCCGCCACCAGCTGGGCTATAATGGCGAGAGACTAGGAGTCCAAAACATCGAAGCAGGGGATGTTGGACCGATTCACCAAGGTGCTTCCTGCGCCCGGGGGAGAGGAGGGGTGTGCGGCCCCCCTCCGAGACACTGACACGATACTACAGGCAATTCATGCATCCCGAGAAAGTCTGGAAAGTAAGATGGCAGAGATACGGACTGAGGTTACATTTCTGCGCCAAGACTTGTGAAAGGTTTCAGAGAGAGTCACAGAGGCAGAACAACGCGTTTCAGAACTGGAAGACACCTCACGAACCACAAGTAAAGAAGTAGCGGGACTGTTGGCTACAGTAAAGGAAGTGGTCTGGAGAGTTGATGATGCCGAAAACAGGGCTCGCAGGAACAACCTCAGATTTATAGGTTTTCCGGAAAACGCAGAACGTTCTGACCCAGGGCATTTTCTAATGACATTTCTCAAGGACGCTCTCCCGGAAACACAGTTTTTGTCATGCTTTGTCATAGAAAGAGCACACAGGATGCCTAATGTCCGACAGCCACCAGGCGCTCCTCCTAGGCCGCTGATAGCCCGGTTCTTGAACTTCCAGGACAGGGATCTCATACTTAGGGAGTTACGGAAGAAGGGAGAGATCAAATATGAAAACACAAGAGTAATGGTGTTTCCTGACTACTCGTGAGATGTACAAAAATTGCGACGCACCTTTGATCCTATAAAAGTGAAACTGCACGCTCTCGGAATCCAGTACATGTTGCTGTTCCCTGCCAAACTTAAAGTTATCTTCCAGGATACCACACACTTCTCCCAGACACCTGAGGAGGCATGGTCCTGGATTGAAGAACGGCCTCGGCTGAGGCGTGGGTCGCCATCAGTAGCTGCCCTGCGCAAAACGACCGGGCCCAGGCAAGAGCGACCTAAGGAAAAGCGACGGAGATGAGTGCTAAAACACCGGATTCCTACCATGGCCACACCGGGGAGGTCCCTGAGGCTTAGGGAACAGAAAACCAACGTATCGGATACGGACGATGACACTGCTCAAGAACGTATGTCCTGCACCTCTCGGAGATCAAGCGACAATGGAGAATCTGACCAGTTGGAGAGACACGAGTCTAGGGATGCGGACAGTGAACACCCTCTTTTGGAAAGCATTCAACGGCTGGAAGCTTCAGCCCCGAACATTCCGGGCGAGAACCCTTCATCACTGCAGCCTCACAATAATGGCGAAAAGGAATGACGAACTGGGGTCAGACGCCCACCTAGAGACGCTGTAAGATTCCCAAGGCCTAGCGGATACTTGGGGCATTTGGCGCGATAAAGGGAAGTATACAGTGTGTTGTTGTTATTGTATTGTTGTATAGTTGAGTGACTAGGGGAAGGGGGGAGGGTTACAGACCTCTGGGTGGTTCACCCGCGCCAGTGTTGTCATGTTGGCGAAATTGGGGGTGATGGGGGTGCCTACAGAGTGTGGGGGGGACATAATGGACACTGTTCAATGTCCTGGTCTATCTTTATTGGGAAGAGGGGGGGGTAGTTTTGTTCAATCACTGTGCATGAATACTGACACTGAGCAGAAATGGCAATGTCGGAGCGTTGTTCAGGGACTGGGGTAGGCAGTTGACGCATTACACCTTTTAAACCATGGCCGGGGGAGAGTACACATGAATGACGTGGAACATCAACGGGCTAGGGAACAAAATCAAACATGGTTTAGTATCTAATTACCTCAAAAGGCTCAAACCAGATATCATATTATTACAGGAAACACATCTTATGAGTCCACACTGTTCATTTCTGGGTAGGGGGCAATACACCACCCTGGCACATGCGGGTTTCACTCGAGGGGCGTGGCAATCCTCATTAGAAAATCGCCCCCCTTCCGGGTCACTCGGCGATGGGAAGACCCAGAGGGCACATATGTAGCGGTCCAGGGCACCTGGAACCACGCACCGTGGTTAATAATTAGTGTCTATGCTCCCCCACGTCTCCAGCAACGTACGCTGGATAAACTAGCGGACCTCCTCTTACAGTCTGGCCCTGCCACACATATCATAGGGGGCGACTTCAACGATGTGAGTGATCCCTCCCTGGACCGCACAATAACGCGACCAGGGCCACATGAGGCTACTGCACTGGCAAGATTCCAGGCGGCCCTTGGGTTAACTGACCTCTGGAGGCGTCACCATCCATCCACACGTGCATATTCATACTTTTCCGGGGTCCATAGGGTTTTTTCAAGGCTGGACTACCTCTTTGCCCCAGCTGGAGAGATTGAACAGGTAGACGAGATAGAATACTTGGCCAGGGGTATCGCAGACCACTCACCGCTCTACTTAAGAGTAGAGAGGAGAAGGGGGGGCAGGGCACCTCTTGGAGACTGAACGCGTGGGCCCTGAAGGATGAAACGGTTGCCAAAGAACTTAGGTTGGACACGGAACTATACTTCCGAAAGAACGATGGCTCGGTGCAATCAGCCGTCATTCTGTGGGAAGCTTTCAAAACGGTAATACGCGATAGAGCCCAAAATATTATTGCCCATAAAAAGCGGCGGGAACTTCAAGAGCTCCTGACGTTGGAACGCAGGCTGGTAGACCTCGAAAGTATGGGGGCCTCTACATTGAGTGCACACACCCTACGCCAGATCGACATTACTAAAAGGGAGTACCAGGCACTGGTTACCAAGGAGACATGGGCACACCACCTCGCAGTTCAACACCGATTGTATGAGACAGGGGATAGGGCGGGTAAACTGCTGGCATGGTTGGGCAGGAAGGAACAAGAGTCGAGGTGGGTTATGTCTATTAGGGAGCTAGGTCAGATTTACACCATGCCCCAGGACATTGCGGGGGCCTTTGCCCAATATTACTCAACACTTTATGCGGCTCAGTCACAAGCAAGTGAGGCACAAATAACCCAGTACCTTGAAGGAACTCACTTGCCTCGCCCCAGAGGAGAGAGATAGGCTTGAAGAAGATATCACACTGGAAGAGGTAACAGAGGCCATTGGTTGACTGAAAGCGGGGAAAACCCCAGGCCCTAAAAGCCTCCCGGGGGAATTCTTTAAAAAACATAGTGCCCTTCTGGCCCCGCATCTACTTAAGAAGTTTAAAGCTTCCAAAGACAATGGGATACTCCCTGCAGACCTCAGAATGGCAACAGTGGTTGCGATACCCAAGGCGGGGAATCCCCAGACGAGTGTGGGTCTTATCGTCCCATCTCGTTATTAAATATAGAAACCAAAATCCTGGCCACTATCCTTGCAACACGCCTCTTAACCGTCATTACCTCTTTGATTCACGGAGATCAATCCGGTTTCATGCCCCAACGAGCCACGCGCTACAACCTACGAAGAGTGGCCAATTGGATGGATGCTGTCCGAGACCGGGAGGAGGCCCATTTGCTCCTCTCCCTCGACGCTGAGAAGGCGTTTGACACCATCCACTGGCCTTTTATGAGACACGCTCTGGAGAAATTCGGATTTGGCCCGGGATTCAGGGAAAGGGTGGCGCTGCTATATACTGAGCCTGTGGCTAGGGTTCGGAGACCTGGCCGATTCAAAGGGGGACCAGGCAGGGATGTCCCCTTTCCCCCCTACTCTTTGCTCTTTTTGTGGAACCCTTGGCCTGTGTCATTAGAGCCTTCCCGGGGCTGGGTGGTTTTGTAGATGAATCCTGACTGCTAGATGAAGAACGCATATCTTTATATGCGGACAATATTCTATTATATGTGACGAACCCGGGAGAGACACTTCCTCAAATCCTACAAATTTTTGAGACCTATGGGCGTCATGCGGGATATAGAATCAACTGGAGTAAGTCTACCCTATACCCAGTGGGGGGGGTGGAGCCCCAGACATACCCTAGTTGTTTGCGCTGGTCAACAGAGGGATTTACCTATCTTGGCCTCTACATTACTACAGACGTGGCAGCTAGCCTAACACGTAACATTAGGCGGGTCTTCTTAAATTTTAAGGAAGAAGTTAAGAGGTGGAGAAGACTTCCCTTAACCATTATGGGAAGGGCCGCCATGTACGAAATGATTACACTTCCCCAGCTGCTCTATGTGCTACAAAACACTTACAGCAAAATTCCAGACACGATGTTCAAAAACAGACAGCGAATTGCGCTTGCCCCTATGGGACGGGGCCCATCCACGCGTTGCACTTCACACACTACAGAGAAATCCATATAATGGGGGTTTGGCCCTCCCAGACATTAGGGCATACTATAGAGCATCCCACCTCATTGTCATCAATGAATGGATTCACGCACCTGGGGATCATTCGACATATCGGCTGGAAAGGTTACAGTTTAGAGAACGTACACACCTTCACTATATCTACGGAGGCAAGGGAAGCAGCCAATTGCTACAGGCTACCCAGAGGACACTAGAGGCATGGAAAAGCGCCGAACGACAAATGAAGTGGGACCAGAGGTGCACCAGGGAGACCCCGCTGGGGGAAGGAAATAGGTTAACCGAGATTGGGAAGCTGGGAGGCTTTAGGAAATGGGACCTAATTGGCATTTCAAAAATAGGGGACGTCCTGGAAAATGGTGTGTTGGCCTCTTTCAGCACACTCCAAGTCAGATATCAGCTCCATGACACTCAGGCATATGCATACCTCCGTTTTAAGTATGCATAGATTGCGGAGGGGTTGGATGGGGAGACAATACCAGAATACGCCCCGTTAGAGGGTCGACTCTTGCAGGAGGAGATCCCGGCTAAAGCCATTTCGTTTACCTATAAAACGTTACTCAATAACATGCCTGACAAACTGGGTCCACTTCGAACAAAATGGGAGAGGACCACCGGAGTAATGGAAGATATAGACTGGGAGGCCGCTCTCATGCATCCACGTGAAGTGGCAATTAAACTTAGGTTACGTCTCATCCAATACAAAATCCTGCACCGACCTTACTTTGATAGAGCACGATTGCATAAAATAGGGAGAGCTGAAAGTCCAGATTGTCTTAGGTGCCGCGTAGAATGTGGAACATTCATACATACCCTTTGGGAATGCACAGAGATCCAGGCATACTGGGAACGGATTGTGGGAGAGCTTAACAACATACTTGAAGTCCAAATAGAGCTGGAGCCAAGGTTTCTCCTCCTGGGAATCCCGACAGACGTGGACATCCCACGACGTAAACTTGAATTAGCCAATTTGGGGTTGGTGGTAGCCAAACGGGATATAGCGAAATATTGGGGGGCCCCGCAACTACCTACACTTAATGAATGGAGGGCAAGTCTTGATCTGTACATGGTGGCGGAACAAGTGACGTACAAGGCTAGGGGCTGCCCTTGGAAATTTCGGAAGATATGGGCACCATGGATAAAATACTATGATCTGGAGGTGGAAGGGGAAGCGGAGGGAGGGGGACTGTTATCTGGAAGAGCGGGGGAGGATCCTTGAAAGATGAAATATACGTCCCTGCTGTTGGTAACCACGAGCAATATAGTTATGAACCTTTCTCCATGTACACCTGGATCGTTCAAGCCCATCTACAGATCCACCTACAACGGACATTATACTTGAACAATTGCCATATGAGACAAGTGTGGATGGACAATTATTGTGCATTGTGTATTCATGCCTTGTTTAACCCCTTGACCGCGATCGGAGTTCCGCTCGTATGCTGGACATTCCGATCGCGCAGCATGACGAGCTGAGCTCGTCATGAGCACGGAAAGGGTTAATGTGTTATTTTATTCTTAAATAAAAATAAAAATATTTCAACAAAAAAAAAGACTCACACAAGTAGCAGCCACTGCTTTTAAACAACCTGGTACTGCTGCAGCCACTGAGTCCAAAGTAGCAGAAAAATATTCCACTGGTCGACGTGCCATTACATGTGTTTGTGTCAGAACTGAAAGCGCACACTCATCTCTCTCACAACATACCAATGCAAAATCTTTCGTATAGTCTGGCATTCCCAATGCAGGTGCTCGACAAAGATTATCTCGCAGTTCAATAAAAGCATTCATGCTTTCTTCATCCACATCAATCGGATCAGTTACATCTTTGTGAGTCAACCTCTGTAGAGGCTTGGCAATCAGTGAGAATCCACTGATCCATTGCCCGCAATATCCTACCATGCCCAAAAACAATCGAACTTCTTTCTGTGTTTTGGGAGGTTCCATTTGCAAAATCACATTGATTCGATCCTGTAATACTTTCCTAACTCCTTTCTCAATTTTGTGTCCCAAATATTGAACTTCCCTCTGACAAAATTGTAATTTTGCTGGTGACACTTTATGCCCACCTTCAGCCAAATGGTTCAGTAGAGCAATTGTATCTGTCACACATGCCTCTCGTGTTTTTGATGCCACCAATAGGTCAACAATATACTGCACTAACACTGAATTCTCTGGCATAACCAATGACTCTAAACATTTTTTCAAAATCTGATTAAAAATTGAAGGGCTCTCTGTATACCCTTGAGGAACTCAGCACCATGCCAAGACACGGTCTCCGAACCGGAAAGCAAATAAATATCGACTATCCGGATGTAAAGGTATCGAGAAAAATGCATGACACAAATCAATCACTGTATACCATTCCGCATCACAAGGAATTTGGTAGAGAATCACTGCTGGGTTTGGCATTATTGGACAGCAAGGTACCCCAATTTTATTGATTTTTCGCAAATCCTGCACTATTCTGTATTTTCCACTTGGTTTCTTAATTCCCATAATAGGTGAATTGCAAGGACTTCCCAATATTTCTTTTAGAATGCCCTGTTCAATCATTTGTTCTATTACAGGAATAACTCCTGCTATGGTCTCAGGACTCATCTTATACAGTGGCGTTTTTGGAAATTCTGCACCTTGTTTCACCATAATTTGAATAGGGTCAACACCCTTCATCAATCCAATTTCTTTTCTGTAAAATCCCACACATCAGTTCTTACTGTGTCTCTCAACTCACCAGGCAAATCCTCAAATGTGAGCAATGAATATAGATCATTCACTTCTGTCCCTTGCTTTGCTAACATCATTTTAAAAGCAACATCTTCATCTGGTGTCTGAAAAGCAATACCATCCGGTGTACAATAGATGGTACAATTCATCTTGCAAAGTAAGTCCCTACCTAAAAGATTTACTGGACTCGTGTCACATACCACAAAACGATGCACATCTTTGAATTTTCCTATATGAACCTCCATTGTTTTTGCTATTGGAGTCTTAATATATTTATTTGAGACTCCCACAACTTGGATAGTTTCTCCCGAGAGGGCTAGGTTTGGAATTTCTGCTGCTCTTACAGTAGAACAGGTAGCACCAGTGTCCACAAGGAATGTAATATTATTACCTTCCACTTTCCCATCAACAAAAGGACCTGATTGATCTACCACTAGAGATGCGCCAAGCACACACTCTTCCTCCCCCCTCAGGCACCGTCATTGAGATGGATCTGAATCACTCTCAGGACACTGCAACCAATATTGTTGTACATTTTGATTCTTACCAACTTGTTCACCCGTGTGAAATCCAGCATTCGCACTGTATCTCTGTACTTGAGCATTCACATTATTTGGCATAGGCGCTTGAGGTACTTGTATTTGTTGAACCTGTGGTGTAACTACCTGTTGCTGTTGCAGCTGTTGTTGATTCACAACCACTTCATTCTGCATGTGCGGATTGAAATTTTGAATCATTCCATTATTTCCTAGCAAGGACTTACACTCGTTCTTCCAATGTCCTAACTTTCCGCACGCATGACAAGGATATTTCTTTTCATTTCTTCTCTATTATTCTTACCTCTACCTTTTCCGCCATTTAATACACCATTCATTTTAGGTACCTGACCATTTTGAAAATTCTGATTTTGTCCTTTCATTTGAAAATCTGTTTGAGAACCATTGACATAATTCCCATCTTTCTGTTGCGCTACTCTCACTTGTGCCCACATCATCTTCTCTTTTAATTTCTTATGCCTCGACTCAATATCATCACTACAATACTTAGCATATCTCAAAATTTCATCCACTGTCTTACTCTGCCAACAAATCAAATGTTGCTGAATCATATTACTAATCTCAGGTTTCAATCCAAATACAAACCTATACACAAAATGTCCCATATCTTTGTCAGTTATACTTTCAAAGCCACTATACTGTTTAAACACCTGTAAAAGCCTTTCATAATATGCATGTACTGATTCTTTTGACTCCTGTGTTGTCCTATCAATTTTAACCCAATCTATTTCCTTTGGAGAAATTTTACCCTTCAAGTAAGTAATTACCTGATTATATTTTTTCATCACTTCTTCTGAAGGTGCTCCTGTTTTAACATCTCTAGGATATCCCTCTTTTGGCCAATCAACTGCAATTTTACACTCAGTCCATAAATCAGCTGGAACTACAATGTCAAATAAACCATCCAAGTCTTTCAACAAAACCTTTGAAACTTTTACAAACCTCTCTACCTGTTTGTACCACTCAACAGGCTTTTCTCTCAATCTGGGGAAATCATTAGTAAAAGACAATATATCGTGTCTTGACCAAGGAATGTGAACATATTCACCACCTGGAACTTCTCTCATCGGATATATCATTTCAACTTGCTCTGCTTCTCTTAACGGAAGTAAAGAAGATGCATTCACATTTTTACTAGCAATCATTTCTTCCTTCTTTTTCGCCCATCTACCTTTCCATCGTTCCACACTACCCCATCTCTTCAAGGTATTAATCAACTCTTTTATTTGCAATTGTTTACCAGATGTATTCAAACTCTCCAAATCCTTTTCAGTAAAGTCCAATCTATATGTTTTTTGCAAAGCTTTAGATCTCCCAATATCCACTCCATATTCCTGAGCAACCTCTACCAATTTCTTATGTAAATTCTTCGCTCTCCATGTAATATTTTTACACAAAAATAGCAACTCTTCATCCTGATATTTACTCAATCTCTCTGGGCTTATTGTGCCATTAATCATTTCTTCCAGATCTACTCTCAATTTACCTATATCTATACTCAATTTAGACTTGTTAGTTTCTATTCCTCTTATCCAATCATCTAACTCCTCTGGCGAAGGTCCCACTGAACCCCCTTATACTTGAGTCATTTCTCTCACATTCTGCACTAGTTTCCTAGGATCTATCTGCACACTTCTTTTTGGTGTTTCAGTCACTTTCTCATTTACTGGAAGATCAATTAATGAGGCACTCCTCTCAACTTGTTCTGATCCACTAACATTCCTGACATTATTCATAGGAATTGTCAATGTATGCACTCTCAAAATATTTTGACCCTCACTATACAATGGAAATATAGGACCAATTGTTACTGGTACTGACAATGCTTTTGCATTTAAACTCAACTGGCTAATTTCCTGAATCAACTACTCTCTTGTTCTAATTTAACATGTCAATCTCTCTTTCCTGTAACTCCCGAGTACCTAATGAAGTCTGTGAAGCTGCCGGAACATGTGTAACGTGTGAAACATGTGGAACTTCTATTTCAATTAACGGTGCACTCAGAGAAATCCCATCCGGGCTCTCCTGATATGGTGGAGGTCTCTTTAATAGCATCTCATCTAATAATTCATCGTCGATTTCATTTGGATCCATATCTAATTCTGAAATCTCTACATAATTCTTTTTCTCTTTACATTTTCCTCCAGCCTGATCCTCAGCAACTATTACTGGATATAACCCATTCGCGATCACTTCTCTTCTCCATCTTTTCATCTGATCATCCCACCTAGCTTCTGAATACCTCCTCAATGTATTCCTATATCTTATCCCATTCCTGTCTCTCTCCCTTTTATACACCTCATGTTCCCATTCTTCAAGCGCCTCATACTGCATAGGTCTGGGATTTGGTTATAATGAATTCATTTGTCTCCTCAAATTCTCCAATATCCTCACATTAAAAGTACCATGCTTTGGAAAAGCTAAAACTCCATCATCTTCCGTGTAACCCATCCAATTCTCTAACCATGTACAAGTATGATATCCACGCTCTAACATCATGAATGAAGCAGGTGATCTTGGAGGAGGTACAGGAAGTCCCTCTCTAGTAACTATCAGCTTGTCCTTTTTAAAGAAATCTTGAATTATTTTTACCATCTTCATTTTAAACTCTCTTTTTCTCGCTAAATAAACCAAAAACAAACAAAGGAAACCATTCAGTAAATCCTCTCACTCTATTTGCTGAATCTCAACCAATACCAGAGCGACTCACACCAACTAACCAATCACGGCTCACTAGACACCCACTATCTCGACCAATGCCAGAGCGGCTCACACCAACCAACCAATTACAGCTTACTACGTGCTCACTGTCTCAACCAATGCCAGCGCAGCTTTTTGTGACGTCAGTATAACTCCTGCTACTGACCCTCCCTTTACAAATTAATACGGCAATGTACTACAAGGTTTTTCTTAACTAAATTCTTTTTAGAAACAACACAAAACAATGCTATTTTGTCTGCTCCACTAATTAAAGAGATAGTTCGAACATTCAAAAAGATTTCTTTTACTTCTCGTAAAATAACGACCAGCGCTACTCTACTCCCAATCAAGTGAAAAGAGGTCTTGGTACTCTTTTAGAGATACTAGCCAAAGTTTTGGAAGAGAATTTTCGAGTGAAAAAAGTCTTGGTACTCCTTTGGGGATGTAAAGCCAAAATTTCGGAAGCGGACTTTTCACTAGTCCACACAATCTTTTCTCAACAGAATAAATCCCTAAATAACATCAACAGCATCTCACTGTTTGATATTACAACAACAGACAAAGTACTTCTGCAGTGTGATACTTTTCCACTCTATTCCTCTGCCCTTTAAGGCTAAAATAACATCATCATCAACATCCCGGGATTTTAGGCAACTCCGTACCCGTATTTCCAGACTACATGAAACAAGACAAACACTAATTTATCATATTAATAACCAAAAATCAATAATCAATAATTATTGCCAAACTAATCAATAGTAACCGTCCTCTGCTACCAAAACTGATCCAGCGCTCAGGGATCAATAAATTTGTAATGAACAAGGCCCAATTACATTACCCAACAAAGTCCCTTCACGCTGGGTTCAGTGTAATGCAAAGTTCGTACCTAACTTAGCAATCTCCAACCGAACCTGCATTTCTCATAGAAAGTAATGTGGGGATGACATCTTTTTATAGTTGATTAGTTATAAGCAATAATCTTTAAACACACCCTAAATAAAGACGGACACAGTGTGTATATTTATAATGTTTATCTAAATAATGTGAAATAAATGCTCATCAAGTACCAATACACAGTACAAATCATGAAATATCCCTGAGCAAACATTTAGCAAGGAAAATTACAAAATACACATCACACTGACAGTGCATTGAAGGAGTGGAAAGGCGAAGAGAGAAAAGTTTCAAAAACAAAATACATTTGCAAATGATTATGCAAATTCAGGTATCTATCTATACTAACCCAGAAGGAACAGGAAAACTACTCCCTGGCCACGAGAGCAGCAAGGCCTCTCAAGAAGATTTGAAAGGGCAAAGACTAAGGGGCCGATTCCGATCTCGGCCGGTAGGGCACCGAATCGGATTCGGCTGAACTGGATCCGATTCGGAGCCCTTTTTCCCGACCGATTCGTACGTGCGTCCAGCCGAGCGAGTACGATGCGAGCGCGTGCGAATTCACCGACCGACTCGTTCGCGGCTCCCAACCGCTCCGACCGACTCGCACGGATGCGCCTCGCACCGCGCAATGGAGACGTTCCCCGACCGGGCAAGTACGATGCGCGCCGCAAGCAGTCCGACCGACTCGCGCCGTCCGGCTCCAGGAAGCAGTCGGAGCCGTACTTTGGGGGTCCGTGTCGGACCCCCCTGTACGCGTAGCCGCGCGAGTCGCACACAGGGGGACCCATGGGTCCCCCCTACCTGTGCATGTACGCCGCGAGTCGCGCCGAGGCGTACCCGCTGTAGGGGCGCCCTTGTTCGCCTCGCACCCATTGAGTCAATGCGAGCCCGCGTACGCGTGCTAGGCGACCGGCTCCCATTGACTTCAATGGGAGTCCGACCGACTCGAGTCCGATAGCATACGTGCGCATCGTACTCGTTCGGTCGGGCTGCTAGGGTCCGATTCGGTCGGAAATCTCTCCGGGTCCGGCTCGGTCGGTGAGATTTCCGGCCCGAATCGGAATCGGCCCCTAAGTCAGGAATCAGGAACAGGAAGAAACAGGTAGGCTTCTACAGCAAACCGATGACAGCGACGATGACACCTAATGCCTCCAGCTGCATCAGCATCGCAATCACAATCCCCTCCCACCAGGCACCTCAATTATACCCTAAAATCTAAATGTCCAACCCACATTTGTTTCAAATAAAAGAAAATTGTACATTTCATTGGTTAAGAAAGGGGGTGTACTGTCACACCACACTCGACATGTCCATCTTACTCAATGTTCTATTGTTTTGTTTTTTCAACATCACAACTACATCATCCCAGGAAATACAAGTATACTAGTATCAGACTTCAGCTTCCTTCTCTCTAATGTTTCCAGTTCTGTTACTTCTTGTGCCACTTGTGCGCTTCCAGAGGAAACGTTCATCACTTGCTGATTGTTTTTCGTCTCCACGTTTAACTTTTGGCAGGCACACATAAATTCGAAGGTCACTCGCCTTTGCCTTCCCGCCACATTCTTTTTGCTTTTTCAGTTAATAAATCTTTTTTTCTTAACCCATGCTTCTTCGGAGAATAAAACAAGCATTATTACTCATTTTGAAATGCTTTTCTTTACGCACCTTCCCAATGCTGCATCTAACCATGAGCAACCCATATTATTATTTTTCCTAGCAAACGTTAATAACGTGCTCAAAAGCAGCATTAGTCTCTTTATTTTCATTAGTCAAGCATTTGTGGCCTAGTTCAGTGCTCTAGTACGCGCTGCGCAGTATTATTTTCCCTCATGTTAGTTTTTAAAACCACACGTTTTTCACTGCACACTGTTAGAAACATTAGAAAATGTTACTAGGGGTTTCAATCCGAACAGGTTTAATTTCACGAAAATCCTGCTCCATCAGTTTTTTCCGGGATCTTACAACACTTCTGACAAGCTTCATCTGGGGGTCAGGCTGTAGGAGAGAAGCATTGTCCACGCTGCAGAGGCCAACAGTGGAAGGGGGACTAGCCGCCCGAACTTTGAGGCTTACTATTTAGCAGCGCAAATGCAATGACTTACGTAATGGATGGCAGGAAGACTCACCCCTGGGAGAGAACTGGGGCCTCTATGTCCCAGATGTTCAATGATTATCTCAAGTGCTGTTGCACCTGCACACTTCTGGTGCTGGTGACCACATGGATTTTCGGGTACTACGCTGTTGCTGGAACAGGACCTTGCATAAGATGAGAATATGCATATCCTACTCTCCAGGCATCCATTTGGGGTTCCTGGCAAAATTCCCACATGGGGTGATTGGCAGGAACTATCGGTTTGGGTAACAGCAGGCGCGACGACAGTAGGGGCTTTGTTTGAGGCCTATCTGCTGCTCCAATTTGAAGAATTTCTGTATGGATATGACTTACCTTGGGGTCACGTCCTTCTACATGGTACACTCACGGCAGCAGTCCACAAACATTGGAGGGGGGGCATGTCAGAACCATTTCGGGTAGGGGGGTGCCAATATGTAGTCACTTCTTCTGGAAAGTATAAAGCTGTCACCTGTCTCTATAGAAAATTACAAGGAGATATGCTGTTACACCTTCTCAAGCACGTTGGGAGGAGGACCTGGGGTTTCCGATCACAGAGAAGGTTTGGGAGTTACTTGTAGCCCGCATGCCTAAGGTATCTAGGAACACCAGGTTCAAGCATATTATTTTAATGTGTTACACAGGACGTACCTCACACCAGGGTGGATTAATAGGCACTTTGCTGTAGTAGATGCAAAATGCCCCCTCTGGAGAGATTGGAGCAGACTTTCTCCATATGTCTAGGGATGACTGGGATTAGTGGATTACTGGGAGGCCATTATGGGAGTCTTAGCTGAGGTTACTAATGAGAGGTTCTGTGCATGCCTGGTTACTGTCTGTAACACTGGTCTCTGCCCACTGCTAAGACTAAGATCACGAGCAGGTTTCAAGAGCTAGCACTCCTCTTAGTGAAGAGGGAAATAGCCAGGAATTGGAAGGCTCCGGGGGGCCACAGAGAAGCGGTGTGGAAAATAGAAATGATAAGATGGGCAGGATACGAGGGGACAGTGAAGCTTCGAGAGGTTCAAGAGAGGGCAATGCTCGTGGGATGCAACTAGAGCTTGGGAGACATTAGTAGAGGCTTTGCAGCACCCTGATTCCCCTTCATCAGAAGAAATGGAGATGAGCTGGGATCCTGGACCCCAAATCCCAAAAATGTAAATGCGGGTTGAGGTCAGGGATATGGTCTCTTAGAGTTCTGAGATGACACACGCATGCACACGGTGTAACATAGTGAGGCTGACGCAGAGGTATTTGGACACCTATTACATCCAATGACAGGAGGAGCCAAGGCACGGCCGAGGGAGGGGGAGGGATATGGAGGGAGGGAGGGAGGAATGTTGTTTTTTGGGTAGGAAATGTTTATGGTTGTCAGCATACTAAACGATGCAAGATTATTGTTAATGTGATGCAGATTCATATATGTGCTATATATAGGCAAATAGGTGGAGGAACGGGGATAAAATCTGTGATGTGACATGTATGGCTGTATGACTTGTTTTTAGAAATGCAATACAATTTGTTTAAAAAAAAAAAAAAAGGAAGAAGGAGCAGTCCACCTGGACATGTGAATATTACGTACGTCCCGTAGGTGGGAGAATGACGATTCTCCAATTATTATGCAGAGAGAATCTTGATTTCATTAAAGACATACGGAGGCTAACATTATGCATATACTTTTATTTGCTGCCCAAACATGCAGCCCTTTAAAGAACATTAATACATCATAAACAAGTAGAATGTTCATGAACAAGTATAACTATCCAATGCACAGGGCTGCCTTCCTCTTTAAACTGCGAACAAACAAGGATGAAAGGAATCCATTTCTCGTGCCAAGGAAATGAAGAAGTTTTGAAAAAACCATGTTGTTGTATATACCAATCCTAGGTGGAATTATCTGAAATAAGAGAAAGATTAAATAATAGGACGAAAGGCAGTGCGTGATAAGCATGTTATAAACTTACACATTTAGCAAGCTTTACAAACTCAAAGAAACCGTTTTATCCCTTCTCTTCTCATATTTTGGGTGAGGAGGGTGGGATAATGTTAGCCTCCGTATGTCTTAAATGAAATCAAGATTCTCTCTGCACAATAATTGGAGAATCGTCATTTCATTACAAGACCAGAGGCTACCATTATGCATGTTCAAAGCTGCTAAGAACTATATTGCTAACATGCTCAATTGGTCTTAAGTAAAATTTGGCAAAGGTGTTTGCGTTAGACCAATTAGCTGTTCTAAGAATCTCTGAAAGAGATCCCCCTGACCAGAAAACCTTACTAGACATCACCCCTCTAGAAGAGTGGGCCCCAAATCTAGATAGGTCTATACCAGCTTCACTCATTATGGTACGTATCCATCTAGCTAAAGTTGCTGAAGAGACTGGTTTATGGGGTTTAACATAAGATAAAAGGAGTTGATCAACTCCATTATCCCTAAATTGTGCAATTTTGTCATCATAAACTTTCAGGCATCTTACTACACACAATTTTTCACACTCGTTGAAAAAGGGATAGAAAACAGAGTCAGACATAGTCTGTGTTCTTTTCCAAATGTCGAAATGTACGCCCTCATTAGAATAAAATCTGTTAGATAGCTCAAGAACCTTAATATCTGAAACTCATTTGAAAGAAACTAGGCAAAGTAAAGTTGCCAATTTAAATGAAATCTGTTTAAGAGATAAGAATGAGTTATCTTGCCAAGAAATAAAAAGTTTGAAAATTAGATTAACATCCCACAAGGAATCATAATGTGCTTTAGGGGGTCTCTTGAGTCTAACCCCTTTCATTACTCGTTTAATAAGAGAATTACTTCGTATTGCTAAATTGTTAACTAAAGCATGCCCAGATGAAATAGCGGATCTGTAACAATTAATGGTCCTATAAGAGAGACCAGAGTTGAAAAGGGTTGCTAAGTAGTTTGCTATCTGTTGAACAGGTACCTCCGCGGGATCCAAACTCCTCTCCAAACACCAACGGCACCACTTTTTCCATACACCTCTATATCTTTTCCTGGTTCCTGGAGCCCAGGATTCATCCAATAAGTTCCTAGCTTCTGATGAAAGGTCTGAATATCTATTAGGTCCCCTGAAATCCTCCAGACAAGAAGGTTGATCTTCCCCTCTAAAACCAAAGGGTGTTCTTATCCCTCTGGGTCTTGAAGCAGGTCCAGGGATGCTGGAACTAGACGAGGGATGTCTACAGCCAGTTCCATCACTCCTGGGAACCACACCTGGGATTTCCAGAAGAGAGTCACTGGAATTATAGTGCTCAACTCTACTCTCACCTTCCAGAGAACTCTCTGGATTAAGGAGAAAGGGGGAAATGCATAGGCTATGTTCTTGCCCCAAGGTTGAAGAAAAGCATCTATTGCTGTAGCCCGGGGGTCTGGCTTCCAGCTGAAATAGGTTGGAACCTGAAAGTTCAATCTGCTCGCAAAGAGATCTATCTGAATTGGGCCCCATAGGTCCTGAATCAGAGTGAAGACTTCTGGGTGTAGCTTCCAATCGCTGTAATCCCTTAGAAATCTCGAGTTCCAGTCTGCTCTTACATTTTGAGTCCCTGGAATAAACTCCGCTCTTAGGATAATTTTGTGATCCCAACAAAAATACCAAATTTGTCGTGCTAAATTTGAGTGTACCTTGGATCTCGCACCTCCTAGTCTGTTTATATATGATACTCCTGTGAAGTTGTCTAAGTGGATAATAGTGTTTGAGTTCTTTTAGGAGCTCCCTGAAGCTCATAACGGAGTTTAGGGCCGCCATAATTTCTAAACAATTTATATGAAGAGACTGTTCCTCTAGAGACCATCTTCCCCTGTCTCTGATTCTCCTAGATGGGCTCCCCAGCCTGTGTTGCTTGCATCTGACTCTATTATAAAGTCTGGTACATTCCTGAAAATGGTCCTGCCGTTCCATGCACTGAGGTTGTTTAGCCACCATGATAGATCCTCCCGTGCATCTGGAGAAAGGGGAATCGAGTCTTCGTACCATAGACCTTTCCTTAGACCTTCAGTCTCTGTAGACCTCTGCAATGTAGGGGACTGGGAGATATGGCCTGGATGGAGGATGAAAGGAGTCCCAAAACCCTTGCAAGGTCTCTGATTAGTACCATGTCCTTTGATAGGACTGACTTCACGTCTTTCTTTATTTTTACCACTTTCTTGTGGGGTAAAATCAAGTGGGATAGGATCGAGTCTACCTGAAAACCTAAAAACTCTATCTTCTGAGTGGGAGTCAGAACTGACTTCTCTGTGTTTATAAGGAAACCCAGGCTTTCTAGGAGGCTTGTAGTCATGAGTAAATGATTCTGTACCTCTAGCTTGTCTTGAGACATGATGAGAATGTCGTCTAGGTAAATAATCAACCTCACTCCCCTCTTTCTGAGATGAGTGACCACTGGACGAAGTACTTTCGTGAAACACCACGGGGTGGAGGACAGCCCGAAAGGGAGGCAGAGGAATTGGTAAAGTATGCCCCTCCATCTGAAACGGAGATATTTTTGGCTGTCCTTGTCCATGGGAATCGTAAAGTAGGCATCTTTGAGGTCTAGTTTTACTAGCCAGTCTCCTGCCTGTAGGATATCCCTCAACAGGTGAATACCTTCCATCTTGAAATGCCTGTAGGTTAAAAATCTGTTCAGGTATCTGAGGTTTATGACTGGATGCCAACCCTTGTCTTTTTCTTTACCAGAAATATTGTACTTACGAAACCTTGTGTGGTGTCCTGTTTGTCCACTATTACTAGAGCACCCTTGCTTAACATTAGGGTTACCTCTATGTCTATAAGAGACATTTTCTCTTTCTCTAAATGTAATTCCATCGGTTCCCTGACCTGATGGGGTGTTTTCCAAAAGTCTATTTTGAAGCCTGTAACTGTTTCTAAAACCCAGGGGTCATGAGTTATCAATTTCCAATTCTGGGTAAAGAGTTTTAGTCTGCCCCCCACTTTTAGTGTCGGTGAAGAAGAAGAAGGAGAGGTGCTCACCTTGATAGGGTTGAATGGAGACTCTTGCTCTTCCTCCGCGGTTCCTAGGGGTCCTGCCCCTTTGAGGGTAGAAATTGGAATTTTGTCTGAAGCCTCTCCCATACGACTGGGGGTTTCTATATTCTTGCTGGTAGAATTGGGACCTGAAGGATTCACGGCTGGCAGGTGGTCCCCTTCTGTCAGCCGTGCCAAAAAGTGGACGTGAGGCAAAGACTCTACGCATGTTATATTGCACTTTGCTGAAGGCAGTAAAGGTTGAAACGTATCTGCCCAAGGTTTTAATAGAGCTCTCACCAAAAAGGAGACCATTGGTATGATTGATGTCTTCCTTGGAAGCAAGATCTGCTAACTTTGGATTAATTCTTATCAGGATGGCCTTCCGTCTCTCCGTTATGAGGTTTCCATTGGCGTTGCCTAACATGCATAAGGCCCTTTGCGCCCAACCTCTTAGTAAATCAATGTTCACAGGGATATTTTTACCCCTCGCATCTTCAGTCATGTCCAGGATGCGTGTTAGGGGCATCCTAACACGCATCCTGTGGGAGAATTAGAGGAAATGTACCATTAGTGGAAACATCTGGAAAAAGTACCAAGGTCAGGAAATGAGCATTCAGGGTCAAGCAATAAAGCAACTTGGAGGGAGATGTTGGAGCTGGTTAACTCTTTGCAAATGAAGATGGAAATATGAACATTCAGTTTGTATATTTGAGAGGCCCAGAAACAGAGGTATAAAGTGATTTTCCCATTCAAACGCAGTACAGTGCCAGCAAACTGAAATAAATATGCTTCAAAGTTTATGAGTCACAAGGTAAAGAGCCAGTGAGGGGCATGCCCTTCTCCTGCCCCTCTCCTTTACAAAGAAAAATATCAGTGCTGTGCAAAGTCACGTGTAGTAGCAAAGCATTGTATGATTACATTGGCAAAATGGAAGGGTTCAATGACAAACCACTTCCAGTGTTCATGAAGCAGGCTAGCACTGAGGGGAGCAGGCAGTGCAGTGGCTTCAGATACAGCTGCAAATAGCAGCTCTTTGTGAAAGTCAAAACTGGTATGGGGGTGTGTTGTCCCTTGCAGTCCTGCTAACTGCCTTGTTTTTGTATTTCTGAGATTGTAAAGTTTGACAGACAGCTACTCCCTCACAAATGTGACAGATATCCCGTCTGCCTTATTACAAATGCATTAGGATGTAAAGGAAGGGGCCAGCAACAGTGCTTAAGTTGTAAAAAAAAAGATAAGTGGTGGGTCACAAAGCCGGCAGGCGGCGCTATTGAAGGTCAGGGTGCCGAATAACAATGCTGCGTATTTTTGATTCAACCTGATGCTTTTATAATCCACCACCAGACACTCCCTGTCTCTTTATCTCACTCTTGCAGGTCGTTTTTTACCCCTGCTTTCTCCCTTTTTCACTGTTTTTAAGTCCTTCTCTTCCTCCTTCTTTCCACTTACTGTGTTCTTCTTTCTTTTGCTCTAGATGAAAGTCTGGTGAAGAAAAATAAGTGTCGTTCACCAAAAAGAAGTGTCAGTGGGCTCCACAAAAAACACACTGGCTGTAGCTAAAGTAATAGTCACCTGGTAGCTTCCTCCACACTGAAAAACATGGCTTCAAGACCTTTGGATCTGCCGTAAACTCACACAGTTTCTGCTGACTGCCTTAACAACTGTTTTTAACAATGCTGTTGCTAAGTGAATGACTTGTACCGGTGGTTGCAGGCTGTGGGCACTAGCACTCTTTTTTAGAGACTGGGGGTTATTTTTCATTATCAGACGTTCACTCAAAGCAAGACAGATAATGGTTGAAAATGGCGAAAGAAATAGGAAGAGAAAGATAGATGAAACAGTGACAATGGAGAAAGCAGAGATGGAAAAGAACCTGCGAGATTGAAATAAACAGACAGGAAGTTTAGGGTGCTGTAAGAAAGAGGTAGGGATGGGGTCAAAAAGAGAAAGCCCAGTAATCAGCAACGCCAACTACGTGCTCATAGGAAAGTCTTTCGGCCCTGCCCCTATTTTCTTATTCAAATTAAGCACTGGAGTCTGATTCACCAGAATCTTGCATGTTGACTTGCTGCCCACTTTTCCTTATTACAGAGTAAGTCAATCAATATTAGAAGCAGGGAGCTGCCTACTATGAAAAGAATATCATCTCATAAATATCTTAGAATCAGGACGTGCCTGGTTTATTGAGGAGACAGCATGTACCACCCTGCCTTTGCAACAGAATGCCTTTACCACAAATATTCGTTTAACACATATGCCTTTACAACAAAGGGTAAATATATTTAAGGTGAGTGTGTGTGTGTTTATTTATAGTCACTGTAAAAACTAAAGGTTAAAGTAACATTACATTTAGGTGAGTATGTCAGGGACAAGATTAACGTTTTGAACTAAAAGAAAGCACAGACATTTACCAGTTATAGTTCACAGAGTGAATTATAACTTGTGCCCCTGCCATGCACTGCTTATGACCTCACATAGTACATTACTCATGACATGTTCTAAGACGCAATTTACAATATCACTGATGACATCTCAAATGACATCACTGGAGTGTCATATTTTGAAACAGTGTGGAGTGGCATAGACTGGAGTGTTGTGCAGTGGAATAACGTGCAGTGCAGTAGCGTACAGTGGAGTGGCGTACAGAGGAGTCGTGTATAGTGGAGTGGCATAGACTGGAGGGCCGTGAAGTGGAGTGGGGTAGAGTGTAATAGTTTACAGTGGAATGTCATAGAATGGAGTAGCATACAGTGCAATGGCATCCCGTGGAATAGCATAGAGTGTAGTGGCGTAGAGAAGACTGGCATACAGTGGAATAGTGCATAGTGGAGTGTCGTTCAGTGTAGTGTCATAAAGTAGAATAGCATTGGCTGGAGTAGCATACATTGGAGAGGAGTACAGTGGAGTATTTAACATTATATGTTTGTTTTTGTTTTTTAATATTAAATATATTTTTATTTTTATTTTCAACATAGTTATATATTTTTTATTTACTTTCTTTTTAAAATATGTTTATTTTGTTGATGATATTTTGTTTGTTTTTAATTTTGAACTGACAGGAGTGGGAATAGTAAATTTTACCCCTCCGCAATCCAACACTTTCCTTACTGTTGTACTAACTGGAGTAGGAATAGTATCAAAATATTCTTTATTCGGTTATTTTTCTATAACCATAAAAGAGTGCATTGAACATACAATAAAATAATAAATAATCATATCTGTAATTAAGAACAATTCACATTGGTTTTACAGAAAGTCGCAAAACAAATTGCCTAACTACCGAAAGTGCATTCACAAAGGGACATTAGTTCTTAATATAATCCATACAGAATGAAAAACATACAATACATATAAAACCTTTTAAGCCTATTTAGAATCACCATATGTCAATAAACAGCATGAAAATTCATAGAGCACATCATGCCCAACAAATAAAGTGCATAACAATCACAGTTTAAGATGGTGCAAGACCTCTTTTTCTCCTAGATATTACAGCCCTAAGAAACCTTGCTAGTACCACACATGTATATAAATTGGGAAGCAATTGCAAATACAGAAATGCCGGTCTGCATTGCTTAAAATTTAGTGATTTTAGTATAGGAACAATAAAACGTCTCCTTAAATCAGCATATAATTTACAGAAGAACTAAATGTGGATCGTTGATTGTTTGGACATGTTGTCACAAAGACATAACATTAGATCCTTCACCCAATTATTAGTACTTGGAAATGTTGTCAAACGATAAAATATATCTAATCTAAAACGCGTTAAAACAAATCTGTCTTGTGCATTTAAAACATTAAAAAGATACGGTTGGATTGAGAAGGTGGTTAAAACCATTTGGTTATGTTGGACTGAAGGTTTAGTTAGTTCCACTGATAGTCTCAGTTCTTCCAGGTGATTTAAACATTCTAATTTAAGTGCTTTCTTTGTAATATTGTTCAAGGTAACTGGAGTTTCGTAGAATTCAGGGTGACTAATATCTACCATGAAGTTCTTGATGTACTTTAACCAGGGAACATTTAATGAGTGGTCAGAGTCAGAACAGTCCTTAACTAAAGTGCGGTTGAATACCAGATGGTCTGCAGTCCAGATTTTGTACCAAAGGAGGACTGGCTGTATTCTTATCAAATCGGTTAGATATGTAGTACCCAGTTCGGAATGGCACACAAAATTAGAACAGCTAGGGTGAAGCGCCAGAAGATTTTTAAAGAGAGCGTTTTCAATCACCTGTAGTGGTTCCAAATTTACATAGCTCCACAGCTCAGAGCCGTACCTGGCAATCGTTCTGCATTTTGCATCATAAATCTTTAACATTTCTCTTGGCTGTTTACATCCTATTTTTCTTGCAAAATTACATAAGGCTGTAATCGATCTAATAAATTGTACTTTTTTTGACTTCATGGTGCTTTCCCAATTCCCCTCGCAATCAAATAAAATACCCAGATATGTAAAAGTGGGAGTAAGTGGAATAACATCTTGCCCTACGCAAATATTGCGCATCTTAGTGGAGCTTTTGCCTACCTTCATAGCAAATGTTTTACTTATATTAAGTTTCAGCCCCAGATGGTCCATAAATTGCACAAATTTATCGAGAAGCTGCTGAAGGGCAAGTGGGGTACGTGCCGAAAGGACGGCGGCGTCCGCATAAAGCAGGACGGGTATTGGACCCTGTTTAATTTGTGGCAAATACAAACGTAAATTAGCAAGGGTATCACCTAGGTTATTAATATACAGATTGAATAAAAATGGTGCAAGCACGCACCCTTGGCAAACTCCTTTTGCGATATTAAAAGCACAGGTACATTCGCCCTTTGTACCAAAGCGAACCCTGGCACAGCCTGTAGGAATAGTAAATTTTATCCCTCCGCTATTCAACACTTTCCCTACTGTTGCACTCACTGGAGTGGGAATAGTATTTTTACCCCTCTGCAATCCAACACTTTTCCTACTGTTGTACTGACTGGAGTGGGAATAGTACATTTTATCCCTCAGCTATCCAACAATTTCTCTACTGTGGCACTAACTGGCATGTGAACAGTATTTTTTACCCCTCTGCAATCCAACACTTTCCCTACTGTTGCACTCACTGGAGTGGGAACAGTAATTTTTACCCCTCTGCAATCCAACACTTTTCCTACTGCTGTACTGACTGGAGTGGGAATAGTACATTTTATCCCTCAGCTATCCAACACTTTCCTTACTGTTGTACTCACTGGAGTGGGAATAGTAATTTTACCCCTCTGCTATCCAACACTTTCCCTACTGTTGCACTCATTGGAGTGGGAATAGTAAATAAATTACACAATTTCCATATTTATCAATTAATTCATTAATATAATTTGACAACTAATTATTAATTAATTAAAAATAAATTACTTCCCACCTTTTACCCTTATAAACCCAAAACCCAAACCCCCAAAAAATGTAATTAAACAATTAACAAAATTAATTATCAATTATTAATATTATCAACTAATTATTAATTAATTAAAAATAAATTACGTCCCACCCTTTACCCCTATAAACTCCTCAACCCACATCCCAAAAAATACACTATTACCATAATCATTTATCAATTAATTAATTAGTTAACAACTAATTTAATAATGGATTAAAAATAAATTACTTCCCACCTTTTACCCCTATAAACCCCACAACCACATATAAAATCCATGCCCAAAAATTTAAAAGCACAACTAATACTATAAAATATCAATTAAATAAATATTAAAAGAAAAATAATCATTAAATTATTATAATTAAATCACTTCCCACCTATTCCCCTATAGACCCACAACCCACTACGGAACTAAAAAATGCAAAATTTAATTAAAACAAAATTAATAACTACTAAAAATGTAACACATATATTAAAAAACAAACAATAATTATACAAAATAATGCATCACATACATTTAAAATATATACTAAAATACATATCACAAATTAAAAAATTTATATTTTAAACAACTATATTTTTGCAAATGATATTAATGACTTCTATACTTTAAAATTCGATATTACTTACCTTAAAATTGATATTCTTGTCCACGATATTCTTGCTGTCAATATTTCTGTTTCACGATATTTACAACTCAATAATTGTGTCAGTCGATATTACACACTCAATATTTTGTCTGAATACCACTGAACACCAAGATGGAGGCTGTAGTGACTCTATGAGATGCGGAAAAGGCATTTGAGTCCTTAGAGTGGTCTTTGCTCCAAACCACTTTGGTGAGATCCAGCATACTAGATTACTTTCTTAGGTAGCTGATGCTGCAATATACACAACCCACAGCAGGATCCAAGCTAAAGGTTAGACTTTGGGTAAATTCCCAATCTAGAGGCACGAGGTAGGGGTGCCCATTGTCACCCCTGTTATTTGTGTTGGCTATGAACCCACTGGCTCGACACTTGCAGGAAAGACACATGCATAGTACCATATGCTTTAGTTCAGAGAAGATTCTCCTTTCAATGTATGCTGACAACGTACTTTTTTTTTCATCAGAATCCCTGCTAAAAATGTATTGCCACTGGTCAGAGAAGTCACTAGATTTATAAGAATCTTAGAGATAAATATTAACTGGGACAAGACTGAACTATTCCCACTAACTGGACATAGCCCCATGCCAGAGTTGGAATTTCTGATACATTCGGTGGAAGACTCTGTTAAATACCAGGTGGTGACACTACACATAGAAAGAGGCAATACTTAGGTTGCATTATGGCCCGGCTGTTGAGTGATTTACACAGCAAGTGGACTCCTTTCTTAACCTCCTGTTCTCCCTGGAGGAGTGGATCACTCTTAAGAAGATGATTATACTCCGCAGATGTGTATATTTGTTGTTTCCTATCCCTTTGAATAAGGCTGACTAGGGACTGACAATAATCCTCCTCTGGGCTAATACTCCATCCCATACTAGGGATACCATGGCCATAGGGGAGAAAAATCCCTGCCCATGGACCTAGGTCACCCTACAGATCTGTTGTAGCAGATACTGTTCTGGGGAAACCAGCTTTGCTACTACCATAGTCTGGCTGTCACAGGTATCCTTCTGAGCAGTGATAGGGAGCTAATTCACTGTAACCGCCTGCAAATGATGGCTACTTTCATACCCTTAGAACACATCTTACCAGACTGATCTGAGTGGGAAGGCAGCCGAGGGTTGGCTGGGAGGCCATGGTTTTGCCACTTAAGAGGAGAGGATTTGAGGTCCTAGATGAAGAGTCTTATTAGTGTTATTACCTGTTAGCACAATTCAGCTACACTCAACAGTGGTGCCAACCAGATCGAATAGTTCCATACCTAATACCAGAAAACAAGCAGACGGAAACAATACCCCTAGCTTCATTTCTACTGGTTGGCCTGCCACGACCATGAACAGAGATTCTAACGATGGCCATAGCCTGCTGGGCCTGAAGCTGCATGGAGAAGAAAACTGGTGCTCAGTTTTTATACTCATCCTGAGTAGCTGAGAAATAATCCTTTTTTACCTCTTCCTGGGAGAACAAAGTTACGGTATTACTTAAGAAGGCAGGCATTTATATATAGATGGAGATTTCCTGACACTGGCTCCTTTTAAGGAAAAGTGTGATATGACCTCGCAAGATATTTCTACATACTACTGACTGAGACACACTGCCTGGGAAAAAGTGCCAGGATTTCCGACTGAACCATAGAAATTTACACCACTGACCCAGATTATGAGATCTCCTGACGCAACCGGGTGGGTATGCAAATTGTATACAATAATCTCAGCTATAAGCCTGAAGGGAACTGCAAACCATAGGCATGCTTGGGAGACAGATTAAGGGATTAAAATCAACAATACGATGTGGGAGTATTGTTGCTTGCAAACAAAACTAGAATCTATAAACCCTAACCGTAAGCTAATACATTACAAATTCCTGTGTTGTGCATACTTCACCCCAACTAAACAATTTAGGATAAAGCCTGGCAGATCACACCACTGCCCTCCACACCATGCAGATGATGCATGCTTTTTCCATGTGACATGGTCCTGTATGCCAATACTGCAATACTGACAGGATGTTTTTGGTTAAATAATACAAATGAATAGGTGTAAATTGGAATTAAATCCATTGATGGCCCTACTAAGCTAAGTTACACTGCTTCCAAACACTAACAGGACATTTGTTACTATGGCATTATTGTTAGCCAAGCACAAGAGTTGCCATGCAGTGTGGTGGGACACAGACTCCTACAAAAGAAGATTGGTTGCGAGACTTGACCTTGTGTAACGAACAATCTGAAATATATGCTACTCTGCAGCCCCTGACCTCCAGGCCGAAATCCATTTGGGACCACTCTTTTCCTTTCTTGTACAGAGCGGTACATCGCTAGATGACAACCAAAAATCATTGCATGGCCGAGAACACCCCATAGGCTAATTCACGTAATGGTTGAAAGCAGGAGCATATATGAGAGAGACATGAATGTCGGCACATCTACAAGATGTGTCGAGTGCATATAGACTGACGCATGTGACACAACACGCATGGGGAGGTACCATGAAGAACTATCCGTCATTATTGAACTTTTTACCTAATACATTTTTGCAATGAACCCTCCCCGAGTGGCCATTGGAGACAATGTAATATGTATGTGTATACTATTTTATGTTCTTTGAAACAGAATGTCATGGCTATCATTTGTGATTTATTGTATTGTGTTTGAGATATATATAAATAAAAACTTTAGAGATATAAATGTATACTTGGTTATTTGGTTCAGGAGCCCTACCTGCCTACTGCTGGGGTACAGGTTTCCATGTTTTCAGAATAGAGCCCACTTTATTAGCCATTTGCCAGATTATGGGGCCGATTCCGATTCGGGCCGGAAATCTCTCCGACCGAGCCGGACCCGGAGAGATTTCCGACCGAATCGGACCCTAGCAGTCCGACCGAATGAGTACGATGCGCACGTATGCTATCGGACTCGATTCGGTCAGGACTCCCATTGAAGTCAATGGGAGCCAGTCGTACGACGCGTACACGGGCTCCCATTGACTCAATGAGCACGGCACGAACAAGGGCGCCCCCTACAGCGTGTTCGCGTCGATGCGGGTCGCACCGTACATGCACGTGTAGGCGGGACCCATGTGTCCCCCCTGTGTGCGACTCGCACGCCTACGCCTCCAGGGGGGTCCGACACGGACCCCCAAAGTGCGGCTCCGACAGCTCCTTGGAGCCGGGCTGCACGAGTCGGTCGGAGCGGTCGAGGTGCGCATCGTACTTACCCGGCCGGGAAACGTCTCCATTGCGAGGTGCACGTCGTCCCCGTGCGAGTCGGTCGGAGCGGTCGGGTCCTGCGAACGAGTCGGTCGGAGATTTCGCGAGCGCACGCATCGTACTCGCTCGCCCAGACGCACGTACGACTCGGTCGGGAAATAGGGCTCCGAATCGGATCCGGTTAAGCCGAATCCGATTCGGTGCCCTACCGGCCGAGATCGGAATCGGCCCCTATGTCTGCTAGTGGTTTTATACATTAAGCAAAGAGAATTATTTCGAGAAGGTATTCTACCTCCTTTCCCTTGAGACTGCAAACAAATCATATGAGGAGACCATTCAGGCATAACCTCTTTCTAATCTTCATGTTCAATATTCTCTGATTGACTGTTAAGCCTATTGTGAGAGTATTTCAGTATGGATTTTAATACTACTATTCAAGAGAGAGGTTGGTTTGTAAGGTGATCTTTTATAGGGATTCTTGGTAGGCTTCCAGATCAAAAGCAGTCCAGATATCAAGTCTTCGGTATGTGATAACTCAAAAAAGGTTTTTAATGCTGACCTGATTTTGATGGATTAATCTCTGGAGCTGACAGTCTATTCAATAATAATAGATCACATTTGATTTCCGTTTCAGTCTGGTTTCATTTACCGAACTAGTATTGCTTCACTCTTCTTTACTATTTTTCTAGTTTTTTTCATAGCAGAATTTTTGGAATTGACCCTGTTGAAACCTGAATTTCAGATTTCAGATTCAACTTTTCAATTTCTATTTTCTTGATTTTAAATTATGATCATAGTTATTGGGCTGTCTATAAAGGCCTTGCAAGTTTCTGAAACTCTGCCTGCTGCTGTAAATCCTGAGATTAACTTAATTATTTTGTCCTTCTAGATGTGTTGTCATACATTCCTGATTCATCCGCCAGTTATCAATCCTAAGTCGATATGGTGTTGCTTTTGCGTGTGCTGAAAGAGAGGCATACTGTTGTTCGGTCGTTGAGTGAACCAAAAAATGCCAAGTAGATGTTGGGACATTCTGCATGCTATTTTGGATCTAAAAGGACCTGGACTGCCTCTTGACTACTGGTCTCATGACCTTGATTCATGTACCTGCAGGTATGCTACTGCTTAGCGATCACTGAAACGGTAGCTGAATATTGACTCAGAATAATGCAAATGACGTGTTGTACTGTCTTTTGTTTGAATGTGATAACCCTAATAAAAACAGTTTTAAAAACATGCAAAGGCTTATGCTGAAAGTAGGAGGCGGCCTTGGACACCTGAATTTAGCTCTGCCTAGCACTTACCTCAGCCCATATGAATATACCATTAGGTATGAACACAAAAGACGTTGTCCAACCGTTACCTTGTATGACATGGACTACACTATCGGGTATTCATCCACAAATTTACTTTGTCTGCTCTACAGAGTTATGCAATCACTTCATCCTAAACTTTAGGAATCCGATTTTTAAGACATTTAATCTAGCATTTGGTTTATATCAATAAAATATAGTAATTAACAGAAAAATTATTAATTTAAAATGAATTAGGCTGCAGGCTTAGTGTTCGGGTTACTCTTCAATCTTGTTGCATATTATTGTAACACTACTTAATTTAATTCAACCCCATTTACACTTAGGGTTAAGGTTAATATTCATATAACTAAATGAATTAAATCACGTTAATTTAATGAAATATAAAGTTAGGTTTAGCATAAGGTTTATAGGATTATAATGAAATTTAATATAACTTAAATGAATGTAAATGTTTTAACTTTAAGAAAATGCTATGGTTAGCATTGATTACAATAAGGTTAATATTATTTTAATGTAATTTAATTTAATAACATGTAAGTTAAAGTAGTTTAATATAATTTAATGTACATTAATCAATATAATTAGGGTTAGGGTTGGTGTTTTCTTTTAAATATACAATAAAATAATTGAATTTATATTAATTTAATTTATGGTTGAGGTTAGCGGTAGTGTAAGAAACCTTGTCGTTATTAAAAAATAAACACATTTAATTTAGTTAGATTTCTGATTAGGGTACGAGTGAGTATTACTTACTTTTAATGCAACTATACTAAAATTAAATTAAGATTAGTGAAATTGTTAGCAATAGGGTAAATATGGGGATGAAGTAAAGGTAGGACGAAATAGAGGAGGTAAAGTAAAGGTATGGTGAAGTATAGATGATCAGAAAAAGGAAATCCAAAGCATGATACTTATGTTAAACATACAGATATTGAAGAAACTAATGCAAATAATAAGAACAAAGGCTTTAGGTGCCACCATCTTTACAGGTTCTTAGGTTGTGCTGGGAAACAATTTCATGTAGACTAAATGTTCCTGCACCTGCAGCAAAAGTAGCACAGTACTCTCATTTAGAGCAAATACCACCTAAAAAAAGAGAATCTTTAAGAGGAGTTACAAAGTCCTGTTTTTTAGTGACGCGCGCTCTAATACAAAGTGCCTCATGTTATTTCTTGTAGGGGGTTGCTGGTACTAAATCACCACTTGATTTCTGAACTGTGTGTTGCTACCTCGCATGGAAACAATAAGAAATATGTCCTTTAGGTTGGACCTAAGCTCTTGTCTAATAGTCCATGGGGGTCAGACACAGGTTTAGGTACAGTGCTATCATGTAGTGCTATTAGATTTGGGAAATGCCTTTACATGCCTAATAAAATTAGAGCTATATATATATAATATATATATATATATATATTACCTATTGGCGGTCGCCAGTAGGCAGTTATAGTTAGAACATAGTTTCCATAGGAAAAGCGTTTTATGTTTTGCGAATAACTTTAGCGCAGTTTGACGAATCTTTGCGAAATTTTCAAAAAAGATGGCCCGCTCTGGTCAGCTCCTGTCTTGAAAGTTTCGGGGTGATTCGTTAAGAGGGGGCCGAGAAAAAAGGGGGGTCCCAAAACGCATTTTCCCCATGTTAATTTCCATAGGAACTTTAGACAAAGCTACAGCCCGAACTGCTGAACGGAATTACACCAAATTTGGCAAAAATGTAGGTCTTGGTTCAGAAAGAGCCCTTTTTTAAAATGGTGTAAATCCGTTTAGTAGTTGCTGAGCAATTTAAAAAATAAAAATATTGATATCTGAGCACCGAGGAGGAGTTGCGACTCGTCCCAAGCACGAGCTTCACTCTGATTGGCTGCCAACACTCTAAACCAGAATGTGTTGGCAGCCATCTTGTGACTCAGTAACCGAGTCACAAGAAAAGAGTAAAAAAAAAAGGTGAAAAACAAGAAAAGGGGGCAGGGTAGAAACACCCTGACCCCCTATGCCTGATCAGGGGGTCCCACAGACCCCCAGGGCCAAAAACAGCATTTTTTTTTTTAAATCGGCAGAATTCGCGCCGGGTGCGCGAATCCTGCCCACATTTTTTTTTTTAAATGAAGCGCGGGAATGAGGCCCCTGCGTGGGCCAGGTCCCGGGGACAATGCCAAAATGAAATAGCGGGGGCCCGCGGGGGCCCCCACAGCTCCGGGGATCACCACCTCCCCAGGGCTATGCTAATTATGTGCGGGGGCACGCAGCCCCCTGCAGTCCCGGGGACCGCCACCTCCCCGGGGCTTCTTTCAAAATGAATGCGTAGGGGGGGTCCCAACCCCCCCATGCTGCCCCGGGGACCGCCACCTCCCCGGGGCTCTGTTCTTTTTTTTTTTAAAGAAGTGTGAGGGGGCAAGAGCCCCCCCACATGCCCAGGGGACCACCACCTCCCCGGGGCTTTGAAAATGAAGGGAGGGGGCCGCGCGGCCCCCCTTCAGGAGCCCTTGATGGCCCTGGGGACCGCCACCCCCCAGGGCCGGCTCCTGCAATGTCCTGGCGTGCCCACCCCCAGGACATTGCTGTTTGCTATGACAGGGCGCAAGCACGGCTCCCACCCTGTCATAGCAAACTCTGCTTTGGTTTTTGGAAGCTCTCGCTTCCAAAAACCAAAGCAGGATTGCTTTTTGGCAAGGGGAGCTGCATGTTAGCAGCTCCCCTTGCTCAAAAGCAATGCCGGCTCCCGCAGGAGGCGGGGAGCCGGCTGGGACCGTGGGGGCATTGGGGCTCCCTCCACGGTCCCTAACGATGAGGGCCGGCCCCGGGGGATGGGGTCCCCAGGGCCAGAAGTGGCCCGGGAGGGGGGCCATGCGGCCCCCCTCTCTTTTATAAAAAAAATGAATGGCCAGGCCCCTGGGGATAGGGTCCCCGGGGCCGAAATCGGCCTGGGGATGGGTCCGCGCGGCCCCCCTCCTCAAAAATAACAAGCATTGGCATAGCCAATAGGTCTCGCCTTTGGGACCTTATAAGTGTTTAGACATGCAACAGTTGATGTTGTTGCACCAAGGATATTGTACTGCATAACTAAATACTTATAAGGTTCCAAAGGCGAGACCTATTGGCTATGCCAATGCTTGTTCTCTTATTATTTGGAACTGTTTGGGTAAATAATTATACTTTAAGTAGAATAAGTGAGGTTGACACTGTTGGTCTCAAAATGATTACAACTTCAACAGGAGAAAAATAACCTAAATATAATCCTTTCAAATGTAAATGGGATAAGCAACCTGATGAAGAGGAGGAAGGTGCTATATCCTCCTCTTAAAAGTAATTCCGTTTTGAAAGAATCTCAGTTGAATGGAACAGAGGCAAAAAATCGAAGGTTTTGGATAAATTTCCTAACAACATTTCAACAAATGCCTGAAGGCTAAGCAATGTATTTAGAAAAACGCTAAATATTATAACAACAAATAATGGTATGAGATTCTGAATGCAAATACTTTATATAAATGTTTGTGCAGGAGACGATTCTTACTTTGCGAAGGGTATTAGCCAAATGACAAGCTAAAGTGTTTCTCGGGAGAGTTATGCAAGAAAATTGGTACCCTTTAAAAAAATGAATGAGATCACCTGGCAATTCTTTAGATAGAAAAGGAGATGGAAGGACAGATGCCACCAAAGCAGAACCTAATCAAAGACACTAATGGACATGATAAACGCTTCAAGATTGTATAACCGAACAGAGGGAGGCTTTACTTTCTATTCGGCACCACACACTTGATATTCTGGATCTGATTACACACTTTGCAGTAAAACATTTTGTCCACGGCAACATACACATCTTAAAGCGCGACACACTCATATTTACACTGTTTGGTGGAAAAAAACACTCTTTTTTGGAGATTGGATGCATCAATTTTACGGGATATGTAGTTAGTCAGATATCGTTGTGCAGAAGTGAGAGCATGTTTAATGAGAAATGAATAATCGAATTTAGATTTAAATGCGGTTGGACAGCCTTTAAAGTTTTATATCTGAGATTTAAAAATTGACTACTCCTAAAATAAAAAGACCAAAAGAACTGAAGGACCTCGAGCTCGCTCGAATTAAACTTTCCGGAAAAAAAAGCCCACGTTGAAGGGTGCAACGCAAAACAGCATATGCTTATTGTTACCGAACAAATGCACCGGGAAGGACGAAAGAATGAGTCGATCTCTTGGAGAGAGGCTGTTTTCATAAGGCCAATCACTAATTTCTGGAGTGGAAGTGTTAGTTCACTGAGCCACAACACCCATCTTAACAAGAGGAAGATCAAAGGCAAGGAGAGAGAAAACAAGCAGCAGCTAAACACGCGAGTGGTGCGCGCGCGCGCTGCACTAATTACCAAGCAGCAGCTGTTTTCGGGAGTGGTGCGTGCGCACGCAGTCTTCACTTTTCAAGCACTGCACTCGTGCTTGTGGCGCGCCGCTGCTCGCTCCCGCAAGGTGGATGCCGCCACAAGCACGAGTGCAGTGCTTGAAAAAGTGAAGAGCGACGGCTAAAGGCCCTCCTATGCAGCGCATGCGCGCTGCGTAGGCGAGACCTAAAAAATAAATAAATAATGGCCAAGCCCCGGGGGATGGGGTCCCTGGGGACAAAAGTGGCCCGGGAGGGGGACCACGCGGCCCCCCTCCCGCGATTTAAAAAAAAAAAAAGAGGCAGTGCCCCGGGGGATGGGGTCTCCGGGGCAGATAAAAGCCTCAGGAGGGGGGCCACGCGGACCCCTCTATAAAAAAGAAAAAAAAAGTGTTTCTAGCCATGCCCCGGGGGATGGGGTCCCCGGGGCCGAAATTGGCCTCGGGAGGGGGGCTGCACACGGCCCCCTTCCCGTTTTTTTTAAATTATTATTGTTTAAATAAAAAAGGGTCAGGCCCTGGGGGATGGGGTCCCCAGGGCCACAAAAAGGCCAGAAGAAGGGGGGCCACACATCCCCCCTTCTAAAAAAAAATATTTTAAAAAAATCCGGCATCTCGCCGGTAGGTCACGCCCCCTTTCTCCACCACTCTGCAAACGCGCCCCCTGGCGCGTTGTAAGTTGGGGAATTAATTCCCCTTGAATACTGAGGGTCCCTGGGTGCCAACTTGCCCACCAGGTACCTCCAGTAAGCGCCACAGAGCTGGATTGCAGAGAGGTGGTCCGAGGCCACGCCCCTTTTTACACCACTCTGCAAACACAGCTCGTGCCGCACTGCTGCTCGGAGGATAAAGTCCACTTGTGTCCTGAGGTCCTCAGGACACAAGAGGACCTCATCGCCCCACCTGCAGTGCGCCAAGAGGCACGTTTGCAGTGTGGTGTAAAAAGGGACGTGGCCTCGGACCACGTCTCTGCAATCCAGCTCTGTGGCGATTACTGGAGGTACCTGGTGGGCAAGTTGGCCTCTTGGCACACTGCTGGTGGGGCAATGAGGTCCTCTTGTGTCCTGAGGACCTCAGGACACAAGTGGACTTAATCCTCCGAGCAGCAGTGCACCAGGAGTCGCGTTTGCAGAGTGGTGTAAAAAGGGGCATGGCCTCGGACCACCTCTCTGCAATCCAGCTCTGTGGCGATTACTGGAGGTACCTGGTGGGCAAGTTGGCCCCCAGGGACTCTCAGTATTCAAGGGGAATGTCATCAGTGATGTCACTGACCATGTCATGAATGATGTATTATGTGACGTCATCAGCAGTGCATTGCGGGGGCGCGATTTATAGTTAGCTCAACTAACTATAACGGCCAAATTTCTCTGGTTTTGTACGAGTGAAATATTCAACAAACTATAACGTCTCTGAAACCTATGGTTTTTTCAGTGAATTTCTATGGTTTTTTTAAATGCTAATTTCTAACTATAATGTCCCTGAAACCTATGGTTTTTTTCAGTGAAAATATATATATGTGTGTCCATATTATGTACTGGCGGTCGCCAGTAGATAGCTATAGTTAGGACCTATTTTCCATAGGAAATCCGCAACATTCTATTTGAAATAACTTTGGCGCCGGTTGACAAATCTTCGCGAAATTTTCAAAACTCGTGGCCCGCTCCGGTCCGCTCCTATCCTGAAAGTCTCCGGGTGATTCGTCAAGTGGGGGCCGAGAAAAAAGGGGGGTCCCAAAACGTGTTTTCCCCATGCAATTTTCCATAGGAACCTTTCATCGCAGCTACAGCCCGAACTGCTGAACGGAATTACACCAAATTTGGCAAAAAGGTAGCCCTTGGTTCAGAGTCGTGCCTTTTGGTTAAATGGTGTAAATCCGTTCAGAAGTTCCTGAGAAATTTGAAAAAGAAAACATATATATCTGGGCGGAGCCTAACCACACATGTCATCGTGAGATCTGATTGGCTGTCAGCACTTCATCCTGGAATTGCTGGCAGCCATCTTGGGACCGATATAAATGATAGTACCCCATTGAAATGCATTGTAGTGAATCGAAGATTTTGAGGGTTACCAAAAGGAGAACTATAAAGGGTGATAACAGACTTTAGTTACATTAGAATTCATTTGTTGATGGTACCATACTAATTTCAGGAATTGTGGTGTGTTCTAAGGTGATTTTACCCTGTGAAAAACCTTCTGCTGGGATATCATGAATCATGTTTGAGAGAAAACTATTTTCACATGCTTGTCCCATACAGTTTTGGAAGGTGCTCCAGAAGCTAAAATGAGAGCATATTTTCTGTAAATTCACATTATCTTTCTCAGTCATGTGAGAATGAAGTCTGACATTCTCAGTAAAACATGTACATCCAACAAGGGCAGAGACTGTCAGTTGATTCCTTTGTGTTCTACTGCAGCTTCCCAGAGTGTTCTAAAGAACAACTAGAGTGCTAACAGCCTTACTTATGACAAAAGTATGGCACACCTGAAGCCATCTTGATTGGAATAAACTGGTAACACTTAAAACATTTAATTTAAAAAGGAACAAAATAATGGGGTTCATTTTGTCATAGAAATTATGGTTAGTGCTGTAGAAAGAAAAATTAGGACATGTTTCAAGTGTGATCTCAAATATCTTCCTGTTATATTTCAACAGGAGCAGCCTGTCAGTTGATGCCTTTGTGTTCTACTGCAGCTTCCCAGAGTGTTCTAAAGAACAACTAGAGCGCTAACAGTCTTACTTATGACAAAATTATGGCACACCTGAAGCCATCTTGATTGGAATAAACTGGTAAATCTTAAAACATTTAATTTAAAAAGGAACAAAATGAGGGGGTTCATTTTGTCATAGAAATTATGGTTAGTGCTGTAGAAAGAAAAATTAGGACATGTTTTAAGTGAGATCTCAAATATCTTCCTGTTCTATTTCAACAGGAGCAGCCTGTCAGTTGATGCCTTTGTGTTCTACTGCAGCTTCCCAGAGTGTTCTAATGAACAACTAGAGAGCTGACAGTCTTACTTATGACAAAAGTATGGCACACCTGAAGCCATCTTGATTGGAATAAACTGGTAACACTTAAAACATTTAATTTAAAAAGGAACAAAATGAGGGGGTTCATTTTGCCATAGAAATTATGGTTAGTGCTGTAGAAAGAAAAATTAGGACATGTTTTAAGTGAGATCTCAAATATCTTCCTGTTATATTTCAACAGGAGCAGCCTGTCAGTTGATGCCTTGTGTTCTACTGCAGCTTCCCAGAGTGTTCTAAAGAACAACTAGAGTGCTAACAGCCTTACTTATGACAAAAGTATGGCATACCTGAAGCCATCTTGATTGGAATAAACTGGTAACACTTAAAACATTTAATTTAAAAAGGAACAAAATGATGGGGTTCATTTTGTCATAGAAATTATGGTTAGTGCTGTAGAAAGAAAAATTAGGACATGTTTCAAGTGTGATCTCAAATATCTTCCTGTTATATTTCAACAGGAGCAGCCTGTCAGTTGATGCCTTTGTGTTCTACTGCAGCTTCCCAGAGTGTTCTCAAGAACAACTAGAGCGCTAACAGTCTTACTTATGACAAAATTATGGCACACCTGAAGCCATCTTGATTGGAATAAACTGGTAACTCTTAAAATTAATTTAAAAAGGAACAAAATGAGGGGGTTCATTTTGTCATAGAAATTATGGTTAGTGCTGTAGAAAGAAAAATGAGGACATGTTTTAAGTGAGATCTCCAATATCTTCCTGTTATATTTCAACAGGAGCAGCCTGTCAGTTGATGCCTTTGTGTTCTACTGCAGCTTCCCAGAGTGTTCTAAAGAACAACTAGAGCGCTAACAGTCTTACTTATGACAAAAGTATGGCACACCTGAAGCCATCTTGATTGGAATAAACTGGTAACACTTAAAACATTTAATTTAAAAAGGAACAAAATGAGGGGGTTCATTTTGCCATAGAAATTATGGTTAGTGCTGCAGAAAGAAAATTTAGGGCATGTTTTAAGTGAAATCTCAAATACTCTTCTATTCCATTAGAAAATTCTGACATGCAGACTGAAACAATCACTTTCAATACCAGCAGTAGACTTCCAGTTAACTCCCTGGTGAGCAGTAGCTTTACTACAGTGATCTAATGAACAACTAGAGTGCTAACATTCTGAATTTATGGCAAATGTGTGACACATCTGAATGCCTTCTTGATGGAATCAAAGTAAAAAACTGAAAGCATTTCCTACTGAGGAGACTGCAGTAAATGACGAAATTAGGAAACTTCATAACAAATAAGTCTCCCAAGATGGCCACCAGAGAAAAAAGAGCCCAAATGTAGCACAAATATCACCCAGATGTAGCCCACATATAGCCCAATGACAGAAGTGTGCAAAACACTTTTATTTTTATTTTTTCTGCAGTTTTATATAGTGCAAACTGGTCAGGTATTGGAGCGTTACATCTTACTTGGACCCCTTATTGCGTATTTTGCACGAAGTACATGAGATTGATCTTGCGAAACATTGAACTTTACGATTCTGTTAACCTGAAGTTGCTCTGAACCGGGCTTTGTAACACCCGTTTTTACCTACTGGTTTTAATTAATTCTCACTGTATTGTATTAGGAAAGAGGATTTACTGTTTTTATGTACACTTTTATGATCTATGTTTCTAAATCAGATCAAATAAAGTTTAATGAATTCTATGGCAGGACGGAGCGAGGATTATGCATATCTTTCCTCACTTTATTTGCATAGCAGCTCAAAGAAAACGTAACACAACAATCATTAAACAAAAGACTACACAACCCATGAACCATTAGGGGGGTAGTCTCCAAGGCAACTATAGTCCAATCATATCACAGTCCATCGTATATAATATCGTGACGTCCCTTCCGCTTCCTCTTTCTTCACTGCTCGTCAGTTAAGTGCATTCCTTACATTCTTGGCTTAATCTGACGTTGTTGCTGTTTGTATAGCGGTTTCTTGTGCACGTTATTAGCATTATTGCCTTGGTATTGTTTCATATTCCCTGCGCAGGAGGCTCTTGCCCGAGCGTGTTCTCCCCCTCGCAGTTTCTCCCGCTGTGTGCTCTGCGCGCGGTGAGATCCTGTCAGGCGCGTCTGGTCCGAGCGAGGCAGCTCCGTCGAGCGCTCCCGCTGGTCTTTACGCGCGTTTTGGAATCCGGTCACTCCTTTAGTGTCCGCTTGATTCCCGACCAACCCTCGCCTAATTTTGACACCGCTATGCAGTGATTTCCCCACACGGCCACGTTAGTGACCAGCACCACCTGGTGGTGGTAATTGGTATTGCGCCTCAGTCTATTCTTTTAACAGCTTCGGGGAAAGCCAAGCTGTTGGAGCACCGGCGATGGGGCTGTCTTAAGGATTTTAAGGGCATTTGTTCTGTGCTCACACCCTCTGCTATCATGTCTTCTCCAGAAGACCATTTTTACTCCTCCTACCAGGAAGTGGAGGAGGAATAGCCCCCCAACTTCTCCCTCCAGCAGTGGACCAAGCCCTCTCTCTGGCTATTTCTAGGGTGCTGACTCCTCTTAGGGATCAGGTTGATAAGCTGGCGAAAAGCATCCCTGGGGTGTTCAGTGACCCAGATCTGGTGGTGGCGGGTCCAAGTAGCTCCCAGATGGGGAATAAAAGGGCCGTTAAGCATAACGCGGGGCACTTGGAAGGATTTGATAAACTTACGGAGACCTTCCTCAAGAGTGCGCAAACGCTAAAACATGCACCCTGCCGGGAGGAGGAGGGGCCCGGAGAAAATTGCGACACTGTCACCACTATTGTAGACCCCGACGGTGGGTTTCCCTTAGAGGGAGAGGGTGTATCGGAGGACGATTTCTCCTCCGATGAGGATAAGGACTCGGGCGTCCCTGGCGTCCAGAGTCCCACTCCTCTCAGTCCCCGGTTGGGGACGGGGTCCACTCGGACATGTTCGAGCCTACCCAAATTTACCATCCTAGGTCGGCAGAGTGGACACCTGACGCCAAAGTGGCAGAGTATGTGGTGGGGAAAATCCATCAACCCCTTGAAAGGGAGGTCAGGAATAGGATGAGGGGAGAATGCCCCAGGCCCTCACTGAAGGGGAAGGTGGCACACACGCCTGAAATTGATGAGAAACTATGTACCTTTTTCTCCAAGTATATGAGGGATCCCAAGAAAGGAATTGATAGGTCTTGGACGTGGTAGGGCCCTTGACCCAAATTATTCAATTGACGGAGCGTTCCAAAGAGTCAGGATCCCCTTTGTCCATGGATATTGTGGCTGGTTGGGCGCACTACCCTAAACCCTAAAACACTACCCCCTCCACTACCCAAACACCACTGCACTACCCTAAACCCTAAAACACTACCCCCAGCACGACACCCTACACTACCCAAACATAACTGCACTACCCTAAACCCTAAAACACTACCACCAGCACATCTCCCTACACAACCCAAACACCACTGCACTACCCTAAACCCTAAGACACTACCCCCAGCACGACTCCCTACACTACCCAAACACTGCTGCACTACACTAAACCCTAAATATACCCCCAGCATGACCTCCCACACTACACAAACACCACTGCACTACCCTAAACCCTAAAACACTACCCCCAGCACGACCCTCTACACTACCCAAACACCACTGCACTACCCTAAACCCTAAAACACTAACCCCAGCATGACCCCCTACACTACCCAAACACCACTGCACTACCCTATACCCTAAATCACGATCCCCTACACTACACAAACATGACTGCACTACCCTAAACCCTAAAACACTACCCACAGCATGACCCCCTTCACTACACAAACACCACTGCACTGCCCTAAACCCTAACACACTACCCCAGCACTACCCCCTATACTACCCAAACACCACTGCACTAACATAAACCCTAAAACACTACCCCCAGCACAACCTCCTACACTACACAAACACCACTGCACTACCCTAAACCCTAAAACACTACCCCCAGCACGACTCCCTACACTACCCAAATGCCACTGCACTACCCTAAACCCTACATCTACCCCCAGCATGACCCCCTACACTACCCAAACACCACTGCACTACCCTAACCCATAAAACACTACCCCCAGCATGACCCCTTACACTACACAAACACCACTGCACTACCCTAAACCCTAAAACACTATCACCAGCATGACCCCCTACACTAGTCAAACACCACTGCACTACCCTAAAACACTGCCCCAGCACGACCCCCTACACTACCCATACACCACTGCACTACCCTAAACCCTAAAACACTACCCCCAGCACGACCCCTACACTACCCAAACACCACTGCACTACCCTAAACCCTAGAAAAGAAACCCCCACCCCATGCCCAATCCCCTTATCTCTCACTCCTCATGGTTCCTCTCTCCTCGTGGTTCCTGCTTCACGTCATCTCTGAGGGGCGGTGCACGTTGCTATGAGGAAACGGAACAGCCTCTGTTTCCTTACAACGACATGGATCGTCTACATAGTTTTAGAACGCATGGTCATTTACCATACATACCTTTACAACAAAATTCGTTGTAAAGGCATGCGTGGTAAATGACCATGCGTTCTAAAAATGCGTAGTAATGACTTCGTGATGTACAACGCATGCGTGGTAATGCATGCGTTGTAATGGTATCGCAAAGTAAAAAGTCGTTGTAACGGCTGTTTACCGATCGAAGCTGGCCCCTGTTCTTCAGTGAGACGTTTATTTGATTAATTAGGAGGAAGGAATGTGGTTTTTACCGAAAAGTGCATTCCCGGCTGTTGTATTGTGAAAGTGTCTGCGTGGCCTGGTTTCACTTCCGGTGAGAGAGTGGAAGAGTCTGTTTGGATCTAAAGGAGTTCTGTTGTTGGACGGGGCCGGCGCGACATGTCATCAGAAAACATAGCTAATGGAAAGCGTCCTCCCTGAAGTGTGGAGCAGTGCCATGAAAGGTCAATGAGTGTGCGTCCCACCGCAGTATGACCGTACCGCGTGACCCATGTGCCGCCTCCAGGGTACGGGAGGCAGAAGCGGCATCGCAGGTCCTCTTGAAGACCGTTGTAGCACTAATTCTACATTTTGGTACTAGGGCATTTTAACTTCGTTGTTCCTGCCAGATACAAAGAGAAGATCCTGTGTTATTCAGTGCCCTTGTTACCTTTTTTGTGGGTTGTGGTGCTTGTCACTTTGCTGCCCCGCCGGTGCACACGACTGGGCACCCCACCTCGTGTGCCATCTGCAGGGCCTCTGCCCTCGGATCACTGGTTTCGGTTTCTGGAGTGGCAACATAAACAGTTGCTCCCAAAGGACTAGCCTGAACACTTAGGTGAATATCCCCTGCACCAGCATTCCACGGAAATTCTTTCCTAGCTCTCCCACGTCAACGAGCACGGCTCCGCTCGCGACACCGTATGACGTCATCGGAGCCATAAGAGGACCTCGTCGGCGTGCTGACGTCAGTTCCACCCATTTTTTCCGTGCCACCGAGGCAAACAGGGGACCCAGACATTTTCACATGTATACATAGTATAATAAATATATATATATTCACTGACAAAACCATAGGTTTCAGGCACGTTATAGTTAGAAATTAGCATTTAAAAACCTTAGAAATTCACTGAAAAAACCATAGGTTTCAGGCACGTTATAGTTAGAAATTAGCATTTAAAAAACCTTAGAAATTCACTGAAAAACCATAGGTTTCAGGGGTGTTATAGTTAGTTGGACATTTCACTCATACAAAACCATAGAAATTCCCCCGTTATAGTTCGTTCAGCTAACTATAACTCGCGCGCCCGCAATGCACTGCTGATGACGTCACATATTACATCACTCATGACATGGTCAGTGACATCACTCATGACATCACTGATGACATCTCAAATGACATCACTGATGACATCACTGATGACATCATCCAGTGAATGTGTGTTTTTCTGAAAATGAAATATGTTTTATATATGTATATCTCAAGGTCGATGGAAGAATAAATGGGTATATAAGTGTCTAAATGGATGATTTTTTTTTGTAAAATTGATTGTATAACTGACTAAGTGTATCTTAGTGAATACATGGGTTAGTGAGTAATGTTTAAATATGAAAATATCTGTATCAGTCTCTCACTTTGTGTATAAGTGGCTGCATGGGTTGGTGAGTAGCTACATGAGTGTCTATATGGGTTATTAGTTGGTTTTTTGAGTATCAGTATGAGTGTCTGAGTGTCTGTATGGTTCGGTGGGGGTATTACTTAGTGCATAGATGTATGAATGAGTGACTCACTGTTTGTATGTGTTGAAGACAGCATGTGTGCAGGACTGTATAGGTGGATGTGTATGGGTGTGTTAGTGAGTGAATGACTGTCTCAATAGTGTCTTTATGAGTAACTACATATGTTTTAAACTAGTATATGTGAGTATTGGTGCATATAAGTGAGTATATGTGAGAGTGAGAGATTGGAAGAGTTCCTGTACAAATAAGTAGGTGTTTCTATAAGTGATTGTTTAAGAGAGTAAGTATGTGTAAGTTTCTGTAGAAGTAAGTGTGGTAGTGTGTGTATAACTGTATATGCAAGTAAATGGATGTTTGATACTTTGTTTGCATGTGTGACTATGTGTGTGAGTAACTCTATGGATGAGTGGCGGTGTGTAACAGGATGTATAGGTGTATGAGTACATATGATGAGTGAGTACATGTATGAGTGACTGTATAGGGACTGTTGGTGAATGAGTGGATGTGTGTGTAGATCTTGGAATTACTGAATAGGTGTGTTGTAACTAGTATTGGTATGTCCATTGTTTTGAAAATGTTAGTTTGTATTTTTGAGTGTGTGTATCAAAGGTTATATTAGGGTGAGAGGAGGTCTGCCACTCTATCACAAGGATGATGTCATCAGTGATGTCATGAGTGATGTCACTGACCATATAATGAATGATGTAATATGTGATGTCATCAGCAGTGCATTGCGGGGGCGCGAGTTATAGTTAGCTCAACTAACTATAACAGCCGAATTTCTCTGGTTTTGTACAAGTGAAATGTCCAACTAACTATAATGTCCCTGAAACCTATGCTTTTTTCAGTGAATTTCTAAGATTTTTTTAATGCTAATGTCTAACTATAACGTCCCTGAAACCTATGGTTTTTTCAGTGAATTTCTAAGATGTTTTAAATGCTAATGTCTGACTATAACGTCCCTGAAACCTATGGTTTTTTCAGTGAATTTCAAAGGTTTTTTAAATGCTAATTTCTAACTCTAACGTCCCTGAAACCTATGGCTTTTCAGTGAATTTCTAAGGTTTTTTAAATGCTAATTTGTAACTATACCTACAGAGGAAGGACATGTGCAGGAAGAGGAAGAAAGGCACAGAAAGAAGCAAGAGAAGTGCAGAAAGAGGCAACAGAAGTCCAGAAAGAGGAAGAAAGGTGCAGAAAGAAGCAAGAGATATGCAGAAAGAACCAACAGAGGTGCAGAAAGAGGCCTTGTTGCAAAGTCATCCTGTGCCCTGCGCACCCACCAACTTTTTGCTGACTGGTACTGGTGGTAACTGACTCTGACTGACCCTGGGCTCTGCCTAACCAGGCCTGGAGCCAGTGCTATGCTGAAAGACACTCAGAATACAGTGAAAACACCTACATACACTAGAGTACACTATGGGTTGGGGTACCCCTGTGATTGGCCCTAGTGCATAATAGGGCAGGGGGATTAGAACTACCTCTAGGTCCCTTGAATATAATAGGGCATGGCAGTTTAGAGGCCAGCAGCCCTTTTCTGCACTTGCATGTGTGCACTGCTGAGCCTGAGGTCAGTTTAAAAGTAGCCCTGTGTGTGCAGAAAGAGGCAAGAGAGGTGCAGAAAGAGGGAAGAAGGGTGCAGAAAGAGGCAAGAGAGGTGCAGAAAGAAGCAACAGAGGTGCAGAAAGAAGCAAGAGAAGTACAGAAACAGGAAGGAGAGGTGCGGAAAGAGGGAACAGGGGTGCAGAAAGAGGCAAGAGAGGTACAGAAAGAGGGAAGAGAGGTGCAGAAAGAGGCAAGTGAGGTGCAGAAATACGCAAGAGAACTGCAGAAAATGGCAAGAGAGGTGCAGAAAGAGGCAGGAGAGGTGCACAAAGAAGCAAAAGTGCAGAAAGAAGGCAAGAGAAGTGCAGAAAGAGGAAGTAAGGTGCAGAGAGAAGCAACAGAGGTGCTTAAAGAGCCAAGAGGGTTGCAGAAAGAGGCAAGAGAAGTGCAGAAAGAAGCAACAGAGGTGCAGAAAGAGGCAAGAGAGGTACAGAATAAGCAGGAAAGGTACAGAAAGAGGGGACAGGGGTGTAGAAAGAGGGAAGAGGGATACAGAAATTTGCAAGAGAGATGCAGAAAGAAGCAAGAGCAGTGCAGAAGGAACCAATAGAGGTGTAGAAATAGGCAAGAGGGATGCAGAAAGAGGTAGGAGAGGTGCACAAAGAGGCAAGAGGGGTACAGAAAGAGGCAAGAGGGTTGCAGAAAGAAGGAAGAGAAGTGCAGAAATAAGCAACAGATGTGCTGAAAGAAGCAACAGAGGTGTAGAAAGAGGTGCAGAAAGAAGCAAGAGCAGTGCAGAAGGAACCAACAGAGGTGCGGAAAGAGGCATGAGGGGTGCAGAAAGATGTAGGAGAGGTGCACAAAGAGGCAAGAGGGGTACTGAAAGAGGCAAGAGGGTTGCAGAAAGAAGGAAGAGAAGTGCAGAAAGAAGCAACAGAGGTGCTGAAAGAGACAAGAAGCATGCAGAAAGAGGCAAGAGAAGTGCAGAAAGAGGCAACAGAAGTGCAGAAACAGGAAGGAGAGGTGCAGAAAGAGGGAAAAGGGGTGCAGAAAGAGGCAAGAGGGGTGCAGAAAGAGGTAGGAGAGGTGCACAAAGAGGCAAGAGGGGTACAGAAAGAGACAAGAGGGTTGCAGAAAGAGGCATGAGGGTTGCCGAAAGAAGGAAGAGAAGTGCAGAAAGAAGCAATATAAGTGATGCAAGAGACACGAGAGTTGCAGAAAGAACCAAGAGAGGTGCATAAAAAAGCAAGAGAAGTGCAGAAAGAGGCAAGTGAGGTGCAGAAAGAGGCAGGAGAGGTGCACAAAGAAGCAAAAGAAGTGCAGAAAGAAGGCAAGAGAAGTGCAGAAAGAGGCAACAGAGGTGCAGAAACAGGAAGGAGAGCTGCAGAAAGAGGGAAAAGGGGTGCAGAAAGAGGCAAGAGGGGTGCAGAATGAAGCAAGTGAGGTGCAGAAAGAGGCAACAGAGGTGAGGTAGGAACCAATAGAGGTGTAGAAAGAGGCAAGAGGGGTGCAGAAAGAGGTAGGAGAGGTGCACCAAGAGGGGTACAGAAAGAAGGAAGAGAAATGCAGAAAAAAGCAACAGAAGTGCTGAAGAAGAAAGATAAGTGGTGTAGAAAGAGGGAAGAGGGATACAGAAATTTGCAAAAGAGGTGCAGAAAGAAGCAAGAGCAGTGCAGAAAGAACCAACAGAGGTACAGAAAGAGGCAAGAGGGGCGCAGAAAGAGGTAGGAGATGTGCACAAAGAGGCAAGGGGGGTACAGAAAGAGGCAAGAAGGGTGCAGAAAGAAGCAAGAGAAGTGCAGAAAGAGGCAAGTGAGGTGCAGAAAGAGGCAAGAGAGGTACAGAAAGAGGCAAGAGAGGTGTAGAAAGAAGCAACAGAGGTGTAGAAAGAAGCAAGAGAAGTGCAGAAAGAGGCAAGTGGGATGCAGAAAGAGGCAAGAGAGGTGCAGAAAGAGGGAAGATGAGTGCAGAAAGAGACAACAGGAGTGCAGAAAGAAGCAAGACAGGTGCAGAAAGAAGCATGGGAAGTGTAGAATGAGGCAAGTGAGATGCAGAAAGAGGCAAGAGGGGTACAGAAAGAGGCAAGAGGGTTGCAGAAAGAAGGAAGAGAAGTGCAGAAAGAAGCAACAGAGGTGCTGAAAGAGACAAGAAGGGTGCAGAAAGAGGTAAGAGAAGTGCAGAATGAAGCAATGGAGTTGCAGAAAGATGCAATAGAGGTACAGAAAGAGGCAAGAGGGGCGCAGAAAGAGGTAGGAGATGTGCACAAAGAGGCAAGAGGGGTACAGAAAGAGGCAAGAAGGGTGCAGAAAGAAGCAAGAGAAGTGCAGAAAGAGGCAAGTGAGGTGCAGAAAGAGGCAAGAGAGGTACAGAAAGAGGCAAGAGAGGTGTAGAAAGAAGCAACAGAGGTGCTGAAAGAGACAAGAAGGGTGCAGAAAGAGGTAAGAGAAGTGCAGAATGAAGCAATGGAGTTGCAGAAAGATGCAATAGAGGTACAGAAAGAGGCAAGAGGGGCGCAGAAAGAGGTAGGAGATGTGCACAAAGAGGCAAGAGGGGTACAGAAAGAGGCAAGAAGGGTGCAGAAAGAAGCAAGAGAAGTGCAGAAAGAGGCAAGTGGGATGCAGAAAGAGGCAAGAGAGGTGCAGAAAGAGGGAAGATGAGTGCAGAAAGAGACAACAGGAGTGCAGAAAGAAGCAAGACAGGTGCAGAAAGAAGCATGGGAAGTGTAGAATGAGGCAAGTGAGATGCAGAAAGAGGCAAGAGGGGTACAGAAAGAGGCAAGAGGGTTGCAGAAAGAAGGAAGAGAAGTGCAGAAAGAAGCAACAGAGGTGCTGAAAGAGACAAGAAGGGTGCAGAAAGAGGTAAGAGAAGTGCAGAATGAAGCAATGGAGTTGCAGAAAGATGCAATAGAGGTGCAGAAAGAGGCAAGAGAGGTGCAGAAAGAGGCAAGAGAGGTGTAAAAAATGGCAAGAGAACTGCAGAAAGAGGCAAGAGGGATGCAGAAAGAGGCAAGAGAGGTACAGAAACAGGCAGGAGAGGTGCAGAAAGAAACAAGAGAAGTGCAGAAAGAAGCAAAAGAGGTGCAGAAAGAGGCAAGAGAGGTGCAGAAAGTGGAAAGTGAGGTGCAGAAAGAGGAACTTGAGGTGCAGAAAGAGGCAAGAGAGGTACAGAAAAGGCACGAGAAGTGCAGAAAGAGGCAAGAGAAGTGCAGAAAGAGGCAAGTGAGATTCAGAAAGAGGCAAGAGAGGTACAGAAAGAGGCAAGGGAAGTGCAGAAACAGGCAAGATAAATGCACAAAGAGGCAAGAGAGGAGCAGAAAGAGGAAGAAAGGTGCAGAAAGAAGCAAGAGAAATGCAGAAAGAGGCAAGCGAGGCAAAGAAATAAGTAAGAGAGGTTTGTGCACCATTAGTACCAATTTAATACCCACATTTAACAATAATAACACGTGACCATTCCAGCTTTGCAAAGGGCCTTCCATCAAGCTGTAATACGTCACGCTACATTTTGGGAACATTTGAGCCGTTTGAGCTAGAAACAATTGCACTTGCATGTGTGCACTGCTGAGCCTGAGGTCAGTTTAAAAGTAGCCCTGTGTGTGCAGAAAGAGGCAAGAGAGGTGCAGAAAGAGGAACTTGAGGTGCGGCAAGAGAGGTACAGAAAAGGCACGAGAGGTGTAGAAAGAAGGAAGAGAAGTGCAGAAAGAGGCAAGTGAGGTACAGAAAGAGGCAAGATAAGTGCAGAAAGAAGCAACAGATGTGCTGAAAGAAGCAACAGAGGTGTAGAAAGAGGTGCAGAAAGAAGGAAGAGAAGTGCAGAAAGAAGCAACAGATGTGCTGAAAGAAGCAACAGAGGTGTAGAAAGAGGTGCAGAAAGAAGCAAGAGCAGTGCAGAAGGAACCAACAGAGGTGCGGAAAGAGGCATGAGGGGTGCAGAAAGATGTAGGAGAGGTACACAAAGAGGCAAGAGGGGTACTGAAAGAGGCAAGAGGGTTGCAGAAAGAAGGAAGAGAAGTGCAGAAAGAAGCAACAGAGGTGCTGAAAGAGACAAGAAGCATGCAGAAAGAGGCAAGAGAAGTGCAGAAAGAGGCAACAGAAGTGCAGAAACAGGAAGGAGAGGTGCAGAAAGAGGGAAAAGGGATGCAGAAAGAGGCAAGAGGGGTGCAGAAAGAGGTAGGAGAGGTGCACAAAGAGGCAAGAGGGGTACAGAAAGAGACAAGAGGGTTGCAGAAAGAGGCAAGAGGGTTGCAGAAAGAAGGAAGAGAAGTGCAGAAAGAAGCAAGATAAGTGATGCAAGAGACACGAGAGTTGCAGAAAGAACCAAGAGAGGTGCATAAAAAAGCAAGAGAAGTGCAGAAAGAGGCAAGTGAGGTGCAGAAAGAGGCAGGAGAGGTGCACAAAGAAGCAAAAGAAGTGCAGAAAGAAGGCAAGAGAGGTACAGAAACAGGCAGGAGAAGTGCAGAAAGAAGCAAAAGAGGTGCAGAAAGAGGCAAGAGAGGTGCAGAAAGTGGAAAGTGAGGTGCAGAAAGAGGCAAGAGAGGTATAGAAAGAGGCAAGATAAGTGCAGAAAGAGGCAAGAGAAGTGCAGAAAGAGGAACTTGAGGTGCAGAAAGAGGCAAGAGAGGTACAGAAAAGGCACGAGAAGTGCAGAAAGAGGCAAGAGAAGTGCAGAAAAAGGCAAGTGAGGTACAGAAAGAGGCAAGAGAGGTACAGAAAGAGGCAAGGGAAGTGCAGAAACAGGCAAGATAAATGCACAAAGAGGCAAGAGAGGAGCAGAAAGAGGAAGAAAGGTGCAGAAAGAAGCAAGAGAAATGCAGAAAGAGGCAAGAGAGGCAAAGAAATAAGTAAGAGAGGTTTGTGCACCATTAGTACCAATTTAATACCCACATTTAACAATAAGTAACACGTGACCATTCCAGCTTTGCAAAGGGCCTTTCACCAAGCTGTAACATGTCACGCTACATTTTTGGGAACATTTGAGCCGTTTGAGCTAGAAACAATTGCACTTGCATGTGTGCACTGCTGAGCCTGAGGTCAGTTTAAAAGTAGCCCTGTGTGTGCAGAAAGAGGCAAGAGAGGTGCAGAAAGAGGAACTTGAGGTGCGGCAAGAGAGGTACAGAAAAGGCACGAGAGGTGTAGAAAGAAGCAAGAGAAGTGCAGAAAGAGGCAAGTGAGGTACAGAAAGAGGCAAGATAAGTGCAGAAAGAAGCAACAGATGTGCTGAAAGAAGCAACAGAGGTGTAGAAAGAGGTGAAGGAAGAGAAGTGCAGAAAGAAGCAACAGATGTGCTGAAAGAAGCAACAGAGGTGTAGAAAGAGGTGCAGAAAGAAGCAAGAGCAGTGCAGAAGGAACCAACAGAGGTGCGGAAAGAGGCATGAGGGGTGCAGAAAGATGTAGGAGAGGTGCACAAAGAGGCAAGAGGGGTACTGAAAGAGGCAAGAGGGTTGCAGAAAGAAGGAAGAGAAGTGCAGAAAGAGGCAAGTGAGGTACAGAAAGAGGCAAGATAAGTGCAGAAAGAAGCAACAGATGTGCTGAAAGAAGCAACAGAGGTGTAGAAAGAGGTGAAGGAAGAGAAGTGCAGAAAGAAGCAACAGATGTGCTGAAAGAAGCAACAGAGGTGTAGAAAGAGGTGCAGAAAGAAGCAAGAGCAGTGCAGAAGGAACCAACAGAGGTGCGGAAAGAGGCATGAGGGGTGCAGAAAGATGTAGGAGAGGTGCACAAAGAGGCAAGAGGGGTACTGAAAGAGGCAAGAGGGTTGCAGAAAGAAGGAAGAGAAGTGCAGAAAGAAGCAACAGAGGTGCTGAAAGAGACAAGAAGCGTGCAGAAAGAGGCAAGAGAAGTGCAGAAAGAGGCAACAGAAGTGCAGAAACAGGAAGGAGAGGTGCAGAAAGAGGGAAAAGGGGTGCAGAAAGAGGCAAGAGGGGTGCAGAAAGAGGTAGGAGAGGTGCACAAAGAGGCAAGAGGGGTACAGAAAGAGACAAGAGGGTTGCAGAAAGAGGCAAGAGGGTTGCAGAAAGAAGGAAGAGAAGTGCAGAAAGAAGCAAGATAAGTGATGCAAGAGACACGAGAGTTGCAGAAAGAACCAAGAGAGGTGCATAAAAAAGCAAGAGAAGTGCAGAAAGAGGCAAGTGAGGTGCAGAAAGAGGCAGGAGAGGTGCACAAAGAAGCAAAAGAAGTGGCGAAAGAAGGCAAGAGAAGTGCAGAAAGAGGCAACAGAGGTGCAGAAACAGGAAGGAGAGCTGCAGAAAGAGGGAAAAGGGGTGCAGAAAGAGGCAAGAGGGGTGCAGAATGAAGCAAGTGAGGTGCAGAAAGAGGCAACAGAGGTGCAGTAGGAACCAATAGAGGTGTAGAAAGAGGCAAGAGGGGTGCAGAAAGAGGTAGGAGAGGTGCAACAAGAGGGGTACAGAAAGAAGGAAGAGAAATGCAGAAAAAAGCAACAGAAGTGCTGAAAGAAGAAAGATAAGTGGTGTAGAAAGAGGGAAGAGGGATACAGAAATTTGAAAAAGAGGTGCAGAAAGAAGCAAGAGCAGTGCAGAAAGAACCAACAGAGGTGCAGAAAGAGGCAAGAGGGGCACAGAAAGAGGTAGGAGATGTGCACAAAGAGGCAAGAGGGATACAGAAAGAGGCAAGAAGGGTGCAGAAAGAGGCAAGAGAAGTACAGAAAGAGGCAAGTGAGGTGCAGAAAGAGGCAAGAGAGGTACAGAAAGAGGCAAGAGAGGTGTAGAAAGAAGCAACAGAGGTGTAGAAAGAAGCAAGAGAAGTGCAGAAAGAGGCAAGTGGGATGCAGAAAGAGGCAAGAGAGGTGCAGAAAGAGGGAAGATGAGTGCAGAAAGAGACAGCAGGGGTGCAGAAAGAAGCAAGACAGGTGCAGAAAGAAGCATGGGAAGTGCAGAATGAGGCAAGTGAGATGCAGAAAGAGGCAAGAGGGGTACAGAAAGAGGCAAGAGGGTTGCAGAAAGAAGGAAGAGAAGTGCAGAAAGAACCAACAGAGGTGCTGAAAGAGACAAGAAGGGTGCAGAAAGAGGTAAGAGAAGTGCAGAACGAAGCAATGGAGTTGCAGAAAGATGCAATAGAGGTGCAGAAAGAGGCAAGAGCGGTGCAGAAAGAGGCAAGAGAGGTGTAAAAAATGGCAAGAGAACTGCAGAAAGAGACAAGAGGGATGCAGAAAGAGGCAAGAGAGGTACAGAAACAGGCAGGAGAGGTGCAGAAAGAAACAAGAGAAGTGCAGAAAGAAGCAAAAGAGGTGCAGAAAGAGGCAAGAGAGGTGCAGAAAGTGGAAAGTGAGGTGCAGAAAGAGGCAAGAGAGGTATAAAAAGAGGCAAGATAAGTGCAGAAAGAGGCAAGTGAAGTGCAGAAAGAGGAACTTGAGGTGCAGAAAGAGGCAAGAGAGGTACAGAAAAGGCACGAGAAGTGCAGAAAGAGGTAAGAGAAGTGCAGAAAGAGGCAAGTGAGGTGCAGAAAGAGGCAAGAGAGGTACAGAAAGAGGCAAGGGAAGTGCAGAAACAGGCAAGATAAATGCACAAAGAGGCAAGAGAGGAGCAGAAAGAGGAAGAAAGGTGCAGAAAGAAGCAAGAGAAATGCAGAAAGAGGCAAGAGAGGCACAGAAATAAGTAAGAGAGGTTTGTGCACCATTAGTACGAATTTAATACCCACATTTAACAATAAGTAACACGTGACCATTCCAGCTTTGCAAGGGCCTTCCACCAAGCTGTAACATGTCACGCTACATTTTTGGGAACATTTGAGCCGTTTGAGCTAGAAACAATTGCACTTGCATGTGTGCACTGCTGAGCCTGAGGTCAGTTTAAAAGTAGCCCTGTGTGTGCAGAAAGAGGCAAGAGAGGTGCAGAAAGAGGAACTTGAGGTGCGGCAAGAGAGGTACAGAAAAGGCACGAGAGGTGTAGAAAGAAGCAAGAGAAGTGCAGAAAGAGGCAAGTGAGGTGCAGAAAGAGGCAAGAGAGGTGCAGAAAGAGGCAAGAGAGGTGCAGAAAGAGGCAAGATAAGTGCAGAAAGAAGAGAGTGAGGTGCAGAAAGAAGAGAGTGAGGTGCAGAAAGAGGAATAAAGGTGCAGAAAGAAGCAAGAGAAATGCAGAAAGAGGCAAGAGAGGCACAGAAAGAAGTAAGAGAGGTTTGTGCACCATTAGTACCAATTTAATACCCACATTTAGCAATAAGTAACACGTGACCATTCCAGCTTTGCAAAGGGCCTTCCACCAAGCTGTAACACGTCACGCTACATTTTTGGGAACATTTGAGCCGTTTCAGCTAGAAACAATGTTTTTTTTGTTCAGATCTGCAGATTACGCGGCAGATGATGTAATATACTTTCTATCCACATAATTTCACTGCACAACATACCACATAATTCCACTACACACAACGTACCTCCTCTCTACTCCAAAAAACATTCGTAAAAATATTTTACATTTGCAACGACAATAGCTCTAACTCTCGCAAATGCGAGACATATTGCATTGCAAATCCTTGTTTAACTAGTAGTCGCGTTTGCAGACTGGTGGAGAAAGGGGGCTAGGGGTCCGACCAGCGCTCAGGAATTCCGCTGCATAGGACTTACATGAGGTACCAGGAGGGCTTCTTGGCCCTCAAAGTCCCTCAGGAGTAAAGTGGACTTCATCCCCCAACCAGTAGTGTGCCAGGAGGCGCATTTGCAGAGTGGTGGACTAAGGGGGGCATGGCCTCCGAAGACCTCTTAGCAATCTCAATGTATGGGACTTACTGGAGGTAACAGGAGGGGTAGTTGGCCCCAAGGACATCCTTGGGGGCCAACTACCCCTCCTATTACCTACAGTAAGTCCCAAACAGCAGGATTGCTAAGTTCTCATAGCAGACCCGAGGGTAGGCACCCCAGGACATTGCAGGAGCCAGCCCTGGGGGGTGGCGGTCCCCAGGGCCATCTAGGGCTCCAGGAGGGGGGCCGCACGGCCCCCCTCCCAGCAAGTTTGAAGACCGGGGAGGTGGTGGTCCCCGGGGCCGGGGGGCCGCTACGGACCCCCGTATTTACATATTCAATCCCCTGGGGAGGTGGTGGTCCCTGGGATTGCGGGGGGGCCCGTGGCTCCCCGCACTTCATGATCAATGCCCCAGGGAGGTGGTGGTCCCCGGGGCAGTGTGGGGAGGGGCAAGAGCCGTGGCCCGCACACTTTATAATTTAAATTTAAACCCCAGGGAGGTGGCGGTCCCCAGAGCTTGAGGGGGCCCACAAGGCCACACCGCCCATAATGATCAATGCCTCAGGGAGGTGGTGGTCCCCGGGGCAGTGGGGGTGGCAGGAGCCCCCCACGCATTTTTTTTCCAAGCCCCAGGGAGGTGGTGGTTTGGGGCTGCAGGGGGGCCGCGTGCCCCCCTGTGCTTAATAAAGCCCCAGGGAGGTGGCGGTCCCTGGGGCTGCGGGGGCCCCTGTGGGCCCCCGCATATAATTTTCTCACTGCCCCCTGGACCTGGCCAACCCGGGGGCTCAAAGAAACGAAGCGCGGGAGCCCGTGCTTCGATTTTTTTAAAAAGAATTTCGGCCAGATTCATGATGATTTTTTTTTTTTTTGTAATGCTTTTTTTGGCCCTGGGGGTCCTTGTGGGACCCCCTGAGCAGGCCTAGGGGGTCAGGGTGTTTCTACCCTGCCCCCTTTTCTTGTTTTTATCCTTTTTTTTAACTGATTTCTTGTGACTCGGTTTTACCGGGTCACAAGATGGCTGCCAACATTTCCTGGATTGGAGTGTTGGCCTCCAATCTGAATGAAACTCATGCTCGGGAGGGTTCGTGAATCCTCCTCAGTGCTCAGATATCAATATTTTTATTTTTTGAATTTCTCAGCAACTACTGAACGGATTTACACCTTTTAAAAAAAAGCACGCTTTCTGAACCAAAACCTACCTTTTTGCCAAATTTGGTGTAATTCTGTTTGGCAGTTCGGGCTGTAGCTTTGTCTAAAGTTCCTACGGAAATTAACATGGGGAAAACGGGTTTTGGGACCCCCCTTTTTTCTCGGCCCCCACTTAACGAATCACCCCGAAACTTTCAAGGCAGGAGCTGACCTGAGCGAACCAGTAGTTTTGAAAAATTTGTGAAGATTCATCAAACGGCGCCAAAGATATTGGACAAAAGAAAAAACACTTTTTGAATAGAAATAAGGTCCTAACTATAACTACCTACTGGCGACCACCAGTAGGTTATATATATATATATACAAATTTTGTTCAAAAGTTTACACATCATGCACTTTAGAATCACTAAGCACTTTCTTGGACAGAGTATTGTAAAATATTGGCTCACAGGGGCCAGTAATAAATCCATAATTGTATAGAGTTCCAAATAAGCAAACCAGCTGAACAATGATTGTACAAACAATGTGTCTAAATAGACCATATCGCATGGGAAAATATATGAGCTCATGAGAAGGCCACCGAGAGGCAAAACTCCGACGTTTAGAAACTAAATATATTTTGGAACTAGACACTAAGACTCCCAATGGACATAACTCTAGCGAGGATTTCTTTACATGTCTGTAAATAGGTAGAATCAGATACAGAAGTTAAAAAATCCCAATATGTAAGAATGAATTTAACTTTAAACAAAACCCAAAATATCTACTGGACGCTGCATTCAGCATTATGCTGTAATTTTTATATGTATTGTTATTATTTATATTGCACATTTTGCACTTTTATGAACAAATTTTGTTCAAAAGTTTACACATCATGCACTTTAGAATCACTAAGCACTTTCTTGGACAGAGTATTGTAAAATATTGGCTCACAGGGGCCAGTAATAAATCCATAATTGTATAGAGTTCCAAATAAGCAAACCAGCTGAACAATGATTGTACAAACAATGTGTCTAAATAGACCATATCGCATGGGAAAATATATGAGTTCATGAGAATTGACTTGTGGGGACCCACCCAGTATTATACAGATATTGTCGGATCAGATGTGAAAATCGGCATATTAATGTTTTGTCTCATTTCCAATCTAAATATTTTAACATTTTTATGTATTTTACATAGAATTGTTTCTTTTAAATATTTATTCTGATGAGATGATTTTACGTGTTGATTTATTAACGTATTGCTGATTTGCACTCATACAGATGGTCAATGTACGAATTTCTTCTCTGTCCATTAGCAAGTAGAAATCTCGTGTGCAGGCACTAAGCACTTTAAAAATGGTAATGTGACTCCGAGAGCGCGTCATGTGATCAAGGCCGTTGTAGGCCGAAACGCGTCATGGCGGTCGTGGTGGATTGAAGGCTTCTAATAAAGACACTTACTGAGCACGGAATTTGGGTTCGCTCTCCGTTCTTTCCCGTGAAAGGGAAATCCAAGGATACGGTCGTGAAGGCGATAGTTATACCGAGAAGGCTTCCTCGGTACCGACGAACCCCCTCCTCGCGTTGGGCTGTGTGACAGGAAGCTGTGTCTGGCAACTGCCGGAGTTCCTTTTTGGAACTCAGACGAGTAAGCCACAGCAGCCCCCGGATATCCAGAATACAATTCCACCTTCGGTGCAGCAGTGGGAATCGAGTCGGAGGACACAGTGAACGACTGCCACACAAGAGGTAGGACCAGCGGGAACTTTCCGGTAGGGGAAGTGTGCATATAACGAGTATTGGAACTACACCTAATACACTTGTTGCTTTGAATTGCCTGTAAACAACATTTCCGCCATGACTGCCGACGCGCTGCGGAGTAGAGAGGCAGCGGCAGAGTTAATGTTTGATAATGCCCCAAGTACTTCACAACAAGTAACGGCCCTAGCAGGCCCGTCCACCGGGGAGAAACACAAACATGAGGGATATGTTTAAAAAATTGGAAAAATTAATGAAAACAGAACAATCCAAATGGTGGGAGCATAAATCCCTGGATAGATACTTACAAGTCGGACGAATTCCTAGGGGTCTGCGCATAATGATTGCTCCGAGTTACGAAAACCCAGACCCGCGCATGCTGCGCGAGTGGGCAGCGTGTAATTTAGAGTCCTCCAAAAGATTGGTTGAGATTTTAGTAAAATACACCGAAAGTGATAGATTGAATTTACAAAAGCAAATAGACGATTTGAATGCTGAAATTGCCACATTGGAAGTGACGCCCATGATTACCAAATACCGTGAGGAGATGTTGGCTAGACTACAAAAAGAGGAGGAAGTCATTAAAAAACGCAAAACTTACAAGTTCCAACGAGATAAACAAGATTACGAGCAAGGACAAGTATTCACCTTTGCCAAAAAGTACGATTCCCTGAAAGCGGAACGGAAAATTGTCCCCCGAGAGGACCAACAAAGTGGCAGGAATGCAACAGCGATGTCCTCAACCTCTGCATCGGATTTGAGTTTGGCAGTGGAAAGTTAGTCGGAAACCGACCAAAATAGATTATAGTCACGGTTGGGGTTTCAGAAACTTTCGCTGGCAGAGGACGTGAACTGTCTGAGACAAGACAGAAGGCAAACACTACGCCCCCGCAAACAAACCACACAACCAAACAAAGATGCAACAAAAAGTGGAAGAGAGGCGTAAATGTGTCCGAAGGCGACAACTTCAAGAAATCGCAGAACAACAAAAGATGGAAATGGAAATAAATCCGGCACATAAGAGCAATACAAATACAGTTGTGAACTTGTCCTCAGTGATTCTTAACAAAGCTGAAACTCAACTCTTGGAATTAGGACTTTCATATTGCCCCGAAAGCAATTTTGATTATGCCCAGACCAGGATTGATGTTTACAAATTTATTCGAAAACTAAAACTAAAAAAACATCATCTGATTAATCAAAATGAAAAAACGAACATCGACAGGGCAGATACAATAAATCTGGGCAATACCAACAAACTCACGGCAGCGGATGCTGAAATACTATTGAACTTACAACAATTGGAACATGAGAGCACCAATGAGGAGGCTGTAGGTGGCAGTCCAATCGGAATAACATTTGGCACAGTACGGACCATCAACATTTCAACCATTGGCACCTAGAGACTCTCTAGACATTTTTAGTGAACTGGTAACCACCGAAATAAAGAAACTAAAATATCAAGCAGCAAGATCATGCAAAAAATATAATTATCAGCAAGATGCTTATAATCGGTTGATAAAAAAACTACATAAAAATGAACAGATCATTATTAGGAACTCTGATAAGGGTGGTAATATTGTTATATGGCCACGACAAGAATACATGAAGGAGGCAAGTCAACAATTGGAGGATGGTAATTGCTACAAAAAGAGCAATGTTCAAAGAAGCTCGAGCTTCCTGGCATGAATACTACTCTAAATTGAGTGCATGGCGAAGTGCAGGATTATTAAGTATGGAGGAATTCAAATTCTTAAAAAATGAACATCCCGTCATGCCGGTCATATATTTTATTCCTAAATTGCATAAAAATGCAATGACACCACCTGGCAGGCCAATACTTTCGGCAAGGGGAAGTCTATTGGAAAATACATCGAAATATATAGACTTCTTCTTACAAGATTTTGTCAGACAGTTACCATCCTTTATCCAAGATACAGGAGATTTCCTAAGACATTTAAATACATACCAGTGGGAGCCAGACTATCTTTTGATGTGTCTAGATGTAACATCTTTATATACGAGCATACATCATAAAGACGGGATCAAGGCGGTTGAATACTATTTGGAATCTAGATCACTACATCTCTTCCATCACAACAAAATGTTGGTTACAATGATAATGTACTGTCTTGAAAATAACTATTTTCTGTTTCAGAACCAGGTGTTACAACAAACAAGAGGGGTAGCTATGGGGGCATGTTTTCCCCCAGCTACTCATGCCTCCACATGGGATGGTGGGAGGAGATGGTTCTAAATAGAGTACACAAAGCTACAGTCGACAGCCACGTCAAAGCGTGGCTACGATATATAGACGATTTATTCGTGATATGGCAGGGAACTGAGGCAATGGCCCATGAGTTTGTGAAGGAACTTAATAATAATAACATCAAACTTCACTTTACCGCCACTATAAGTAGCCAAGCAGTATATTTTCTTGACGTGGAAGTCTTTATTAAAAATCAAAAAATCGAAACCAGACTTCACCGTAAACCTACAGCAGGCAACAGCATACTACATGCTACAAGTCATCATCCTCAGCATCTTATACATAGTATCCCCTATGGGGAAATGTTGAGGATTCGCCGTGTATGTAGTACTGAGGCCGACCTGATATCTGCCCAACAATTAAGTAAGGCTAGGTTTATGGAGAGAGGCTACAAAGAAAGTACTGTTGACATAGCAATTAAAAAAGCAAATCTACAAGACAGGACTGTGATGCTATGTAGAATAGCTTCCAAACCAGCTAGAGATAAGGAGGAAACAGGCTCACAAACAAGATTGATACTTACGTACAGTAAACAACAAAATACATTGCGTAAGATAATCAATAAGAACTGGTCAGTCGTACGGAGTGATCCTGTAATTGGCAAAGGATTACCAAAAAAACCATGCATCACATTTAGAAAATCTAAATCCATGCGTGATGCGCTGGTAAGCAGTAGCCCTGAGGTTAAACCGACTACCAACTGGTTAACAGCACGTAAGGGGTTTGTTAAATGTAACAACTGTCGGGCTTGCAGGTATGGGACCAGTAGAACAACTTACAAGATCCCATTTAGGGAAGATCACATAAAAATTACAAAATTCCTAACCTGCCGTACAGAATATGTGGTGTATGTATTGGAGTGCTCTTGTGGGATGCAGTATGTGGGAAGCACTAAACTGCAGGCTCACAAGAGAATACTGCAACACATGAGAGCAATAACCAATTCTGACCAAACATATCCGGTTGCACGACATTTTAAGGAGATGCATGAAAACAACTTAGAACACCTCACATACTTCTTGATCGATTCCATTCCTGTATCAAGAAGAGGGGGCAACCGAGAGGCAAAACTCAGACGTTTAGAAACTAAATATATTTTGGAACTAGACACTAAGACTCCCAATGGACAACTCTAGCGAGGATTTCTTTACATGTCTGTAAATAGGTAGAATCAGATACAGAAGTTAAAAAATCGAAATATGTAAAAATAAATTTAACTTTAAGCAATACCCAAAATATCTGCTGTACGCTGCATTCAGCATTATGCTGTAATTTTTATATGTATTGTTATTATTTATATTGCACATTTTGCACTTTTATGAACAAATTTTGTTCAAAGGTTTACACATCATGCACTTTAGAATCACTAAGCACTTTCTTGGATAGAGTATTGTAAAATATTGGCTGACAGGGGCCAGTTATAAATCCATAATTGTATAGAGTTCCAAATAAGCAAACCACCTGAACAATGATTGTACAAACAATGTGTCTAAATAGACCATATCGCATAGGAAAATATATGAGCTCATGAGAATTGACTTGTGGGGACCCACCCAGTATTATACAGATATTGTCGGATCAGATGTGAAAATCGGCATATTACTGTTTTGTCTCATTTCCAATCTAAATATTTTAACATTTTTATGTATTTTACATAGAATTGTTTCTTTAAAATATTTATTCTGATGAGATGATTTTACGTGTTGATTTATTAACGTATTGCTGATTTGCACTCATACAGATGGTCAATGTACGAATTTCTTCTCTGTCCATTAGCAAGTAGAAATCACGTGTGCAGGCACTAAGCACTTTAAAAATGGTAATGTGACTCCGAGAGCACGTCATGTGAACAAGGCCGTTGTAGGCCGAAACGCGTCATGGCGGTCGTGGTGGATTGAAGGCTTCTAATAAAGACACTTACTGAGCACGGAATTTGTGTTCGCTCTCCGTTCTTTCCTGTGGAAGGGAAATCCAAGGATACGGTCGTGAAGGCGGTATATATATATCTATATATATAGATATATATATATATACACATACACACAGACACATATTGCACCCCTGATAACTCATTGAGGAAAATAGAATTAAAAAATACTGCGTTGTCTCAAAATCATATGGTTTTTTTAAAAAAAGGACTACTTTTAAAAATGTGTGTTATTTAAAAAAAAAAAGGAAGGGATCAATGACCAACCATGTAGTCAAGTGTAGCAAAAAATAGACAACATTAGTTTTGATACCCTTTGTTACTGCATTATTATATACTTCACTAAGTAGTAAAACATGTATACCTCATTATAAAGTAATAAAATGTGTTTAAGTGTGAATGATTTCTGCAACGTTATAGAAGATGTATCATAGTGCACCACATGTTAATGGAATACGCCGTGGACCATATAAAAAAAAAATAATATATGCATGTTTTCCTAGGAACCACTCAACACAACTTTGAGGGTAACTTTTGTTGTATTAATGACTTGGAATAGGCAACGACACAATGGACTCGTTATGTGTTAGTAACTGTGACAGACACAGAATGCAGGTGGCCCGCTTTCCTTTGAGAATCACCTTCGGGTACCACGAAGTGAGTGTAGTAAGCCTGACTGCACTTACCCTCGTTGGGCCCCCAAAACCTTCTCTAAAAATGTTGAAAGGGACAAAGCCATACAGTGTTTTCCTGTACTTGCTGTCTGGTTCTCAGCACAGGACCCACTACCCCTCTTTGAGAGGGTGTATGTACTTCTTGAGGGGTGCAATGAGGAGCAGCTCTCAAGTTGCAGCCTGCGGGGAGGGTCACTGGATATTTACATTAACGTAGAAACTCAGCGCAGTGCATGTTCCTGAATGAATATTTTGTAAGCACCAATGCAGCATCAGATGAATGCCACAGCACGGATGAAGATCAGTATGTACATGGGTGTAGGTAAACCTCAAATGGCTCCTTTTATGAAGCTCCAAAGTAAGTTCGTCGAATAAGCTCACTTCAGTTTGCGTCAAACATTTTGTACCCAGGAACTGGAAGTTATTGCAGCTCGTCCACGGGAAATTCATCAGCTCTCTAATCCACTGCAGGGTGAGGCTATACACATTCAGCATGTGCCACTTTGGCAGGCACCATTTACAAAGCCATATATCTTGTTTCTCTGCATCTGAATTCCATTCAGAAACGGAATAATCTGTAATTATTTTCTTTTTTTATGACCTTTAAGATCAATGTCCCTGTTTCTTTGCTTCTCCCAGTTATTGCATATAAGATTTACTTCAATTGAGTTCATTGGAAGCCATTATTTTATGCATCGCGTTTCTTAATTATGTCTGAAATCTTCTTTGGCGTGACATCAGCGCAGGGACGCCGGCGAAGCACCAACCGGAGCAGCTGCGTGGCTGTCCTGATAAATTGGGATAAAGAAGTAATTTATTTCTCTAGAACTCTATCAAACGTGATATATTTGCGTTTGGCTCCATGAGATCTCAGTATTTATGACTAATAAACAACATTTCCTAGGAGGATCGCTAAAGGAGATCTTTTGAAAAGAATTTAAATTGCGCATTGCAGCAAAGTGTAGTTCTTTCTTGAAAATTCAAAGCTAAACCTAAGTGGTGTACTTAAAGCATCAGTATTGAGAATTTTCTGGACATTACCTTCAAACTTTATGTAAAATGGGAAGTACATTGCATTGCCACGCGGACCACGTTTAATTCATACGACTATCCTGAAGTTTACCGAATTCACTTTTGGAAATAAAAAGGAGGAATTGGGCCTCATTCTGGGTTGCTTGTTAGACTCAGTAACTCGGCCTCCTTAATTACTGATAGCCGGTGCATCAGTATCTCAGGGGGCGAGGGAAGGGGTTACCAGGAGTCCCCTGGGGGTGTTGATAACTTTGGTTCCAATTCCACTGGTTACTGCTCACTTCCCCCAGTGTCCAACCTGAAAACTCCACCGGCTTTTACCATAGCTAGTAACAATATATAATATACGTATATATTACCTAGTGGAGGTAGCCACTAGATAAAGTTAGGTCAGCTGTTCTATAGAAAAAGCATCTTTTGTGTTGCTAGTAACTTTGACACCGTTTGATCGAATCTCCACAAAAGTTCCAAAAAGGTGCTACTTTTTAACTGGTTTGTGCATTGAAAGTTTTGGAGTGATCCTTGAAGCAGAGACCGAGAAAAAGGGGGATCCCAAGTTGCAAAATCCCCATGCATTTTCCATAGAGTTCTTTAGACAAAGCTACGCCAAAAACTGCTGAACGAAATTGCACCAAATTTGTCAGGTAGCTAGATCTTGGCACGCAGATTTTGCTTTTTGTGATATGGTGTACATCAGTTCAGTAGTTTTTGTGAAATGAAGGGTCAAAAATAATTGTATATCTGGATGGTTGGGTCCACAAGAGACTCAAGAGACTCTTGCGGAATCGCCAATTTAAAAATGGAGAGTTCTGGGGGGCACAGGGAGATTTATTTCTCTTAGGTCAGCTTGCTACCACGGGAGTCAGACTGCTGCGGGAGGGAGCCCTCCGATTGGCGGCCAGCAACATAAGAACAAGCTTGGCATAGCCAATAGGTCTCGCCTTTGGGACCTTATAAGTGTTTAGACAGAGCTATTGGCTTTGCCAATGTGTTTAAGCTATGTTGTAGAGCATTGTGGCTGCTGTGCAGCATATAGAAAAGTTATAATAAAAAAGTGTTACAAGCATTTTTGTCACCTCATATGTAACTAAGAAGACATTATGTATAACTGAACAACCCTATTAAAAAATAACTAACACAAAAAAGTCTTCTAGTTTTTTCTTGTTATGCTGGCAACTTTCCCCTGCCTCTTCTAATGCTTGTTTGTTATAGCTTTTTTTGAGATGGGGGAAGGGCATAAACAATGAGAGGATGGAGATTGGGAAATAGTACCTGAATTACAACAGGAGCAGCGGAGGGACACTAGGGGAGAATCAACAGATGCCAGATTCTGAGGGCAGACTGAGGTGCTGCTGAGTGATGCTGAGGTGGTGGTGTGCTTGTGTGAAGGTGATGCTAAGTGATACTGAGGTGGTGCTGAGTGATGCCTAGGTGGTGCTGAGTGATGCTGTGATGCTGAGTCATGCTGAGGTGGTGGTGCTGCACTAGTGCTCGGGTGGTGCTGAGCTGGTGCTTAGGTGGCACTAATTTGGTGCTGCGCTGACATGATGATGTGCTGATGCTGAAGTGGTGCTGTCTTGGTGCTGAATTACTGCTGAGGTGAGGCTGCACTTGTGCTGAGGTGGGGCTGCGCTTGTGCTGAAATAGTGATGTGATGGTGCCGAGGTGGTGCTGTGCTGGTACTGTGGTGATGCGCTGATGCTGAGTTGGTGCTACACTGGTGGTGGTGCACTGATGAGGAGGTGGTGCTGTGCTGATGATGAACTGGTGCTGCGCTGATGCTGAAGTGGTGCTGCATTGGTGCTGAATTGCTGCTGAGGGGGGGTTGCGCTGGTGCTGAGGTGGGGCTGCGCTGGTGGTGGTGCACTGATGCAGAGGTGGTGCTGTGATGATGCTGAGATGTGCCGTGCTGATTTTGAGGTGGTGCTTTGATGGTGCTGAGGTAGTGCTGCGCTGGTGGAGGTGCAGAGTGATGCTGTGCTGGTTGTGAGTGATGCTGTGGTGGTGCTGAGTCAAGGTGTGGTGGTGCTGAGTCATGCTCAGGTGATGCTGCACTGGTGGTGTGCTGGTGCTGAGGTGGTGCTGAGGTGGTGCTGCTCTGGGGCTGAGGTGGTGCTGCGCTTGGAGTGCAGTTGCGTGCAGTAGCTGTGCGTAGATGACTGGATTGAAGGCACCTCTGCTCATAAAAAACTGTGTAGCTATGCTAAGAATTGCTTTTCTTCTATGATATACCATCACAAAACTCAACAGGAAAGTGAATGTAGTAAAAAAAAGGCCTTCACACTATTCCAGTGCACCATGCAAAGCTTTTCATTTTTCAAACTAACTTTTTTTTTGCCTTTGGTGCACTCCCCACATACTTAAAAATGCATTGTTCTCCCTTTTATTGTTATCTGGCATCACAGCCACACTGCTCTCTTACCTTTCACTATGGGATGCAAAAAATTGCTACCAGCTTTCCATACCATAGTAAATGTTGCTTTGGGCGTGTTTAGAATGAACAATCATCAAGTAATTATTTCTCTATTGTAAAGTAACTGTTAACTTATAATTACAGTAAAGAACAGCACATGTGCCTTGCTATCCCAAACCAATAAGTTAGCAGCTTAAGAAGTAGGTTTTAGTGTCCGTGAAAAGCTTCACAATCGGTGATTTATGGGCGTGGCAGGGAGAGCACTCTTTACAGCTATGCTAACTTTCTCTTTTCTCTAACCGAGATACTAATTTGCTTTTAAAGGGCCAGGGATTTTCAGAAGATCTTTGGAGTGGGAAGAGGCGAGCATTTTATAAATAAAGTCATGGGTCCACCGTTGCCTGCTACTCTGACGAACAAAATTGCAAGTAGCTGGCAATGGCAGCCTGTGTCTTTATTTACAAACTGCGTACCTCGCCCCTCTCTGAGTTAATACAGCAGGCGGACAACTTTTTTTCTATTTATTTTCTATTGTAACAATGGCGGTACGCTGTGCGGCGTGATGTCATTACTACAAAGTCAATAAAAAAAAGGTATTTGTCCGCCGTATTACTTTGAAGTGGGACGAGGCCAGCATTTTGTTATACAAAGTTGCGAGCCGCTTTGCCTGCTACTCCGACGAAAAGAAAGGCGAGTAGCAGGCAATGGTGGCTGCATGCCTTTATTTAAAAACTGCGCACCTCGCCCCACTCCAAAGCAATTAGTGGAAAAACAACTTTTTTTTTGTATTTATTCACTATTGTAACAATGGCAGCTCACCGTGCAGCGTGGCTCTATTACTACAAAAGTAAATAAATTTAAAAAAAGGTTGTTTCTCCGCCATATTACTTTGGAGTGGGGAGAGGTGCATTTTGAAAAGAAAAGCGTGCGGCCGCCATTACCTACTACTCTGACAAAAAAAGGCGTGCAGCCGCTATTGTTGAAGCTGCCACGCTGCCCAAAAAAACCAAATGTTGATAAAAAGGTGCAAATTGCTTGTCGCACATCAGCTATTGTTAAAGTGTGCCTCGCTGCCCAAAAAAACTCATTAAAGAAAATAGTGCTTACAAGACTAAAGAAGACGTACCATGTAACAGCCGAAGTAAAGGGGCCAGTTGCCATGGGAGGTTACAATTGAAGACAATGCGATACTAAGGAGGGACTAGGAAGCCTATTAACGAATCAGAAACCAGCATTTACAAAGGACAAAGACACAAGGCAATGACAAATATGGGGGAAGAGTAGGCGGGGCTTATTTTCCATACTCTACTACAACAAGTCTTGCAGAGCAGCACATGTGCGCTACTCTAGGCTAGACTAAAAAGGTTGCTGGCAGTCATTACAGGACTCAGGGACCTAGTCACCTGTCCTGAAGCAAAACTAGAAAAATAATATAAGGAGGCAGGGCACGGATACCCTGACACCCTAGTCCTCATGGCGGGAGGGGCACCCAGAGGGACCCCACCTGGGGCCAAAAGCAAAAATGCTGCAACCCTGTGAGACTCCCACAGGTTGGGGGGGAAAGAAGAAAATGGCAGCATTCATTAATTATAAGGTCTGGGGAGCCTGTTCTATGAGCGGGTGCATGAGTGCCTAAGTGGGTTCTGCTCATTTTCTGCCTTTTCTGCTCACTTCTGAGCTTTATTTTGCCTCTTTCTGCTCGTTGCTGACCTTTATTTTTCCTCTTTCTGCTCGTTTCTGACCTGTATTTTATTCCTCGGCTCGTTTCTGACATTTATTTAGCCTCTTTCTGCTCATTTCTGACCTTTATCTTGCCTCTCTCTGCTCGTTTCCGACCTTTATTTTCCCTCTTTCTGCCCGTTTCTTACCTTTATTTTGCCTCTTTCTGCTCGTTTCTGATCACTATTTTGCCTCTTTCTGCTCATTTCTGATCTCTATTTTACCTATTTCTGCTCTTATCTGAGATTTATTTTGCCGCTTTCTGCTTGTTTCTGACTTTTATTTTGCCTCTTTTTCTAAACATCTTTTATTGAGTTTTCTGTTACATTTACAATATATAATGTACACATTCGTCATCACAATAATATGTAGCATGGTTTGCTTTTCTTAGCAAAGAAAGTGATCTGTGAGTTTATACCTCTGGGAAGCATGCATTTGGTTACCTTCCACAAGTTACCTGCATAGGGTTTCTGTGTATAGTGTCCGTTGCTCATTGTTTTAACAGCAATGCATATGTTACATATATCAGATTCTGAATGATGGATCATACATGCATAAGGAAGTAAATAGGTAAAGGTAAGTCCATTATCAGATTAAACATAAACAAAAGTAACAGCTGAACGATGCAGCGATAGTTTCCTCTGGATATCAACCCATCTCTCCATGCCCCCAGTTCCGTTTACAATGTTTAGTGACCACAATAGATATTTACTCCCCCATACTTACAGATGTTGGGAAAGTTCAGCAGGTGTTCACACAAGCAGCTGATAGTTTGTATCGCCGTATGTTTTTCCCTGCGCCCATCAGTCAGGTGGCTACTCTCAGAATGATTCTATTGCATAAAGTGAGGGGCTATCAATGGCAGTTTGCAGCTACTGGGAACTCACTAACTTGTTGCGGTCGCCTCATGTGTATAGGGTGGCAAGAAGGGAGTGGTACAGTAGGAATTGGCCAGGGGGCAAGTCATTCAGTTCTGCGAGCGTGTCATATGATGGGAGCGCCCCATCTTGATATAGGTCTCCCAGCATCTGCACTCCAGCTTCCAGCCCAGCCGACAACTCTGCAGCAGACCCAACGCCACAACCCTGTGGTGTGCCCTGCAGTGGCAGCGCCGGCGCATAGGTCGGTACTGTGCGTGTGATGTATAGACTTCTACTAAAGCATTGGTGTGCAACTTTAAGGAGTAGTTGCTCAGGTGTTTTGCACGTAGCGCAAGGATGGAATAATCGAAAGATGTATACCAGTGACTGAGGTGGGTCATCAGTAGCAGTGTCATATAGTTGTAGCCCTGCTAGCCATCTTGCAGCCCATTGCAGCTACAAAGCTAGATAATATTGCTCCATGTTGGGTCTGCTAGCCCTCCCCTGCCTGTTGGAAGATAAAGCTTGGTGATGGCTACGCGACAGCGAGCGTTATTCCAGATAAATTCCCTCATCGTCCGCTCGAATACACGGAAGAGGGAAGGTGTGATGGATAAGGGCAGAATAGTAAAATAATATCGCAACCTGGGGAGTACCACCATTTTCAGTAAAACTATCTGGCCCGCAACTGACAGGGGAAGTGTGCGCCAGAAGTTCATTTGCGATCTCAGTGCAGTGATCGCCTTCCCCAGATTGCCATCTAGGAGATCTTCCTGCCGATGGTAAATTCTGATACCGAAATAGTGGAAGTTGTCAGACTGCCACCTAATGTGGTCTCTGTTGAAAGTGGGCGCCGGGTCTGGGTTCCCTTTGTGAAGGGGTAGAGGCAGGACTTGTTCCAGTTGACCTGGAGGCCAGAAAGGTTTGCGAACTCCGTGAGCATTTGGGTTAGCACGAGCCGGATAAACCCATGTCTCTGAGGTATACTAGGATATCTTCTGCGTATAGGGAGCCCGTATGTTTGCCATCCCCCAGGGGGATTCACCATTCTGCAACTTGCTCACGGAGTACTGCCGCTAGTGGTTCCACTGCTAGTGCAAATAGTAGTGGGGATAGTGGGCATCCTTGCCGGGTGCCTCGACAGACGGGCATGGGCGCAGAGATGTGACAGCCCATCTCCACTGACGCTGACGGTTGTGTGTATACTAGTCGGATCAAGCTGAGAAAACGGCATGTGACTCCATATTTGGTGAGAACCGCAAATAGGTAGTCCCATTCCATAGAGTCAAAGGCTTTCTCTAGGTCCAGGATCAAGCACCCAGAGTGTGGCCGTGTCGGGGAGAATAAGTGGATACTCTAAATAAGTGTCTGAGGTTGAATGACATGTTGCAGGATGGGACCAATCCGTTCTGGTCATGATGGACCAATGCTGGCACTAGTAGGGCCAGTCGATCAGCCAGAATCTTGTCTAAGACTTTATAGTCCGTGTTTAGTAAGGCCAACGGACGGTAAGATCCAGGTTCAGTCGGACCTTTGTCGGACTTGGGTAGGGAGACAAGCAGTGCCTCCAACAAAGAGACAGGAAGTAGGCTGGTCTCAAGTGCTTCGGTAAATAGCGTATGTAGATGTGGTATGACTGTGTGTGCGTAAGTTTTGTAGTATTCAGAGGGGAGGCCATCTGTTCCCGGGGTCTTACTGGACACTAGAGCCCTGATGGCTTCGTGAATTTCGACTGGTGAGATAGGCTGTTCTAGTTCTGTTTGCTGCACTTGGTCCAGAGTAGGGAGCCTTATTTGGGAGAGAAAGATGGCGAACTGTGTGTTATTGATGGCAGTATTGGATGTATACAGGGCCCTGTAATAGCGGGTCAATTCCGCATGTATTTCAATTTGCTTGAGTAGTTGGCGACTTGCTTCATCCCTGAGGGTATGAATGGGGTGTGGTCTGCTCTTCATGTGTGAGCCAAGCTAAGAGGAGACCGGCGCAATCTGAGTTCGCATGGGTGCGGGTGGAGTGTGCCGCGTAGTTTACGCATCTGAGGTGTTCCAGGAGGTCTGTCAGTTCTCCTCGCTTTGCCTCTAGTCGTGTCGCAGTATCCGGTTGCGTCACCAGTATCATTTCCAATTGTAAGAGTTCCCGCTTTATCTTCCCTATTGCTTCGCTAAGATGTTTGCGAATGTTCCAATTAGTTCCCAAGCATTTTCCCCTGATGGTCACTTTGAATGCCTCCCATTCAATCAGTTTATTCCCCGTCGTCCCCTTATGAGTTCAAAATATTCGGATGAGGCGGATCCCACTGCCTCTCGAAATGGCAGATCCTCTAGGGCAGAAGGCGAAGGCGCCACATGGGTATGACTTGCTGGGGTGTCCCCCATTGCAATCGCAAAAGTTGTAGGTTGTGGTCGGAATGTGTGCGGCCGAGGCATTCTATGTGGTCAACTGTGGGGTGTAATGCTGGGGACCCCACTATGCGGTCGATACGTACGTGTAATCCGGGTGGCGCTGAGTAGTGGGAGTATATTCTTGTACTGGGATTCAGTACGCACCACAGATCTACCAGTGACCAGTGGTTCAGCCATTCTCCCAATGCGTGGGCATTGGTCTTAGAGTGTGTACTTAAAGGGGGAATGAGCGGTCTAGTGCTTTGTCAATGATAGCGTTGACGTCTCCACCCACAGGACATGGCAGTCCACTCCACTCCGCCAATTTAGGGGAGAGAGAATGGAAGAATGGCGCCTGTACTGAGTTGGGGGCATATATCACTCCCAGCTCTAATTGCAGGCCCTTGAGGCGGGCTTTTATGAACATGAATCTCCCATTTGGGTCTGTTTTCACCTCGTCTGCGACAAAAGGGGTCCCTGCCCGCACCAATATTAGAACCCCTCTAGCGTAGGGTGAGTAACAAGTGGCAAATATCTGGCCACGCCAGCGGCGAACGCAACCGGTCAGCCGGCCGGGGGGGCCAGGTGTGTTTCCTGCAGAAGGGCTATGTGGGTGGACCTACGCTTTAAGTAGAAATAGATAGAGTAGCAGCATGTGGGCGTGTGCATCGCCCTCACATTCCATGTTATTATATTTGTGTGTGCCATCTCTGATGTAATGTTTTGTATTGTGCACTACGCAGCACCGCTGTATGGTGGGGGCCTATTCTATGTTGCACGCAGGATGCAGGGGAGAGATCAGGCAGGGTAGGGCAACATCGCTCAGCTGGAAGGAAATTATAAAAGCAACAATTCAAGCATATCCTATAGAACATTATTAGAGCGGATATGCAACAGGGATCCACCCAAACTGGAATGCCAAACGCTGGCAATGGATTTGAACCCTTGTTCATAGTGAGGAAGGCGTGTACTCTCTATAGGGTGAAAGGCCAGGCCCTGTGCTCCTACGTGCCCCTGTGACTGTGCGTGTGGTGTGCCAGCTGCAGAGTGTGTGTGTCTGGTCGATAGGATAGGACCGGTGCGAAATTTCAGCCTAACCCCGCCTCACGACATTTGTGTGTCCCACTGAGTCCGTATTGACCTGTGTGTCTTCCACGACAAATTACTGCAACCACATACTATGTGGGTTTTCAGTGGTTCAGGGATGAACACTGGCAACACTTTTACATGATCAGATGATGTTGTCTGCAGTTTGTGGTGTTATGTCCGGTGGCGTCGGTGTTCCAGTCTCAATTGTGCGCCTGGTTGAGGAGTCATTATCCGGGTCCAAGGTTTGGGCCTGGGTGTGTAATGTGGCCGCTGTCTGCAGGGCACTTCTCCTCTCCTATATCATCTGTTCCATACTGGGACCGCTGCAGGTGGCCCAGGCCAGCCAGTTCTCCGTCTCCATCCACGCCTGCGGCCTCTGGCATTTCCAGTCTTATTCTCAGTTCCAGTGGAGCGTGATGTCGCCATTGCATGTCCTGCAGCCTCCATCCAGTCCCATGCGTCTTCCAGGGCGTCGAAGAAACAGGTAACACTATTATCTAATACTCTAAGGCGCGCTGGGAGGAGCAAAGAATATCGTATGTTGAGTTCACGGAGACAAAGAGACGAATACAGGAGTAGGACCCATTGACCCAGGTGAGACCTGGTAAAGTTTGCAACAAACAGCAATGTCTCAACTGGAGTTCATTAAAATAGGACAATAAAAAATAGTGATATAAATCACACCGGGGGGAACAAAGGAAGGGAGACCACAACGAGGAAAGTAGAGTGAAAGAGGTTATTATTTGTAAGTAGTTATAGCAGCACTACAGTACAATTAATTATACAATGACCATAACACACAACCTTTCTAGGCATACCCTGTCTTCTGATGAGATTTCACTTCTCAGCAAGGGTCTTTCATTTGTCCCAGTGGATCGCAGCAATTTCTTCAAACTACAAGAGGACTTACTCCTTTTCTTCCGACGCATCCGTTTGAAACAATTCTTCGCCGACAAACCAGACTCCAATATACCTTATGAGAGACAGTTCCATCCAGCCTCTACTTTCCTTCCCCCCGCAACTATGATGCCACCTGAAATCCTGGCTTTCGAAAGGTTAGTCATGAATGAAGTCAAGGAATTACAATCTCACTCTGAATTTGTCCCATATAATATACCCATCAGGGAGAAGCAGGCCCTAGACAGCTTACGTGACAACGAACACACCCGACAAGGGTGGGGGTATAGTGATCATGGACATGGACAACTATGACACCGAGGTCCTATGACAACTCAGTAACACCTCTCACTACTTCCCCCTACTGGGGGACCCCCTACCAGACATTCGCAAGCAAATACTCACAGTAACGACCCACGCCCTGCACTCCGATATTATCTCCAAAAAAGAACACTCTTTCTTAAATAATCCACACCCCCGTACTCCAGTGATTTATGTATTACCGAAAATCCATAAGGACCCGACTAACCCACCGGGACGACCCATAGTGTCTGGTTGTGGTTCGATTCTGGAACCACTGGGAAAATACATTGACGCTTTTCTGAAGGAATTTGTCCCACTGACTGACACTTTCGTAAGGGACAGTACACATCTCATCAACATCATTGAAGACAGAGCGTTTGACATCAACAACGACCTCGTGATAGGACTGGACATCGAGTCATTGTACACCAACATACCCCACTCCGAAGGCCTTACCATCATAACACAACTCCTTTACGCACGACCCAGACCTACCCGCATCCCCACTGACTTCATCATTGACCTGCTACGCATCGCACTCACTAATAACTACTTCCTTTACAACATATATGATATAGAATACACAACCTCCCTTTCGTGTATATATACATATCCATTGTGACCAGACTATCAGGTCTACATGTCGTTATTATGTACATTGTAAATTGTGTTTTGTGCATGTTTTTCTCCTTCTTCCTCAACATGAATTTATCCCACCAGACTGACTTCCATTGAGGGACTAACAATATCAAATGTGTTAGGGAATATTTATGTCCTGTCCATACTGTGCAGTCACTGATATGAACTCTGACCATCATGATATAACATGTATGCCCTCTACTCATGTTTCCAATTGTATGTATTGGCCCACCGTCCAAGTACCTGACCTTCACTTGATGCATTGTTGTATTTACATTTATATGCCTAGGTTCTCCTTTTTCTCTTTTCCTTTTTGTTAAATTTGCCTTTCCTCATATTCAATTGCTGAACTATTACTAGTGTATCAATTTATCGAACAAATACCAATGATTCTAATTGCGCTCTCATTTATAGACCCTTTGACTCTGATTAATTGCCTCCATGTGTTAATTGACCTTGTATTAGATTTACATATTTGTTATTATTATTTTCTTTTTCAATTTGTAATTCTTGCACTCATTGTAATTCTCCATGCATATGCCTAAATGGATGCCTACTGCGGCATCGAACCTTTCACCCTCGGTGTTCTTTACCCTTGACTGACACTTGCTGGTCCCCCCGGGGTCCCTTGACGGTCTCTACTCCCACCGGTCTAGTCCTCCTCCCCTTTCAGACGTTGCGACGTGACCGCCCGGAACGGCACATAATGCTGGTTGACTCTCTCCCCGTGTTCCCAGACGCTTCATTCGTCCCGACTAGCTGCATCTCGGAGGTTTGGTTTCTCCATTGCAGCCCCGGATTAATTTGATCGCCTCTCCGCGACTCCATTTTTGATTCTCGAATTCAAGTAAGTCTTGCCTACCCCCATTGCCTATACTTTACTTGACCATCCTTGACGCTTCCCCTAAAACCATCTAATTTACTCCTCCTCATGATTCAGACTCTTCTTGACCATTCGTACACACCGCCTGCATCGGCAGAACCCTTCCAGATTCATCACGCTGTGGCATTTAAATCTACTTGGGTAATTATGTATGCACGCTGACGTTGTCTGCCACCTTTCTACCTACAGAGGTTTTTTAAGGCACCCCAATCACCATTGCCCTTTCCCCTTTCAGTGTACACACGGACACTTGACGATTCGCTGGTCCCTACTCCTTGTTCTCATCCGGACGCTTGACTGACTCTTGTCCAGTTCAGGTAATTACCATACACCTGGACTCACGTCTTCATGTTTCATTCTTGGTCCTCTTAGTTACTCATCTACTCTCCTTTTCCTTCTTCCTTTAATACAGCACTACCCTCAAACTAATGACTATTGTCCTGATGATGACCTGAAATTATTCAGGTTGAAACGCCGTCGACTACCCAGCATAGAACTTGGGCGCTGTTGTGGTCAATCTATTTAGTCTGAATCTAAAAACAACAAACATTGTATATATTTGTTTTGTAGATTTTGACCACACCTCTTACCCCTTGTCGCCGTTCACGCTGCTCTCGTCCCCCTTGTGTCACTGCGCCGTCCACTATCACTTGCCACTATCACTTAGCACGTCCAGTGCTCACTTTGTCTGTTATGGTCATTGTATAATTAATTGTACTGTAGTGCTGCTATAACTACTTACAATAATAATCTCTTTCACTCTACTTTCCTCGTTGTGGTCTCCCTTCCTTTGTCCCCCCCCGGTGTGATTTATATCACTATTTTTTATTGTCCTATTTTAATGAGTTCTCGGAGACGGCGCTTAACAGTGAGGAAGGAGTGCCGGTTCTTCTGTACAGCTAGCGTATAGTCTGGAAACAGCATGAGCACTGCATTGTTCACTTTGATCTCTTTTAGCCGGTGTGCTTCACGTATGATGTTGTCTCGATCTCTGTAGTTGAGGAGTCTAAAAAGGAATGACCTGGGATTGGCTCCCGGTGGGGGCTTCTGCGATGGTACGCGGTGCACCCGTTTGACTGCAAATTGGGGGGGACTGCTCCGTGGAAGGCATTAACTCCTGTATCCAGGTCTCTGTATATGCTACTGCATTGCGGCCCTCCACACACTCCAGGAGTCTGATCACTCAGATGTTATTACATCACGACCTTCCTTCAGCATTTTCTACTCGGTCTTCTAAGGCTGTTACGCGCCCCAGTAGTGCTTGCAGTAGAGTTGTGTTTCCTTGGGTGACTAGTTGTAGCTCCTCTAGCTGTAGTTCAGTGTTGCGTTGTTTATCCGCGAGTGTGCGCTGGTCTGCATGCGGCAGGTTGAAATCTGTGGTGATCTTGTCTATTTTGCTTTCAAGGGAGGTCCTTGTATTTTCTAATACTGCGCCGATTTTCTCCACTGCTGACAGGACGCTGTCTAGTTTGTCATTTAGCGCCATTTCAATGTGTGTCAACACCATCTGTGGGTCCAACTCTTCCACTGCTGAGCGTGTTGAGGCAGTTGAGGTGGTTGAGCGCAGGCGTCCCATTACTATTTGCTGAGCAGTGGGCATCTGTTGGTCTACAACTTTCCTCTTGGTTCGTATCTGCACGCTGGGCAGGAGTGGTAAGGGTGGCTCTCCGGTTGACCAGCGGCCCGCCAAGCTAGACTATGCTGTCTGGGCGAGTCACTGACCTAGTGGGATCGTATGCTTGGTCCTTAAATCTGACCTTTATTTTGCTTCTTTCTGCTTGTTTCCGATCTCTTCTCTATTTTGCTTTTTCTGCTCGATTCTGATATCCATTTTTCCTCTTTCTGCTCATTTCTGACCTTTAATGTGCCTCTTTGGGCTTGTTTCGGACCTCTATTCTGCTTCTTTGTTCTCATTTCTCACCTTTATCATGCCTTTTTCTGCTCATCGCTGACCTTTATTCTGCCTCTTTTGGCTCGTTTCTGACCTTTATTCAACCTCTTTCTGCTCATTTCACACCTTTATTCTGCCTCTTTCTGGTCACTTCTGACATTTATTTTACCTCTTTCGTTTCCCACCTTGATTTTGTCTCTCTCTGCTTGTTGCTGACCTTTATTTTTACTCTTTCTGCTCATTGCTGACCTCTTTTCTGCCTCTTTTCCACCCAGGACCGTGGGGGGAGCCTCAAGGCCCCGCAGTCCCAGCTGGCTGCCCACCTCCTGCGCGAGCCGGCATTGCACTCACAGCAGGGAACTGCTTAACTTGCAGCTCCCTGTCTGTGAGAGCAATCCTTTCATCTGCGTGCAAGAGCAATGCTGTCTCCCGCAGAAGGCAGGTAGGTGGCTGGAACCATGGGGGCCTTGAGGCTCCCCCCGCAGTCCGGGGGGAAAAGAGGAGAAAGAGACAAAGTAAAAGTCAGAAACGAGCAGAAAGATGCAAAATAATGGTGAGAAACGAGAAGAAAGAGGCAAGATAAAGGTGAGAAACGAGTAGAAAGAGGCAGAATAAACATCAGAACCGAGCAGAAACAGGGAGAATAAAGGTCTGCAATGAGTAGAAAGAGGCAAGATAAAGGTGAGAAACAAGCAGAAAGAGGCAGAATAAAGGTCAGCAACGAGCAGAAAGAGTAAAGATAAAGGTGAGAAACGAGCAGGAAGAGGCAAATAAAGGCCAGAAACGAGCAGAAAGAGGCAAAACAAAAGTCAGCAACGAGCAGAAAGGGCCAAAACAGAGGTCAGAAACGAGCAGAAAGTGGCAAAAATAAAGGCTAGAATCGAGCAGAAAGAGGCAGCATGAAGGTCAGAAACGAGCAGAAAGAGGCAAACTAAAGGTCAGAAGGGAGCAGAAAGAGTCAGAATAAAGGTCAGTAACAAGCAGTAAGAGGCAGACTAAAGTGGCGGGGCCTCGGATGAGGTCTCAGCAATCCCACTGTGGGAGACTTACTTGTGACAACTATAGGGGTTCTTGGCCCCCAACGACCTTCAGCAGCCAGGAGGACTTCAACCCACAACCAGTAGTGCGCCAGAAGGCCCCCTTTGCCGAGTGGTTGAAAAGGGGGTGGGCCTCCGACGAGGTCTCAGCAATCCTGCTGTGGGTGACTTACTTGTGGCAATAATAGGTGTTCTTGGCCCCCAACGACCCCCAGCAGCCAAGGGGACTTCATCCCCTAACCAGTGGCGCACCAGGAGGCGCGTTTGCAGAGTGGTTGACAAAGGGGGCAGGGCCTCTGATGAGGTCTCAGAAATCCCGCTGTGAGGGACTTACAAGTGGCACAAATAGGGGATATTGGCCCCCAACGACTCTCAGCAGCCAAGGGAACTTCATTTGGTGTGGCCGAGCAATACTCAGCCTGCTCACGGAACTCTGCAGAATTTGGTGGAGTTTTTCGGTAACTCCACGGAATTCCATGGCGTGAAACTCCGCGAGCTACACCCTAGGCCTACAGAAAATGAACAGAACCCACTCAGACACTCATGCACCCACTCACAGATTAACTCAGACACTCTCACAGCCACTCACAGACCCATTCACACATACGGCAACTCACAGATGAACTCAGACGCATATCCCCACTCTCAGCCACAGTCAGACACTCATGCACCCATTTACAGAATCACTCATACTCTCTCTCACCCACTCACAGATCTACTCAGAGACTCACGCACTGATTCACAGACCCTCTCAGAGACTCACAGATCCACTCAGACAATCATATACCCACTTACAGCCCCCCTCAAGCTCTCTCACACCCACTTACAAACCTACTCAGACACTCATACTCCCACAGTGACACTCCTGCACTTATTCACACACTCAATGTCAAAGGTTAGAAGTTACACTTAGGAAATAAAATTTAAAAAGCCATACAAATTCACGTAAAAACCAAAGGTTACTATGATGTTATAGATAGGAAATAGAATTTTAAAAAACATAGAAATTCACTGAAAGAAACAAAGGTTACAGGACATTATAGTCAGGAAATAGAATAAAAAACCCTTAGAAATTCACTGAAAAAACAACTGTTACAGGGACGTTATAGTTAGGCTCAGATTTCACTCGTACAAACCAGTGAATGTTAGCAGTTATAGTTACCTGAGCTAACTATAACTTACGCTCCAGCAATGCACAGCTTATGACCTCACATATTATATCATTCATGACATGGTCAGTGACATCATTGATGACATCCCTGATGACCTAAATGTTTTGTGTAACAAAACTTTTGTTCCATCTTACTTTATTGGACATCAGCAGACCATGTTTTCAGATAGCTGGGGTGGAGGGGAAGTAGGGTACTTGTTGCAGAGATGTATATGCACGCAGCAAGTCTTTGTATAATACAAGTAAGCTAGTTCTGGTGGATAATGAACGTACTGAAGAGGTTTGTGTGCTATGGGGCTACTAGTATGAATCATCATAAAAATAACACAGACAAGCCGGTTCACATGGAATACCCACCTGATATATGGGCTACCGCTTTCCGACACCACTAGTGTGTTGCCAGGTAAGATTCTAAACCCCCCCTCTCTTTCATTCTCTCTCTAATGCATACACTAAAAACAAACCTACAATCACACAACCATATTGATCCTCCAGCCATACCTTTATATTATTGATTATAGCCCCAAGTTTGTGATGACTAACCTACTATCATTAATAAGCCACAGTGCATTAAGTCGAAGAAATAACTCACATTGTTAATTTGGCTGCTTATCCTACTACGGTATAACCTGCAAAACCAATAATATATGCTTCCATTCTCTTGCCCGTGTGGTCAGTTCTCTTTGTGAGTGGCTAGTTTAAATCCCACCTTGCTTGCTTTTGTCCCCTTTCCCATATCTAACGTATCCTTTTTCTCACTGACCTTACAGGTGTGCTTTCACTGTTGCGACAAGAGCCGCTCCTCATATCGTCTTTTGGATGTCTGTAACCTGTACATCCGGGTTGGCGTGTTTCCATAAATCCCAACTCGGATAAACTTTGAGAATGTATCTTTGAATAACAGTCAAGCTGGAGTGGGTGAATGAATGTTACTTAAGAGGCGTATACTGAGAACGTTCAATTGTGACTGATTAACACTTATGAATAATGAATATTTGGGCTATGTGTTATTATCGTTAGTAAACCAAAGATATGTAGTATAGCATATATGTTTAATGCATTGTCATGTAATTATTTATGCCATTGATCTGTTCTATTTCAAAGTGCACTAAGAACAGCCCCCTGCCACAGGCTATTCCCCCAAATGAATTGGGGCAGCACTGTTATGCACGTTTTGCACAGATAAGGTTCTTAAGTGAAAAACGAAAATAATAAATCAAAAATGAATACTGAATCGAATTGGAGAATATTTATTTTAGCTACATGTGGTTTCATTATGAACATTATTTAATGGATTAAGCAAACCAATAAAGCTTCAAAGCTGTGCAGGGATGGAGTACTAAATGAATTTCAGTTTAGTTCAGTGCTAATGATGCGCAACATGCAAAAGCCTACAAAACTCTTGCTCACACCTTCTGGGGAATACACCAGCACTCCCCTCGCCCCATATGGTCAAGACATCGAAATCACGACTTAAGGATCTCAAAAATAAGATCAATAATGTTTATTGGGAGGTGCGTGGTCTGGCCACGCACGATGATGGCCAGGAACTCCTCTTCTTCTGTAGCAAACTGGTTGATTTGGAGGACCGCAGCCGAAGGGACAATGTCCGCTTTTTTGGCGTCCTGAGTCAATTGAGGGCCCAAATGCCGGTATATTCCTGAAAGAAACCCTCCCGAACTATTTGGGGCCGCCTTTGACCCTTCACTGGAGACACAGCGTGCTCATCGTATAGGCCCCCCATGCAAGGACTCAAACACGCGCCCACGCCCGTCATTGCCTGATTTCTATGCCATGAACAGACGAGGCAAATAATTGGCGCAGCGCGCACCTAAGGGTCATTCACTCATGATGGTCACAGCATCCGAATGGCCGTGGATTTCTTTAAAGAGACTAATGAACGCCACAAGGCCTTCCTCTTCCTGCGGCCCAGACTACGTCAATTAAACATCAAATATGGCATCTTCGAACCTGCGTGACTCTGTATAACCAGGGACGGCAACTCCAAGGATTTCTATGATCCACAAGACCTGCGCCGGTTCTTGGACGACATGGGACAACAGGAAATAGGCACTCAACACGAGGACCCTGAACTTTCACACTCACCCGCCTGCTCTCAATCATCCGACGGCAGGAGACGGATTACCAGCGGAGCTTGGCACCGAGGCAGGGACCACGACAGGATAACTCGCACTCACGATGACAAGGCCTCCACCCTCCAAACTGTGGCCGCCTTCATACAAGACCAACAGAGAGACAAATCCCGTTCCCCTCTGAAGCCCACAACGGAGGCTGACTGGGGGCGAGGGGGTCCCAGAGAGGACAGTCCAGTCCAGGCTGATGGCCCCCTCATATATCTGGACATGTACCTGCACGATCAAAGGGACGACAGCCTGACGTCGGGCATCTGAGTATAGTTTACACTGTATTGGCTAATAGAGCGTTGTGCAAGTTCTACATGTTGTATGCACCACTTATCAATGATATTCCTTTTGCTCTAACTATGTTACCTGTTTTGCTGCTTTTCTGGCAACCATGATAGGCCATAACACCTGCTTGTTCCCGGCCATGCACCCGCACCCCACCCCCTTCTTCATACCGGCAGTGCCGCTGATTTTGAATTTGGAACCGATATTGTTCCCATGGAGCGCACCCCACGAGCCGCCATATTCATGAGCCCGCTCGGGCGCCCCTATGCTCTCCTCCCCCGCGTGCTGCCATTTCGTCTTTCTCCCCAAGACCGCCTTATCTCCTCATTTCCGAGTGTTATCTTATGCAAAGCCCGCCTCCCCCCTCCGTAGACTGGACTCACCCTCGGGGCGGCGCCCCGCTGAGTTTAGACCCGCCGTAAGAATCTTAGTGTTCCCGGTGCTATCTAGCACCCGGGAGTCCATTCTGCCAAACCCCGTGTCCTATTGGTCCTCTCCCCTCCCTCACTCTCCCCTCAATCTCCCCTGCCCGGACACAGCACATTTTCCACTGTGACGACCCAGTCCCCTTATCCCTCCCCTCCCCCACTGCCCAATCTGGTAACACAGCCTCCTCACTAAAACAAGGCCCCCCTCTGACCACCAGAGGTCTAGACGGCCCGCAGAGTCCTACCCGCTCATGAAGTGCCAGGGTGTTACCCGATACCAGTATCCTCTCTTCCCCCATACCCTCCCTCCCAGAATCTGTGTTTCTGCTCTTTTCATAACCTTTGTGCCCCTCACCCCCTCTCTCCGCCCTTCCTGTACAGGTCTTTTATATTTTTGCCTCCCTCCCACTTTCACGGACCCTCACACTTTTTTCATCCAGACACCCCCCACCGACCCTGCCATATCGGCCCCTGCTGGCCCTCTAAGATTGAGGTCTCCCTCAGGACTATATTAGCACACTTTTTTCCCCCGCGAGAACCCTCGATACACATCACCGGAACCTCCCGCTCCCCGCTCGTTGTGACCCCGCACCATGAGCCCCTTGCACCGGGGGGACTGGAACCTAGCGATGGACCCATTTCTGGATAGGACGAGGCCCCTGGATAAGAACAATGCAGCGGACAGGGCTCTGATGGAGGATGTTATGCTAGACAATGGCCTGGTGGACCACTGGCGTCTGAGCCATCCCACAGACACAGACTATACCTTTACCTCCCCAACGCATGGCATGCTCTCTCGACTGGACTACTTCCTCATTTCCCACAGAGTTGTACAGCTTACCCGGGAATCCCAAATCCAGGAGGCGTCCCTCTCTGATCACTCTCCGGTTTTCCTTTCCCTGGAACTGGGGCTGGCCAGTCCGGGCCGCAAGCCATGGCGGATGAATATCCAGCGCCATCGGACCCCTACCGGCAAACCCCAATTACAGACGCATCTCAAAGACTACCTCTCCGATAACCGCGGTTCCGTGGAATCTGGCTGAACCCTATGGGCCGCAGGAAAGACCACCATACGTGGCCAACTCTTGCGAGACGCAGCACAAGCCAACAGACAAAATATAGCCCAGCAAAAGAAGCTGGAAACCGACATCAGGACATATATTCGCTTATACTCCACACACCCCTCCCCACAACACCTCAAATCTCTAGAGCAGGCCAGGATGGCCTTAAATAGCCTCTTCACCTCCAAAGCGGAGTACACCCTACAGAGGATGAAGGGGAGACACTATGAGCAAGGGAAAAAGGCGGGAAGGTTGCTAGCAGCACAGCTACGCCAACGCGAAGCGTCCATGGCCATACCGGCCATAAAGTCGGCATCAGGTGAGACCCTCACCCACCCCCGGGACATCGTAAATTAATTCACTTCATTTTACAAGGCCCTCTATACCCCAGGGCAACCTGCTGAGACGGACAAACTGACCACCTTTCTCCAGGAGGTGAAACTCCCTCGCCTCTCAGTGAAGGTAGAGAGCTACTGGATGGGGAGTTTAGCAAGGAAGAGATAGCATCAGCAATAGCGAAACTACCCTATCACAAGGTCCCTGGAGAAGATGGCTTCCCGGCGGAATTCTACCGCGGGCGGGTGAGGAGGTAGTCGATACACTACAGGCGGCATTCTGTGAAGCAGAACAGATGTCTTCCCTGGGTCTCCTTTCCAACAGTGCTGTGATAGCGGTCCTACCTGAACCCGGGAAAGACCCCCTGCTATGCGGCTATGCGGCTGTTAAATTGCGACATTAAAATCCTGGCCAGCGTACTGGCGTCCCGCTGCCGAAAAGTTCTCCCCTCACTGGTGCACACCTCGCAGGTGGGCTTCGTGCCAGGCCGTTCCTCTAGAAACCATTTACGCACTCTCGCACACACACTTTGGATGGCCAAAGACCTCCCCTCGGACACGCTTGCCCTCTCGCTCGACGCGGAGAAGGCGTTCAATCGCATTGAATGGGGCTACCTATTCCAGGTGATGGAACAATTCAGCCTCGGCAACCAATTCATCGCCAGATGCGCCTGCTATACGGCAACCCTACCGCACAGGTGAACTGCGGGGGATTCCTATCTGACCCTTTTCCAATCCGCAGAGGAATGCGCCAAGGATGCCCCCTCTCCCCACTCCTCTTCCTCCTGGCCATGGAGCCCCTGGCCGCCACCATGCGTAACTCGGCCAACATCACGAGCATAGGCCTCCTGGTTGGCGAATCCAAACTGTACCTATATGCGGACGACATCTTGCTAACCCTTACGGACCTGCGCCTATCACTACCGTCTCTGCTCCAAATCATTGATGACTTTTCCTCCCTCTCTGGGTATAAAATCAATTGAGGTAAGAGCGAAGCACTTCCCATTTCAGACGGGACCACGAAGGCAGCTATCCATGTCTTCCCATTTCACTGGCAACACTTGTGCCTTAAATATCTTGGTATCTTAGTGAATAAAGGCCTAGAAGGAATGGTCCCGGACAACCTAAACTCACTGATCACCCAGATGCAGCCCGACTTTGAGAAATGGAAGGTCCATGTGGGGCAGAGTGCAGGCTGTCCGTATGGTAACGCTCCAGCGCTTCAAGTACACACAAGGGAATGCTCCTCATGCAGATACCCCTCATCACTCTGCGCCAGATAGACTCTGGGATTAGGTCATTCGTATGGGGCTCCTCAAAACCCTGCATAGCCTAGTCCAAGCCGCAAGCTCGATGCACCAGCGGGGGACTGGGCCTCTCATCTGTAGAACACTACGCCCTGGCCCTGCACCTCTCCCAGCTTGCGTTACCTACTACCAGAGATCCCGGACACGCCACAATGGGTGCCTCTGTTATGTTATGTTATTTTGATTTGTAACGCGCACAGATACTCAGGAGTGTCCTGGCGTGAGGCAATGAGGGGCAAAGTCTGGTATTAAACAAAGAGATGTGTTTTCAGGTTCTTCTTGAAAATCAACGGGTCCTGGAATGTTCCGAAGAGCGAAAGGAAGAGCTGCTCCATGCAACGGCAGCTTTCCGGGCAAGAGAGCTGCCTCCAAGCCTCTGACATTTAAAGCGAGGGACCTGGGCGAGGCACTGGGACATGGAACGCAAGTGTCGCGCTGGACCATAGAAAGAAAAGCGTTTTTGCAGGTAGATAGGGCCATGACCATGAAGAGCGCGATGGGCCATAACTAAAGATTTAAATTTGACCCGTTCGGCTACGGGAAGCCAGTGCAGAGAGCGTAAGTGAGATCTCAGGCTAATCCTGGAGGGAATCTCAGGAAGAAGTCTGGCTGCCGCATTTTGGACCACCTGGAGCTTTTTAGCAGATAGCCCGGGATGCCAACGTAAAGGGCGTTGGCGTAGTCCAGCCGAGACAGAATATGGGCACAGATGACAGTTTCTTTCGCCGCCCTAGGCAGCAGAGGGAGAAACTTCCTTAAGGTTTTCAAAAGACCAAAGCAGGTCCCAGCAAGTTTCCTGATCTGAGTAGAAAAGGAAAGGTTCTCCTCAAACCACACCCCCAGGTTCTTGGCGGGCTTCCCTGTTGAAATGGGAAGACGGAACTCAGGCGGCCAAAGAGTTTCCTTAAAATTGGAAGGAAATTTTCCAAAAAGGAGAATCTCCGACTTCTCTTCATTGCACTTGAGTTGTGCAGCGTCTAGCCAATTAAAAATAGAAGACAAGCAGTGTTGAGCAGAGGAGACAGAGTCCACATTCTTATCCCAAGTAAAGAGAAGCTGGATGTCATCAGCGTAAGCCATAACCTTAGCCCCAAGGTCCTCTGCCAGATACACCAGAGGTGTAACATAAATGTTAAAAAGAAGGGGGCTAAGGGAGGACCCCTGGGGAACTCCAGTGGTCACTAACTGGGGAGAAGAAGAGGACGGTGGAAGCCAGATCTGCTGAGCCCGTCCTTCCAAGAAGGACCTGAGCCAGCCCCAAACAGTGCCCGACACACCGATTTCGGTTAGACGCGAGAGGAGGAGAGAGTGCGGGACCGTGTCGAACGCTGCCGACAGGTCGAGCAAAATTAATGCTGCCCTCCCGTCGGCGTCCAGACACTCCCTAATTGCCTCCGAGACCTCCACCAGGGCAGACTCGGTACTGTGGGAGGCCCTAAACCCTGACTGGGCCGGGTGCAGCAGGCCCTCCCTCTCAACAAACTCAGTGAGTTGTTTGTTCACCACCTTCTCGCACACCTTGGCCAAGCCAGGCAGGAGGGAGATGGGGCGGTAATTCACTGGGCTAAGTGGGTCGAGTGACGGCTTTTTTAAAAGAGGCAAAATCTTGGCCTGCTTCCAGACCTCTGGAACGCAGGCTACCTGAAGAGACAGATTGATGATGCCATTCACTTCAATATTAATAGTCTCAGCAACTGCTGCCAACAATCTGGCCGGACAAGGGTCCGAGGGCGAGCCCGACTTCAGGCCCATAACAATTTTAAGGGAATCAGGGAGGTCCACAGGCCTATAAGCATGCAAGGAATGATTGGGGTCAGCAGGTGGTGACACCAAAGCTGCCCCAATACCATTGTCACAGGAGGAAAAAGCCGCCTGAATGGAAAGGATTTTATCCCTGAAGAAATTAGAGAGATTCTCGCACCAGGCGTCTGTGGAAGGAGACGCCCTGGATTGAGCGGCAGGGGACGTAAAACTCTGGACAATTGCAAAAATTTCTTTGCCATTGTTTTTGGCGGAGTCAATGCGAATTGAGTAGAATTGCCTTTTGGCCTGAGTTATAGCCCCATAATAGATTTTTTGTTTGAGTCTGAGCTTCTGCTTAGCAGCAGGGCAATATTCACTGCTCAAGAATCTTGCATTCATGTTTAAGCGCCTTGAGATCAGGAGTAAACCAGGGTTTAGATGAAGATTCCCTAGACATCCTTGGACAAGGCGGCGAGGCAAGCGAATCTACTGCATTGGAAACCCAGCTAGTGAATCCAGCAAGACGGCCCTCGAGATCCCCCGAGATGGTGGGCCTGGAAGCATCAAAGGCCTGACTGAGCGCAAGAGGATTAATTTTGCCAAAGGCTGGTTTGCCATAAGATCACGCTGATGGCTCAACATTGGTAACTTCCCACGAAAAATAAGTTAGAAAGTGCGGCATCTCCTTTCGGCTGAGACAGGGCTATCCGCCCTATATGTGACGGGGCCCCAGACACGGCACACCACCCATCCGAAACTATCCGCTATGTGCAAGGCCTGGCACTGTTGCGACACAACACATGTCATGTGAATGCCCCTCAGTGCAGTCCTTCTGGACATACGCGGGCCGGTCTCAATGCCCCTTCACTTACCGCTCACTCGCGATCCTCTTGCATGATCTGCAGCAATCACCAGAACTATCGAAACCCCAACGCCGCCTCTTTCACACGGCAATGGCCACGGCCAAACTCTGCATACTATGTCAATGGAGGGCACCGGCCCCACCGACGCAGTAGTCGTGGCTGGTAGCCATAATCCAAACCGCCTTTCACGAAAGAGTCATCTACAATCTGCAGGACCAATCCGACCTATTCCTGCAGACATGGGCACCCTTCTTGCGCACAGAGGTGAACGCTGGAGACCCTCAACACCATAGAGGGGAACCAGAGCCTCCCTCCGCCGCAGGCCCAATGCCTACGCTATAGCCGCCACCCATCACTATCACCTACGACATAGCACTTCAGTCATTTATTTCGCTGCAGCTTCCTCAACCCTCCACCCTCCTTCCCTCACAATCCCTCCTACAGCACCTTCACATAGTTGTGGACCCCTATCTGCTCTCCTACACGCTCCTCATTATCCACTCTTCATGGCTACCGCTGCTGCAAACCCCTCCACACGCACTGACCCCATCCTCGCACTATAGCCTGTATCACCGGAAGATTTGATATTTCTGGTTATCATTCTCCCACCCATTTATTATCTTTCCCTTCCCCTCCTCCCTTCTCTTTCCCCCTCTTTTCCTCCCTCTTATGCCCCCCTTTCCCCTGGCACCCTGACAGGACATTGCGGGCCCCCACCCCCTTATGGACCTTTGTACCCCGGACGGCGGCCCGCCGGCACCCATCCATCTCAGAAAATTGATGGGGACTGTTGAGGTTAGAGAGACTAGCATGGGACCACGGTGGACACGGGCAGCAAAGGAAGACGGGGGAGAAGTGGCAGAGACGGGGGGTCCACTCCTCCTTCCTCATCCCCGCTGGCCCCCCTCTCCTGCGGAAGAAGCTTGACCCAGCCCAGTACCAACGTACCTAGCCTTTTCAGCGTCTGCCAAAATCTGGATCTGCTCATAGCAGCACTACCATTGCATGCATGGTACCATACTCAGACACACCCCCTAACATACCCATTTACCCCTGGATGTTTACCCCTCTCTACCCAGATCCCGTTAAGAGACTAGCGGCCCTGAGGGGGGCCCCGCGAGCAATACGCCTGATGTGGCACCCTACCCCCAGGGGGCCACAAAGCCCTCAATGATTCCGACACGCGCACCTCTGCTCGCAGAGACCAACCCCACAGATGAAGGAACCACACAGCGCGGCGCAGAAAGTACAAGAGCATCTTATACCCACACCCCAGGCATACCAATGCCCCTCACCCATCGCCCCCTCCCCCCCCAACTTTAGGCTAGCGCTGTTTTTTGTTCATACAATTTGGTTGCCAACCACCTGTGGCTCCTCTTCACTGATGTATATTGGATGTGATACATCGATGGCCGACAAAACCTATTACCATGTATTCACTTCTTTTGTGTATATGTTGTCAAAATTTAATAAAGAATTACGACACAAAAAAATAATGTTATTGTACAAATGTCTGCCCTACTGTACCTCTGCTGAGGTAGTGTGGTTGGACATATGTAGGATGAGAGGAGATGTAGAGAGAGCATACCTAGCATCATCTGCAACCAGGACATATGAATTTTTTAAAAAGGGGTCTTTAGTCTAGATGTAATACATCATGCTTGCATGCATGCAGAGGTCATTAGGCTAATGTGTTTGTAATGTGTTGAGGGGATTAATGAGTATGTATGAGATGCTTTCCCCGAGATGTACATGTACGCCCAATGTGAGGTTTCGTTACCAATAAGCCAAATGTCACAGAAATCCCCAGCAACCAAGCAATGTGCAAGAAGAGACTGGCAAAAGATGTAACTGTTGTGCATGCTTCCAGAAAAGGCAGCCTGCACAATAGTGAAGAAGACCCTCACATCGCAGACAGCTACCACGTTGATGGAGTGTCAATCAATCATTCAATTAAACTTGGTTTTGTGTAATAAAACCATAAAAGTACAGGATAAAAAATATGATACATACAATCCACACGAGGACATACCCGGTTCCCGCATCTGGAACACATCTCCCAGTACTCTGATCCTAATGCCTTCTTCCTCCATAAAACCCCTTAGTTTTCTAAATTCTACCATTTAAGTACCCACCAAATTTTTTAGAAGAAATGTCACTTTTGTGCATTATCACCCCCCAATTTTCGACTGATGCTGCTGGTGTATGGACTTTTCCAACACTGGGGCACTGCAGTCAGGTGCCCCATGTTTGTGCTCTGACCCGTAAACACATGTAGAATTGGCTAATCCCCGATTTACATATTTAACTTACCTGTAGGTCCATAGTATGTGGTACTCTTTGTTTCTAAGGCCTGTAAGTTTAATGTCACCACTGGGTAGCAGTGGCAGTAGCAGTGGCAGTAGCCCTTATTATAGAACCACTAAAGTGGCAGAGTTCTTTGTATCCAAGGCCTGTAAGTTAAATGTCACCAGTGGACTGCAGCACTTATTATAACACCACTAAAGTGAAAAACAGGACACTAGGCCTGCGATTGCAACCTAGCTATGCAGCTTTTAAAATTCGATCTGACAAAATACACCCTTTGCCAGACCTAAACCTTAATTTGTAATACTGGTAAGTCACCCATAAGGCAGGCTCTTAGTGCCCATAGTATATACGACAGGAGCAGCCCTTATGCCAGTATTACCTGGGCAGTCAGTATGTATGAATATATCCCGCATGAAGCCGGTGCAGAATTCAGGCTGCCACTGGGTAAATCAGTCCAAAGGTGGGACGTGGAAAACAGTGCTCCAAGAGTATCTCCAGCAGTGAATCCTCAGGATCGAACAGGATATATTAATTACTAGTGGAGAAGTGTGGCTCAATGGTTAGAGCGGCAGACCCTGATGCAGAGATCTGGCCCGGGACCAGGGTTCAATTCCCGCCTCTGCGGGTCTTGGGCTCAATTTCCTCGGACCTGATAATTCTCGCCTCGGTGCCTATTCTAATCATGGGTCCCACTCTGCAACTCTGGGCAATAGCTTGCTTAATCTCCACAACGGCCCCACCAGCGCTGGGATGCCTGGCTTCACCTTGGGGGTGCCCAGGAGTGGACATTTCACAGGGAAAAGACAGGAAGGGTTCCACAGCGGTATGCGTACAGCGCCAGGACACCCTAGGGTAACAGTGCGCTTTACAAGTACAAATTTCATTTCTAAGAGGACATTTTTCTGCTACAAACCATACCACTAGGTCATAACGCACATCAGTTGTGCATGGTGACACCATTTGGTTGCAAGCACAAACGAGTGAGTACATACTATCTATCACAATTTAGGTGTCACTGGAACCCTTACACATCCTGGCTCCTTCTTCCAATCACGGCCTTGTGACTACCCTTTAAGCAGGTGTCCCTGTTATCTCATTGTCCTGAAGAGAACTCTACATTTCTAAAGAGTTTGAAACACCGTCAACACCAAAGCACACTAATTATCACTGGCTTAAAAGAATTTGCAATTTTAATTGATTCTCATATGTGTTCATTTATAAACACATATTAAAAGTTGTTGCCTGTGCATACAATTATCACCTGTTCACTTCGATGTGGTTTTTCACCTTGGGACACAGAGCACATTTGTTGATTTATCTGCTTATTGCACCTTGTATGTGACATTTGCACAATTTCTATGTGGTCTACAAATTACAACACTATATGTGTAGTTACTATACCTTTTTGGTTTATTTAAAGAACCATAACAGTAGAGTGTATTAGTGGGTTTACTACATTAATTGTATGCTTTGACTATATATCTTTGTTTATCTAAAAAGTTCATGTGAATGAATTCCAAGTGAACCACTTTTCTGAGTATATAGTAACTGCCCATAGGGCAGGGTGCATGGAATTTCAAAAGTAGAACATGTTTTACATATACTGGAAGTGAAAAATCTCCAAAATTGTTTTTCACTGTGGGTGGCAAGGCTGGCTCTCCTATAGAAATGTACTAGAATACATCAGAGCACCTTATAATGTATAATTTCAGTTTGGGAATAGCTAAAACTATGATACAAGGACTCAAATTATTAGAATTTGAAATCCAATCTGATGGTTAATCAATCAATCAGTAGATCTGTAGAGCGCTTCTTGTCACCCGTGAGGGTATCCAGGCGCTGGAAGGGTCCAGTTGATTAGCTGAATAGCCAGGTCTTCAAGGATTTTCGGACCTCTGAAAGAGATGGGGAGGTCTGTAGATGAAAGGGTAGCTCGTTCCATGTCTTTGCTGCTAGGTAGGAGAAGGAGTGTTGCTGTAGTCCACTCAGCTGGGGATGAGGGCTTGGATGATGGTGCGTCTTGAGCTTTGGGGTAGTCATTTGAATATCTTACGAAGCATGCAGAGGATGAAGAAGCAGGAGGAGGAGATGGAGTGGACCTTTGTTGTCATAGTGAGCTCGCTGTTCGGAATGATGCCTAGGTTCCTAGCATGGTCAGTGAGGGTAGGAGTAGGTCCGAGTTCTGAAGGCCACCAGGATGCATCCCATGGGGAGCTTTTGTTTCCGAAAATCAGTACCTCTGTCTTGTCCAAGCTGAGCTTCAGGCAGTTGTCCTTCATCCAGTTGGCAACATCTGTTATGCAGTTGCGAAGTTGGTCTTGGTGTTGGTGGTGTCTTCGGAGAGTAAGAGGATGAGTTGTGTGTCATCAGTGTAAGATAATGATGTTGAGTCTGTGGGTTTTGGTGATGCTGGCCAAAGGTGTCATATAAAGGTTGAAGAGGCTGGGGCTGAGTGAGGATCCTTGAGATACTCCACAGATGATTTCCTTGGGTTCGAAAGGGGAAGGCAAACGTTTTGCGTAAAGTTGAATTTTAAATCACTATTTTGACAATGTTTTTTTTGGTTGAAAGTTATACCAAACAAACAATGCCAAAACTGACTAATCCTTTTCAATTCCAATTCATTCATAGCCGCTTTAATCAATAAGAGCGGTCACTGTTTATTTTTTGTTTTTTATACAAACATCATACAAAATGTTGTTGTTTTTGTCACACACACAAAAGATCAAATACAAAAAACAATCACAAACATTTTTCCCTCCCACCGACAAAAATCTAAACACCACAGTGGATATAAACACAATTTAAACAAAAAATTAGAACAACAGAAATTATTACAAATGACATGAAAGCAATGCAAAATGTCAGTTCACATTTTTTGAAATCCAAAACAAGAGCTTGAAAATAGTCACATATATATTTTTAAATGACACTTCAAATTGAATTCAACTGCCCTCATATAAATTGACAGTGCACCTCTGAAAAAGCATAGCTTCTGAACCCAGATTATAGTTTCCCCAATAACAATTAATGATTCCCTGGATTATGTTATCGCTCTTATATCATAAAATAATTTTTGCACAGTAGGTGCATGAATGATAGTCAACGCATTTCGAACCCTCTGAAGTATCTTTTATGGGGTTCTCCTCAGGACATAGAACTGATATCCACTCTCATAAGACTTGGAATATTGATATCAATGTGCTGATTGAATTCTTTTCGCTGGCAGCAGGGACTGACAACGATCCTTCATGGCGCAGTCTCCAATCTTATTCAAACTCAGCGTGTGTGAAAAGTAGAGACATTTTGATTGTATTCAATATGGTCATCCCGCGGCAGTACTTATGGCTCACTCATTGCTCAGCGATTATCGGCAAATAAAGTTCAGAAAGCTGGCATTTTCCTGTCCAAAAACCTCCAGTAGCCCTTTCTGAGATATCCCCCAGCTGTCCCCTGGCAGCCTGCTGGGAGATGTGAATTGCTACCAGGAAAGTGAGCAAAATGGCCTTGGCTGGGAGTAGGTGTGACCTCCCCCTGACAGAATGGCATGGGGGATGTGTCCACCAACTGCACAACCTTCAAAGGGACAGCCCTGTCATAAGCAGATGAAACTCACACCAAGGCCTGCTCTTGCCATTCTCCAAGTAGAAAGGGTGACACCAATCTCAGTGGGGGGAAACCATGCCCCAGAACTAGTTTTACAGGGGAAGCTCCTCATTTCCCTGGACACACCTCAGGGGTGTGCCAGTGCTCTGACCAAGGGAAGAAAAGATTCTGCCATGTTGGATTTTGTCTTGGCATGTCACTGTGGAATTGTTTAGGACCTCACCAGGAAAGATATCAAAGTGGGTAGGGTACCCCTGAGACCTGTTTTCCCTATTGGTTAAGGAGTTATCCCTACCCACAGGCTAGTGCCAGCCATACAAGTGGCATTCCTGTATATCCTCCTCCGAACACTGCTGGACTTGAGGAAGATTGAATAATGACTGCACATGCTGAACCCTGAATTCAGAAAGAGAACTGCACCTGCTGCAACCTGTGGAGAGAAACTCAAAGGGTTGGACCTGCTCCCACTTGAACCCAGGACAGAAGATGGGACCCCAAGGGCTAGTTGGCTAGCCAACTGTTAAGCTTAATGAACACAAAAGCTGCAAGAAGCCCAAGAATCTGCTGAGCCCAGTTGACCAGTTACACCTGGATTTGTCCTGGACACTGCTGGTGGTTTCTGGGAGATTGTGTCAGTAGCCCATTGAGTGCCTCCTGCGGACTCTCCAACAGGGACACTGGATGGGAGCCAGACTATGGAGACTAACGTGGTCCAGTGGTGCTCGCTGACATCTTCATGCCGCCCAATCAACAGGACGTATCAGCGAGCGGGAAGGAGGTTCAAAGAGAACAGCTGGCATCTTCACGGGAAGTGAGAGGAATCGGGGGGTACGAGAGAAAGCCGACGTCAGAGGAAGAACAACGCCAGCACGAGAACAGAGAGGACCAGCCAGCAGAAAATCAGCCAGCGGGAAACCTGAGAACAAGGGCGGACCAAGTTGAGACTCCAGCGAGGAGACACTAGGACATCCTACGCCAGCCTAGCAGTCCGGGGAAGCAGACGGATGCTACAGTACCGACTGCTGCGGACCCAGAGGGTCGCAGCCCCAGGCAAGTTTAGTGGGCTGGGACAGATACACTACGGAGGTGGTGGGAGGGATTGCGAGGCACTAAGGGTTAAAACAACAGATCTACACAACGTGCAGGGTTGTGAGCACCTGGGTGATTTAAAACAATAGAGGAGAAACTACAGGGGGAGCACAGGGAGTCAGGAGCACTCGTCACTGAAGGAATCCTGTCACCACCCCCACACCCTTCATAGGAGTGACAATAAGGGGTTGAAGGGGGGGCATTACATTTAGCCCTACTGATACACTGCCTGTACTTTGTTTTGAGGCCCTGGTACATCTTTTGTCCCTGAGGAGGTAACCGGGAGGAGACCTCAAGGAATCAACCACGGGAAAACAACCAGGGGAGCTGAAGAAGGGACCATTACCTCAAAGTGGACAGGGACAGAGCCAGTTATCCCATAAACCCAATAAAACAAATCTACCAGCAACTACTTTCCAGTTTGTCAAGAGTCTCTATTCTTTGCAACGCCCGTTTTTACAGTGTCCTAACCCCCAAGTGGTGTCCAAAAGGTCCTGGACTCTTGGCTAGTATTAGAATGCACTCTCACCCCCCAAGATTGCAAGACTGGACAATTAGAAACGTTTTCCAAACCTTTTCCAAAAAGAACTAGATGTTACCACATAACCCTCACTAAGCCACAGCTGCTGACATCACATTGCCAGTGGGATCCAACTTGCTGGTTTGCTGAAAGAAGTTTCACTTCCAGAGAAGTCCAATCATAGAGGGATTTCACCGAAGCTGATGATGAGGTGCCGCCAACGAGACCTTCCTTGGCACAGACTTTAGAATTCGGCATGCTTAACTTTCCAGCCATTGACACTGAGAGCCTCGAACTTCCCACCAAAGCCGTGGCTCCCACTGAGGTTCTGCACTTGAGCTGGCCGACAACGATGAGCCCTACATTAGGTCCAGTCTGACTAAGTCAGATGGTAAACTTTCCAGTGGGATAAACGTGGTCCCGGTATCCGACCCGTGCTCCCGTGCGGTCGACCTTAACGTTTTTTGGTGCTAGTAACATCAAAAACTTTAAAAAAATAAATCATATTTATGGTTCCCTACATCAGGTTTTTGCCATTTTGGTGTCTATTTAAAGATTAAAATTGTCTATTTTTATAAATTGAAGTGGTATTTTTATTATGTTGTGTTTTCTACGTATATACTGTTTTGGTAGTGGTTTCAGCCTGCCTGCTCTGTGCTACAACAACCAAGGGTAAGCTCAGGTTCAAATTACTGAAACCTAGCTGGACCTGGTAAAGAATTGTGCCATTATTACTCAAAGAGGACTATCATCTGCTTTAACTAATGATCCATTGCTCACACTTGTGTTTTCCAGATAAATTAGCAAATCGCTGCATATACAGGTATACTGTTTACTCTTTCCCATGGCCATTCCAGTCCTGCTAACAGCAGGTCAGATCTCATCCCTTCCACTTATAACCCAATTAGTAAGCAAAACAAGAGGGATGGTAGGGAGTTGCATCCTTCACCAGGCTTATAAATCTGAAAACCACCCAATGGAGTTACTGTAAATTGTGTTCACCAAGCCTATGTTCCTGCACTTTTGTTGTTTTTGCCCTGCCAGTTTCCCTAGGGTTCCTTCTTTGGTACAGCTTGGTAACTCTGGCTTCTGTTTGGAGTCTGCTGTTTATCTAACTTTTCACCTCTACTCCTCAACTTCCCATTTGGTGCTGCCTCTTCCTGTTCGTTGGTAGCCTTTTCTATTAAATGGCCGATTACGATGTCGTTCGGAAAGGCTCCGGATGAGATTCGGTATTGCAGAGTCCAATTCGGAACCCTTGTTTCCGAACAAATCGTACACATTTCCCAATGACCGATTACGATGCCCGGAAACCATTCAGGCAGTCCGAATCTGTTCCAAAAGGCATTCGGACAGCCTGAGTCTTTCGGAGCCCAATCGTACAGCTCTATGGACACGGTTTCTGAGCAAGCGATTCGGACAGCCGTTTCGATTCGGTCTGCCCGACACTAAACGGCTGTCGGAATCTGTCTTTGGGGCCCCCCCTTTACTCGGAGGCATCTGATGGGGGCCTTTGGGGGTACCCAAGGGACCCTTCTTCCCAAACATGCACAATGTGGCAGGCACCATGGGGTGCCCGCCACAGGGTGCAAGGTTTTCCCTAACCACCCCTTTTTTCAATGGGAGCCTGTGTTCTTGTTCGGAACACAGGCTTCCATTGAAGTCAATGCGAGTATGACCGAACTATGATGGGAAGCATCGTAATCGGTTTTTCGGACTCGCACAACCCGATTCGTTTGGAAACAATTCCGAGACCGATTCATTCGGAACAGTTTCCGAACGACATCGTAATCAGCCCCTAAGTCTCTTGTTTGTCTCCTTGGGAAGGTGGTAAGTGAACAGGAAAGGAAAGGGGGGTTACTTCTAAACAGGACATTGAATACTGTACTAGTGGCACCTATTAAATAGAGGGCTATTGTCTGTATTTAGGTTTTCTGTCCCCTGCTGAGGGTTAGTCGAGAGAGAGTGTGAAAACTTGCTCACTGTGACCAGTGCTTTGTCTTCACTTCCATTCCCCCTTTTCAAAAGGGTGTTGGACATATTGTAATTTTGTGTCACTGATAATATGCCTCTTTCTGTCCCTATGTATTTCCCACCAAGGAGTATACTGTAAACAATAGAGCTTGGTGGTTTGTTGTTTTTCTAAAAACATTTTCTCGTATTTCACTCACTCTGTCGGGTAAAGTCCCCATGGTACAAACATGCATCCTGCATTTTAGAGGTCCAGCCCAGATTAAATAGTTGTATGTCTATTTATCGGTACAGAAGTATGACAGCTCCCCCAACTTAATTGAATGTTGAGGATCATTGGAGCCGAAAATCCCCCGCCAGCGTATCTGCTGAGAAACAGTGTTGTTATGTCGGCCTTTGTACACCCTGTATCATTTAGCATGGTAGGCCAGGCCTGCCAAGTATCACGCATCAGGTGTGACTCTACTGTGGTGTTCCGCATCACCGCACTGAAATGCATTGTCATGCATTTTAATGCCACTGACTCTCTGTTTTACCAGCGCTGAAGTATCGGCCACGCCAGGCTGCTAGCGCAAGCGCCTGTGACCTGCGCCGGCTCTGCTGCTCCCCGCAGACTTGCCGGCCCCGGGCGCTGCCACCAGCACAGGCTCAGTAACAGTTAATCTTGTGCACTGCTGCTACAAATGTATCTTGATTATAGTCTGCTGCATTGAAATTCCCGCCCTCGGCGCAGCTGAGTCACTCACTGAGACTACAGCCAGGCCTGACGTCACCCGAGGGCTGTGCCCAATACCGAGACACCCGGGCGGGGCCTGCCCTCAGTGGTTGCGTGATTACTGGCTGTGGCACCACGGGGGGATGTGACCTCACGTCCTGGTCTGGAGTGTCAGCGCGCAGTGCACTCCGCTTCCAACAGGCTTGGGGGGGGGCGAGTCTGCAGCTATTAGTTCCTACATTGAAGAAATTCACCCAATGCGCCACGCAGCACCATAGCATGATTAATCAGGTTCATGAAGCTGTGGTACAGACACAGATTCTTAGCACGGGTTTAAGACTGCTCCTCTAGTAAGATTAATTTTGCCTGCTAGTGTGCGCGTGTGATTTGCAAAGCGCAGCACTTCAAGTAGTGAAAAGTCAGTGCAGCGTATTACTTTAAACATAGAAATTTTATCCGGGGCAAGGGCGGCGGATTCACACGCTTCCCGTACTTTCGCTCGATCGGAGGGTCAATGCCCAGACAGTGCGATCGAAGAGACGCTTGCAGCGGTACTCTAACTCCTCTCTGCTCTGAGACACCTACCTTCCTGACGCCAAATGCCTCAATTACCCGGTCTGTACATAGAAGGCTTTCTTTTATGCCAAACAAGCTCAAAACTAGCGCCGCCAACCCTGCTTGCTGTTACTGTTCCCCGGGTCGCGTCAGGTCCCACATGGACACACTGTTGCGGAGGAGCCATGTCAAGTCGGCGCGCATGCTGTGGCAGGATGTTGCATTTCCTGCCTGCCAGCCGGGCCCCAAGGCACCCAGGAATTCCCCTGCTGCATGGACCAGAGTTAGAGGAGGAAGCCGGTGTTCGAGAATCGACCACCTGCTCACTTCCTCCTGACCTCGACGTGTGCTGTCCCTGAGCCCTGCCTAGGCAGAGCCCAACTTATGCCCTGGACTCACCACGCCAGCATGAGTCTCATAGTGGGAGCAGATGGCACATGCTGAGGCACTGCAGCAGGGCTCGCTGTCTGACTGAAGAAGAGACAGGCTAGCGATCCCCGCGGTGCCACGCCAGCAGCTCATCTCGGTGGATCATTCTGACAGCTGTAAAGAGATTCAGGTAAGTCAGATATTAATCTAATAATTTGCTGCTCTGCTGACATTTAAAATGTTTGTTATGAAAATGAGGCGGGGACTCCAGCACGGCATAGGGCCCTGCAAATGGGCACACTAAAGTTGTTTGTCTGTGCTGCAAATGTGCTACGTTTTGTCTAAACTAGCAGTTTTGCTGATTTATTAGTAGTGCAAAGTGTTTAACATCCTTGCTTGACAGTGACACTACGAAGCAACAGCCTTTATTTTCCCAGCACAGTTAGACTTGCTAAGTCAGAGATAAGTCATGTGATTAATGATCCCGCTAGAGAGAGGCCGGAGTTTTCTCTACTGGCAGTTTTCACTCTCACCATTAAGTAGCGCAGAGGGTTAATATGCCTACTGCAAAAAAAGTCTACCAGCATATTGTATTGAACTGTATTGAATGTGGATAGCTCAGTGAGTTGCTGCTTTTGTTACAGAGACCCCTTTCTTACATGTGGTTCAGGCACACCTGAAGCTGAGATTGGGGTGGAGGGTGTTGATTGTTTAGAAAATAAATAATAGCTTTAAAAGCACCTGCTGCAGAGTTTGACTTCCTTGTTGCTCAAATGAGAGTGATTTCTGATATTTGTCTATTTCCATTGACTTCATTCCTTGATTTTGGTCGCAAGAAAGTGCCACTCTAAGTGTTACACATTTAGTCGTTGCCTCTATTAAATCCACTGAATCTATGAAAATGTCACACATAAGCAATCTGAGACATTAGCAGCTATACTCAAATGGGTGTAATTTCTGATATTTATATGATTCCCTCGTCTTCATTGTTTAATTTTGCTAGCTAGAAAGTGTCACTCATAGTCGTTGAAATGTCACTCATAATTACACTGAAATTATGAAAATGTCACACATAGCAATCTGAAACCTTGGCAGCTATGTTACTAAACACTGCCCTAGTGCGTACTGAAGTAAGCACTTCGCATCCGCCATAGATTTTACTCACAGCGTCAAGGTACTGGAGCTGCCTGTCCACCTACTGGTCAGACCGCTGCCAAATGCTTCATTGCTTGGAGCGCCCGGTTTGTAGTGTTCTGTGCAGCGGTGTTGCCTGGGAGGTGACGTTTGGTTTAGGGCGTCTCTTCGATGTCCTTGGGATTATGGGAGATTGAGTCCCTGAATGTCCCAACTTGCTTAGTAAATAATATTTGTGCTAGAAATTAATACCCAATACGTTCTAATGTCTTGCAGTAAGACCGGGTTATAAATATGTATTTCCTTTTGCATTGGGCCTAGTTTTCTAACATAAGTTTCTTAAGATCGAGTTTTAGTATTTTCATACATATCATGTCTGGTGATTAGTGTTTAAAAAGTGGGGGTTTTCTCTTGTTTCAGAATAAACATGCCTTCATATTTTCGGGGGTTCTGTTATATAAATCTGTTTCCCGGAGGCTGGGGAAGCTAATTTTTTGTGTGTGGCTGCTACATGTATTACCCTTCAATAATATCAAACATTGACTTTTTTTTAATCCTCCAACAAGTACTGGTGGTGTCAACTCCCTGGTCCTCGTGGTATCTAATTGGAATTAATGTATACATATTTTTGATAATGTTCTGTGTATGTCTACTATATTTTTTCAGTTTTTTCAGATCGAAAAATAGAGAGAGCAGTAAAGCTGGAGTGGGAATTTGTGACCATTATAATTCGTCAGCAACCTTCCAGTTTTATCAAAACTCAGATGTAGATATGCAAACTTCACTTCCTCGTCAGGGAGTCTGATAAAACACCTTATTGATTGTATTGATGGAGAGTCATTCCCTTCTTATATTGTGGAGCTTTGAAACATACAATTGTCTCTCGAATGTTTGGTGCACCTCAACAACAAACACTTTTAATTCCACAGCGATAAGCAGCAAGACCGAAATTAAAAAAACACCACATTGCACATGACAAAATTTTCATCTCAGCGGTAGCTGCACAAACATACACACAGCACTCAGTTTCCTTTGGGAAGCAAAGGAATAAGGAGATCTACCTTAATAGCGGGGAATGTAAGAGCTCGTAATGAATCTGAAAAACAATTAAATCAATATAACGACATCATAGCAACCAGATACCTAACCTAACAGAACGTTAAAAAGTATTGAGAGGAATCCAATTTTTAATCCTTGTCTACCTGACATTCATGTCCTCTTTCCTAACTAGAGTGTGACTATAGGATGGCATCAGGCGACAGACATGCATGACCTTCGAACAACCCAGATATAGGGTAAGAAGTATGAATGTGACCTCATCCATTAATTAATGCATGCATAATACAGGACACCTCCTAATTTTCCCTTTGTCAGGTAACTGTAGCTGATGCTAAGAACATTTCTAAGGGCATACTTCACTCACTTGTGACTTTTGGCAAATAACTTTACACTGAACATAATCTTTGGAGGTGCACACAGTCAAAATGGACAGCCCCCAGCACTTAATCTGTGCAGTGAGGGTTCTATGCTGACTACATATACACCAGTCAATCTCAGAGAACCAATATATGCCGGTCCTCCTTTTTAACAGAGAAACCACTTCCAAGATCACGGGTGTATGGACATATTATGATTTTGTGTCACTGATAATATGCCTCTTTCTGTCAATAGGTATCTTACACTGACGGAGCATTGACCCAGGGAAAAGCATTAGGCCTCACGTATGCACATGGAATGCATGTGTAGTTAAGCAGGGATACACACGTAGCCCTGACAAATGCCCCACACCCGATTCGACTCTTTGGTGCCGAAACATGTTGGCACTGTAAAACTAGGGTCAGTTGAGCAATTAAAACTCAATCCAAACCCTGTAATATATTTTAACCATACCCCAGTACAGAATCCTTTTGGGTATGCTGTGAGGTATCTTCCTTTTTCACTTGGATCCCTGTATTATCCAGTAAGATATTATCTAAGAACTCACAATCTTTTGGTTGAGTCCGCCCTTGTGGTACCATCCTACCAAGGTGTGGATAGGCGCTGATGATGAAGCATGCCACAATTAAGTGAGTGAGGCGTCTACTCCAATATCTTTGGATACTGCCCGTAGAACAGCAAAGTAGTGTCCTTATTGGACCCCGCCCCCTCCTCCCTTCTTTCCCCCAGTTGCCCTTATGTGATTTAGTGATTATTTGGGAGAATGCAACTGGGTATGTTATCTTTCGCTCTCTTATTGTGAGAACATCACTGTACTACAAGCATCACCAGCAGGTGCAGCTCCTCCACTAGGGCGGAAGAGCATCACCCCACTGCTTTCTCACAGTGCGAGTAAGGCCAAAATATAAAATGGTAATATCCTTTAGTTATTACCATTTTAAGTTTGCTTTGCGCATTGTTTGGGTTGCTCTGCTCTTTGAGCAGGGCATGGGAGGAGTGGTTTGCCCTCTCCTGAGTGCGCAAACACTGTTCGGACGATCCTCTCGGCCCGCCCTAACCAGTCATGCGCACTCTGCCCTTCTTCATGCATGCAGAACAGCCTTTTGGTCATGCCAAGCTTTCGGTAATTCTTGACTTGCCTCAAGGTTTTAGCTGGCCTTCTTCATGTACTCAGCCATCCTGGAGCGGAGACCAAGTACATAGTCCACAATGTCTTGTTTAGGAGGTTTGAGAGGTAACTCCCATCCTCCTTCACCAAACACAAGGGACCCCTAACTGGATGCCCAAACAGAAGTTCAAAAGGGCTGTAGCCAACCCCCTTCGGTGGGACCTCTCTGTAGGCAAAGAGAAGGCAGGGCAACAGAACATCCCATTTTCGCCTAAGCTTTTCTGGGAGGCCCATGATCATGCCCTTGAGGGTTTTGTTGAACTTTTCAACTAACCCATTGCATTGTGGGTGATAGGGTGTTGTGAACTTATAGTTCACAAATAATCAAAAGAGGGGGGAGAATGGAACACTTGTCCTGCGTACCAGGGTCATATTTTTCGTTCTGTAAAAAAACCCTCATTCACGTACACAAGATAGGGGCGGAATATCTTGGTTCTCCGCCTTTGTTTAACGTGACAGCATCATCATAGGGTTTATTTTGAGAATTTGCTGACCTCCACCCGGAGGAAGACCAACTGGTGTTACAGTAGGCTCCAGAAATTAAGAGTGAAAGGAGGGAAGATGTCCTTGTGAAGTGAGTATAAAATTCCCTACACCACCTTGTCGGTAGATTCTTTAATGAATTAGGTGGTGTGAGAAAGTAAAAACAAAGGTGCGTGCGTAGATAAAATTACCAATCTACCGCACTGATGGTGGTCGACATGTTTCAGCCTTGTGTTTCATCTAGAGGCTTTCTTCAGGACCGGTGAATTCGTAGTGGCGCGTTGTGGCGACTACCATGGGTGGTTAACTTACCACTCCATTTTTTTTGTAGAGTCAGGTCAGTTGTACCTGTGACTCTATCAACCCTGATTCGGGCTTCCTCGAGGGGCCGGACGGCTTTGAGGACCGATGTTCGCTCAGTCTGGACTTGTGCTGGCTCTGTTCACGACGTCTCGGGTGGTATAGTTCACTCCACACTCCTTCCACATTGCAGTGATATAACTTGACATGAAGTTTGTACCTCTGTCGGTTAACACCTCCTTAGGGAAACCCACTCTGGAAAAGATTCCTAGGAGGGCCCTGGCCACCACAGGGGCTGTGGTGGTTCTAAGGGGTATTGGTTCTGGATACCTAGTGGCATGGTCCACCACCACTAGTATGTAACTGTGTCCAGATGCTGTAGGAGGGTTCATGGGAACAATTATATCAATCCCAACCCTCTCAAAGGGAACACCCACCACTGGTAGTGGTATGAGAGGGGCCTTTGTGGTACCACCTGACTTACCACTGGCTTGACAGGTGGTACAGGAGCGACAAAACTCGTTTGTGTCCTCAGACATGTGAGGCCAGTGAAAGTGAGGGACAAGCCTCTCCCAAGTCTTACTTTGGCCTAGGTGTCCTGCTAAGGGAATATAATGTGCCAAGGTGAGTAGGAAGCCCCTAAACTTCATAGGTATGACCAACCTCCTGGTGGCACCAGGCTTGGGGTCTCTACCCTATGAGTAAAGGAGTCCGTCATCCCAATAGGTCCTGTGGGATCCACTGCCACCCCCTGCAGCCTCAGCAGCAGCTTGCTGTCTGAGGGGTTTAACAGAGAGGGGCAGGGTTGCTTCTCCAAACTCAATTCTGCCCTGGAAGGGCCCCCTGTCCCCAAGAACTCAACCTGGTCAGGTTCAAGTTCATCTGAGACAGTTCCTTCACAGGGACTGGGATCATCTCCCTCAAGAGACTCATCCTCACTCTGAGTCTGGGGGGAAGACACAGCCTTACCCCTCCTGCTCCTTCTCTTGAAAGGCCCTTGTCCATTGTTCCAGGATCCAGGGTCTGTTCAGTTTTTGTCAGTTTGGCCTGTGACCTGGTCACAGCAAACACATCTGCAGAGACGCCCAGCATTGCTGCATGAGTCCTAAGTTCCACTTCAGCCCAGGCTGAAGTCTCCAAATCATTGCCCAACAAACATTCTACTGGTAGGTCTGAGCTAACCACAACTTTCTTAGGGCCAGTTACCCCTCCCCAGCTGAAATTAACAACTGCCAAGGAATGGTCAATCCTGACATTATTAGCATTGGTCACTTGGTACATTTCTCCAAGTATGATTTGGTCAGGGGCTACAAGATCTTCTGTCACCATAGTGACACTTGCACCTGTGTCCCTGTATACCATGGCCTCCTTACCATTGATTAAAGGCTGTTGTCTGTATTTGCCCAGGTTATATCTATGCCACCATCACAGACAAGCACAGCCTGAGCTGGAGTTCTGGCTAGGCCAGAAGCCATCTCAGAGCCCAAGGTTAACCCTACTAATCCTTTGTTCCCTATACCACCACTTGTATTTGTGCTGGGGGCGCAGTTGCCTTAGGGGCAGTGGTGGTAGGAGGATTATCCTTGGCTTTTGGACAATCAGCATCTCTTGTCCAATGGGTCTTCTGTTTACAGAGATAGCACCAATGTTTTGTTTTGCCTTTACCTTTGTTAGATTGTGACTCCCCCCAGATGCAGGTATTTGGGGCCCTGATGAAGACTGTTTTTGATCTTTACCCTTGTCCCCACCCTTATCTGGAGTTTTAGGATCTTGTTTCTTTTGGTCACCACCATTTTTCTGTTTTTTCTGCTTCACCCTGGTTCTGACCCACTTATCTGCCTTCTTTCCCAATTCTTGGGGAGAAGTCAGATCAGAGTCAACCAGGTATTGATGCAATAACTGATTTTGGCAATTATTAAGGATCTGCACCCTCGTAATCAAATTGTATAATCCCTTGAAATCATTCACTTTGCTGCCAAGCCACCAGCCTTCCAGATCCTTAATGGCACTATCCACAAAGTCTACCCAATCCTGATTCTGTGCCTTCAGGGTGTCTCTGAACTTAATCCTATACTGTTCAGTGGTTAAGCCAAACCCATCAATGAGAGCACTCTTCAAGATTGAATAGTTGTCAGCATCCTCTTCTCTAACAGTGAGGAGCTTATCTCTACCTTTCTCAGCAAAGGAGAGCCACAAGATAGCTGCCTACTGCTCCTGAGGGACCCTCTGAACTTTACAGGCCCTCTCTGAAGCAGTTATCCATTTGTGGATGTCATCCCCAACATGGTAGGGAGGGACAATCTTGCTCAGGTTCCTATTATCAAATGAATGTTCCTTAACTCTAGGGACACTGTTGCTGCCACCATGGGACTCTAGTCCCAACTTTTTCTAGCTCTCTGGACTTCAAGGGACTCTTTACCAAAGGCTAACTGCTCTTGCCTGAGCCTAAACCTAGCTTTCTCAAGCTCAAGTAATTGGTATTCCCTATCATAAGAGTTGTCCCTCTTGCTAGATACAGAGGTCCCTACAGACTGTCCTAAGTGATTAGCCTCTGAACCGTGAGTCTAGGTCATAAAAGGTGTCACCTTCTGACCTGTCCTCATTCCCTGTCCCACCCACTCTGTCCTGTTCATCTGACCCAGGAGTCTTCCTTAGGTCATCTAACAGTAACACCTCTACCAGGCGTTGAGTGTTGGCACTTCTCCCTGTCTTCAACTTTCTAGAGGCACACAGGGCTTTCAGTTCTTGGAACGAAAGCTCACTGTATCTAGAAGGCAGAGAGCCACTGGCATCTCCTTTAGCTGACATACTAAGTGTGGTGAGGTGTTGCACCAACCTAACCTAGTGCGAACTAAACTCTTTGAGGTTGGAGAAAGGGTTTGCTAGACCCTTGACATACCCAACCCTAAGTTCAGTAGAACTTACTTATTCTAAGCTAGTATTATATGTACCTAGTACTAGTGGTTTTTCAGTTAATCAATACAAAGATTTGTCTGGCAAAACAATACAGGCTTGAATCCCAACAGCTGCACACCAATGTGAGAAGTTGGCCTGGTATATGCTGTCCACTAATTAAAGTGGGCACCTTGCACCAGTCCAAACAACCCTTATGGTGATTTAAGAGGTCTAAGATAACCTTAGAAAGCTATCCAAGTGGTAGCTGTGGAGAGCAGCCTTCAGGCTTAGTCTTGAAGGAATGTTAAGCAGCTTGTTTTACCAGAATGCAATCTTATAGTATTGGTTAAATGAAAGGAGAACCACACAGTAGTTAAAAAAAAATGTATTTATTAATATAACACTATCTAGTACGACACAGTATCTCCTACACGGAGATAATATCAAAGCACACAATACTTAAACACAGAAATGACAGTAAATAGCACTAATACACAGTGGGCCCCAGGGGGGGACCAAACCATATACTAAAATAGTGGTATAAGAACCACGATTCGAGTCAAGACAGTGTTGAGAGGATGTAGAATCGCTGGGACCCCAAGGAACCACCCAAGGTGAGTAAGTAGGGACCCCACAGAGGACGGGTGCAGTGTGGGAACATGACCGCGTGGTCTGTACAATTCTATGGGAAAGTCACGGTTGAAGTTTTAGAGTTTAAGGACCCTTACCAGTGGACTTCGAAGAAACCCCATGGAAGACAGAAGGTTGGAGAGCCACCCCACCCGTGGATACCGAGGTACCCAAGTTACCTATCCCAGGGAAGCCGGGTGCATAGGTGTGAAGTGGCTTCAGAAACAGCCGTCAAACTCAATGGAGGACTTCGAAGAAGAGCCGCTGCTGGAAGGAAGAAAAGTGTCCGTTGGAATCCAAAGGTGGATTCTTGTTGAAGAGTACCTGAAAGCAGAGGGGTCAGAGTAAGGGTCACTTCAGAGTGACCAGGGGCTCGGTAGACGAATGCTCACTGATGTTGGGTGCTTCAGGTTGGTTGATGGAGTTCTAGACTCTGGAGCTACGGGGACCAGGAGATGTTGAGGACAACCAGGAGCCGGATATAAGCTGTCCCACAAAGGATGTCGAGAGCTGAGGGGTTGGTGTCTGGCGGGAGCACCAACAAGCCTTGGCAGCGGCAACCCATGCAGAAGGTCAAGGATGTGTACGGTTCGGACCGGCAAGGTTCAGGAGACTAACCAAACACAGGGGAGTCAGGGCAAGCCTTGAGCAACCAGAGGAGCCCAAGAAAAGCAAATTTACCCTCAATTGGACCCACAGGCCGGAGGCACAGGAGTTGTGAGAGGACCTCAAGCAATTTCACCAAACAACAGCCCAGGGAGCACTCGGTGCAAGGAGGTCAAAGTAATTAGTAGGAAATGGTGCCAGAGGTTAGGGCTACTCGGAGCCCAATGCACTTGTTCGGGAAATGCCAACAAGCATATGCACTTGCAAATGTATGCGGTGCACAGGGGTTCGAGTATTGCTGCCCCCACAAAGGATTCTGACCTCAAACTTGGTGAGAGGGCAGCTCAGACCTTGAGGGACATAGAAACCCACCTCTTGTGGTGCTGAAGCCTTCGGAGTCCATAGAGCTCAGGATCAGCAGACCAGACAGCAGTATTGTGGTGCCTGAGAATGCAGGGAAGTGACTCCTTCACTCCAAGGGAGATATCTTTGGTTGTCCTTGATGCTCCACAGGTCCTGCATGGAGCCTGTATGGTGCACAGGCACAGACGATGCTTCAGACTGAGAGGGAGACGAAGTCGGGCCCAAATGAAGTCCAGCAAAGTCCAGAGTGTCCAGACGGTCGAAGCTCAGTGGTTTCTGGTTCAGAATCTTGTCCACATCGAATCTAGAGTCCTACAGCCAAGTAAGCCCTTTTGTACCCACAGGAGAGGGTTGGACAGATTCAGGGGACCCTCCCAGGGGAGGGTCCGGACAGTAGGGAAGTTACTCCCATGTCCTTTGTCCAGTTTCACGCCAGAGCAGGAGCCAACGGCTCCCAGGACTGGTTTGAACTGGACTATGCACAGGGACCCCAAATGTGCCCCTCATGCAGACTTTCGGTTGCTGGCAAGTGCACCCACCCAGCCCTAATACACTAAATCCTGTCTGGGAGGTGGTCACACCTCCCTATGACAGAATGCCTATTGTTCTGCCTTCCCCTGCTCGAGCTTGGCTCAGCAGTAGGAGGGCAGAAATGTGTCTCTGGTCGGCAGCAACCATTTTGTGCTGCCCGGGACTAGAAGGCTGGTACCGGGAGCACCAGGCACCTAACGAAGCTTGCTTCTAAGGGGTGGAATCATACCTCCCACACTGGTTACCGGTGTGGGGGTATGATTCCAACATGTTTGACACCAAACACAATCAGGTTTGTTTCAGCCGTTTTAGAGTTGGCCATCACGCGGTCGCATAATGCCACTCTATATGTCGTAAATGGCTGCTTCACTGACAACCTGGGAGAATGGACTCCGTAGGCTGCAGTGGTGTTCTGCTCATGCAGTGGCACCCTCGCGCCCGCCCCCCCAACCGCGAGCAATGCGCCGCTACTGAATACCAGCGTGCTTAAGTATTACTGAACACAGAACTCCAAATCAGTTACCAATTTTCAATTAACATCCACACAATTATCTCTTCATTTCCAGAATTCCTAGAGTCTGCTATTGCCCCAGCCCTTCACATGTAGGTGTCCTTAATATGGTCTTGTTAGTCGAGTTACTGAATCTCCATCTGTGGGTAAATTACTTTTATGGACACCAAACGCCTTTCTAAGCAAGGCCTTACATTAACTTCATGGTCCTCAAGCTGCTTTCTGAGCAAGGATTAGTCATTTTTCAACCTTTCAAACTCAACTTTACTGTTAGCATTTTCTCTACCTTCTTCACCTTCTTCATTATATTCTTCCCCGCTTTCCCTCAATGTAGGTACATATGGTTCCTGTCCTTTTCCTTTCCCAAAAGACTTATTGAGGCATGTTTTCCTTTTCCTTTCCTTCCACCCTTTATCTTTTTTAACATTCCCTCTCCTTCTTCTTTTACATTTTAACATGTTTCTGTCCCTCAATAATCTTAGAGCATTTCGTTGGCATAGCTTCTTTCCCCTTCAGGGTACTTGCCTAATTCCCTGGGCCATCCTTGGACCGCAGTCTATGGTGGTGGCACCTTTTTCTGGTCACTGTCATCTGTAGGCTCCAGGAAACCACCAGTACCCTTTCACATCATCTGCTTCATCCCTGTCCTGGGGGTCTCTGGTTGGCATACTTCTCTCCGGATCCCTGGGCAGAATCATTGCTGCACTACTCTGCTACAGCTGTTTCCACATCTTCTCCTTTTGGTCGCTGCTTGCTGGTTTCAGGATCTTATTTACTGCATTCCTCCAGCTGACTTCATGTGGTCTACAGTGTTGGCTCTTTTATAGAACCTTTCCTGTTTTCTTTTGGTTACCGCACTGGACATCAGTCCCTTGGCTCCTCTGACTGTTCTGGGGTAGTTTGGTCTAATACTACTGGGTTATTTCCTGCACTTACCGGCTGAGAGAATCAGAGGCAGGTAAGATTCCCTGTTAAGGGCCTGACATGAAGGGGGATTTCTCCCTGCATGTTGGGGTCCATAAGTTGTTTTCCCTGTCCATGGACCCATGGAAGATCGCCATTGGTTATTATGAAAAGCTTTCGATGCACTGCTGGTATACAGCTCTTCTGCCTTAAAGGCATTTCACTTTAGGCGGTTAGAGCTCCTTCACCCCCTTATTGCCTCCAGCACATGTGGGATCTTCTGGGCAGAAGTTCCCTTCCCAATTCCAAATCCAACAGCATCTGTGTTTCATCTGCATACATGAATAAGGCCTCAGATGGACAGCAGGAGGAGAGGGATGATCCCTAAAACATGACACACCACATAGGCTTGATTAAGAAGGTCAGTCCTATCAAATAGGAATGTCATAATACGTCTTTTCACCTGGCCCCCAATGCAGGCTTCGGTTAGGCACTGACAGAGACCATGATAGTCAAGAGTGTGAGGCTGCTGACAAAGTGAACAAAATCCATTCTCTGATACCAGGACCATCTGCAATAATTCTGAGAGAATAACTGCAGTGGTGCTCCATTCTGACCTAAAGACCACCTGGAGATGGTCCAAGAGGGCACTGTCCTCCACAGAATCCTCCAGTTGAGCTGTAACTGCTTTTTCCAAAAGCTGGAGGTAGAAGAGTGAATGAAAAAGGATGGAAGTTCCCTGGATCTATTAGATCTAGCAAAGGCTTCTTCAACACAGGCCAAGAGTCATTTATCTGTAACAACTCCTAAAGTTAACAAACTGCTAATTATTTTATGTACAAGGGCTGCTTCACATTGATAATATTAGATTGAGAGAAATCCTTCAGGTAGCCCATAGGTTTACTAGTAGTCATGAGCTTAACCAAGTCCAAAGCGGAGAGGGCCTAAAAGTCTAAAATTGAAAAGGGAGCAAAAAATGTTCTGTCTGTGCAGGAGGGATAGGGTGTGTCAGACCCCGTTCGGAAAGCCATAGGACAGTTGGGGCTACTGGGCTCCAACTGCAATGTCCTAGGTTCTGTCCTCATTTGGCCCTGCAAACTAGGCCAAGTACAACCCCTTCCGCACTTGACTCTCTGTGGTAGCGATGCCAAGCAGTCACAAGCTTCTCACGGAGGTAGTCTGGAGTGCCTGAGCTCAGCACTCAACAATCAACCAACAAACACAATAACTTCAATGTCCAGCCCAGTGATTGTCTTTTAAGAAAAATAGAGTATTTGTTAAACACACAGCTGTACTAAATGCTACACAATCCAACTTAGTAAACGAGCAGTGGCCCTGGATATGATTCTCCCTTGTGGAGCTACACCCGCCAAGTTGAGCTAATTCCCATCTGGGTCACCCCTTGATAATTGGTTTCGCTTACAGTAGTCAAGTAAATACATGAATAGGGTTCAAATGCAGCCTTTACTTCCACCCAGCAAGTCAAATGTGCACTCAGATTCTTTCAGCTTTTACCCAGGTGCTGTAGCAGATATGCAATAGTCCTTATCTTTGGTCCTGCACAGTGGATCTGACAGCTCTACAGTGCTGCTACATGCAGCGGCCCTGGTGAGCAAAGATTATCTAAAGGGTCACCGAGGTAAGTTAGTTGTGGGCCCTGTTTTTTTTATACTACCGGTCGGCAAAGTCGCATGCAGCAATGGCCCTGGCCCCTGACAGCAGGTGCAGCCCAACTGCTGAAGATCTTTCTGACAGTAGCTTACTACAGCACACATAGAAAGAAGACAACGCCTCTAAATATTGTTTTTGTGCAGGAAGGTGCATCTTCCTGCACAAAAACAATCCTGTCTACAACACAGGAACCCTTACACCTAGGGCAAGGGTGCCTGCATTGATGCTAGGCTGCCGAAACGCCGCCTTCGCAGGGGGAAAGAAAAGGATTGTACCGTAATGGATAAATACGGTGCATTTCTGCCCTTTCCCTGTGGCACAGGGCAGTTCAGCAAGGTAATTTGCTGCGCTGCCCTGCACTACCATTCCTGTATATATGCTCCCCAGAGCTTTAATTTGGCTGCCTTTACATGCTTGAATTAAATGTAATATTAAATACCTGGCATAGAAAGCAATACACTTAAATATCCCTTCCTGCTTGGCTGATCTTTTTGCCATCTCCGGAGACCAAAGAGGGCTCAGAAGTAGAGAATCGTATCAACTTGAAGTCTCAAAGTTCAAATTCTTACAAGCACAAAGTCAGTCAGGGACGGCTGCATCTTCCAGAATCTCTCAACCAATGGATTTGAAACTGCAGTCCATGATACTCACCTTCAGAAAACAGTTAAACATGCACCTCGTCAGGTTATTTCTGGAAAAACGTAGGTTTTTTTTTAATGAGAGCTTTGCTTCACTTTTGCACCACGTAATGTGGTACATGTGTGATGCGGGGCTCTGAATCAGAAAGGCTAGGTCGAAACTGCGCCAGTGCAGGTAGAAAGGACAGGAATGCACCGTATTGTATAAATATGGTGCATTCCTGCCCTTTCACTTTGGCATAGGCATCACAGCAAGCTTACTTGCTGAGCTGCTCTACGCCAAGATCCCGTAAATGTGGGCCTTAGGGCCTGAGTTAGAGTTTGGCAGATGGGTACTCCATCACAAACATGAGGGATAGCCCGCCTAATTATACGTGAATTAAGAAATAATACACTTGTAATAAGGCAGACGGGATATCTGTCACGTTTGTGATGAGTACCTATTGCCAAACTCTAAATCAGGCTCTTAGTCTTCAACTCAAGTAATGTTTGATAGTGGCCTTCCTAGTTGGAACTGTAATGCCAGTTTCCACCTTGTAAACGACCGTCCATTACCCCCAGGTCCCTTATGTCCTCGTCCCATTCATAACAAAGTGGAGATAACCATCTCCCGACAGAAAAAAACAAGAGGAATGCTGGGACCCTAATACTGCCCCTCCCACCAGAAGTACATAAGCAGTACTTACCCAGCATCCCTCCTGTTCTTTTTTTCTGTCTGTCGACAGAATGACGTGGTGTGCTGGTGCTGCTCCTGCTGGGCTGGAGTGGCGGTGCTTTTCTTCTCCCCTCGCCCGGCTGCCTGGCTGTGCGGGCGTGGGGTTTCCCTGGGCTTTCTCCTGGCCTGCTGGGCTTGCTGGGAGTCTGTCCCTGTTGGAGCCGGTGTCCTGCTTGTCCTCCCGGCCCTTTGCGGCTGGGGCTTGGTCTCCCGGGTTTCTTCCGGGGCGCGTGCTCCTCTTCCCGAGCCTGGCCGGGTGGGATGTGCTGCACTTGCTGTGTTCCTGCCGGTCTCCTGGTGTGCTGGACATTTGGGGTGGGGGCCTTGTTGCTGGAGTTGGCCCCCGCTCCTGGTGAGTCCCGCTTCCCGGGTTTTCATTTCCTTCTTGCTGTGTGTTCAGTCTCTTCTCTCCCACAGGATGGCAGGCTGTCTGTGCTGGTCGGAGGTTGGGTTTCGTGTTTCCCTTCCTTCGGTGCACGCATCGCTGCCCAGGTGGTGATGGCACCAGCTGGAGAGTGGTGTCTCTGCCATGGAGCTGGTAGTGGGTTCGAGTCCGGACGGTGAGTTGCACGGCGGGCTTTGCTTTGCTGTCTGTTCCTGCTGTTCCCAGTGGCGGTGGGGGCCTTGTTGTGCTGGTGGCCCCCGCTCTGGGTGTTTTCGCTCCTTTTTCTTTCGGGAGCCTCTGTGAACACCGCTGGCACTGGAGTCGGCCCTGGGTTCTCCCTCAGGTTTGGGTAGGTGTATGGGAGTGGTTTCTCGACTGGGACGCTGTCTTCCTGGTGGGGGTTCCGTGTCCTGTGCTCATTCCTTCCTCCTTTTTGCCTGCAGTTGCTCCAGTTCGACTCCCGCCCCCGCCTGCGGAGCGCGGATACGGGGGGAGGGGGGTCGCGGCTTTTTCGGTGTTGCTGGCGGCCCTGAGGCGGGTGGCGTGCCCGGTACGTCTCCTGCCTCTTCCTCTTCTCCAGCTGGAGCTGGCCACTCGAGCGCTGTGGTTCTGGGTTCAGAGCTCGGCATCAGCGCAGATTCCTGTGTATCCACGCACTTGGACTGTGTGGTGGGGGTTCCTGTTGGTATTGCGGGACTTCTCCCTTTGGGTCGCTGCCTTCGGGTAGTGCCCCTGCTCCTGGCCACACGTGCCTTCTGCCAATTTCTTTTGGGGCGCTGTTGTGGGGGGGTTCTCCTCTCCGTTGAGTTCGTTTGCTGGTTCTCTGTGCTTTTGGCATTCGCACTTTCTGTTTGGTGGCCTGCCCCGTGTTGGCGTGGGTTCCTGTCGCTGCTGTGGTGGCAGGTTCCTTTTTCGCTGGCTCTTTCTGTGCTTGCTCCTGGGATGCCCTGTGTTGTTGGGGTCTCCCTGCCTGCTTGCTTGTGCCATGCCCTCTGCTGCTTGCTCTGGGGTCGGGGTCGCCTCTCGCTTCCTCGGAGGCGGCCTGTTGGGGTGCGCTTCTGGTCCTCCCTGCTCCGGGCTCCTCCGCGGCTCCCTGCCCCCGGCTGGTGGCGGGACTGTGTTCCTGCTCCTTTGGCGGCTGCATGGGGGGGTCCTGTTGACTCCCCTGGGTTCCTGTTGGCCTGCCGGGGTCATCCCCGCTTTTCTTTGCTGCCCCTATGCGTCCCTGCTTCTCGGGGTGTCACGGGTGTGGGTGTTGTGGCCTGGCCTTGGGTGTGCTGGGTCCGTCTGTCTGCCCGCCCTTTCTCGGGGGGCCTTGCCTCCGCTACGGGCAGCCTGTTGTGTTGTGGCTTCTGCTCCGCTTGGGTGTGCTGGGGGTTCACCTCCACTTCCTGGCTTCTGCGTGGTTGGTCGGGGTTGGTGCACAGGGGCTTCTGGTTCCGGGCTTTGTTCCTCCCGTCCCTAGGGCTACACCTGGTTCCTCTTGGGGCTTCCTGGTGTCGTGCCTCCCCTCTGCCTGCGGGTCCGGTTTGCGTTTTTGTTTTGCGGGCTTCCGTCCCGTTCTGTGGGCCTCTCTGTGTTCCAGGGTTGCTCGTGCTGCCTCGTGTGCGGCTGTTATGTTCTCCTTTGCTCCGGCCTGGGGCTTCGGGTGTTTGTCCCGGGGCCTTCTGTGTGCTTGGGTTGCTTCAGGGATCTGGCTGGTTGGTCCTGTCTCCTGCTGCTTGCCTCATCCTTGCTGGGTGCTTCTGTTTTTGGTTGCTGCTGCCCTGGCACTCTCTGTGCTTGCCTTTGGCTTTCTTCGGTGTTTCCTGGCCGCCCCTCCTGGTTCTGCCGACGTTCCTGCTCTCGTCTGGTCTCTGGGGTTCCATTTGGTCGGGCCTGGTTTGTTCCTGTTTGGGACCGCCTGGGGGTGCCTGGTGTGGGCTTCTCAGGCTGGTGTGGTTGGGCACATGCTCTTCCTTTCCTTGGCCCCCCCGGGGTGTGTTTCCGGTGGCGGTTCGCCTTTTGGTCCCTGGGGTTCGTGCCGCTGATGTTTGGGCCTGGCTGTCTTTCGCTGCTGCCGTGTCCTTGGCGTGGCTCCTGTTTCCCCTCTTCTGTTCTGCGGTTCTCCCGATTGGGGGTCCGTCTGCGCTCTGGGTGCGTTTGCTCCCTGGGGGGTCCTGGTCTCGTCTGGTTCCCGTCATGGGTGCCTGGCTGGGTGTCTGCTAGGGCTTTCCTGCTCCTGCGGGTTTTGTGCGACTATTGGTCGCCTTTTTTCGGCTCTGCGTCCTTGCCTGTCTCTTTGTGTGTCCTGGCGGGGCGCTGTGCGACTTTGTCCTCCTGGGTTGCGGTCCCCCTGTTAGGACCTGTGTGGGGTCCTGGTGTTTGATGCTTCTGGGTTGGCGTGTCCTGGGTTGCCTCCTGTTGCTCAGGGTGTGACGGCTTCCTGCTGGTTCGGGTGGCCTCGGGTTGTGCCTCCTTGGCTTGCTGGCTGTGCTGTCGCTTTCGGCCGGCTCTGGGGTGTGTTTTGCTGGGCGTTCCTGGTTCTTCCTGGTTCTGGTGTCCTGGCTCGCTCCTGTCTTCCCTTGCTTCCCCGGGCTTTGTTCCCGGTGTGTGTCCGTTTGGGTGCCCCCCCCCTTCTCTGGTTGGGGTGAGGTTCTGTGGTGTTCCTCTTGCCTCTGTGGGGTCCGACCTCCTGGCTGCGGGTTGTCTGGGGGTTTGCTGCTGCTTGGCCCTCTGCCTTCTCTGCTTCCTCCGGTTTCCGCTTTGGCGGTTTCCTCTGTTTCTTTTTCAGGCCTTCTGTGTGATCTGGCGGTGGTGTGCTGGGGGTCCCTGGTCCTCCCTGCCCTTTGCTTTTGCCTGGGCGCTGCGTGGGCTCCTTCCGGGGGTTGGTTGGGCCTGCGGATCCTCCTGCATCGGTTGCTTGGCTGTGGTCCTGGCTTCCTGATTCCTTTTGTGTTGTTGCCCTGGTTTGTGCTGTTTTCTTGCCTCCTCTCCGGCGTTGCTGGGGTCGGCATTATGGGCTTTTGGTCTGGGTGCTGTGCATCCTGGGGCCGTTTTTTTCCGCTGTTCCTGCCCTTGCTACGTGCTTGGCCTGGGTGTGGGGTGCCTGTGCGGTCCTCCGCCATGTTGGCACCTGTTTTTTTCTACCCTCTGTGGTTCGGTGGATTCCTGCCTGGTTGTTTCCTGGTTTGGGGGCTGCTGGGTGTTCCCGGTTGCCCTGGTCTCCCATCCTGCCTTGTTTTCCCTCCCTTTGGGGTTGGGGGTTTTGGGGTTGTGGCCGGTGGCCCTGTCCCCGCCCTTGTTGGGCTTGTTCGTTGTTGGTTTCCGGTCTTTGTTGGCCTCTCTTTTGTTGGTCGGCTGTCGGCTGGTTCTTTCTGGGGCGTCTCTGGCCTGTGGTCTTTGGGTTGGCCTCCTCTGCCCCTGCTGTTCTGGGTTTGGTGGCCTTCCTGGTTTGGTTTGCGACCTCCTTCCCTGTGGGGTTTTGGCCTCCTGGGGTTTCGGGTCTCTGTCTCCTTCCCTGTCCTTTTCGGTTTGGTTGGGGTCTTGCTCCTGTTCGGCTCCTGGGATCTTGCTGCGGCTCCTCCCTCTGGGCTGGGTGCTTGTCGTTTGGTGGCCCTGGGGGTTCTGTTTTTTCTTTCCTGGTTCCTGGGCCTCCTCGGCGGGGGTTGGTTGGCTTTCTCCTCTGGGCTCTCTGGGGCCGGGTCGTTCGGTTTGGTGGGGTGGGCCGGTTTCTGGCCTGTGCTTTCCTCCTTCTTTGTTGGTCTGGGTGCTTGTGCCTGCACTCTGTTGGCCGGTCTTGGCTTCTTTCTTTGGCCTTCTTCGGGGCGGTCGCGGTTTGCTCTGTGTCTGTGTGGCTGCCGCGTCCTGTGTGCCTTCCTGGTGGGTCTGGCCTGGACGGCCTTGTCCGTGGGTTTTCTTGGCCGTGTCCTTTGGGTCTTGGTCCTGGTTGCCCTGTCTCCGGTTTCTCTGGTTGGCGGCCTCCTTTTGGGGCCCTGCCCTTCTGTTTTTTTCTGGGTTGTCTCCGGTCCTTGTTTGGTCCCTGCTGTCCTGTTCTGGGTTGCGGGCCGGTTACTTCCTGCGGTCTTCCTTTTCCTCCCTTCTCGGTGCTCCCTTGGGTTGCTGCTTTTGTGGTGGTTTCCTGGGTGTGCATGTGGGTTCGGAAGTCCGGTTTTCTGCTTTGGTATTCTCCACTTTGTCATGAATGGGACGAGGACTTAAGGGACCTGGGGGTAATGCTCTATTACTTACCGGTAATCTTCATTACTCCGGGTCCCGTTGTCCTCGTCCCATTCATACACCCCTCCCTCCCTCCCGGACGGCCGGCCTTCCTGTTGGGCTTGGTTGTACAGGAGGGATGCTGGGTAAGTACTGCTTATGTACTCCCGGTGGGAGGGGCAGTATTAGGGTCCCAGCATTCCTCTTGTTTTTTTCTGTCGGGAGATGGCTATCTCCACTTTGTTATGAATGGGACGAGGACAACGGGACCCGGAGTAATGAAGATTACCGGTAAGTAATAGAGCATTGTACATTGAAGCATAAATCTATGTTTCCAGTGATCCATGTGTCTTCTGGACAAACATGGCCTTCAGCCCTGAAGTAACATACTTTATTGTAACTGCTCTGGATGTAAGAAGTCTCTCTATTCAATAACGGATGCATTCGTTCTGTGACTTCGTGATTTTATGTATGATTCACTAACGCTAATTCGGTCCAGCAGTGCACTAGAAAACCATTAAATAAATAAGTATGTGTAGAAGTGAGTAGTTTGCTTTAACAGATTAAGTGGTGAACATGAGAAATGGAGCTAACTAAAAAGTCACATAACAATTGGTGGCTTAATACCTGAAACTTCCTAAGCATAGAGATGATTATAGGAACAGAAAAAATTAATATGTGAAATATTTGAAAATGTTAGCACCTTTACTAGACTATAAACAAGAGGTGGAAAAAAGTCCTGGCCATTCAATGGCTATGAATTTTTTTCACAATAATAAGAGTATAGTGATGATAACTTGCGATGGGTAGTGACGGAGCGTCCACTCTAAATGAGAAGGGTTTTTTCAGTGGTCATGTTGCTTTAAGAATTGGCTTTCGAATCATTTTCCGAGTTCACAAGATTAGAATATCTAATATTTGTTATCTCTGTGTATGGTCATGCGTCTGTTTTCTTTGGTATCCTCAGGTCACTTTATTAGCAATATACTGAAAGGTTTGACGTCTTTCATAATAACATTTAGCTTAAACTGCATAACAAATAATTTCATTTCAGGAAAGGATTCAATTATATATCCCCCTATTTAAAATGCATTTTCTGTCCACCAGGAACAAAGGTTGATTTCATAGTTCTGCTTTTGGAAACACCACCTGTCTTCACTCCATTTTTTTAGGTCTGGTGTTTGCCAAGGCTTTTTGATTGTACTAAAATGATACATATAGCATCCGTATATGGGCTTTCAGCCACCCTCTTCTTCAGTTGTTGTGTCATTAACTTAACCGTTAGTGACGGCTTTCAGCTCTTTCACAAGGAGCGCATCTGCACACACAGTATTTCCCTTCAGTGTCAAGGACTACTAAAGCAAAACTTTTTTTTCGCTTTCAGGCAATGTTTTTTTATATTAGCGAGACCTAGGCAGCTTCCTCAACAAGAAAGTATCACAAAAACCATGTCAAAACAAAACGATCATTGACAAAGCCAAAAGCTGGTAGCCAACGAATATACGACGTTACATCGCGGTGTTTACACCGCAATACCTTTACAACGCAGGCATTACAACGCAAGTCGTTACAACGACTTGTGTTGGAGGGCGCTGGACTTAGGAATAGTATGATTTACTATTCCAACTCCAGCCTACGTTACAGTAGGGAAGGTGTTGGAATAGTAAATCATACTATTCCTTAGCTTAGAGCGCCATCCAGCGCAAGTCATTGTAATGACTTGCGTTGTAATACCTGCGTTGTAAAGGTATTGCGGTGTAAACACCGCAATGTAACCGATGTTTCCCGTAGCCAACACAGACCTACTGGCTTTGACAATGCTTGTTTTAAATATGCTCTTCTTAGTGGTGTAGTGGGGGTGCAAAGGGCCCTAATTCAAGAAGAAAATGGCACCCTCATCATCTGCTCAGGTAGTAAATGACGACTATAAATTGGGCCCGTTGTCACTGCACCAGTTGCACTATTGTTAGCTACATCCCTTGCTCTTGCTATGCAACAGTTAAGACTTATTTCCATTTCTCATTGTCGTCATGCCCCCTCTGTTGCGGAAACTAGAATGTTCGTGCAGATAAGATGTCTGTTTTAAGATTGTTTCTATGCAGAGTCTTAAAACTAATGTTTAATGCCAGTTGTAGCACGGTCATGAAATAATTGTACAGGTCAGTCACTTAAATGGTTTGGAATACACAATAACAGTTTAAATGGGATATCGCAGATTATCCTATCATGAAGGGAAAGTCCTGACTTTATCAAAGGGAAATATGTTGCATGATTATTCCCTAATTTAATGAACGACAGCAAGAAACCCACCTTCCCTTGGATCCTTGTAAAGAAGGTGCCAACAATGATAACACATTTTTAACTGGCAGTCGATAACCTGCAAAGCCCATAAAAACCTCCTCTGCAGCTTAATCTATCTTTTTTCGTGGCTGATGCAGATCTTTTGAATACAAAGAACTGGCAAGAAGTAGCAAGAGCATAAAAACCAGAGTAGACGATACTAAACATATCATCCAATACAATTATATTTTCATATAGCATTCTTACAGTTTCACCATATCTATCAGGGGTGGGCGGAACTCGCAGAATTTGACTCCGAGAAATTCCACGGAGTTCCCAAAAAACTCTGCGAGATTCCACGGAGTCCGCCAATGGGTGGAAATAGGCATGTTGAGCTTCTACGGCTGTAATTTAGCACCAGGAGCACGTTCCACGCTGAAAAAACAGTGCGAACAGCACCACGCAGCGTGCCAGAGGGAGCAGGTACTTGAGTTGATTTTGCTCAAGTAGATTTCCTATTCGAGCAGCAGCCTTGTGACTGCTAACGATTGTGAACGCCCGCATTGGAAAAATCTCACCAGATGTCCTCCTAGCGACCGAAATTCACGCTAGGGGATGCCAAATCTCGCTTGCGCTTGCCAACTTGCCAAATTGGCATATAAGCGAGAAAAAATTCTGCCACGCAGCAATTGGCGGAATTTGGCCAGAACTCCATGTTACAAAAGTAACACGGAGTCACCAAAATTCCACCAGCAGAACGGAAAATTTTGCCCACTCCTAATATCTATACACAGTAAATAATAGGTATTATTACCATTACCTAGCTAACCCTACTCAAATTACCAAATGATGGAAGGTAAAGGCAATCTTGCTGGGATCCATGCTCAAGACCAACAAGGCACAAGAGATGCCGGAGGTGAGAACCAAATGTACTAACCCGTTTGCCATCTTTATCTTCCAAAGTGAGGTAAAGTAATAACCATTCAAAGACCACTTAAAAGTAAAGAATGAGGTCAGAGCTGGCACCAAGAGACCACAAAGCTGCAGCCAAGAAAGAAGTGCTCTACAAGAATGACCAAATGCCCTGGCACCTCATACCCTGAAGAACCTACTACTCACGCCTGAGAACTGTCCATGGAAGCTTTTAAGTCCAGGAAGGAGAGAGAGTAAAGGGAAACAGAATTAACCAACAATAAGCATTGAACATGCGCCTCCCATCATTGTCTCCCATCCTTCTCACCCATCCTCCTCACCATCAAGGCTATTAACTTGATAAAGTGCTCCAGTTTTAATAAAGTCTTCCCTTGTCCTTGTGACAAGGTCTGTGCTATAGATTCCAAAAGACATTCTGACACAGGAAACTAGCATGATTGTTCACTTTTGTTGTGGTTTCTCAAATGCCCATGTTCTCACATCTAAATGTACAACACTACAAGTGCATTTTGTACTAGTGCAAATTGAGAGAAAGCACATTAATGGCAAGGATTTACCTACAATTGGTCAATATCTTACTTCCAGGGTACGCCTCAGTCGCACACATACAGGCAATAATTTTTCAATACACCACTGATGCTCGTCTGTGAGACCTGGTTTTCACATGCATAGACGATGACCAAGACAAAGAGGAACGTTCAGAAATTATCAAAGAATGCTAGCTATCAGCACCATTTTATTCCTGGAAAGATGCCATGAACTGTCCAACGCACCTCATGCAATGCAGGAAATTGGGATATGCGAAGATGTTCATCGAACCCAAACAATGCAAAATGCTCATGGAAAGAATTCACAGATGAAGGGTACGTGGTTTTCTCAGATCAGGCACTTTTCAATAAACTGGGCTTGCAGATACGCACACAATGCACAAACATTGCATAAACTATTCTCACCTGTTCCATTTTATCATTTTCCATTTTATTGTCAGATCAAATATGAAAATTCATCAACACACAAACATAATTAGTCAAATCAATTCACGCTATAAAATCAAAAAAACTTTCAGAACAATATATTAACGTCAGAAGAGAAAAAAGTCAGTAGATAAATAAATAGTCAATATACACAGCATATAGGGTCAAAATCAGACCAATAACAGAATAATAGTTTTAAAACAATTTAAATACAGAGAGCCCGACCTGATCAGACCTAAGGCTAGCAGGTGAACTAAGTGGGGTGGAGTGCCAATGTATAATATTTTGATACAGCCATTACCTTAAGTGTGCTTGAGTCGCTTGTGCAGATTCGCAGTGACTTTACCCGGTTAGTAACCCCGGTAGTCTACACATAGGTGCAATCCATTAAAATCTGGGTTTAGAATACGCCAGGCAGAAAACCAATAAGTCCTTGTGTGTCTCTGAAGGGTAGGTACACAGTGGACACTTCTTACAATTATTTTTTTAATGATGGCCAAGAAGTCTAAAAGTGGTACTAGGCAAAATGCCATATTTAAACTTTTAAAAAAAATACGGCACGAGGAATGGTCCCACCTATGGTCAGATATCGGGAAATTCAACCACTCTATAGAGCTCAGGGAAGCGCACCTTAAGACCATGATGGACTGGTACCTTTATCCCTCCAAGCTTAAGCGGATCTTCCCCACTTCCTCTGATCGATGCTGGAGGGGATGCGGGCTTCTGGGGGACTTCCAGCACATCTGGTGGGACTGTCCACATATACGGCCCTTCTGGGAAGAAATACTTGCACATATTAAAAACATGCTGGGATACCCTGTTCCAACGACTATGGCAGAGGTCATGCTGGGGCTCCGCGACCCTACCCTGGAACACGAGACACGGGCGGATAAATCCATCATGTGGCTCTGTATCGGGGCGGCAAAGGTCACACTAGCGGCCGCCTGGAAAAAAAGAGAAGCTCCAGCGGTCTCCCTCTGGCATTCTAGATTATGGAAGCTACTCAGTATGGAACGTATGTCGGAAGTCTTTAGTGATAATTTTAAGAATTTTGAATTTAAATGGGGCCCCCTGGTCAATTTTCTTTCTTCTGGCCTTCCATCTGCTGTTTGCCCTGCCTCTATCAGAGCCTTACACCTCTTTCAGATATAAAATCCAACCTATCATGCCACAATGATGTCCATGTTTCTATGCGCCACCACCATGTTGGGGAGGGGGAGGGAGATGGGATAGGGTTGGGTCTTTATTTTTGTCTGCTCTGTTTAAGGACGACTTGCTCCACAGATGAGAGCTGTTTCATCAAGTCCAGTAGTACTTCCTGCCGGTTGAATTTTGATTAGTAGGACTTGAGAGCATGCATTCTTGCAGGCTGGTTGGACAACTCCCTACGTTACCTGTCGCACTATGCGAGGCGCGTGGTCGCGCTCCAAGCCCAACACCGTTGGACACTGTACCGTTCTTTTTGCATCACGTTCTGACTGGGTTTGGATCGGTCTTTGGCGCTGAGTACGTTACATCATTTCAGTCCAACCCATTCCAGTGTTGTTAATTGAGCAAGACAAAGGCTAGTAACTGCATATGTTGTATTATGTTACAAACTTAATAAAAATGTTTGACAAAAAAAATACGGCCACACAAGCGTTGGGTTGATATAGTTTAGAGATTCGTCCTCCCTAAATACGTGTTTGTGGAGGAGAAAAGATGTAGAATGGATGCCTATAGTGTCCGATGTTTCACTTTGTTTGATGAACTTAGCCCAAAATCTCTTCTTCACAACAGCCTTGGTGGACGCACGGATAGATGATGGGTCCTGCCAACACACTCTCAGACCTAGCTTGAGTAGAGCCTGCTTGACATAAGCCAACAAGGGAATCCTCTGACTATTGTGAAAGCGAATCATATCTATATAGACATCTCTATATGCCATCAACTCCATACTCAGATCCAGTATAGAATAGAATGCAACTTCAAATGCAAGAGCATTAATAAAGTTGCTTTCATCTATCCCCAGAGTTGACAAGTTACAATGGCCCCACAAATCCACACCATACAATGCGGCAATCCTGATCTGAATATTATAGATCTCTATTATTGGGGAAATAGGATGAAAGGGGCCGTTTTGGCAAACCTAACTAATGCCGAAGCCGGGAAACATCCTTTACATCGCGGTGATTACACCGCGATGCAGTTGCAACGCAAGGCCTGTGTTTAATCAGCAAACAACTCTTCGAGATCTGAGATGAGGATACATCATTGTTGGACAATCCAATTCCTAGATAATCAAATTATTTTACTCTTGCCAACATTTTGGTTCCCAAGCACTTGTTCCCCTTAAGGTCTTGTATTTGTTGTAAACCATAAAATTAGTTTTCAAAGCACTGATTTCCAATCCATGCAGCTCATAAAATAATGAGAATCTGTTGATAAGGGTATTCTTAGTAATTCTGCAAGCTGGTGTGAACCATTCCTTGATTTGGGAGGCCTAATTATCCCTTTAAAATTCTTGTAGAACCAACCTTTTAGTTTCACAAATAGGTTGCTGTGTGCCTCAAGTATTACACTAGGGTGATCCCGATTTTCAATCATCAAACCCAGGAGGCTGGCAACACACCTGTATATTTATGGTATTGAAATAGGCGAGGAACAAATGGCATTCCATTTCACATTTCTCTGATTGTTGCATTGGGCATTGGGGCACGAATGCCCTTGAGTGTGCTGGGTAAAAAAAGCAGGTACAACAAAGTAAGAATTAATGTGCCTTGGTCAATGTTAGCTATAGGTGTAACCTTCAGATGCTTCATTGATCTCCAGATTCGGACATCAAGAAGGATGTAATCTATATTACTAGTATAGGCCCCCCTCGGGAATGTTCGAGCGGCATTATTGTCAGATAGGCAGTGGCCATTACAGGCATGAAGGCCATATGCAAGTGATATATCAGTCATGCGCAGAGCCGACCTTGTCAATTGCTTTTTCGGGGCGTCAGTATTTCTGGGATAACCCAAAACACGTCTTCGGTTGCAGCTAGGGCATGAGTAATGACAATAGGCTAAAAGGTTAAGTTTAAATCACCGCAATGATCACATGGTGAGGTTTGATGTGACAAAACAACTTTAATGCAATTGCTTGCGGTGTGTGGTGCTGCGAGTGCATCGAAGGTACGAATTTAACGCTGCCTGTATGAAACAGCTCAAGGATGTACAATCTCGTCATGAGCAAATGCGAATCATGGCGGTCCTTTACTTCCCTGCCAAGAGCCGCACACCACTGCTGCTCGCAACCCGCGAGCCTGCTTTTCCTCGCGCCTCTGCGATCCTGATGTGATTGACCCACGCAGTGGGTTGCAGCCGTTTTTGCTGCGGGAAACACTCTGCATGAGCATTTTTTGGTGCTGCATCACTATTCAATTAGCCGCAATTTATCTGACCGACCGACCGCCATGATTTGCATTTGCTCATGACATGATTGTACATCATTGAGCTTTTCATAAAGGCTGCGTTGAATTCGTACCTTGGATGCACTTGCGGCACCACGCACCCCAAGCAATTGCATTTTTGCCTTGCCCGTAATTGTCTATTGGTTCCCCCCCGCATAGACATTTCTTCTCTCAGGAATATATTTTAAGTCCTGATGATGGTCCCCATATTTCAATGAGGGATCGAAACGTCAGTCGACAAAATGTAACATGACTATTGTACATGTGTTTTTTCTAGATACAAATAGAATAGCTACCTTATGAAAACAAGTGGTACTAATTCAACACTTTTGGAGCCACGTTGCAAATGTCTGAGTTTTTGTTTATATAATTTGTTCAGTTTTCCTGTCTTTTTCTTAAGTTGTTATGGCTCTGTTTTTTCTGAATATTTATTAAAATTAGTGAGTATATGATCCTATTCTAGGCTGCTATAGAAATTATTTGCTTTCTATATGTATTGTTATACATATTTCTCTGGAAGGGACCTTTTGTTCATCTATAAATAACCTTACCCATGGTCCCTGTCACATTCATGAGTTCCCTTGTCTATGACGACAAGTAGCGAACCTTAAGCAAAAGGTAGAGGTAAAGGAGGCCTCCACAGAGACCTGCTCTGGCTGTTCACTTCTTAATGGCAGTGTGCATCTTCCGCTGTTACTCCATGCTATGTCCTGCTGCTCCATGATACCTGCAAGAAGGCTTTCAACCATTAGAAGAGTTTAAAGAAGAGTGATAAGTGCTCCTCGTGAGTGGAAGAACTAGCACAGTGCTTACTCACCTCCACCTAGGATTAGCCCTCGGCCACTGCCTCCACCCATGGAGCTAAATATACTGAGAGGTAGTACTGAAGAGCCAGTCGCATGAGCGGCTCCTGTTCGGGGATTTAGCCAAGAGAGCTCATACTGGTTCGTGACAGCAGATGGATGATGAGTCAGTTGAAAATACAGGTTAATTGTGAATGTTGATTCAGTTAAAAATCCAGATCAATTATAGCCCTCCTTGACCAGAAGAAAACCACTCAAAAGTGCCAACAAAGGAGCGGCAGCTCAGTAGCTGAGCAGCCAGGGTGCCTTATACAGGCAGGGCTCTCTATGGTCTCCATTGCCCCCAAAAGACATTTCGGGCCTCTGAGGGCCTCCACTATGGCAAAGGCTCCTCATGTTTCACCAAACCCCCACAAAGCACCAGGCTCCTATACAGCCCTGTAAAAAGAACACAATTGAGACATGGCTGCACTACTCCTGGGCAGCGCTGTGAAAGAGAGGAGAACACAGGGTGGAAGCGCAGTTCAACACAGATAAAAACAGCCCAGTGACCTAAACCAGTGTACAAAGTCAGTATTCGAGCCCCAAACAGCCCATGTGGATTAAAAGGAGAGTGGGAAAAAGGCCACGATCCCATAGTCCCAATAGCTTTGGTGGCTTGATGGCTCAACAGCTTGACAACTCATCTGACGTCTGAAGTTGACTGTACCTCGGTTTCCTGTGGGCGGGCACGAGCACAGCAGGAATCAGGAGAGGTTAAGAACTACCACAATATATCAGTTATCTTCACTCACCTGTTAGATTCATGCCTAACATAGGGAAATGTTGAGTGCCACCTGGCCTCTACAACACATTCTATCACCTCCACAACCCGAGGGCCGGGCGCAGCCCAAGAGTACAAATAAATGGCGGAGTGGTAGCTCGTGACCACTCTGCGAGAACCGATAAAGCAATGAGTGCATGTCTCCTGTTACTGGATTTGGTGGCATGGATACCTAGATATTGCCAAATACTTCAGACGCCACACTGGTGACAAGGATGGTGGTGACCCATGCGTGATTGGTCCACTGCATCAGATTGTGTGCAGGGCGGCCTGTGCCGCACTGTAGATGGTAGCCGTGTCGGCGGATGTGGGGAATGCCAGAGAGCCGTACTGCTGTGGCTGACGCTAGCTGAGGGCCCTGCCCGTGAGGGGAGAAGCTGCACCCCGGGCTAGTGTATGTGTCGTTCGAGGTGAGGTGTGCCTCCACTGCCCCGTCCATTTCCTGGACCCGCGGGGGCCGCTCCCTGAGGTGACAGCACAAGCCATGAGATCAAGTTCGGGTGCTAGGTGAAAGCAGTAGCAGGAGCGCCACCTGGCGGCGACGGTCGCACTGCACTTGACATGTGGCAGGCCTCACAAGGAGCACGAGTGAGGTGAAAGGAAGCCGCAGAGGATGCCCAGCCCAGTTCGGACCAGCTGGTGAGTCGGGGGAAGCAGAGGATTCCCGGGAGGCACATTCTGCGAAGTATAATCAGCACCCAGGCTAGAGATAAGAAAAACAAGCATTGGCATAGCCAATAGGTCTCGCTTTTGGGACCTTATAAGTATTTAGTTATGCTGCACAATATCCTTGGTGCAACAACATCAACTGTTGCATGGCTAAACACTTATAAGGTCCCAAAGTCGAGACCTATTGGCAATCCAGTGAATCTAGTGAGTGTTAGAGCTGTGCAAGACAGACAGATGGGATGCAGGGGAGCAGTAGGGTGAGGAGTAAATAATTACAATCCCGATGTTCTCCATTAAACGATGACGTTTAATCTTTTAATATGCAGTGCATGTTGTTCTTGTAATGAAACCTCTTCGAAACGAAGAGAAAATGCCTCTGTAAACCCCTGATGTGCTTTTTCGCCCCTCTTTCTATAATCTACTTTTGTGTTAGAAGTCCTACCCTTGCAACACCTCTTTCTACTAATTCCTACTCACACCAGCCACTCTTCTGGTGACAGCCTCCCACACAAGATAACATGCTGGCACTATAATAATAGTAAGTGTGTACCAAATTAACTCATCGCTGATCGGCAAACTTCCCACTTGACAATACAAGCTACGCAAATCTCTCCTATAGAGCCCTACCACACTAAACACTTATTATTTAACGTTTCTACCTTCCAGTGATAACCTCCCACACAAGATAAAGAACTGGCACTAGACTATTTCGTTCCTGGTTATTTTCATATTGCAGCTCAGACAAGCTTCACATTTGAATACACAAGCTATGTATCTGTCCTGTGTTGTTACATAACACATTAAACATACTATTTAACACTGCACAGATTCTTAATTTCCAAGACAGCCAGGTTTCTGTGACATTGAAGAATTTCTAGGGTTTTATACACTGCATATTGAAGATATCGATTTTAGTGCTTTAAACCGTAACCACCACCTCGTGTTGTGCATCTTTAAGCAAAAATACAGAAAACTTCACATGCACCAATCTAAAACTTGCAGAAGGATCACGACAAGAGGGGAGGCACTGGGGTGAAATGGTGTAGGTAGGAGTAAGGTCATTCGGGTCTAGGCAGCGGCCAATGCATTGTGGAATAAGTAGGGGCAGAGGTACTAGTTGTAGGTATGGATATAGGAGGGTATAGTGGGGCATTGAAAGGGGGAGCACTAAATAGATATAGGTAGGTATAAGTGTATTACAGCATAGGTAGTCCTTAAGATAGTAGTGTATAAGTAGGGGCATAAGAGGGTTCCAGTGGGGTCTCGAAAGTGGGAGCCATAAAAGCTATGAGTAGATGTAAGTGGCTTAGGGTTCAGGTAGGCATTTAGGTACTAGGGTACAGATAAAGGAGAAAGTAGTAGGGTGTGGGTAGGACAGAGGCGCTAATTAACAATTAGCAGTAGATGTGGAAGAAAATAGGTAGGGCTGGGGTTACTAGCATCTATGCAGGACAACGGGAGTAAAGAAAATATATAGTTGTATATAATAATTAGAGAGTGGCAGTCGCCACTGTGTTGTTATAGTTAGGACCGGGTTTTTACAGGAAATCAATTCTTTGTTTTGCCAATAACTTATGTACCATTAGACGGATCTTTAGGAAACCTTTCAAAGAAGGGTTCATCGCCTCAGTTCCCTCAAGGAAATGGGAAAGTGAGAGGCAGAGAAGGTGGAGCAAAAAGAGAAAGGGACGGGGCCAGGAGAAAGAGGGGGACAAAAGGAAGATGAGGAATGGTGACGAGGCAGAAGGAACATGGGGCGGGTGCAGAAGAGAATGGAGAGAAGAAAGGGACAGTGGACATGGGGCCCACGTGGAACAGCGATAAACAGTGAGAGCAGGTAATGTGAAGGAAAGAGGTGTGAGGCGTGGCAAGAGGTGGAGGAAGAGCTTCAAAGGGTGGCTGCAAAATGAGGGAGAGGAAAGTGAAATGGAGACGTTAAAAATAGAAAAGTTGAAGGAAGACAGGAACTATGGAAGAAGTATGGTAGAAGACAAACTAAGTGGAAGACAAGAGGAGCACGGCATTGAAGTTGGAAGGCAACTGAGGGGAGAGACGGGTGGAGGGGAATAGAGGAGACAGATCTAGGGCGAAAAGAGCCATGGCGAGCTGGAGTCGAGGGGCGGGGGGCAGGAAACGGCAAGGAGGTACTGCTGGACGGGGGAGAGAACAGAGGGAGAGGTGATACAGAGGTCCTGCGGAACAGAGGTAAAGGGCAAAACAAAACGTTGAAAGGGCAAGAGGGACAGGAAGTGGTTGAGGGGCTGCAAAAGAGTCACTGGACACCGGAAGTCTCATAGTATTCATCCTCCAAGAGGGGTCAGTTAGGTGCAAGTGGCTGAGACCCTGCCGATGTCAATGAGTTGAGCACAACGTTTAAACGTTGGGTGACATTTATTGGATGGTGTGGCACGGAAGCACGCGGCACAATGCATTCTGTGTAACCTGCTGCCTCTTAAAAAGGATGGAGTCAGACGGGGGGGGGTCCCATTCAGATGACCAGAGGATGGACTGTGTTTGGAGGGTGGTCCGGTTTGCAAAGAGAGTGACCCTATTGAAGTCCACGGAGGCATTGCTTGTTAGGGGGTGACTGTACGTGAAAAGAGGGTACAGGCAGCCATCAAACGGGTGTGAGCTGACAGCTATATGCTAAGAGGGTTACAGACAGTTATGAGGTGGAGGTGCGATGGGGCTGTGAGGTAGCTGTATGAGGGTAAAAGGAGATGAAGGACCGGGTGGGAGGAAAGAGAAGCGTGGGTGAAAACAGATTAAAGATAAGAAGAGAGGGCGCTGCAGCACGGGGCGGGCAGCGCACAAGCTGCGAGACGTGCTCTGTGGTGGGGGAGGGGGAGGGGCATTGAAGCGAGGCACGCGTGACGGCAAAAGGAAACCAGGAGTTGTATGCGTGCGCGCCGCGAAAGTGAAAGTGCATCGCGATCGCGATCCACTTAATGACCCGTGACAGGAGGAAAGACAGATGGCGGCTGCGCGCATGCACGCGTGCACGCAAGCTTGAGGCCACCAAAATGCCTGTGGTAGCACTTTGAAAACCCGCTTTCTAAATTTCTCGCAGAGCAGCGCATGCGCTGGCTCAGGCGAGACCTAAAAAGGGAAGCACTGGCTTTATGCGTCGAGGGCTTGCCTTGGGCACACACTTACTTTAACTTGCAGTGACGGCCAAAAAGCAGCTGCATTTTCACGCTGGCTGCCCGCGACCTCCGCTCATCTGGAAACCGGCCACCTGCGCTTGCTGGGGCTGGCTTAGAGTCAGCTGAGCTGCAGTGACGGGTCCCGGGCCGGCACGCTTTGTGTAAGCCGCCGCCCGGACCACAGTACCATTGGGTGCAGCGAAAGTAAGTGCTGGCGCGTTGGTTAAACAAAGTGTTCAACCAACGCGCCTGCACTTACTTTCATTTTCTCTCGCAGAGCAAATGAAGGAAAGTTACGGGCGGAAAAGCAAAGCAACGGGTAGGGCGGGAGAGAGGCTGGGGAGAGAGTAGAACTAACGGAACGGTACATGTTTCTCCATGTACGGGTCTCCTAAAGGGAGCTTATGCTATTCCAAAGGTACCCACAAATTACCTGACGCTCGGCGCCCCACGCAGCCTTCAGCCAACATCGCACTGCTCCTGTCCGCACCACAACAAAGGACGTCGCCATCTTCCTAGTGACGCTAGCACCTCAGGCCCGCCCACCGCTGTCAGCCTTGCCCATAGAGGCGAAAGTGGCTAGAGCGGCAGCGTTTCCATGGCATTCGTGGACGGCGTGCAGTTGCTGAGATTAACGAGTGGGAAACGGCAGCTGCGAGAGAGCCTGGCACAGTGCTCTGCGAGAAGTCGCAAGTATCCTGCCAGCATCGAAAGTGAAAGCGCGCGTGGCCGCCTAAAAGAATATATTGCACACCGAAAAGCGGACGATGTATAATTGCGCTTAGAGCGCGGACGAACACAGTAGTTAGGCGCTGCTGCTTCCGGTCTAAATGGAAGTGAGTATCGCATCAACAGCCAATTAAACAAGCATTGGCATAGCCAATAGGTCTTGCCTTTTTGACCATATGTGTTTAGCCATGCAGCACATTATCCTGGGTGCTGTGCTGTCAGGGTTTGAAGAGTTGGCACTAGCAAACCTGCATATGTTGTCTATTTTTTTACAATTTTTTTACAAACGTTTAATAGCCATGAAACATTTAAAAGCAATAAAAAATTGCCAACCTAAGGATTCCGCTGACATTCAAATGCCACAAGCACGAGGAACAAAAAAGTGAAGCTTGCACAAATACAAGCTTGCATTTTTAACTTTTACTGGAGCCCTCGGCCAAGATAAAAGTCACTTTGCATCATGACTGGCAGAAACTGGGGATGCTTTGATTACTTTAGGAGAACAGATGGAACGGCCTGCAATAACTCAGACTTCAGCTTTTGCATATTGACGTCCTGGTAGACCTTCAACAGTACTGCTTCCCCCAATATGGCGAAAGAACAACCATTGGAGGTACAGGCCCTCTGCTATAGAAGCAGCCACACGAGATAGAAAGCAGTTGATGGATGTGCAGAAACCCTTGCTATAAAAGCCAGCCATAGGAGGTAAAATGCTGCTCTATGAGGCAAAGACCCAGCTCCTCAGAGACCAGTCACTGCAACTGCAGACTCCCACGCTACAGAGCAGCCAAAGGAGGTAGAATGCAGTCCTATGAGGCAAAGACCCCACAATTTACAGCACATTATAAGAGGTGGAGACCCCACACTACTGGGAGCAACCATAGGAGGTACAGAGCAGTCCTATCCTTTAGATTGGAGCCAGGATGGAGAAGGCAGTCAGAAGTAGACCCCAAAGCTATAGAGACCAACTATTGGAGGTGGAATGTAGCCCTACGAGGCAAATGCCTTGCCCTCAGAAGAGTACCTATTGAAGGCGCAGACCCCATAGTACAGAGAGCTGTCATGGGAGGCAGAATGCAGCCAGAGAAACCAGACGCCACAATATAGAGGCCAGCCATTGGAGGTAGACTACATTCATATGAGGGAATCGGCCCCGCAGTCTACAGAGCAGTCATTGGAGGAATCGGCCACATGGTACAGTGAGCAGTCATACGGGGTAGAAATGCAGTTAAGGTAAAGACCCCATACTATAGAGCACAGCCATGGGAGGTAGAAAGTAGGTGGAGGATATACTAACCCTCACTACAAAGGCCAGTCACAGGAGGTAGAATGCAGTCAGAGGACATACAGAGCACCAAGCCACAGAGCAGCCACACAAGTTAAAATGCAGGACTCGGATGCAGACCAGAGAGCTGCCATAGGAGGACAGGCCTCCAAGCTAGACAGTATCGACGGGAGGTAGAATGCAGTCACTGGAAGTGCGGACACGCCTGTCCCCATGCCATACAGCAAAGGGTCAGGAAGCAGTTAGGAGGCAAACTATGCTACAGAGAAAAGCTGCAATAGTGAAGTAAAAGCTAGGTGTTCAAAAAGAGTAGCCCATTTCTACAGACCTACTTAATATAAATAGCAGCCAGGCGATAACATATAATCCGAAATGGTGCTAACCACTGCAAGAGAGCAGCTAGAGGGGAGAGGGAGCAGCCAGAGGGAAGGGAAAGAGGTGCATTAGTACAAATCGCTACGCTACAACCAGAGCAGCTAGAGGGCAGTCAAAGGATGGTCCGACCCACTCAGACCAGCCACAATGCAGTAATTGAAGGCGCAGAGGGGACCCAAAGCCAGGGCATTCAAGAAAGACCAACCAGGCACCATAGACTCTCTGCTGCTCTATCAACAGTAGCCAGTGAAGTCACACACACTCCACGCTAGAGAGCGAAAGCCAGTCTCAACATGTCCTCATTCCCTAACTAAAGCGCTGTCAAAGAGCACACAGAGCCCACGAGAGAGCAGAAAACAAAGACTGGGCGCCTAGGATTATTGAGAGAGCAGCGAGAAGGGACATAAAGACCATCAGTTTATCGAGCATGCAGTCGACGCAGTCCCCTATGAAGACATGGGACAATACGCACAAGCAAATGGGCAGCATGTTTAGAAAGTACTCATAGGAGATTTATATATGAGACTGGCCCCATCAAGAGAGCAGCCAGGTGAGTAGCTTCAACCAGACCCCAATTAAAAATGGCAGCCACAAAAGCAAAGCAACTTTATAGGGAAGTCAATAGAAGCAGAGAGAGAGTTCTCTCACCCTGGTGTGACACCATCACGAGCGAACAGACATTGCCATGTTGAATATGCGCTCTGCAGGGTGACAGACCTGGGTCCGCCCAAGAGACCTTCGTTTTACTGGGAGTGAAGTCAAGTGACAGTCGCTGCCATCAGATAGAAAACACACTCTCTCCGGCTCCTGGAGTGCTGCAGAGCGATCCTGGTGCCAGCTGGGAACAGACTCGCACTGGACAAAGATCCCTCCAGGTCACACCGGAGCTTTGCAGCCATCCCGATGGCTGAACATATGCTCTTAGTTAAGAAAGCGTGGGATGGACTCGTAGTGTGTGTGTGTGTGTGTGGGGGGTCTAGGATTGGAGCACTGGGGTCACCACTGTCCAATGTGCGCTGCAGCGAGTGGGCTGTGCCGATTGGCTGTCAAGTCCGCATGTTCCTCTGTAGTGTATCAACACTGTCACCGCTAAACAAGTTAGCGGTCTAAGAGGGTGTGGTGTAAAATACAGAGTTGTCTACTTTGGGACTGGGGAACAGGGTTCAAGTCTCTGCATCTGCTCTCCCCGTGCCTACAAAAACACGCTGATTGGAATAAATCAAATTAAACAATGGCGAATCAAAACAAAATTTAAAATGTTGATTGGTATTGCCAATGGTTGAACTGAACCAAAGCAAACGGAGCAATCGCAGACTGGGTGTTTCTCGGCAGTGGGACAGGTTCACAAAACCAACGGTCCGCGCTAAAAAAAAAAACGGGGGTAAACTGCTTTAGCGGTGTCAAAAGCTTCAGATAACAAGCATTGGCCGCGCAACAACCAAAACGTGCGGCCGCGAGTTGTGTGCGCGCGCGCAAAAAGCAAAAAAAAGTGAAAGCGTTTCACTTGCGGGAGCGAGCGGCACCAGGAGCGATAATTGCTACCATATGGCGCCGCTCGCTCCCGCAAGTGAATCGCCAAACGTGCACGCGTTGCCATTGAAGGCAATGGAACGCGTGCACGTTTTTGGCTGAAAAGCCGAAGCGATTCCAAAAGGTCTTTTTGCCTATGCAGCGCATGCGCGCTGCGTAGGCGAGACCTAAAAAGTAGGTGGAATACTGTGAGGCACAGAAAAGAAATGAACAAGCATGAGCAAATGTAACAAGGTAACAGTGAATAAAGAATTGAACATTGATATCCCCTAAACCGCTCTGGGAAAGAAGTGAGTGGATAGGACTTTTGGGGGTTGGCTGGCCCATATGAGAGTGAGGCTTTGAAGGAAGGCTTTGCAGTAAAAGACATTCTAGACTTTCTGCTAGAAAGAGGCCATGCCGAGGCCTGGCGCTTGTGACTGACGCATCTGATCAGGAGAGCACGAACCGCTGAGGTGCGTAACGTGCAAGTTATAACCACAGACGCACCATGTCGGAACAGCCATGGAACCCTGCACCACCAGCCCCTGTAAATTGTGCGCACGCCTCAGTCACAGCGATGCAGCCATTCAGCCAGCTGGTAGACCCTGCCACAGCCGCCCCGCACTGGGGCCAATGGATCAGGCGCCTGCAGCACTACCTGCGCGCCACACGCAAAACTGATGGGGCGGTGAATAGGTCCATGTCGGTGATACTGAACTATAGGACCTGTTCAAACACCTCCTCAACATAGGTGGGGATGATGACTTTGACACTGCAGTAGCGGCACTGAACCGCCACTTTGATCCCCAGCTCAACCCCAACTATGAGATGTTCAAAATGAGGCAAGCCTAGCAAGCGGACGATGAGTCCGTGGATGCCTTCTATGCATTTCTTCGGAAGTTGGCAAGCAGCCAAATGAAATCAGGGCCCAGCTGATCCAAGGCTGCCAGTTGAGGGTCCTCCGGAAGCTCATACTGTGACAGCCAGGCAACTCATTAGACAATATCCTGATACTGAGGAGCTCTAATGAGCTGGCAGACAGAAGGGCGGAGGACATGGAAGTGGCACTGGCAAGAGGGGTGGCACTAGCGGGTGCAGCCTGGGTGGTTAAAGTGAAAGAGGAGCAGGTTGATACCATCCAGAGACACCCTGCTTGATTTCATGCCACTAACATACCCAAGCTGCCCGAGAAGTGGTGCAGCAATTGCGGCCTGATGCACCAGACACCCAACATATGCCTGGCGCAAGGAAAGGCATGTTCGAGGTGTGGGCGCATGAATCACTTTGCAAAGGTGTGCTGAAGCAGAGAGCAGGGTGCAGGCTTGGGGTACAGAGGATGAGAGCAATCCACCCTATGACAGCTGTCACTTGAAGAGGACAAAGCTGGAAATACCACACTTTAGCCTGACTCCGCCACTTGTCCCGACGACGATGACGACGATGAAGTGTTCACCGTCTCGTTCGCTGGAAGAGATAGTAACCGCAAGCGGCCCCTACTGATGTGCACAGTTGACATTGGAGGCACCCAGAACAAAGCGCTAATCAACACGGGTGCCTCTGTCAATGTTATGGACTTGGCCCAGTTTGGCAGAATCATGCCACACCAAGGGCTGGCACCAACTAAAGCACAAATCTACACCTATGGGGCACCGAGCCACTGCCGCTGAGAGGAGTCATTGAGGAAGTGGTGAAGAGTGAAGGGAAGTCGACACTTGCCCGATTTCACATAACCATAGGCAACACAGGCACTCTCCTTGGGTGCCATATTGCAGAAGACTTGGGGCTAGTCTTCTTTGCTCAGCAGGTGCATGAATCCACAGCTCTTTGAAGGGCTGGGGCGTTTAAAAGACTTGAAGGTAAACCTACCCATTGCACTCCGACGTAGGAGGGTGCCATTCCACCTGCAGCCGCTGGTGGAGGAAGAGGTGGATCAACTTGAACAGCAAGGAGTGATCGAGAAGGTCACACAGCCCACTTCCTGCATCTCACCTCTACTGATAGCTCCCAAGACCAAACAACCTGGAGCTATCAGACTGTGTGTTGATATTCAGCTCCCGAATAAAGCCATACGCAGGCAGTGACATATAACCTCAACCGTTGATGACATAGTGGCGGACCTCGGTCATTGGCGTCGGATGGTTCTCAAAGCTAGACCTCAATGCTGGGTATCACCAACTTGACCTTGACCTGTCTAGCCGCTATATAACCACCTTCTCAATGCATATGGGGCTCTGCAGACACAAGCCTTTAAACTTTGAAATATTTTCAGCAGCAGAGGTGTTTCAGAATGTCATCCGTGAAACACTCTCCGGTCTGGTCGGAGTGCTAAACGTTAGTGATGACATTCTGATATTCTCTGACATGCTTGAAGACCACCATGTACGGCTAAGGGCGACTCTCAAGTGGTTAGCGGACTGAGGGCTAACCCTACATAAGCAAAAATGCTCATTCTACACAAACTCCATCGAGTTCTTTGGGTAGCTGCTCTCAAGTGGAGGTCTACATATAGACCCAAAGAAAGTTGAAGCTATCCGGAAAGCGGCTGTCCTGCAGAATGCATCAGAGGTGAAGAGTTTCCTCGGGATGGCCACTTACTGCAGACATTTTATTCCAAGATTGACCACCCTTTCAGACCCACTGCGAGCCCTGCAGAAGTACAAAGCTCCATGGCACTGGGACTACCGCACTGACACGGTGTTCCAGAAGGTGAAAGAGGCACTGCTGGCAGTTGCCACTATGACGTACTATAATCCAAGGCGCTGGATAGAGCTGGTAGTAGATGCAAGCCACATCGGGCTTATTGCTGTGCTCTTGCAAAAAAAGAACGAGGGATTATGGGTCCCCAATGCCTACGCAAGCAGAGAACTGACATACACAGAGACGATGTATGTACAGATTGAGCACGAAGCAACAGCGTTCTGGTGGGCCTGTCGCCGTTTTCATTTGTACCTTTGCTCCGGGTCGTAACTGACCAAAATCTGCTTGTCCCGCTATTCGCTAGCACAGCCAGTGATGGCCCCCCTCACATTGAACAGTGGGCTGTGCAGCTCCGGCTGTACACATTTGAGGTAGTGTATCGCCCGGGTGTGAACAACCCCGTGGACTACCTATCAAGGCACCTGCAAGCACAGGCTGGTGCTGGGGAAACAGAAGAAGACAAAGGGGCTGAGGAGTTTGTGAGGATGGTGGTACATGATGCCTGCCCTCGGGCGCTTTCAATTGAGGAGATCCAGGAGGCCACCGAGCAGGACATGGGCCTCACAAAAGAAGTACTCTGTAGGAGGCAGTTGTGCAGCTTCTTGGATGGCGCAAAGGCATTGACGGCCGATAAACAGGCAACTAAGCGCTAACCATCCAGGTTAAAGTCAGTTCTGGGGTTTTTTATAAGGTGGTTTTAATAAGTTACTGTCTTTTTAATGAATTGAATCTGAACTTGAATCTGCTTTTAACTTGGGCACTCTTACCTGGGGGGAATCATACGGTGTTCGTGTTCCAGATTTAATTTCTGCTCCGCGTTGCTCAATTTAGACCCTCTGCAGTTCCTGTTAGATAGAGTGGGTCTGCCATCTTTGAGGCTACGGATGCTCTAGTCTTTAGCCTAAAAAAGTAGCAGGCTGGCGCGACCCCACGCAGCGGGTGTACCCCTGGCATGCCAGAGGCAAGCCCGTCTGTGCCTGGACGGTGCCAGGGGCCATGCCCCCTGGTAATTTTAACCATGAATTCTTGCAGTATTCTGTGGATGAACTATGTTCCTTGGATGATGTTACTAGTTATAACTGCTGCCATTCCTTAAATATATCCTCAGGATAGGCAGTCTGCTGCAGCTGCCCGTACTCCTTCCTCCAAAAATCACGAGTGAAGCGGGAGGGACAGAGTTCCCTCTGGGCCTTCTTTTAGAATTTCAGTCCCTTTCCAAACACAAAACTGAAATTGTGTTGGAGCAGCAGCCCACCGCACTCTTTCTGGTTGCAACTTGGCTCCTAGTCCGCCCCGAATATCCTGGAGGCGATCCTAAGTCTAGACAGACCTAAAGGGAGGGGAGGTGGACTGGCGGTGATATATAAACAACACTTGAGCTACAGTCTGTCTGTAGTTCAGATCTGCGGTTCCGAGGGAGCTTTTTTTCTCTTTCTCTAACAAGCCGCTGCTCTCTTAATAGCTTTCTGATTTACCGGCGCCCTGGGCCTGCTTCCCCATTTAACACGGCTTTGCTAGATACCATTCCCCCTTATGCTCTGCAGTATGCTAATCTCCTTATCTTAGGCAATTTCAATATACATTTTGATGACCTAATCTGCCAAACTGCTATAAGCCTCAGTGAGGATTTTCAACAGCTAGTGCAGGACTCCACTCACATCCGGGGCCACATTTTTGATCTCATATTTACCAATTCGGCCCTGATAAAGGTAGCTCCCCCGCGTCCCATTGCTTGGTCAGATCATTTTCTCATTCCCTTTCAGATTCTTGGTTCTGCCTTTCTGACTAGACCGTCACCGGCCCACCCCATTAAAGTCTGCAAATGGACCCTGGTGATCCCAGAGGAAGGAATTTCAAGCTTACCTATGTAGCCTTAATGCCAGGCACTGGAAGTTGACCCTGCAGTGGCCATAGGCCAACGGGGAAGTGGAGCGCTTTATGCAAATGCTGAACAGAGCGCTACAAATCGGAACGGAACAAGGGAAAGACATGGAGTGCTGACTACGCCGACTACTAACAGCCTACCGGCAAACACCGCACCGCATCACAAGGTGCGCCGCGAGTGATCTGTTGATGCAAAGACCCACCTGGGATGTAATTACTGCGGGACCCAGCTGGAGCCCAGCCATTATTGACATACAGGCCACCTAGGAGAAGAGAAAGTTTACCAAGGACGGTGAAAGCCAAGCCTGCAAGGCAGTGGCCCCAGATCTGGTGGTGGGAGACAAGGGGATCATCCGGGACCGGCATCCAGGTGGAAGTTCTGCACTCCGTTCGAGAAAGGGGTGTGGGAGATCATCAAAATCCAAAGAACAATAGTCACCGTCCAGACAAGAGACCAGAGTGACAGCCAAGAGGCGATTAATAAAATGCCAGAGGTAGCACTCGGCATGGCTCGACGCAAGAGGAGTAAGAGCATGCTGAGGCAGCACCAAGAGCAGCGGCCCCCGGAAGACTGCTGATCTAGGGGACATGAACACAGACACTCTGCGGAGTCAGGAGTCAGATGGCAGAAGTCAGAAGTATGGACTCCAGCCCAGCCCTGACCGAGCCAGAGACTGGGGCTGATTCACAAAGGCAAACTTAGACGTTTACTCTAAACTTAAACCAAACGTCTAATTTACGACTTTGGGAATTCACAAAGGGCATTTACGAGTAGTATCTTTATGTCTGAACTCAGGACGGATCTCCGCTCCGAGGGCGGACATTAAGATACTACTCATAAATGTCCTTTGTGAATTCTCAAAGTCATAAACTTTGACGTTTGGTCTAAGTTTAGACTAAATGTATAAGTTTACCTTTGTGAATGGGGCCCTATGTTTGTTGTATTTCAGACAAAAAGTTCTAGATTGTTCTGTTACAATAAAAGTTAGAAGGGATGTAGAGTGGCACCCAGTGTCTTCAATACTTTATATTGCCTCCACATCCTGAGGGCCGGGCACAGCCTGAAGTTACAAATAAAGGGCAGAGTGGTCGCTCGTGGCCACTCCACAAGAACCGATAAGCAAATAGTGTGTGTCTCCCATTACTGCATTTGGCGGAGCGGCGGCCTAGACATTGCCAAATACCACAGACGACACATGGAAGATCTGCTTGTTATGGGGGCAATCGAACCAGAATAATGAACAGTAAAAGATTTCATCAATGGCTTTCTATTCCCCCACGCAAAGTGCGTACAGTGAAGGCAGACTATATAGGCTAGACCTGAACAATTCTCACCATGTAGCAAAGACAAGGAGTTGAAAGAGATATTTTTTAAATGTTTTGTCAATTGCACCATATTACCAAAGAGAGAACAGCCAAAATGCAAGGTGATGGATCCAAGCCCTCAATGTCACCGCAGTATCAGACACTAATGTACCAGTGAATGCCATGGGCATTGGCAAAGGCCATACGACGTTGGTATGTATAGATGCTCCTATCTATACATGTGGGGGCCAAAATTCACTACCTCTCGCTGGTACATGATTTAGCATGAAGAGCAGCCTGTCAAGGAAAAGTTCTAATTGATTGGGAATGGCACTAGCGTGCTCATTATTTGTAGAGTAGCCAAGGATTAGCTAGAAGTGTCAACACATGTTAAACAGAAGACTGGGGCATGACTTCTGTTATTTAGTCACAGGTCCAACCCAGCCGGTGCAGCTCTAAATTTACCCCATCAAAAGGCGTGTTTCCTCACATTTCACTTCTGTGCTCAAATAAAGGCAGAACAGCAAAAGCTAGAAGAAGGTACGTGATGAAAAAATATCTCTGCATCCTCACCCTTGGTTTCTGTGATGGTTAAAACAATCAAGCTTATATAACCTGGCACATATGCAACTACCCAATAAAGCCATTGTGAGGTAAGCACACTTGGTGTCGACAATTGATGACATTTTGGCAGACCTCAAGAGAGCCAAATGATTTTCTAAAATAGATTTAAATGCCGAATACCACCACTGCAGTTGGATGAAGTGAGTAGATCATTCACAATCTTCCCTGCTCATAATAGGCCGAGACAATACAGGTGGTTGAGTATCGACATCTTCCCAGGTATGGAGGTTTTCTAAAAGGCCATAAGAGAAGCCCTCACAGGACTTGATGGTATGATGAATGTGAGTGATGACATTCTGATATTTGCTATTAACTTTCAAGAGCACCACAAATAGTTGACAGCAGTTCTACAAACAATATCTTACTATGGATGAATCCACAGAAAAAAAGAACAATGATTTCCAAAAGTGTCATCTCCAGTTCATTGGATACGTCTTCTCGAGCAAAGGATAGAGCATTGTCCCAGAAGAGCACAGACAGCTACCAGACTGCATAGTAAAAGAATATTACAGTAGTCCGAAGTTTCCTTGGCATGTGGTAAATTTTTTCCCAAGCCTTGCTACCATCATGGATGCTGTGAGCAACCTGAAAAAGAGCAATACTTTATTGGCCTGGTCCAAAAATACATGAAAACGCATTTATTGACAATAAGGATGCCATTCAGTAGGATGCCACCATGAAATACTTAGTAAAAATAGTAAGTTGGCCTATGTAGTTTGAGTGTCATATTACTATAAGAACAAGAACCTTGGGGGATGTGGCTTCAGTGCCAAAGATGGTGGTTGTGTGAGCCTGTTGCTCCGCACTAGCCCAGCACTAATCCTTCCCTATCTGCCAAACGGCGTGACATAGTTACCCCCACCACCGGAGCTGGGGGTTCAACGGCCATTAGCCAAGTGAGCAGGCAAGACTTTTGCTGGGGTCCTCCTGACACAACGTAACTATCTCAGGCAGTGATGGAGTGTGAGGAACAAAGCCCGGAGGAATAGTGGGTCTCGTTGGTGTCTGGGGGATTGTTGCGGCTCCCCGATGGCCCCGGCGGCATAGCAGGCAAAGGCTCCCCTCCCTGCCATCATTGCTTAAGCCTTTGCGCACCAAGACACCGAATGATGCCAGCAACATGGGGAGGCTCAGATGTGACTGCAAGCCGACTTGAGAGGTCAATGACTTCGGCTGCTGCTGAGACAGCGCAATCCTGTGGCATGGCCGGCTTCACGGCCCTGCAGATTGAGGGACAGTGAGAATGGAGAGACTGCGGCTGCACTGGACTCTGCAGGCCCTGAGATGAGGTTTGTGCAGTGGCGCGGGAGGTCGGGCCTCGATCAGGGCCTGGTGTGACGGAGTGCTGAGGCTGAGGGGTAGTGTGAGACTGGTACGGGCCCCGGAGGCTCAAGGGGCCACCTAAGCGGAATGCGCAAGATGTCGGGATCCAGATCGGGGCCCAGAGTCCTGGAGTTTTGGGGCGCTGCACAGCTAAACCTGGGTCCGGGGTGCCGGTGGGGCTCTTGTGGGTGCACTCAGCCCAGCTGTAGGCATGACGTGAGGCCTGGCTGGGTCCTATGATCTGACCCCCAGTGTGGGGTCACCTCAGAGACAGAGATTGCTGATGAATTGAGGCAGATACCTGGGGCCATCTGACACTGCATTGGGCCCTAGTTGAAGACCTTGGCTTCAGGTGGAGAGTAGTCTCCTATAAGACCGTATCTACTGCACACGTAATCAGTGTCCTGGGTAGGCTGATTCATTGTTTGGGCGATTGCTGACTGCAATGGTTGTTGTGCGGCAGAGACTGGAGCCTCCAGGGGGGTCATTGAGTGCAAACAGACATATGGTTTGCCCTTAGGAAGCTGAAGCTGCACTGATCCTCGGTGTGAGAGGACCCTTATATGGTGGTCCCTGTCTTAGGAGCTGGAACCTTCGAATGCCTGGGGACCTTAATGCTGGAGACCATCCTGTTCCCTAGTTGAGATAAGAGATAAGGATACCCGAATGCCCGAGCCGGGTACCTGGTGGGCTAAGATTCAGATTCCTGCCCTCTGAGGGGAGATTTAGTGCTACAGCCCCGTTGCCTGTGACCAACACTGGCCCACCGCAAGTGGTTTTGGTTCACACCTAGCATTGTGAGGACATGGGTAAGCCAAGAAATAAATGGGGCCACACAGCCAGAGATGAGAGAGACCTCTCCAATCTCCCCAGGGAACATAGACAATAGAGATGCATTCGATTACTCGATTCACTCACACTGAGATAAAGTGTTGGCCACTATAGCAGACACCAAATCTACACAGCAAGATATTGGGCATATCCGTGGGGCTGGGCCTCCTCCAAGCAGAGCACCATAAGCTGGTAGACCGAGTCAAGGAGGTGGAGCAATCAGTCAGTACAGTTATACCTGCACAACGAGAGATGTCCAACAAGGCGGGGGACCTAAACACCAAGGTCTGAATTCTAGAAAGGTGGGCAGAAGATGCGGAAGGTCATAACTGCCGCAATAACATTAGAGTGGTGGGACTTTCTGAGGGAACTGAGGAAGCAGACATGGTGTCTTTTCTGGAAAACTGGCTTCGAGCTGACGTAGCAACTGATGGTGTCACACAGTTTTTTGCCCTAGAGAGGGCACATCGAGTGCCAGCACGCCCGCTGGCACTGGGGCGGCCTTCCCCGCCCGGTGGTGGCACGACTACTGCACTATAGAGACTGGGACATTATTCTCCAAAGAGCACGTAACAATGGTCCGTTTGCAATAACCAAAAGTAATATGCTAATATTCCATGATTTTACTGCCAAAGTTCAAGCACAATGCAAGTCATTTGTGGAAGCCAAGAAAGCCCTCCGTGAAGAGGTTTTACAATATTTATTGTTTCCTGCTAAACTCCGGATCATACTATATGGCAATACCCATTTCTGTGACCCACCGGAAGCGGTATGGTCTTGGTTGGAGGCCTACAAAGAAGGGGCACCGTTTCCAAAATCCCGAACCCGGTCTGCTGTAGCTCGACAGAAAACTAAGAAACGTTCCAGATGACCACCTCTAAAGATCTTTTTGGGGAGGCCCTTTCAGACAGAACCAGAACATTCAGTGGCATTGCTTGTTGTAGCAGAGATAACATCAACGCAGAATACAGAGGTGGGCACCGACATTTCTTCTGATCATAAATCACTGACTTTATGAGTAAGATCTATTTAATCTTACATTACCCGCCCCCCTACTTAATTGCACCCCCTAGGCTACTGAAGGTGTCTTTCCCTTAACAATGTTGTTTCATGGAAGGTTTGGACGGTCAGCTGTTGCTGAATTGCCCTTGGGTGAGGTAGTTTACAGTTGGGGTTTTGTTTACGTGTCCTGGGGGTCCAAGATTGGTTTGATGTTGCTGGGGTGGATGGGGGTGGTGGGTATTGATGATGAGGACAAACTATCTCTTCTTACTCTATGAGAGATTCATATAATGATATGATATGATATTGATGTCTTGGAAGGTTAGGGGAATGGGCTCAGCCTCCAAATGCCACAATATTTATAGGTGTCTACGGAGGCGAGGAGCACAAATAGTTATGCTACAGGAAATGCACCTCACAGTGAATGAGGCAGCCTGTCTGCAGCGCAGGTGGCAGGGGACAACTTTAAGCAACATTTTACTCAGCATATTCCAGGGCGGCACTACAGTGGATACGGGTGAGGACCCCCTTCTGAGCTTACATGCTCTATTATTGATGAAGAATGGCGATATGTCCTGGTTAAGGGTAGACTGCTGGGCAAGGAGGTCACACTGGGAAGTGTATATGCCCCGAACATTGATCAGGTGCATTTCCTTCGGGCGCTGTCTTTCCCCGTCCTCTTAAGTTTCAGATGAACTCATCCTAGGAGGTGACTTCAACTGTGTGGCAGACGCTAACATGGACCGGTCCACCTCACCCCTACTGGGGACAGTGGCATGCAGGGTTTCAGAGGGCTTCCAGGCTCAGTTGGGGCATTGGGACCTAGAGTAGATTTGGAGAGGACACCATGGGCTTGAACGTGACTACTCCTATTATTCTCATCTCTATAAATTACATACTAGACTCGATATGTTTGTTCGTTTGTCTGTTTTTTGCCCATCCATGATACATACTGAGTATGTAGGATGCACATTTTCAGATCATAGCCCACTAATGTTGACCTTCTCTCCCATGGCAGAGCGCCCAGTGACGCCTAACTGGCGCCTTAACCCTTTAATGTTGGAAGACATCTGTTTTATAGAGTCCCTGAAAAGGCCATCTCAGAATATTTTCAGAGCAATCAGGGCTCTGCTACCAGCACCCTAGTTGAGTGGGAGGCCCTAAAGGTGGTGTTGCAGAGCCACTGTATGGGGCAGTCTATTGGGGTTATGAGAGAACTGAACTCAGATTTCACTTCTCTATAGTATTGCCTGCATGAGTTGGGTAATCTGTTGGGTACTGATGATACTGTACAGGACAGGCTCACAGAAGTTAGAGGTTAATACAATGCCACACTGGAATGTCTTAGATGTTATGATTACAAAAATTATCTTGCAAGGGCACATGAAGAAGGTGGTAGCTCCGGTAGACTTCTGGCCTGGCTGGTCCATCAGGAGTTAAGGGGGACGGCCATTACACAGGTCTTATCGAACGACAATGTGCTGCTCTATTCTTCAGGGGCCATTAATGCGGCCTTCCGGGAATACTATGAGACACTTTATCAGCACCTGGAGGTAGTATTGCCGGAGGCTCTGACTGAGTTTCTGACCCCACTACCTTTGCGCACACTTTACCCTGCACTTCGAGAGGACCTGGGAGGTCCTGTGAAAGTGCAAGAGATTAGATCAGCTATCAGACGGGCTTCCAGCAGAATTTTTAGCTGCTTTTGCCTCTGATCTGGCCCCTCAATTGGAGGCGCGTATACTGAGTTGATGTGCCTGGGTGCATTGCCGGAGTCCACCAGAAATGCCTTGTTAATACCCCTCCTGAAATCAAAAACGTTGGGAGCCCATGCATCCGACTTTCTTCTTCTGTCCATGTTAAACATGGACTTTAAAATACTTAGAAAAGTGTTGGCGATGCAGTTGCTTCCTCACATGCCGAGCCTTATCCAGAGTGACCCGAACGGTTTTATCCCGAATAGGTCTACATCACTGAACCTTCGTCGGTTATATCACATCCTATACCATCAGGATATTAGCTCAAGCCCAAATGCCCTCATTATGTCAGTGGACCTAGAAAAGGCTTTTGATTCGGTGAGGTGGGACTTTCTCTATGCCGTTATGGTTAAGAAGGTGCTGGGAGAGGGTTGGTTAAAGTGGGTTCAGCTACTGTAAACTAATCCCACAGCAAGGGTTAGGACTGGGGACGTTATCACTGCCAAATATAGGACAGGTGCCCTCGTTCCCCCTCCTGTTCACCTTGGCTATAGAGCCATTGGCGGAGCTTTTCCGCTGGAAAGGAGTGGGTCATGGTGTGGTAGTAGAGGAAAGGGAACATGTTATCTCTCTCTTTTGCCGACTACCTGTTGCTGTATTTGAAGGATGGCCAACGGGAAGTTGAGAACGCAATGAACCTGTTAGGTGGTTTTGCGGTCCTTGCTGGACTCCGGGGTAATAAAACAAAAACACATTTGTTCCCTATGACGGCGGGAGTTTTGCAACTGACTGACATGCCCCCAGGGTTGAGATGGTCACCACTGTCCTTCAGGTATCTGTCGATTCAGGTGTTCCATGCTTTAGCGGACCTTGAGAACGGTAATCTGGGACCGGCGCTTCACTCTCTCAGGTTCTGTGCTCAATTTTGATGCTCCCTGAAATTACCGGTGATGGCCAGAATTTCTTTGTCCAAGATGGTTATGCTGCCCCAGTTGTTTTATTTCTTTTTTAACCTCCCTATTAAGATAACACGCTCCTGGTTGAATCAATTGGACACGTTGCACTGGGAGCTGATATGGGATGAAGGCCGCAATAGAGTCGCCTTGGCAGTGCTTCGGAGACCTCCAAGTGATGGAGGCCTGGGTGCCCCGGCTTTTTAATTATATTACTTGGCAGCCCAACTTCAATGGATAGCTCAATGGTTAGATGGTGAGAATCTACGAGAGCTGGGACCCATCAGGTTGGTGGGTAATCAAGGGACATTACTAGCAAAGCTCCTTGACCCAAAAGTGGCGATATTCCAGCCGGGAGTGTTGTTGAAAGTGGTGTTGCAGTGTTGGCAGAGATTCCTAAAGAGGACCATTGGGACTCCTTTGTATACACCGGCTTTGCCATTGGTGGGGCTGCCACATGGTGATTCCCCCATTCACAGAACAGCAGTTAATCGAATGGACTATGGTTGGCCTGATCACGGTTGGGGATTGCTACCAAATCGGGGCACTTATCCCACTGGAAGACTTCATGGCACAGAGTAAGTTACCAGCTGGCCAATTTCTAGCTTACCATGCTGTAAAGTGAACGTTTGGCAACCTGTGGCCTGATTGCCAACAGTAGCCTGAGACACATGCAGTTCTTCAGGCACTGGTGACACTGTGCTCTCCGTGCCACCTAGTGAAATGGCTCTCTCAGGCACAACTGGAGATGGCCATGACAGCCCTGGTGAGAATACGAGAGCGGTGGGGAGGGTGTAACTGAGTAGGGAACTTTCGGACCCTGAATGGGGTAAGATTGTGGCAAGCCCCAAGCACATTTCCAGAAATAAGAGATTCAAATTTGTCCAATTGAACTATATTCATATGAACTTCTTGACCCCACATAGATTAAAGGTTATGTATGGGGAGGGCCGAGGGCTTGCATCAGGTGTGGGATGTTGGGGGCGGATTTTGAACATATGCTGTGGAGATGTCCAGTGTTGTGAACATTCTGGGATTCGGTGGTCACTACGATCAACAGGGTGTTGGCCCGTGCACTCCCCTGTACTGATGAGTTGTGCATTTTGGGATTATTCCCTAGACTCAAGCATGTAAGATTGGTTCCAGATTTGCAGACCTGGCCTTAGTGTTGGAAAGACAATGGATAGCAATGAGATGGAGTGCCGGGGTGGGCCCGATGGTTGCACTGTGGGCAAAAGATGTAGACATATGGGCCAGGGCAGAGAAGCGAGCATTGATTAGAGATGCTGCACAGGGGATATGGTGATGCCCATTGGCGGGCCTCTGGGCATAGGTGCTTAAGGCGTAGGATAATAGGGAAGGCGACCGGGGGACGGGAGATGGAGGAGACCCCACACCACATGTAAGTAATAAGGATTCACCTCGTGTTTGCTTGGGAGAACAATAGACGCTGTCAACTGTAAGGAGAAAAGATTGGCGCCTGGGAGGCTGCAAGTGGAGCTCATCCCAGATGTGAGGAGTAGAAACCCAGAATGAATGGAGATGCTTGTTTTCTCCCATTCCCACTAGGAGCGAGTGTGTCCTGCAGAACTCTCTGAATGTTTATTTGTTTGTTATGAGAGATGGGCTGTCCAGTAGACCTCCCTTTCCTCTCCTACATGTTAGACTACAAGTCCTGCTACCCACTAAGATGTGTGAGCTACAATGGGTCCTTCCATATTTAACAGGTGTTCAGATCCTCAGGATGATTTTATATGTTATAGTTTTCTTTTTTTCTTTTTTGTTACTTAACCTTAATCATATCACTTATACTTCTGCACACTTTGGTGCTGTTAGGTTTAACCCTACAGCTCCCATTAGGAAACACACATAACGAGCAGTTAATGCTAACAAATAGGTGATTAGATACATGCTTTAGCTCTTTAACACATTGTCGAAAAACATGGAATAAATATATCAACAAGAGCACGAGCGGTGCTGAAAAATCTGCTCCTCATTGGCGTTTAGGTTGTGATATGATCACCACTTCATTTCTGTAATGCAAAATGCCTATATGCAATGTATACTATTTCTCAACTTGACACAACAGTTGAACGTAAGAACGTTAAATAACCGTGTTTTACATTGTGCAAAATTCTGCTATTATGTATATCAAAGTGAAATTATTCTAAACTGCCAATAAAACATATTTTTTTTTAAAAACTAGAACCAAATGTCCAGGCACTCATAATAGCGGGACCGCCACGCCGCTGCACCGCCAAACTCGCATGAGAACTGCCCTCTGTATTATGACTTTTTTAGTCACTGGTGGGCGGTTTCTTTGGCGTTCCAACGACGGTGCCTATGAAATAGGCACCGCAATGGGAACGTCAAAGGAAGTTCCAGCACGGCATGGACGGTGAAGTCCATGCCGTGCTGGAACTGGGAATGCATGCACACAGAGGGCACATGTTGTGCCCCTGTGTGCATCCACATGGAGTGAGGCACTAGGAGGCCCTATTCTTTCCTCGCCGTCACTGTTTTCATGGAGGAAATACCTCCATGAAATCAGTGGCGGTGAGGAAATTCTTAATATGCTTGGCAGGACCACAGCGGTCCCTCCAAGCATATTACTGCCTCAAGCCCGCCGCCCCACCACCAGGGAACAGCAGTTCCCTGGTGGAGTCGGCGGTCCCAGGCAGCACGACCGCCATGGTCGTAATGTGGAGATCGGAAGCCCGCCACGCCGCGCCACAATGAGTCTGGCAGTCGAAGGACCGCCAAACTCTTAATTAGGCCCTAAGTGTGGATGTCAGCATTTCAATTGCTACCTAAATGGCAACTGCTTAAAGACTGTGATGGATCACAACCTGCTGATCCCTCTGTTCCAAGGCATGGCGCCACAACCATCCCTTGGACTAGAGAAGTGAGCCATGCAGCTATGGTGTCCCATTATGACAGTCAAAATGTTCGTGGGTCAATAACCACACTTAGTACTTATCCATGCCCCCCAGCCATTGATGGATGCTGAGTGCTAAAAGCCAACAAGCACTGAGAAACATATTCATTTTTCCTTGTCTCCCAAGAGGCACTTCCAAAATCTATTAAATTAGAAGACTTCCAGGAGGCAACTGTAAAGGTGAATGTTGTCAAGCCACCATTATTCCTGCCAGACAGAACACTTGAAAAATGTTTCTTGAGGGAACCTAGCTTAGCGATGTGGCTTACTATTTGACCCTCACTATCAAAAGTATGCATGGAACATGTACCACTGAGAATGGTATCATACAGAGAGGGAATCATATCATCAAACCAAACTCTTTAACCAATGGAATACTTCTGAATGCACATCATGGGCAGCAAGGCATGGTGAAGCCAAAGGTAAGGGAAAATCTATCATTCTGGCAGTTTGGTTGAAGACCTAATAAATTGTTGTCAGCTCTGTCAAGCATTGGGTCCTACTTATCGCATGTACCTATCATCACAGGAGAAGAATGAGGTGAACTATGGACCAACTTGGGCGCAGATCTTTGTTCAGCCCAAGGTGGAAACTATGTACTGGTCTTAGTTGATGCCTGCATCAAGATGCCCATTCTGGAGATTGTTTCATTGATGGTATTTGAGATTGACCTGTTGAAGCTGGGAATTTCTGGTATTCTAAATATAATCAATATTAAAGTTAATGGCCCACAGTTCCAGGGATCTGATTTGTACCAATACCTACAGACTCTTAACTTTAAACACATGAGAATCACCCCACACAACCTGCAGGCAAATGGGTAGTGGAAACGTTTATGAGAACAATAAGAAAGACCATCTCGACAGATGTGAAGCAGCAGGCGGGTCTAGAATGGATCTAACACAGATTTCTATGCATCTATGACTTAAACCCAATTGTCCAAAAAAGCGCATGCCTACTTGCCTACTTCCATGACGTTTGGTAGTTGTTTAAGAAACCATACCAATTGCACCCACCTGGGTTCCCACAACCACTACTGCAAGAAGCACAAACCTAAGAAGACTAAACAATGACTGTATGAGCTGGAAGAGAGGTGCCATACATTCCACATAGGAATTGGAGACTCAGTATTGGTTCAAGACCACTATCCCACAGGAAAATCTGGGATGCATAATGCATGACTGCTCTGAACAGTGGCATGACATGGCAATGATACCTATTATAGCATATACTGAGGAGAATATGACACTGTACCTGGCAGAGAAGGTTTCTGTCCCAGACGGTGTGGCTTGATAGAAGCGTAACATGAGTCTAAGTAGGATGCCAAATGCTGATTGTACCTTAAGGTGCGGTCTCATTGCGGATGCGCCGAGTGCAGCAAGGCCTCTCTCTGGGAATGGTATGGAGAGCACAGGAAAATTTACTTGGGCCCAAGCATGTTCAAAGTGGGGCAGAGGTGGACCAGTGACACTGTTAAAGTGTGCAGGCTGCTTTTCCAACCAACTCACATTCTCCTGGACAGAGACGCTCTCTGCCAGGTTCAGTGCCATATGCTCTTCTGACCCTGGGAGGTGTGTATTTCCACCTTCCTTCCTTCCCCTTTTGCACTAACGTAGCCTACAGAGGCCCTTCTACCGATTTGATCAGTCTCTTCTAAGTGGCACCGTTTTCCTCCACGACTTACTTGGCCTGAGCGATATTGCTATGGCGGTTGTCAACTATTTACTCACGCGCAATTCCTCAATGATCCAACACCTTGTAGATACGTTTTTCAGAGGCATCCCTAAACAGATCCCTTGGCTTTCCTTCTATCTTGGACTAGCAAATTCATGCTTTCCCTTGGCACCCTATTTTTAGGCCTTCAGCAAGTCTCTGTCCTGATGATGACCCTAATACTCTGGGGGTGAAACTTCATTGACTATGCCCATATGAATCATGTATTGATTGATTCTTGCTTGTGTTGCAATTCCTTATTGATTGAAATACAAACCAATAATGACATCTGGGTCATATGGTTATACCTGTTCTCACGCTTATTTTATAATTTTATGTATGTTACTACGTGAACCACCAGAGCACCTATTTCTACTTTTTTGCAATATTCTCTTCTTCATGACCTTACATTTTCTTTGATTTATGAATAAATATTTGACTCACTAGCTTTCATAGTATCCTGCTGCATATTGGTTTACATTATTACAACATTCAATGATAATTTATGATTGTTCTATCATGTATCTATCCCAGATTCCTGAGATTTCGTGTCGTAGAGTGTCTTAGAGTGAAGACTTGTAGATTGGAGTGGGGTACAGTGTTGTAGGGTGGAGTGTCATAGACTGGAGTGGTGTGTTGTAGAGTGGAGTGGCGTAGCGTGTCATAGAGTTGAGTGACAAGTCACAGAGTAAAGTGAAGTTGTGTGTCGTACAATGTTGTGGAGTGGAGTAAAGTGGCATAAATTGGAGCGGCACAGAGTGGAGTAGAGTGTTTTAGAGAGGAGTGGCGTAGAATGGAATGGTGTGTTGCAGAGTAGAGTAAAGTGGCATGTCATATAGTGGCGTATCATAGAGTGGAGTAGAGTGGCATAGAGGGGAGGGGCATAGAGTGATGCAGAGTTGAGTGGCATGTCGTGGAGTAGAGTGTTGTGGCTTCTTATAGAGTGGTGTGTTGTACAGTGTCTTTGACTGGAGTGGTATAGAGTGGAGTAGTGTGTCATAAAGTAAAGCATGGAGTAGTTGCATGGAGTGGCATAAATGGAGTTGTTTAAAGTGGAGTAGCATGCTGTAGAGTGGAGTAGAGTGGCGTATAGTGTCATAGAATGGAGTAGAGTGTTGTAGAGTGCAGGGGCATAGATGGAGTAGGGTGTTGAGGAGCAGAATGGAGTAGAGTGGAGTGGCATGTCCTACAGTGTTGTGTCATACAGTGTCTTTGAGTGGAGTGGCGAAGAGTGGAGTGGTGTAGGATGGAGTAGTGGAGCAAAGTGAAGTAGAGTGGAGTAGTATGTCATAGAGTAGAGTGGAGTAAAGTGGCATGAAATGGAGTGCAGGTAGTTCTTTAGAGAGCAGTGTCCTGAGTGGCGTAAAGTGGAGTAGAGTGGCATAGAGTGGAGGGGCATAGAGAGGAGTAGAATGTTGTAGAGTGAAGTTGCGTAGAGTGGAGTGGCATGTCATAGAGTTGCATGTCGTAGAGTGTTTTAGAGTGGAGTAGCATGCTGTAGAGTGGAGTAGAGTGGCTTAGAGTGTCATAGAATGGAGTAGAGTGTTGTAGGGTGAAGTGGTATAGAGTGGAGTAGAATGTCGTAGAGTGGAACAGCGTAAAGTGGACTTTCATAGAGTGGAGTAAAGTGTCATACAGTGGAGTGGCGTAGCGTAGAGTGGAGCAAAGTGTCATGGAATGGAGTAAAGTGTCGTACAGTGGAGTGGTGCATTGTAGAGTAGAGTGGCCTGGAGTGGAGTAGAGTGGAGTGGCATAGCATAGAGTGGAGTAAAGAGTCATAGAGTGGAGTGGAGTGGTGTGGCGTGTGGTAGAGTGAAGTGGAGTGGTGTGTGGTAGAGAGTCGGGACGTGGAGTAGAGTGGCATTGAGTGCAGGGGCATAGATTGGAGCAGGGTGTTGTAGAGCAGAATGGAGTAGAGTGGAGTGGCATGTCATACAGTGTTGTGTCATACAGTGTCTTTGAGTGGAGTGGCGAAGAGTGGAGTGGCGTAGGATGGAGTAGTGGAGCAAAGTGAAGTAGAGTGGAGTAGTGTGTCATAGAGTAGAGTGGAGTAAAGTGGCATGAAGTGGAGTGCAGGTAGTTCTTTAGAGAGCAGTGTCCTGAGTGGCGTAAAGTGGAGTAGAGTGGCATAGAGTGGAGTGGCATAGAGAGGAGTAGAATGTTGTAGAGTGAAGTTGTGTAGAGTGGAGTGGCATGTCATAGCGCACACTGGAGCAGCATGTCATAGAGTGGCATGTCGTAGAGTGTTTTAGAGTGGAGTAGCGTACAGTAGAGTGACAGAGTAGAATGGCATGTCGTAGAGTGGAGTGGTATATATCGCAGAGTGGAGTGTCGTAGAGTGGAGTGGTGTGTCGTAAAGTGAAGTGGTATGTTGGAGAGTGTAGTGACATGTCATAGATGGAGTGGTGTGTCTTAGAGTGTCTTTTGTCATATCTCATTTTTAGGTCGAGCAAGGCAGCGCATGCGCTGTCTCTTCGAGACCTGCTGTAAACACTCTACCGGAGTGTAATGTGGCAATATGGGCTGTTTCTTGCATTGGCTAATTCGTTCGTTGCATTTTGTTTTCTTGCTCCTTATTTGTTCCCGCTCCGATACATAATTTCCGGTTTTATCCGAGGAGCACCGGCTAATTACTGTTCCCTTACTCTCGTAAGTGTTATCTGTTATTTGTTTGGGGACTACTTGTTCTTCTTTTGCAGGGCAGCACGCTATGCTTGACTCTAACAATGGCGGCTGTGCAACTTCCCTTTTGTTGTGCATGGCTCGCCCAACTCTATTTTTACCACATTGTTTGTTTTTTTTACCAGCGCAGTAGTAGCAATGGCGGGCGCGCGTGGTATTTTCAAAATGCGAGGCTTGACCGACTTGCACCTTTTTGTTTTTTAAAACGTTTTTGTTTGGCAGCGCGGCACGCTTTAAACAATAACTGCCGCGTGCCTTTCTTTTCCAAATGCCCGCCTCGCCCTAGTTGCACCTCTGCTCGATGCAAAGATTAACCGTATCACAGACGTGCTCTAACGATCCTTCCCACTTGGACTCTAACAATGGCGGCTGTGCAACTTTCCTTTTGTTGTGCACGGCTCGCCCAACTCTATTTTTACAACATTGTTTTTTTTTTTTACCAGCGCAGAAGTAGCAATGGCGGGAGTGCGTGATATTTTCAAAATGCGCGGCTTGGACCGACTTGCACTTTTTTGTTTTGTTAAAACGTTTTTGTTTGGCAGCGCGGCACTCTTTAAACAATAACTGCAGCGTGCCTTTCTTTTCCAAATGCCCGCCTCGCCCTAGTTGCACCTCTGCTCGATGCAAAGATTAACCGTATCACAGATGTGCTCTGACGATCCTTCCGTGGTGTCATCGTCTTGCACTGTCCTGCCATTTCCCTTGCGCCAAACTATGAATTAATACTATAGGGTGCAACGGTAACTTTGCACTTTACTGCTGAAGATGAAATTAGCAGGAACAGGGAGCATATTTCACTAAACTAGGGGAGGGCGTATACGATTAAGACAGACACGAGTGCATTTTTATACTATTTTATTTCAAGTCGTGTCGAAATCCTTCAATATCTGAACACTTGTGCCTTGTGTGAACTGTAGTTCCCCATACAACTCTTGCATTGCAGCAGTCCTGCCTAGCTGCTGACATGAAGTACGAAGATAACGAGGGTTAAGTGGTAGTAGAAATAATCTAGGTTGAGCCAAGGGCCATTTCTGCCCAGACAGCTGTGTATCAAAGCACTTTCAAACTTTGAAAGTTTAACCCCGCCGACTCCTATCCCTGTAATGTTTGTGTATGCACCCACACAAATTCACACTCTACATAGTTCCACTGAAGTTCATACCATTTAATTACTATCCACATAATTCAAAAGCACATCATACCACACAATCCCACACCACACAATTCCAAAACACATCTCAAGCTTGCACTTCCACCAACACGATCATCTCTCCACCGCACACCCACTGCCCCATCTCTCCCTCACTCTGCCACTACCCCCTCTCATCTCACAATTCCCCTACCCCCTCTCATCCCTCCCTCGCACTCCCAGCCTCCTCTCTATACTACCTGGTCAAACATATTACCTTCCTCTATCACCTCACGCTGTGCAAAATTCCATCTCTTGACCCCCCCCCGGGGTGCCCCTCGTACTCATCTCTCACTCGTACATTCTCACACCTCTCTCGCTCGCTCATGCACTCTTTCCGCCACTCTATTAGTTCAATTCAGGTCTTCAAGCACAATTTCCTTCCTGTGCCTATCAACATTTCCATCCCTCAAACCCACACTCTCCTCCTTCTTAAGCTCTCTTCGACATACACAGGCGCTCCCTATGCGTCTCAGGCCTGCTCTCCCCTTAGTTCTCTTTTTCTCACACACTTTCTGCTCCTCTATCTAGACTTTATTCCCCACTTCGTGCACAAACTACCTATTCCTCTCTATCTTTCTTTCCATCTATTCTATGCAGCTCACACCTATCTATTCACCATATTGCATAATTCCAAAACACAAATACACCACACAATTCCACCCCACACTATTTTGCAACTAACCGTTCCAATTCAACCCACATAATTCCACTCCAAACCATATACATCTAATCCACTACAAAACACATAGATAAAACACATTGTCATTTACAATACCAATAGCTCTAACTCTTGCACATGCGAGACCTATTGCATTGCCAAATGCTTGTTTTTATTTCAGTAGGTACTATGGTACTTCCTACATAGTTTAGAGGAAGTACCGCTGCACTCCGTACCTTTTTAAAAAGGAATTAAATAATAAAAATACATTTCCCTTACTCTACACACTTTTCTAAATGACTCATTTCTTTCTATACATTAAAAAAACAGTAGAAAGTTATATTTCCTGTTGAACATCAAAAACAATGTGTGGTGTAAACAATATGGCTGCCTTTTTTTTTTTTTGTAAGGGCAGTCATTAGGCAATAACATTGTGTTTTGTTATCGCCATTTACAGCGGCTACCGCAAAATTACTGCGGTGTGCACCGGCCCAATATATCACTGAGTTTTTGTCCCTTTTATCTTAAAAACTACTGAACCAATTCAGATCGAATAAAAAAAGGACTGTTTCCAACCCATGATATTTATTCCTGCCGAATTTCATGTAAATCCGTTCAGCCATTTTGTCGCTACATCTGAGTAAAGTGTCTATGGAAAATTAATTGTGAAAAAAAAGTGTTTTGGGACCACCCTTTTTTCTTTGCAACCTCTTTGCTATTCACCACAAAACTTTGCATCATCCACTGTAGAAAAATTAATAGGTCTGGAAAGTTTCGCAGAGATTCGTCAAACGGTGGCAAAGTTATTACCAATCAAAAATCTGAGGAATTCCTGTCTCTCGTAATCCTAACTATAACTACAGAGTGGTTACTGCCACTCTGTTATATATACATATCATATACCTTGTTCATTATCAACCTTTAGTCCCACTTCTATGTCTGGCCTGTCCCACTTTTTGCTTCTCAAAATCTGGTCACCAGAACAAATACAGATACAATTTAATGAGAAAGAAAATCCACACATTGAGACTCTGTTGCTGTAAATTTTGTGGATTTAGATTTTTATGCTGTTACTTACCCTAGGAGTCTGTTTCCGAGCACATGGGGAGACACACCTCTGTGCATGGTATGGGTGTGAGGTGTAGGAAGAGGGGATCAAGTGCACATGAGCCACAGGCCAGTGCATCCAGAGCCAGTGTGTGCTTCAGTCATTGCTCTTGTCAGTGTGCACTGTCCTGATTGGTGTCTGCCAGGCCCTGACTGCGGAATCATCTTGTAAGTTTTTCTCTATCCTAAGTCTATGGCCTGGGTTTATTTAGAAGAAAGCTTACATTGAGGATTTTTTTTTAAATCAGATTCCTACATCTCTTCTGACTTCATTTCCATTTTGAAGCCTGTCAGCCTGGCTTCATTTGTAATCGCAGTTAGCTCTCATACTTGACTGCTGTGTCAGCTGTTGTGAAAGGTTTTTTTAGTACAGTGTGTTCTTCAAGATTATGCATTCCGGCCTGACACGAAAAACAAAATTATTTTTGCTTCCAAACCCGATGAACTGACAAAATGAACTGTAGCAATCCGTAAATATTTGTGTTTAAGTAGGTCAGCATACACATCCTTCATAGAGTACAGGACATAGTCTGGGGACAGCACTGAGCTATCTGTTGGTTCCAAACATTGGAATTTCAACATAGCTAAAATCATGAGAAAATATTAATTATAGGCAGACCACAAAATTTCCCACCAAAGTCATGCTGCTCGGGGCAGACACAAATTTTTGGTCGCCTAAATGGTGGCCGGATAGCTTAGGGGATTTCCCCTCCCCAGTGGACAAAGTCAGAAACCTGGGAGTTATACTTGATAATAAACTGTCTTTTAATGCCCAGATAAATAAACTGACTTCCTCTGTGTGGTTCATTTTAAAAATGATTAGAAGAATCCTGCCTTTCATTCCCCAAGATTCATGTAAAACTTTAGTAACAGCGCTGGTTTTGTCCAGTCTGGACTATGGCAATGCCTTGTATGCTGGGATACAAATCCAACATCTGACAAAACTCCAGCGTTTACAGAATGCAGCAGCAAGGCTGGTGCTGGACATCCCTAGATCAGAACCAGTTGCCCACAGACTAAGAGCTCTCCACTGGTTACCAATGGAGAAAAGAATAAAATTTAAGACAGCCTGCTTGGCCTACAAGGCCCTTCATGGTATAGGGCCACAATTTTTAAAAACACATCTGAAACGGTATGAGCCATGCAGGAATCTGAGGTCTGGGCAGGCAAAATTGATACAGGTCCCAAGATTTAAGCAGGTTAGGTGGGGGGAGAAGCTTCTTGGTACAGATGGCCAAGACCTGGAACCTGCTCCCTATCACAATAAAAAATAGCCCCTCGCTCCTATCATTCAGGAAAGCTGTAAAAACCTGGCTTTTTACCTCTTAGTTAGAGCTCTTTATCATCGTCAGTCTCTTGCTACATCGACTTAGCGCCAAGACGCCCTTGGGCATTCGCGCGCTTTATAAATTTCCAAATCAAATCAATCAATCAATTAATCAATTTAGTGATAAATGCAACTTTTGTAGATGCGTGGGTAATACCACTTCATGGTCAAATACATGTAGCCGCCAAGAGGGCTTTATTTTATTATTTTAAATGTTATGTAATGCACACTAGGCCATAAAGGACATCAAAACACATTACAGAGAACAGGAGCGGGTATCCTTATGTATGGTGGCAATGGGAATAAATAGACAGAAGCAAAGAGATACAAATAAGAGTGTATATATTTGACTCAATGAAATGAGTCACAGAACCTTAAAAACATAGAAAAACACACAAGCCCATAGAAGCCAGGGTTTGAAACACCCCTGTAGGGGTCATGGCATGATATCACACAGCCAAGGGTCGGGTGGGAGTACAAGAAAACAATGGACCGGGACAAGTAATGCTACTCTGGAGGAACGTAGGATACACAATGAGGTTTTGTCCAGTGGTGGCTAGCATGTACTGAGGGTGGTGGGCACAAAAAATAAATTGATAACAAAAATAAACTTACCTCAATAACTTACAGTGCGAAGTCCTCCTCCCCGGGTGTCTTCTGGAAGCTTCGGACGCAGGAAACTGCACTACCCGATCCTGGCTCTGCTTTCACAGCATGAGAGCAGCGTCTGGATTGAATAGAGCAGGCTCTGTCAGCGCTCCTAAGAGCACTGGAGGCCTGGGCTTTCTCTAACCCAGCTGTCTAACACAGCTAGGTTAGAGAAGTTTAAAATGCACATGTCTGCCTGCCCAAGATGGCTGGCCAAAGAGACATGCACATTTTAAAGCACACAGCTCCCTGCTGCTGCCACTCAGCAGAACTGGCCCCGCCCCGTCCTGACACTTAGTTCAGGATGGGATGCTGAAAAGTAAAATGGTAATAAATTAATTTTTATTACCATTTTATTTTTCATCTCTAGGGCTTGTGGGGTGACGCTCCTCCGCTCAAATGGAGGAGCCGCCCCTTGTCTGCCAGTGTTGCTATAATCTCCCTTAGCATGGCATAAACACTGTATAGGTCACGAAATGGACACTTGCGGCACCAGTGCCCCTTTGGAATGCACTCTTGCTGCCAGGATGACCTCTATTTAGAGAGTTTCAAAAGTTCAGCCTGGACATGAAGAGAACAATACAGTGCTTATGGAGTGAAAAATTATTTTTCGCCTTTAAAAATGATGCTCTCTTTCTATTGATCAAATCAGGTCTGGCGACAGCTGTGCTGACAAGCCAGAACTAATGAGCTTGTATTACAAACAAGTCAGCACCCAAGACATCCTTCAGAACCTCAGAAAGAGTACTGCCACAAAAGTAGGTGTGTATGAACATTTTAGAATGGCATTGAGGTTCCTGTAATCTTGTAGCCATTGTATCCTGCAGTACTTTGATACACCAATGTGCAATTCAGCTATGTTTCTTTCAGTGAAAGAAAAAAAATTGATTTCTGGAAAAACTTGCATGCAAATTATCTTTGGGAGTTTTATCTCCTCGTTGCACGTATGAGACAATCCACTGTTGGTGACTTTGGAAACATTATCCAATAGCTGCTCAATTTTTATTCTAATCATGTGGAACAATCGTTACATGGGAAAATAAGTTGTGGGCCCAGAGGTATCAGCAGAAAAGGTGTACATTTAGAGATTATATATTCATACGGCAACTGGTGTGTCAATGAGAGTCAAACTTCGCAGGAACACATGCACTTTAGATAGATTCAGAAACAAGCGATAAGTGGCCGATTCTATGTCACCCGGGGCACTGCATTGAGAGCGAGCACAAGTCGCAATTGCCAGCCACGACAGCAGGTCATTTTGCCCGCCGGCGCCCCGAGGAAGCCCGCAATTAGGGAAATTAAGCTCTAGGTATGTACTGACCTATGACTTACAATTTGGTGAGCAAAAAGATACTCACCTTGGCTGTGACACTATTCAACCTTAACATTGACTACTCTAGGTCCTGAAGAAGGCCCCTCGACCCGTTCGGGCAATTCATGGGGCTGAAACATGTCGACCGCTTACATGGACAATTAAGTGCGTAAGACTAGTAACTTGTCTACTCACGCACAACACTGCTTTAACTCTCCTCCATTGCCGAACTGAATAAAGTTACAGTTCAGGAAATGTAAGGATTTTTTAACTCACCTCACTTGAGCACCCCCACTTTTTGTCACTGATTACTACTGCTATAACCAGTGGTTCCTCCAGGTGGAGGATAGCATATCACAAGAAACCCAATGATGATACTGTCACGTTTTTAATAAGGCGGAGAATCAAGATATACCGCCTGACGGCCTTTGTACGTGAATGAGGGTTTTTTAAGAAAAGACGGAAAGAATACCCAACCCTGGTTACACAGGTACAAGTGATCCATTCCCCATTGATAATAGACAATATTGAGTACAACAACATAGAACTAAACAGATATGAGTAAAAACAATATTGATGAACAAAATTGCGCCATTTGATATTTAAAAAGCAAAAAACACAAACGTTGACCACACAAATATTGACATTATAAATATCTAAAATACCCTAACATCAACATAAAAAATAAACAAAAATATTGTCACAACATTAAAACTATGCAACACTACTAAAATACCTTAATGAACAACATTGCCTATAAACATATTATCATTAATACATGAAAAATGTAACTATATTTAAATTAAATAACATAATAAATTGAAATATATTAAACTACTAAATGACAGATTAAAATAGTGATAATAATTTACTTAACATATACACACAACAAAAATAATGTATAAATATTTTTTACAATAATATCAAGTGAAAAGTACACTTCCAACAGCCTTTTCATTGTGATGGGACCACAATGAAAAGGCTGTCGGAAAGGCACATTGTAATACCGACGGTGTCGCCTGCCTCACCACTGCCTCTTGTTTGGACTACAATTCCGACCGCCGCCCCGTCGGGATCAGATGATCCTATCGGAGGCAGCAGTCTTTACCCCCGACCTATGCGGTCCGACCGCCTGCATTATAAAGCGGCGGTCAGACCGATGGCCTGTCTGTCGGGCGGACCGACAGCCTGTCGGTGGCTGTCTGACCAACATCGTAATCAGGCCCATAAACACTAATTAGTGTCCACCAAAACTGACAAGAAAAAATCAAACACCACACAAAACAACCAATAAAATTATTAAACTTTAAGCTAGCACTAAGATAAAACAAAACTTTTTTAAAGCATTGAATTATAACAAATGTTTTATTTTTAAAGAGGATCAGATTATTCACATGTCTCTCGCCTCAGGAAAAATAAGAAAAACTTGAAGAAACACGTCTACAAATTATGACAACAGCAAATACGTAGTGTATAAAAAATTGTAATGCCCATTTAAATATATATTACCCAAAAAATAATTTTAAAAACATTTAAATAACATCACACCAACATTTACAAACAAAATGACAAAGAGAGTCACTTACATCACTTCTCAAAAAGGAAACTGTTATTGTCGCACATGGGATATACTTACATTAAAGTGAGCACAAGCACAGAAAATATACATTGGAAATGTACAAAATAGTATGCCAATGCTTGTTATGGAGGACTACCACTAGAAATGAGGTGTAATTAACGTTAGAGAGCATAATTACCCACCAAACATGACTGAAATACAAGATGTTAGAGAAGAAATAACTAGAACCTACAGGAACAATTAAAAAAAAGTTCCTTCCTACTCCACAGTTCAATTACCAGGTATCCCAAATCTAAAACAAACTGTCAGAATGCACCAGAAAGTCTACTCTTAAAAACTTCCAAGATATAGATATTCCACCTAATTCAACTAGTACACATTGGGCCCAATTCACAGAACTAACTTAAGACAAAATCCTAAACTTACTACCATTTTGGTATTCACAGAAGGCACTTACTCATTTTGGTATTCACAGAAGGCACTTACTTACTCATTTTGAGTAACTTACTCATTTTGTGTAACTTACTCATTTTGGAATTCACAGAAGGCACTTACTCATTAATGTATTCACCGAAGGCACTTACTCATTAATGAGTAAGTGCCTTCTGTGAATACCAAAATGAGTAAGTTACACAAAATGAGTAAGTTACTCAAAATGAGTAAGTTACTCAAAATGAGTAAGTAAGTGCCTTCTGTGAATACCAAAATGAGTAAGTGCCTTCTGTGAATACCAAAATGGTAGTAAGTTTAGGATTTTGTCTTAAGTTAGTTCTGTGAATCGGGCCCATTGTGAAGAACCCTTCCTCATATATGATACCACTACCAAAGACATGAGAATAATAATTTATGCTACAGAAAAATATTTGCTAAAACTAACACAAGCTAGATTGGGATGATGGATAGCATATTTAATTTTTGCCCTCCACCATTCATGCATATATACCATATATTATGAATACCACAACAAAGACATACCTTTAGGTTACTCACTACTTCTTAATAAGCAAAGTGGTGCATACTATCAATTATCAACCCAAATTAAAGCAAAAAAACTAACAACTACTGTCCCACGAAAATTATCATTGATTTTAAACTAGTAATATTAAGCTCAATATTAAAAGCATACCCACAAACAGCCATACAGAGCTGTTACTACCATTTCAACCAGAGAATTTGGAGACACATTTGGAGACACCTCCATAAATCAACAGTATATGTAGAATACTCTACAAATGCCCCATTTGCCTACAAAATAAACCAATAAAAAACACTAGCCTATATACCAGTTAGAGAAGTAACTAACCCCTATAACCTCCTCCTTGAATCCCCATACTACCAATCACACAAACACAAACTAAGGGCCTGAAAACGAGTTTGGCAGTCTAACAGCCAGACCTCCCACCCGACTTGCTACAATGTTCCCGATGAGCCGGCGGCTGTGTTTCTGGCGGCGGTGAATGTTTTATCATATGTGTGGATGCAGGTGTGTATATTTTGACTGCACAAGTGTTGAATGTGCACATATGCATGGCACATGTGGAAAAATACCTACTACTAGTACTTTCCTATTGCTGGAGTCTGTCCCATATGTGCCCAGTCCAGTCAAGGGGTAAATACTGCAAAACAAAACAGACTTACCTGGATTTCGGCACCAACAGGGTCATTTTTTTCGGGGTCAAGATGCTGCGGTTAAGAGGGGACCTGGAGGAAGGGATCCACTTGGGAGACTGAAGGAAAGAAAAGGAAATGGGTGAGTATGCACCCCAAATCCTTCGATTCCGACGACTCGGTCTTCCTGTATTGGTTGGCTAGAAAGCCAACTCGTAATTCAGATGGAAGTGAACTTCTCGGTACCGTCCTCTGATAGCTGCTTTCCTCCTACCAACGCTGTGGCGGTCTGCAAATTGCTGGTAGTGTTGGCGGTGCTCCGGCAGTGTTTCGTTCTGCAAACCGACAACGTCGTAATACGGCGGGCAGACCGCCTAGTCGGCCAGTGGTGAATCCGCCGCTACAGCAGTTGCAAGACCGCCAAAGTCGTAATCAGGCCCTAAGTCCCATAATGGATTACTTTGAAGTTACATCGGTTGGCAGACTGCACCACTCCGGCCACAGTCAGCAACTCAAGTATCAAATGCCATGGTGGAACACATATGACAGCACCATGGCCGAACAATCCAAAACGAACTACTTAGTGAAAGGATGGCACAATGCCTTCCAAGCCACACTATGCTGAAGCCACCATTCCCAATATAATTTCCTAGAATCTATTAAAAAAAAAACAGAAATGCTACCAACAACTTAATATAGAACAATCTAAATAAAACCTAAAATATCCAAACAAACCAAAGAAATGTATAAAATCCTACAAAGCAAAGTACAAATGTTTATTAACAAGAAAGGCTACCATACATAGAATCCATAGCAAGAACCCTGCGACAATCTATTATACTAACTAAAAAGCAAACAGATTCATTTATAAATATTAATGTAATTATTTTTACTAATCAGTTTAAATTATATATAATAGTAAAAACAAGATACAATAAGACTTAAAAGTAAAAATATTTTTAAATTATACTACGAAGTACACAATACATATTCAAACCATCACATAAAAAGGAACACATACAAATAAAACTAAAATGCTCAAAAAAGATAAAAACAAATATATAAAAGTGCAAATAATTAATAAAAAGTTATAAACGTTGTACTCATAATAAATTTACATGCTAAAAATAAAAAATGTAATTCAAGAGTTTTATTTTTAGCTTTTTTCTAACTATGGAAAAACAAACATAACGTTAAAAATGTGTATATTAATTCGAAAAGTATACAAACACTGCACTCCACCCAACATTAAAAAACGTATCCATATTATCTCAATACTATTTATCATTCCCATTACAGTGTACACTACATTAGGGAACACATTATACATTTAAAAGCTTAGACTTATGAAATCCACTATAATCTATGCTGCATTGGGGAAAACATTGGACCTAGAAGGGGCTACATTCACTATTTCCACTTCAATCTAAGTGCATTGTGGAGGATGTCGCACATTGAAGGGGTTAGATTTACTATTCCCACTCCAGTTTAAACTACATTGGGGGAAAGCATTGGACATAGAAGGGGTGACATTTACTACTCCCTCTCCAATCTATGCTACTCTGGGAAACGTGCTGGACACTGGAGGGGTGGCATTTATTATTTCTACTCCAATGCAAGCTAAATTGAAGAAAGAGTTAGACATAAAAGGGGTTAGATTTATTGTTCCCACTCTAATCTTAGTTACACTAGGGAAAGCTTTGAATATAGAAGAGGATGGATTTACTATTCCCCCTCCAATTTAAGCCACATTGGGGGTTGTGTTGGACATTCAATGGGTTAGATTTACTACTCTCACTCCAATCTAACCTTTATTAGGGAAGGTGTTGTTCAATGAAATTATTAAATGTATTATTTCCACTCCAAGCATTGGACATAGAAGGGGTTACACTTACTATTCTCATTCTAAGCTACATTGGGGAAGGTGCTGGACATTTAAGGAATTAGATTTACCATTCCTGCTCCAATCTAAACGACACTGGGGAAAGGGATTAACTTTAAAGGCGATAGATTTACTATTGTCACTCCAAGCTAAGCTACATTGGGAAAGGTGTTGAACATTGAAGGGGTGACATCTACTATTCACACTCCCATGCAAGTTACATTGGGGAAAGTGTTACACACAAAAGGGGTTAGATTTACTATTCCCACTCCAATCTAAGTTACATTAGGGAGAGCATTAGGAATAGAAGGGGTTACATTTACAATTTCCACTCCAGTCTAAGCTGTACTGGGAAAGGTGGTGGACATTGAAGGGGTTAGATTTGCTTTAAGCTAAATTTTATTCTAATAAAATATAGAATATATTTTTAATATATATAATGAATACATTATTTCAGTAATATATAAAATTTAAAGATTGTTTTCAAATAAGGTTGAAAATTGTCCAAATTCATTTTTAACATATACTTTTGTATTACCATTTTTAAACAACATTGCACATGTTTCAATCAGTTTCTTTAAGACAAATGACATGTTAACAACAACCTCCCCTTCGATATATAATGTCTTTCCTCATTGCTCCAGTAAATGTTTACATACACTGTGATCTGTTTTCACTGATTCTCATAGTTTTATCTGTTATTACACATGCCAAAATTAAAACATAGCTCCCTCTTCCCCCCACTAGTATTCTGCTCCATGTCTTTGTGTCGATGTTGCTACTGACCTCTAGAATCTAAGGGGTGTCTCAGATCTTATGATAGGTTGTCTCTTATGCTTTTTCCCCATTCTTCTCACTGGCTTGGGGAGATTTCAGATCTGTGATCATTGGTGAAAAGCTCTGATATCGTCTTCCAATTTATCATCTTTTCGGACCTGTTTCATCATAACCTTCTCCGCTGGGCTCCTCCACGTGATCGTGATCCGCCTTTTCACCAATATTAACCGCATAAGTTCAAATGTCCTGCTAAGTTTCTTATTTTTGGGAGTGGGTAATAGACCTAATAGCACTGTACGTACCTCCCTGGGCACCTCCCAACCTGTGGCCTCCTGTATTTTCTGTAAGATTTCTGACCAGTATAGGGTTAAAGATGGGCATGTCCACACCATATGAAGGAACCCAGCCTCCGGTTCCTTACATCGGGGACATTCACTGGAGTGGCCCGGGTACATTTTGCCTAGCACTTTGGTGGTGAGATAGGCCTGATGTACAAAATTATATTGAATCAATTTAAAGCGAGCATTGGAGCTCACCGTTTTGACCCCTTCATGTATCCTCCCCCATTCCCGTTCCGTCATGGGATCTCCCACTACCTCATCTTATCTCGACTGAACAGGGAGTGTTCTCCTTGGCAAATCATCGCGTATCGCATGATATAGGTGGGTAATCAAATGTTGACCCTGAGCCATATAGAGCATTACTTGCAGTACTTTAGCTGTGGGAGGTTCCTCGGGAAGGATGGCCACAGCTCCCTAGCTACCCGCGCTATCTTTTCATATTGTAGGAACTGCCCTCTGCCTAAATCAAATGAGGCTTCCGCATTCTCTCTACACATAAAACTGACCATTGTTGTATAGATCCCCCAACGTTAGGCAGCCTCCCTCTTTCCATTTTCGTACTGACATGGATTTGGCTATGTTACAGAAAGGTTGTACCACCCAGAGAGTCATGTCCGGGGCATATGGTGCATGTCTCACCACTTTCCGTATTGTGTTCTCCCACACTTCGGCTACATGACGGATTATATAAGGGCAATCTCTGGGGGCACCCCTGCCGAGCATCAGAAGCTTTGGCAATGGTTTTCCCCGGTGTGTCCCTGCCAGCAGTCTTTTTTCCCAATTGTCTTGGTCATCCAACCAATGAATCACATGTTGTAATTGAGCGGCCATGTAATAGAATTCCAGACATGGTACCTCCACCCCTCCGTGTTACCACGTTCTCTATAATGTTGGCAGGCTGATACATTTACGTTTGGTGCCCCACAACAAGTCAATTAATAAGCTATTTAGTACTTTAAAATAACTACTAGGGATTCTATATAGTAAATTCTGTAACGCATAAAGGCATCTAGGCAAGATGATCATCTTAGTGATGGCAACCCTGCCCATGAGGGTCAAGGGCAATTCCCTCCAAAAACATATGGAGCCCCGAACCCCGTCCACAACCCTCTCTATGTTAAGTTCTAGATACAAAATTCAGGCGTATGTGCCAACTTAATCCCTAAATATCTGGGAGTCATGGTCGTCCAGGGAAGCCCCACCCTAGGGAGCTGGGCACTTGGTTGGTTTGCCAATTTCCCAAGTGGGACTAGTTTGGATTTCTCATGGTTTGTTCAGAGACCAGAAACATCTCCAAACTCCCATAGTGTCTCCAGAAGGATGGGTACTGACTGAATAGGTTGCCGGATATACACCAACATGTCATCAGTGTAAAGGGAAACCACATGATTAGTGTTCCCCAATGGTATCCCCCACACCCTCACCCGATCTCTCAATGCAGCCGCCAGTGGTTCCATCACCATTGCAAATATGTGGGGCGACAAGGGGCAACCCTGCCTTGTACCCCTTTCCAGCGGGAATGCCACCAAAACCCTTCCCCCTGCTCGGATCCTGGCAGAGGGAGCCGTACATAGTAATTGCGTCCATTCAAGGAATCCCTGTCCCACCCCCATTCATTGTAAAACCGTCCATACATAGGACCAGGCCGCTTAGTCAAAGGCTTGTTCTATATCCAATAGGGCTAGGGCACAGTCCTCCTCATCCAGGCAAGGAGCGTGCCAAACATGCGCTAAACGCCGTAGATTATAAGTGGTGCTTTGTTTTGGTATAAAACCAGCCTGATCCGTATGGATCAGTTAGGGCATATGTGGAAGAAGTCTAGTTGCCAGGATGCAACTTAATAGTTTTACATCCAGATTTAAGAGCGAAATTGGTCTGTATGAGTTTGGTAGCTGGGGATCCCTATCTTGTTTTGGAATCATTATTACCATTGCCTCCCTCATGGATGCCGGTAAAATCTGAGCCTGCATAGCTTCATTATATACCTCCAGTAATCGGTCAAGTGATACAGGTGTGAACTGTTGATAAAATTCAGCCGGGAAACCATCGCTTCCCAGAGTTTTACCAGTTTTCAAACATTTGATAGCCTCCATTATCTGTTCTTTTGTTATCAGAGCCCCTAACACCTCTTCAGAAGCCTGATCCAAGTGGGGTATCTCCAAGGAGGTTAAAAACTCGTTAATGGCTTCCTGTGGAGGCACGGTTCATTTTCTATAAATGTTAGCTAAGTGTTTGGTGAGCATATCAAGGATCACTCCTTGGTTTTGTTCCAGTTTCCCATTGCTATCCTGAATCTGAATTATAGGCATCATGGTCGATTCCTTTTTTAATAGCCTGGCCTGCATTGCCCCAGACCGATCCCCCTCCCGGTGCACGTGTTGCTGATATGAAGTATAATTGTACTTTTCTAGGCGTTTCCATGATTCTAATAATTCCAAACGAGCTACACACCATTCTTCCATGTTGTGTGCAGAAGTATGGATCTCTGCCTCCAATTTAGCCGATCTTCGCTCTTGGGTGCCTATATCCTGCTCCAATTGTCATTTCACCCCATATGCTGTCTGCATACAGACCCCCCCTTAGACCACATTCATGGCCTCCCACTCATACACCCTGCTAGAGGCCGTACCCGAATTCTCCTCAAAGTATCTGACCCGGGCGGTCGAAACTGCTGCTGCGAAAGAGGGGTCCGACAGCGCCTTCGCCTGGAGACGCCACATAGGGATTACTGACAGAGGTCGTTGACCCTCAAAGCTAAGCAAGACAGGCGAATGGTCAGAGAGATATCTTGACCGATAAGTTATCCCATTTACCTCCGTGATTAGTTCCCGAAAAATGAAACAGTAGTGTAGATGGCTAAACGTGTTATGGGGTATAGCATTAAAATGTCCTCTTTCTGGGGTAGCGTGATCTCCATATATCCGTGAGTTGCATGCCCTGCAGGATGTCTTTCAGTGTCTCGGTCATGAGGGGTTTTGTGTGCAGTCCGGGAGCCTCACGGTCCAATGTCCCATCTAGGACACAGTTAACGTCCCCCACCATTATTACTGCTGCACCTAGGTATGGTGTCACTGCCGTCACGACAGAGGGAAAAAAGGTGGGGAAGTCCACATTGGGGGCATATACATTTATGATACATATTTCTCTCCCTTCCAGCATTTCATGCAGGACACATATAGCCCCTCTGGGTCTGCAACGTGATGTAAATGCTGAAGGGGAATGCCAGGTGCCACCCCTTGCATAGCCTGAATATGAAGTAGCATACATCTGACCCCTCCACCTACGTCTAATGCAAGGCAGCGAGTCCCCCCACTGTCAGGATCTGTCATCAGCGCCAAACAATGAAAATGCCACTAACCTTTGAAGCCATCCAGCGGGGACGATGGATCGCAGTAAGCCCCCCTACTCCCCTGAGCGCAAACTCCCACAGAATGCTGATCACACTGCTCTGAGAGGGAACACTCCGGGGAAAAGGGGAGTGGATAAAACAACGAACAATGCTGCTCAGGTTGGTGTCTTCTATACCTATGTCTGGTCAATAATCACGGTATGTCTTCAGAAGCCACCCCATCGGTAAATGCTGTATACAGAAGAGAAGAGAGATGTGTGAGAAGCAGTTCGGGGATTAACATACATACTAATCACTAGAAGATAAGGGACTGCTACACATACTCACAAACACTTATGCAGCAATACATGTATATCTGGTCATGAAACGATAATCCGTTCACAGAGAGAGAGAGATCAGTCATCAGAGAGACACTTGTAAACCAGGTTCTGAGGGCTAGGCTTTGATAGCAAGAAGCACGTGAAGGAAAAAACAATGTCAATATCAGGCTCACAGTGTTAATATCCTGGCCTGCTGAATCCCACAATACTGCCACAATCCTGATGACTGATACGAGTATCAATTCAGAAAGAGAGCCGTGGCAGGGCTCCCTCTCGGCTAGAGGCCACAAAACGTAAGTAAATTGAGACACACGCTGTTAGAGTCACAGCGATCATATGTACCCAGCCGCTGTTAAAGACACAGTGCAGCGAGTACAGCAAAACCGTCCACGCTCTCACGCTGTAGCCAACAACGGAGCGGGGCGTAAATCAAAGTCACGGCTGTGAGAGGAGCGCTCCTGCGCTTTCACAACCAGTGTACTCGTCCGCTGATTGAATCACAGTGCAGCGAGTACAGCAACAGCCCACGCTCACCTGCTTGAAAGTACAAAGGAGCTGGGCGAACGTTTAAGTCACGGGTGCAGGAGGAGCGCTCCTGTGCTTCACTCCCTAGTTCTGGCAACAATACCTTACGGTCTCCTCTGCAGACTCCGGCGAAGAACGAGGAAATCCCGAGCAGCCGGCTCAAGCGACCAGAGTACGAAAACCCAGCCAGCGGCGCTGACGCCTCCACGGCAGCAGGGGAAACACACACATGAGCAGGAACTCCGGCCAGGAAATGCGAAGATTGTCAAGCCCCGACCGCAAGAAGGGGAGGGATTTTATAGAGTACTGCCACACCAGGGCAGTGCCTGATCTTCCTTCCAGCCATGTGTCCCAAGGGATTCTGGGACCTGTAGTTCCCCAACAGGCGCCAGGTACGGAATGAAGGTGGCGCCATTCTCACTCCAGTCACAGCATCGTACACACAGGGGACAGAAGCCCTATGTGTGGAAGTAGCTAACCCCTTCGCCCCCAGCCTCCGTTGGACAAGCATGACACCCACACGTGTGTTTCCTGCAGACATGCAATCGACATTTTGTAACGTTTTAAATAGGCAAGTACATGTCTACATTTCTCAAATGCTGCCTATCCCCGGACATTCTAAGTGAGTATTTTCAAAGGCTTGGAAGCCATGACCACCATTCTTCAATTTGTGCTCTCCCCCACTGCTTCCTACCACCTCTCTTATCCTCCCCCCAGAGAATTCAGCTTTAACTACATACATGACACTCAGACCAGAAGTTTTTTAAAACAATCCCCACCAGACCCCAACTTGTTGAACAGTCTGAACTCCCCAATCCCCCTCCCCTTGGGCAGCATTGCTGGTCCAGCCTCCCCCCATCTGCGGAGAGTTAGGGCCTGACGATGCTGCCCCATAACCCAATACATTATCATATTACATGAAATAGGTAACCATTGCACCAAGTTCCACTTTTCCTTGTCTTTATGCTTGCTCTAAGTCCGGTGCATCTTAACTCGATACCCCAACAATATTATCATGCAACCAGGAAAGGTGCGAGGTCAGGCCTCAAGCCCCCTGCTCGTGTCTCAGCCCCTCCAGCGGTGATACATTACAAATGTGACATTCAACCCCAGCATATGCATCATTCATGTGTGAGATACTATTTACACTTATCTGCATCTCCCAAGCCAGACAGGATTCAGTCCCCTCAGCTCATAGAGTGGAGAGGTGTGGTGCAGCGGCCAGGGCAGCTGACTTCGGAGCACAGGGTTCACGGTTCGATCCCCGGCTCCGGCGGCAGCTCAGCTCAGCACCATGTGACTCTGGGCAATAGCTCACTTAATTTCCACGACGGCCCCCAGCGCCTTGAGACCCGTAAGGGTGAGTAGCTGCGCTATATAAAAACGGACTTACTTACTATAGAGATTTTCATATACTTAATTACAAAATATTAAAAAATATAATATAAAAATATTAACAGTTTAGCACACCAGCACCTAATATATATACCTTCTAAAATATTTTAAAAATACGTTTAAAAAAAATTATTTCTAATAACACATTTTGTAAAAATAATTACAAAATATTTTTTTTAAATTAAAATTAAAAATTAAATTAATAAAATAGAATTTAGTTATTATATACATTATACATAAAATCAGAGAACTGCAATACAAAAAAGATTAAATAAATTAAATCTTAACATTTCAAAAAACTGAATTAATATTACACTAAAATCTGCTGTGTAAATCTTTTTATTATATACAATCATAAATGTAATAGTTAATAAACTCCACCCTTTTCTCCTATAAACCGTGCATCCCCCAAGTAAATACATAAACAATACAAATGCACTGTATATATGAATATATATTTTTTTTAAATAGAAAAATTTATTTTTCACTAAAACATTGTAACATTTTCATCCAAAACCATTAGAAAAAAATACTCAGTACTACAATATCGAACAAAACAATGTAACATACAAGTATATTTTTAATAACAATATTTTTTACAACAATATTAAAAACAACACTAATAAACAATATTCTTAGCTGTGATTTTCCTGTCCACAATGTTTTTGAAGTCACAACATGAATGCAACAATATTATGGGTACACGAGATTTCCATCTCAATATTTTGGTCAAACATAAGGTGACCAGTAGCAGACAAACATTAGGTCCCACTCTCTTTTAGCGCTTTCATTTGCATGCACTCCCAGAAAACTACAAGCTATCAATACTTTCTCATTCATCTTTGAATTTGAAAGCTAATGGCAGTCTACTACTAGACTTGTGCTCAGACATCTTTAAATTTTGTGACTGATAACACTTCCTTACAATGCACTCTATTCTACGTGTCAGGACAGTGTGGCTAGTCTTGGCAGTCTCTTCTGGGGCCTTCAATTTGAATTTGCACAGCCATAATAGGACAGGCTCTGTGACACCCGTGACAAAAAAACCTAATCACCATGGTTGAGACCCAATTGGCCCTGCCAGCCCCGTGGACTCTTGAAACGTAGACTGACATGTGGTGTTAGCAATTGTGCTTCGGGAAGAGTAGCCATTTGTAATAATGTGCACCTGTATTGCTATTTTGGTAATACTATAAGGCTATGTCTTTCTCCCTTTCTAAGTATGTTATGGACTTTACACATATTACAACTGCATGAACACCAGATCTTTGCAAACATTATATAGAAGTTTTGTCATAGCCCTGGTTTCATTGCTGTATAGTGTTAATACTGACTGTTTTACTTGATTATCAATTTCTAAATGAGGTTACAGTTGTCGTTATATGACTGTTTTTTTGTGTGATTACTGCTACATTTGAGAGTTTTGTTGTATGTACTTCTCATTTTCTGATTACTGTTTATACTGTATAGATTAAAAGATTCTTTATCGCCACTGTCAGAATTATGTTGTACTGGAGCTAGACTGGCACCACTCCAACCCTTTGAGGTAGGGTTGGCTGCTGGTACATGTCTAACTGGAAAGTCAATGATGCTTACAAAGGTCTTCTTCTCTTTTGAGATCTTGCATTTGGATCCCCTGTTGCTAGGGCACCTCTGCATCCTCCAGCTTAGAGTGTTCAGTTGGACATCTATGTGTTTCAGAGACCAGACATGCAACATCTACCATACTTGCGAAGCCAGCATACTTCCACTTTGACGGCCCGATTCACAAAGGGCCTCTGCACTCATGGCAGAGGCCCCACAGTTCTTGGGGGGAGTCCTCACTCATGGCGGGTTCTTCACAATGAGAAACTGCAGTTCGGAGGTCCCTTTACAAGTGAGGGCCCCCTGCCACGAGTGCAGGGCCTCCACCATGAGTGCCGAGGCCCTTTGTGAATCGGGCCCTCTGTGTCTGGAAGCTTCAGCTCACCTAGATAGATTCCTTTGCTACACAGTCTTTTTGACAGTGATGTAAACAGAGGTTTACATAAATCTCATAACATGTTATTATTGGTGTTCCGAGATCCAATACCCTATTTATGAGAACTAAGGGGGCTATCGACAAAGGTAACTTATACCTGTGAGTACTTTACACATGTACCTTACTCTTACACGTTTAAGTAACTTTACTACTTTTAACTATCAACGGTATCTGAGTGTAAATTTACCCTAAAGTGTAGACATACACGTTTCCACCCCTGAAATAGGATGTGAAGCCAGCACTACACATGGCCAACCATTGATACTGCAATACCCTCTGATAGAAAATAATGGAGGAACTCAGCATAAAACCCCATATGAAATAATGCTAAATTCAATTCGATTACTTAAATTACTTAAAAATATAAATAAATCTAATTTAATGTTGAAAAACATTTAAAAATAAACCATATGTATAATTTAATGAAGATATATGTTAACAACCTATTTGAACTTAAACATTAATATAAGATTAAATACTTTTAATTCATTCTATACATCACTTTTAATAATTATTAATACATAATAACATTTTTATTGTTTTACCTTTGGTGGAAATGTATTTTTTTATTTAAACTTCCGAAAAATTATTTAAATTCAGTATATTAAATTCATTAAACATGTAATTGAAAATTAAGGGCCTGATTATGATGGCAGTCGGACTTTCATGGCTGCAGCACATGCCGCAGTACAAAATATGCACCCAGTGCATATCCCTGCACTATGTGGCAGGCACCATGCTGTGCCTGCCACATGGTGCAGGGATATGTTGGGGGGGCACCATAGGTGCCCCCCATGGCCCATGTCAAAGGGCCATGGGGAAGGGGGGCCTGCTACCGGCCCCCAATGTCCCTTTCCGCCTGCCTTTTCATGGTGGGTTAACCGCCATGAAACGGTGGGCGGAAAGGGACATTGTAATTCCTACGGCGGTGCCTGAGCAGGCACCGCGACAGTTGTAGGGATACAAGTTCCTCTGATGGACCGATGGGCTCCTTGAGCCCGTCGCATCCGTGGCGGTCGGTCTCTCTGACCGCCTACCATCGCCCGCCACTATAATGTGGTGGGCGGTCAATTTGGGTCCGATGGCGGTGGGACCGCCACTGATGGGCTGTAGGTGGCGGTCCCACCGTCATCGTAATCAGGCCCTAAGTTAATAACTCTGTAACATTTTTCCTTTGTTCTACTTTTAAATCAAATATATAGAATTAATTTACAAATATAGTTAACATAAAAATTATTTCACTAACTTTTTTCAAGTTTAATAAACATTTCTAGTTTTCCCGGTACATGCAGAGGACCATACCCTGACTGCGGAGTCTTCCTATGGTGGCGTACAGGGAAAAGTAATTTAAATTTAAATCAGTTTGTGAGTAAGGAAATTGAAGCCTTTTCCAAAGCAGATGTCAAACACCTAAGTAGTTCCCTCTATTGCCCTCAAACTAATGGTTTGGTGGAGCCTATGAATGTGAATTGGACAAAGCAGTCAGGAATTTTGTGTGGTTCTATCATACCACACTCCATTGTATAACAAGTGTATCTCCATCCCAACTCATGCAGGAAACCTGTGTCTAAGTTGTGTCCAGATAGAACGAAGAAGTGGGTTGGAAATGAAGAGTTCTTCTGATTTTGAGCTTAGAGTTAGACCCAAGATTACAGAAGCACATGCCAAACAGAAACTAGCATTTGATAAGAGGAAGTCTGGTAAAGGTGATCCAGTGCTACACACTTTATCAGAGATCGATACTCATCAATATTTTCATACAAATGGCCCATACACATTCACCCAACTCAAAAATCCCTGTTGCACTGGGGGTCAAGTTTTAATGACGCGGAAAATTGTTTCCTTCACAGATTCATGTTTATCATTTCTAAATACATAACTATACCTGTATATCAACTCTCTTTCCTCTCGGTCGACGGACCAATTAGTTGAGTAGTTGATGGCAATAATAGAACTAACTAACTATCTAATCAGTTAAATGATCACAGACTCTCGATAAGATTAATAAAGTTTATCTCAAATAAATGTAAATGATCAATGCTCATCGTATACAGGTCACAATGCAAACAAAGAATCTCACATAAGGAAGAGAAAATCAATCAACAATGCAAACAGTGTCATACTCATCATCAATAAACGATATGCACATGAAGGAGTGGATAGATAAAGAGACATAAGTTTCAGCAAATAATGCAAAACAAATATGCATATGACGGAGTGGATAGATGAAGAGACATAAGTTTCAGCAAATAATGCGAAACAAATATGCATATGACGGATTGGACAGATGAAGAGACATAAGTTTCAGCAAATAATGCGAAACAAATATGCATATGACGGAGTGGATAGATGAAGAGACATAAGTTTCAGAGACAAAAATACATTTGCAAGTAATTTATGCAGAATACGAGTCAGAAAGATAATACAAACCCGAAAGGATGTGTGAAATACCACCCCACTGGCCAAGGGAGTAGTGGGGGTCTCCTGAAATAGAGTCAGGAGACAAAGATTTCAGGAACTGGACAGGATAGGGACAGGAACAGCTAGGCCTCTCTGCAAACCGACGGACAGTGACGCATCACCCCTCTCTCCTCTGCACTCGATCAGAGCTTCCTCAACCACACCCCCAAATGGACCCCCAGTTATACCCTAAAATCTACATGTCCAACCCACATTAGTTGAAACAATTCACTGTATTCGACTTTCTATTGGTCAGTTTTAGGAGGTGGTGTATCACACCACCAGGTTCCCATTCACAATTTCAGTACATTCATTATTCTATATCCTCTTTCATTACATCATGTTTGACTCGTTCGTTTAATTCAATGTTGGATACTTTCACATTAATTCACATGTATTTCTCTGCTATGTCCACGGAAGAAGTCTTGGTTCCCACGGCCAGGCTCATCTTTTGGCAGGCAAACATGTTCTTTGAGCTGGTTAGCCTTGAACCTTTACACTTTCTCTGCAGCGCTCAATGCTTCAGTCTGCTTTGTCATGTCATTTTTGTTCACTCTCCAGCCCCTCATCTATCCGGTCAACTTAAGAAAATACAGGCCCATTCGGCTCACTACGGCAAATAGAACATAAGCATTCATTAATTACATGGTAATGCACTTTTCACTGTTTACCTCCCACTTTTGCACTATCCCTTGTTAATATTTTCTTAGAATAAGCTTCATGCAAAGCGGCATTATTTATTATCGTTTAAAGCAAGATGCAAGATGCGAAATGCGGCCTAAACATGCATTAGCTTTGTTTCTTGCGAAACGCAATGTAAAATAAGGCCTTGTTCTTTCATGCATTTAGTTCACATTAGTGCACCCATGCGCAAAGCATTTGCATTGTTAATTTTTCACTGCACACTGTTAGTAAGTATTATGGGGGAGTTAATTTGAGCAAGTTTCTATCTGCAAAACCTTGCTCCATCAATCCCCCCTCTGATGGCTTCCTGGAGCCATCATAAAATACCCACCATACCAAGTGCCATCTTTATTTATCTAAAGATTAGTATTCTTTTCTCTTCTCATCAACTTCTTATCTAAGTCCTTCACTTCGTCATAGTAATCTTCTTTCATATCTTCTAGTTCTATTTCATCTCTTTTTCTTTTTCTTGCTTTTCATTTCTTATTTGATTCTGTCATCTCTTTTCTTCCACACTGACACTTACAACATTTATATATTGTCATTAATACTAAGGCTACTCCAGCTACTGAAATCATTGGCATTATTATTTTTCCTAATAAACTACTTCCAAAGGTAGAAAACCATTTACCTACAGAAGAGAAACTCTTACCAAGTCTCTCCCAGACACCGTCAACCTCCAGTTGGGTCAAATCTTCATGTAATTTTGTAACATTCTTAATATATCCCTCAATACCTTTACTTTTGTCAGGGATATAAGTACAGCAGTGTTGAATTTTCAACATGCCACAGACTCCACCCTCTTTTGCCAATAAGATATCAAGGGCAAGTCGATTCTGCTAAACCATTGTTCTGATTGCAACCATTTCGGTGTCAATCATCAAGAACCCACCAGCAGTATCTGTCAATAAACGATCAACCACTGTGGACAATTTTCGAATTTTATGCAAATTCAAAATGACTCCAACTGATGGTATCAGTGCACCAAAAATATCACCTACTATTTCTGAGAAACTAGCTCTCTTCTTACGTGTTAGTCCTTGTTTTATTTCATTGATTCTGTTATTACCTTTGTCTACATGGTAGACCTTTGGGAAAACAATTGCAAAGTAACAACTACCATACCAATGTGCAGGCAACCTGTAATAGGCTTTCTTACCACACACATAATAAACTCCTGGGAAAACAGGATTAGTTCCACCCTTCAATCCCCAACCTCCAGTAATTTGGAAAGTATGTTCACATTCACTAGAACCAATGAAATAATTATTATAGTTAGTTTTCAGTCTAAGCAAACATATTTTTCCCTTTTGATACCAGTCCAGGGACATTGCAGCATATGTCTCGCCTTTCTCATAATTTCCTTCTCTAAATGCCCATGGTGGTACCTGTGACTTCTGTTCAGCAGCTTTTCTTTGGAAACTTTCTCTTCTATATTCTACCATATCTATGAACACTTTTTCTTCAACCCGCAAACTACATGTTAGATTGTTTTTGTAAGCATATCCCATATCTAGTGTCTTAGTAATATGGAAGAATTCTCCCATATAACGTGCATTTTTACTACTTAAAACCTTGTTTAGTTCCTTTATAATAGGTATCTCTGAAAATACTAAATCTATATTGGAATAATGATACTCCAGCTTTCCCGTCACGTAAAATAGGCTGGTTAAAACACTGCAAGACACACCATTTGTTACAGGTAGGTGATGATAGGTCACCCCCTCTGAGACAGATGAAGGTAATTGCATGCACACATAACAATCACTCACATTCATTGTATTAACATACTCGTACAACAATTTTGTAAAAACATTTAACGAGAAATCACTAATTGATTTATCATGATGGAAAATACTTCCATCTATCTGTTCTATGTTAGTATTAGGGGTTTCTTTAGTAACATCACTCATTCTTTCACTCATTACATTATTAGTATTGTTTCCATTATTAGTTTCCATTAGAATAGGTACAACGACTGTTAATAATATCCACATAAATGTCAGTAAAAAGACACTACATAAGCAAGCTTTAATATATCTACGTTTTAGGCTAGATTTTGGATGTTCAGCCACTTTTGCTTCGCCCATTTTTGTATTCTACTAAAAAATAAAAAAAATCTAAATCTATAAAAACCCTAACTTTCAAAAATTTCTGAAAAACTAGTGTAATCCTGTACTTCAAGGCTTTTCTTCTTTACCCCTTTCTTTTATTTCTCTTTTCTAAGTCTTCTGAGTCTTTCCATTCATTTCGTCTGGCAAGGTTTCACCTTAATTATTCACAGTTCTTTTAAGGTGGTTGCAATTTGCTTTCATCCACTTGCTCAGTGTCAGTACCGTCTTTTTCTTCACTTGGATCTGAACTTTCAATTTCTTCCAAGATCACGTACGTCCATTCCGGTGCTGTGTATTTCTTGCTTGGAATTCTTACTCTCCTTGTTTTTCATACTGAATCTTCTCCTGACTCTTCCTGTTCTGCTTGACTTGAGACCTCATTAATTTGCTCTGGTTTTCTTCTTGACTTTCTCCTCACAAGAGTGTATTTCAGTCTTTTCACTCCATTTGGCCAATTGTCACCTTTTCTTGGTCTTTTAGTTTGAACTACTTTTTCACCTTCTTCATCTGGTTCACAAGTTCTTTTATTTGGCCTTTCTTCTATCTGTTCTTCTTCTTGACTTTCAGTAACTTCCCTTTCTTCTGGTTCTACAGCAGTCTCATGAGACCCAGTAACTGATGCCCACTCTACTTGACTTGTGCTTGGCTATTCGTCATCTGTTTGTTTTTCAGAATCTGTCACTTTAGATTCTTCAGCTTCACACACTTCAGCCTCTGGTCTTTGGCTTTGGTTTACCAGTTGCTGCTTTTCTTGCCTTTCAAGTGGACTTGGGACTCGTCTGGTATGGCTCGCATGAATCCAGTTGGGCAAACCACCACACTTCATTGCTGTCGTCGCTAGAATTACTTGGTAAGGTCCGTTCCACCTGGGTTCTAAACATGATTTCCTCACGTGTTTCTTCACGAGAACCCACTCCCCAGGACTCAGATCGTGAGCTTAATTTAGCTGTGTTGTAGTGGCATTTTCTCCAACTTGGTGAGACACAGAACGCACCAGATCAGCCAATCCTCGGCAATAGTCAAGCACTAGATCATCAGTTATATTCATCAGTTTGTTCGCTGGTATAAATGCTTGTCTCATTGCTCTTCCCATTAGGATCTCGTGAGGACTCAAACCCGTCTTTTTGTCAGGAATGCTTCTAAGACTCATTAATACAAGGGGTAAAGCGTCAGGCCATCTCAGTGTTGTGAATGCACACACCTTTCCTAACCTAGATTTTATTGTGCCGTTTATATGCTCAACCACTCCAGATGCTTCGGGTCGATAGGCACAATGCAGCTTCTGTTCAATTTGTAATGCTGCACAAATCATCCGAATTATCTCATAGTTAAAATGGGTTCCTCTATCTGTTTCTAAAGTGACTGGAAATCCGAATTTAGGTATTAGCTCTCTTAGAAGTAGCTTGGCGACTGTTAGACTGTCATTTCTTCTCGTTGGACAGGCTTCCACCCAGCGAGAAAACAAGCAGACGCAACCAACACATATTTCAGCCCATTGTACGGGGGGAGCTCAATAAAATCCACTGGAGTCGGGTGAATGGTCCTGCTGCCTTTCCAATTCGTCCCCAACTAACAACTGTCTTTCTGCCTGGATTTTGCTGCTGACAGGTGGCGCACCTCTGGCAGAGACTCTCTGCAATGACCCTGAACTTTGGGTTATACCATGATTGCTTGAAGAGCCTGATCATTGCATCTCTTCCAACGTGTGCAATTCCATGGTATACCCTTGCCATTTCGGATAGTAAACTATCTGGCATGACTGGTCTTTCGTCTATATAGACCCACACTTCGTCTTCTGCTCTCGTTCTGCAGCCTGAATTTATCCTAATTCCCTATTCCTCATCACTTGCTTCTTCCTGTAGCTGTCTAATTTCGTCCCAAGTTTCAATTGAAGAAGAGATCATAAGATGGCAATTGGTATTTTCTTTTTCTATCCCTTTGTTTAGGGCAATTAAATTTCGTGCACAGAAACGCGCTACTTGGTCTGCGTATCTGTTGCCCTTCATCACATAGTCATCTCCTGACTTATGTGCGGAACATTTGACCACTGCAATCCTTTTGGGCAATTGTAAAGCATCCAATAAATCTTTTACAGTTTTGCTGTTCCTTATAGGGGAACCTGAAGAAGTCAGAAATCCCCTTTGCATCCATAGCTGACCGAAGTCGTGGACAACCCCGAAACCATATTGACTGTCAGTAAATATGGTTACCCTCAGAGCTATCATTTCAGCAATTTGGGCAGAGTTTACCCCTTTAAACAGGATGCTTCTAGAACTCCCGCTATGGTGCAAACAGCATAGGCAGAACACAATTCTCCTTTCTCATTTCTTAAACATGATCCATCAACAAACATCTCACAGTCGGATTCTTCTAATGGGAGGTCCTCAATATCGGGCCTGGGTTTTGTGCACAACTCTGTCACATCCAAACAATCATGATCCGCCTCCTCTGTCACTTCCTCACAATATGAATTCGGCAACAGGGTTGCCGGATTTACGGTTGTGCACCTTACCACAGTCACATTTTCAGCACCCAAGATCACTCTTTCATACTTAGTCAGCCGACTAGAGGTCATATACTGTGTCCTTGTGCGCGTCAAAAGGATCTCAACTGAATGTGGCACATACACCTTAACTGGATGTCCCATCACAATTGCTTCACTCTGTTCCAGACTCACACAAGTGGCAGCTACTGCTTTCAAAGAGCCTGGTAATGCTGCAGCCACTGAATCCAAAATAGCAGAAAAATATGCTACTGGACGTCGTGCCATTCCATGTTTTTGAGTTAAAACTGAAAGTGCACACCCATCTCTTTCACAACAATACAATGCAAAATCCTTTGCATAATCAGGCATTCCCAATGCAGGTGCTCGACAAAGACTATTTCTCAGTTTAGTAAAAGCTTCCATACTTTCATTATCCAACACAATCGGATCTTTCACATATTTTCGTGTCAATCTCTGTAGAGGTTTTGCAATCAGTGAGAAACGACTGATTCACTGCCTGCAGTATCCAACCATTCCCACAAACATTCGAACCTCTCTCTGAGTTTTTGGTGGACTCATTTGTTTAATTACACTAATTCTTTCTGGTGTCACCTTTCTGACTCCTTTTTCTATTCTCTGTCCTAGGTACTGGACTTCCTGTTTACAGAATTGTAATTTTGCTGGTGACACTTTGTGTCCTTCTTCTGCCAAATGGTTCAGTAAGGCAATGGTATCTGTCACACATGCCTCTCGTGTCTTTGATGCCACTAGTAGTTCATCAATATATTGAACCAAAACTGAATTTCCTTGCATGACTAAAGTCTCCAAACATCTTTTCAGAATCTGATTAAAAATTGAAGGACTCTCTGTGTACCCTTGAGGAACTCGGCACCATGCCAAAACACGGTCTCCGAACCGGAATGCAAACAAATACTGGCTTTTCAGATGTAAAGGAATCGAGAAAAATGCTTGCCACAAATCAATCACTGTGTACCATTCAGAATCACATGGGATTTGGTAAAGGATTACTGCCGGATTTGGTACTACTGGACAACAGGGTACTACGATTTTATTGATTTTTCTTAAATCCTGCACTATTCTATATTTTCCACTGGGCTTTTTAATTCCTATAATAGGCGAATTACAAGGACTACTCATTATTTCTCTCAGAATTCCCTGTTCAATCATTTGGTCATTCACAGGAGTGACTCCTGCAATTACTTCCGGACTCATTTTGTACTGAGGAGTATTTGGATATATGGTACCCTCTTTCACTGTAATCTGAATCGGAGCTACATTTGTCATTAGACCAATCTCCTTTCCTGTAAAATCCCATTCGTCCGTCCTCACTGTACTTTTTAATACTTCAGGCAAATTCTCTTTTGTGAGAAGTGAAAACAACTCATCCACTTCTGTCCCTTGCTTCGCTAACATCATCCTGAATTCAACATCCTCATCAGGTGTCTGAAACGCAATACCATCTGGTGTACAATAGATGGTACAATTCATTTTGCACAATAAATCTCTTCCCAAGAGGTTTACTGGACTCAAGTCACATACCACGGAACGATGCATGTCTCTTAAACTCCCAATATGAACTTCTATTGGATTTGTGACTGGTGTTCTAATTTGCTTATTTGAGACTCCTACAACTTGGATATTTATTTTTTTATTTTTTGCAGAGGTTTATATAGCGCGAACTTGACCCGAATCGAGTATCAGAGCGCTTTACATAGCACCAGTTATGTTACATTAGGACACGCATTCATTTTGTTAGGCACGGGGAGATTAAGTGATTTGCCCAGAATCACAGGATGTTCAGCGTCATTGTCGAGACTCGAACCCAGTTCCCCAGGTTCGAGGTCGGACGCCCTAGCCGTTAGGCTAACTCTTCTCCCGAGAGGGGTAGTTTTGGAATTTCTGCTGCTCTCACAGTAGAACGGGTAGCACCAGTGTCCACTAGGAATGTAATATTATTACCTTCCATCTTTCCATCAACAAATGGACCTGACTGATCTACTGCTATGGATGAGCAAAGTACGCACTCTTCCTCCCCCCTCAGGCACCGTCATTGAGATGAGTCTGAATCACTCTCATTGCACTGCAACCAGTATTGCGGAACCATTTGCACATTTTGATTCTTACCAACTTGATCACCTACGTGAAATCCAGTGTTCGCACTGTACCTCTGTACTTGAGCATTCACATTATTGGGCATAGGAGCTTGTGGCACCTGTAACTGTGGAGCAACTACTTGCTGCTGTTGATTCACACCCACCTCATTCTGCATCTGTGGATTTAAATTTTGATTTACCCCATTATTCTTTTGAGCAGATCTACACTCGTTCTTCCAATGTCCATACTTTCCGCACGCTTGACAAGGAAACTTTTTCTTAGCCTCTTCTTTGCTCATTTTACCTCTACCTCCACTGGATACCTGTCCATTTTGATTCTGACCACTCATTTGATTACCTGTTTGAGAACTGTTGCTTACTTCTTGCTGCTCTGCTACCTTTACTTGTGCCCACATCAATTTCTCCTTTAACTTTTTATGTCTTGATTCAATGTCATCACTACAATATTTCGCATACCTCAAAATTTCGTCAATTGTTTTGCTCTGCCAACAAATCAAATGCTGTTGAATCATATTACTAATTTCCGGTTTCAATCCAAACACAAAACGATACACAAAATGTCCCATATCTTTGTCTCCAATGTTCTCAAACCCGCTGTACTGTTTAAACACCTGCAGCAACCTTTCATAATAGGCATGTACTAACTCCTTTGGTTCTTGAGTTGTTCTGTCTATCTTAACCCAATCTGTTTCCTTAGGGGAAATTTTTCCTTTCAAAAAGGTGATCACCTGATTATACTTTTTCATCACCTCCTCAGATGGTGCACCTGTTTTAGGATCTCTAGGATATTCTTCTTTTGGCCAATCGACAGTAATTTTACATTCTGTCCACAAGTCAGCTGGTACGACAATCTCAAACAAACCATCTAAATCTTTTAACAAAACCTTTGAAACTTTCACAAACCTCTCTACTTGTTTGTACCACTCAACTGGTTTCTCCCATAACCTGGGAAAATCATTCGTAAAAGACAATATATCCTGCCTTGACCAAGGGACGTGCACATATCCACCACCTGGAACTTCTCTCATTGGACACGCCCTTTCAACTTGTTCTGTCTCTCTTAATGGGAACATCGATGCTCCTTTACCAGCTGCCTCTTCTTTCTTTTTCGTCCATCTACCTTTTCTCCGTTCCACATCTCCCCATTTTTTCAGAATATTCATCAATTCTTTTATCTGTAATCTTTTTCCAGACGCATTCAAACTCTCCAAATCTTTTTCGGTAAAGGCCAATCTGTACGATTTCTGCAGCACCTTTGACTTCTCTATATCTATTCCATATTCACTAGCAGCCTCTGCTATTTTCTCATGAAGATTCCTCGCTCTCCATGTAATACTTTTACACAAAAACAACAGCTCTTTATTTCGGTAAGTCCGTAGTCTGTCTGGACTTATTGTACCAATAATCATCTCTTCCAAATCTACTTTAAATTGGCTCACATTTATACTCTGTGGTTGAGGTTTTTCCTTTTCCATTCCCTTTATCCAATCATTTAATTCTTCTGGTGAAGGACCTGCTGAACTCCCTGTCATTGGAATGTCATTTGTCCCTATTCTCCTTGGATCTATTTGTATACTTCTTCTAGGGGTTTCTGTTACCATCTCACAAACCGGAAGATCTAACAATGTAGTATTTGTGTCAGCCTGTCAATCCTCATTCGCTACCGTCACCATTCCACTCCTGTCGCTACTCCTCGGAACTGTCAATGTATGTACTTTTGATATATTCTGTTTTTCTCCATACAACGGAACTACAGGACCAATTGTTACCGGTACCGTCAATGCTTCCGCATTTAGACTTAACTAATTTATTTTCTTTATCTGCTCTACTCTCGTCTTATTTAATATGTCCAATTATTTTTCTCGCACTACTCTAGCTATGTCCGTAATCTGTGGAGTTAATGGAGTTCCCATTAGTGGTGCACTCGGAATCACCTCAACTGAATTTTCTTGATATGGCAGAGGTCTTTTGGTCATAATGTCTTCTAACAACTCATCATCAGATTCGTTCGGGTCCTGTCTTAAACTTGAAGTTTCTATATTTTTCTTTTTCTCTTTACATTTGCCTCCTGTCTGATCTTCAGCAACTAAAACTGGGTACAAACCTTCAGTTACCACAGCTCTCCTCCACCCTTTCATCATATCTTCTCTTCTCTCAAAAGGATATCCAGTCATTAAATTTCTGTATCTCCTACCGCCTCAATATGTTTCTCTTTCAAATGCTTCTACTTCCCATTCCTCTAACGCTTCATACTGGGTAGGTCTGGGTTTTGGCTCTAGTGAATTCATTCGATTTCTCAAATTCTGCAAAATCCTTATATTAAACGAACCATGCTGTGGAAAAGCTATAACACCATCATCCTTTGTGTATTCCACCCAATTCTCTAACCAAGTACACGTATGGCATCCTCGCTCCAACATCATATATGAAGCAGGCGTTCCCAGAGGTGGAATAAGAATTCCCTCTCTAGTCATTATGGGTTTATCCTTTTGAAAGAAATTCTTTATTTTCTTTAGCAACTTCATTTTTCTGACTCTTTATGCTAATGTACCACAGCAAAACACACAAGGAAAACTTTTCCGTATTCTACCTATTCTATTTGTCAGTTCTCGTCCAATATCAGCGCGACTCACACCAACCGTCCAATCACGGCTCTCTACGTATCTGCTATTACAACCAATACCAGCGCGGCTCACACCAACCGGCCAATCAGAGCTTACTTCATGTTCGCTGCCTGACCAATGCCAGCGCGACCTTTTTGTGACGTCAGTATTACTCCTTCTACTGAGCCTCCCTTTACAAAATAATACGGCAATATATTTCTAAGTTCTCTTTATCAAAATTCTTGTTAGTAACAACACAAAACAATGCTACCTTGTCTGTTCCTCTAAATAAAGAGATAGTTTTTCATTTCAAAAAAAGAAATTCTTTCACTTCACGTAAAACAACGACCAGCGTTACTTTACCCTCAAACAAGCTACAGGTGGACTTGGATAAGGCCAAAGTTTTGCAAAAGGACTTTTTGGTGTAAAAGAGGTCTTGGTACTCCTCTGGGGATAAGGCCAGAGTTTCGGAAGTGGACCCTTCCCTATTTCAGACACTCTACTCTCATATGAAATTTTCCCTAAATATAACACCTACAGCCTTCCACCGTACAGTATTATAACAACAGACAAAGTACTTCTGCAGTGTGATTTCTTTATCCACACTCTTCTTCTGCCTACTTCAGGCTAAATTTCCATTCCCGGGTTTCCTCAGGTAACTCCGTACCTGTACTTCTAGACAACATAGAACAAGACACTAACTTTCTTTCCATGTTAAGAACATATAATCAATAATTATTACCAAACTAATCAATAATTAAACCGTCCTCTGCTACCAGAAAACTGATCCAGCGCTACACTTTATCAGGGATCGATACTCATCAATATTTTCTTTCAAATGGCCCATACACATTCACCCAACTCATAAATCCCTGTTGCACTGGGGGTCAAGTTTTAATGACGTGGAAAATTGTTTCCTTCACAGATTCATGTTTATCATTTCTAAATACATAACTATACCTGTATATCAACTCTCTTTCCTCTCGGTCGACGGACCAATTAGTTGAGTAATTGATGGCAATAAAAGAACTAACTAACTATCTAATGAGTTAAATGATCACAGACTCTCGATAAGATTAACAAAGTTTATCTCAAATAAATGTAAATGATCAATGCTCATCGTATACAGGTCACAATGCAAACAAAGAATCTCACGTAAGGAAGAGAAAATCAATCAACAATGCAAACAGTGTCATACTCATCATCAATAAACGATATGCACATGAAGGAGTGGATAGATGAAGAGACATAAGTTTCAGCAAATAATGCGAAACAAATATGCATATGACAGAGTGGATTGATGAAGAGACATAAGTTTCAGCAAATAATGCAAAACAAATATGCATATGACGGAGTGGATAGATGAAGAGACATAAGTTTCAGCAAATAATGCGAAACAAATATGCATATGACGGAGTGGATAGATGAAGAGACATAAGTTTCAGAGACAAAAATACATTTGCAAGTAATTTATGCAAAGTACGAGTCGGAAAGATAATACAAACCCAAAGGATCTGTGAAATACCACCCCCCTGGCAAAGGGAGTAGTGGGGGTCTCCTGAAATAGAGTCAGGAGACAAAGATTTCAGGAACTGGACAGGACAGGGACAGGAACAGCTAGGCCTCTCTGCTAAACCGACGGACAGCGACGCATCACCCCTCTCTCCTCTGCACTTGATCAGAGCTTCCTCAACCACACCCCCAAATGGACCCCCAGTTATACCCTAAAACCTACATGTTCAACCCACATTAGTTGAAACAATTCACTGGATTCGACTTTCTATTGGTCAGTTTTAGGAGGTGGGGTATCACACCACCAGGTTTCCATTCACAATTTCAGTACATTCATTGTTCTATATCCTCTCTCATTACATCATGTTTGACTCGTTCGTTTCCTTCAATGTTGGATACTTTCACATTAATTCACATGTATTTCTCTGCTATGTCCGCGGAAGAAGTCTTGGTTCCCACGGCCAGGCTCTTCTTTTGGCAGGCGAACAATGTTCTTTGAGCTGTTTAGCCTTGAACCTTTACACTTTCTCTGCAGCGCTCAATGCTTCAGTCTGCTTTGTCATGTCATTTTTGTTCACTCTCCAGCTACTCATCTATCCGATCAATTTAAGAAAATACAGGCCCATTCGGCTCACTACGGCAAATAGAACATAAGCATTCATTAATTACAAGGTAATGCACTTTTGACTGTTTACCACCCACTTTTGCACTATCCCTTGTTAATATTTTCTAAGCATAAGCTTCATGCCACGCGGCATTATTTATTATCGTTTAAAGCAAGATGCAAGATGCGAAATGCGGCCTATACATGCATTAGCTTTGTTTCTTTCTAAATGCAATGTAAAATAAGGCCTTGTTCTTTCATGCATTTAGTTCACATTAGTGCATGCATGCGTGTTAGACTTGGCATCTTTTGGCGTGTTTCCCCTGACTTTTTGCTTTCTGACCTCCCGGTTTTGACTCTGTTTTTGCTGGTGTAATGATTCTGTGCACTTTCCTCACTGCGGTCCAGTGGGAAAGTGCAAGTGATCCTGTATAAAATGCGTTATGGATTGGTGTTTCCATGATTGGCCTATTTGGTTTATGTGTCAGTCCCTTGTAAAGCGCACTGCGAGTGCCAGGGCCTATAGACCAAATGCTGTTGGTGGGCTGCAGCACTGGATTGTACCACCCACGCAAACAGCCCGTAAAGTGTAACTCGGGCCTGCCACCGCAGAGCCTGTGCGCAGCCTGGGGCTGCCATGACAACTTGGCAAGTGCACACACTTGCAAGTCCCTAAACCTTCCCTTTGCTACATGTTAGTCACCCCTAAGGTAGGCCCAAGGTACCCCTGTGGGCAGGGTGCGTTGTACGCGAAAGGTAGGACATGCCCGGGTGTGTGCGGCATGTCCTGATAGTGAATTACAGCCTAGTTCGTTTTTCACTATTGCAAGGCTACCTGTTCCCCTAGGCCAGGAACGGGCAGTTTTGATTATTACAGCTTATAATCCTAACTGACCCCGGGAACATGGTAGAAATTCGAGTTTAGTATGCCTGGACTCAGAATGATAAAATGCATCTTTTAGTGAAGTTGGTTTTAACATTCTGTGTTTGAAAATACCACTTTTAGAAGGTGGGTATTTTCTTGTCTAACCATCCAAGCCTGCCTCGGCGAGGTTGTGTATTCCTTGTCTGGAGTGTGAGTGACAGGGGCTGGGGGATGCCAGGAGACAGGGTGAGTCAGCACAGGGCTGAATAGCAAGATCTACATGTAGATGGGTGGGAGGGGTCGCACCTGGGCCCTGAATAGGACAGTGCCTTCCCTCCACAATGCTGGCTCCAAACCTGTGGTGCGTCTGATGTCCCTGGCCTACTCACTGAAAGAAGGGACGGAGACTTGTCAACAAAGTGCTCCAGAACTGGTTTGGGCTAGGCAAAGGCCTCTCTGCCTTCAGAGAACAAAGGAATTTGGGATATAAATATTGGGGCCCTGACCCCATGAATTTAGATCTCGCTGGAATCAAGGAACCTGCCAAGACGAAGAGCTGGAAGAGCTGCCAGGAGGAATACTGCCCCTTTGCTGTGTTGTTGCTTTGTTGGGTTGGCCTGCAGCTGCTGCTTCTGCCTTGGGCAGTGAAAGGACTGGACTGAACTTTCTACAAACTTGTGCTGAGTATCTCCAAGGGCCAGGAACCGAGCTGGCCTCCTGTTAAGAAGTCTCAGGGACTACAAAGACTTCACAAGCCTCTGGGTACCGCTGCTGGAACGCTGTTTCAGTTGCCACAGAGGAAGGGACCTGCAACCGACTCCGTCAACCGAATCCATCCCTGGCCGGTGACCTGTTTGCACTGCAGACCGCATCGCCCCGCTTCGCATCGCAACCCTGGTCTCACCGTGGGCGACGTCCGACGCCGCCAACATCGAGCCGCTACTTGCACCGTGACCTGTGGGCACCGCAGTTCGCATCGCATCGCTTCACTGGGCCAGCCGGACCAGACCGACACTGTCGCTGCAACTGGCTCAAGAATCGAGACCGCACCGCATTTGGGGCACCGCTCGCACGTCTGCGACGCACCGCTCCGACTCGCACCGCTGTCCGACGCCAGCTCCCGCACTCCGGCTTGGTCGCCTGCATCGCAACCTGTCAGCACCGCATCGAGCATCGTCTCGCCCTGCATCGCACGCCTTGGACTCACCGACTCCGTCTGCACGACGCTCATCGAGCCGCTGCCTGCACCGCATCGAGGGACACCGCACCTTGCATTGCTCCGTCTTGCACCGCAACCGCGACGAACGCCGACCGGCTCGTACACTCCGTACCAGCCACAACGAGAAAAGGTACTGTGACCGAGTCTGTTCACGACTCTGCTGGCCCGTATCGACGCGGTCGGCTGGAACTGTTAGACTCTGTGGTTTTCAGCATCACGGTAGGCTCGGACGGGGCTACCGACTCGTACGAACTTTGCTTTTGTGCTATTCCTGCAAAGAAGAAGTTAACGTATCAAGTATTCATTTGTAAAGTACAGTATTGTGGATTTTTGTCGTAATTGGTCTTGTCTTGAGTATATAAAATATTGGTTATTTTTCTAAACTGGTGTGGTGTCCGTTTGTAGTGCTTACACTGTATTACTGTTGGTTATGTGCAAATGCTTTACACACGGCCTCTGAATTAAGCCTGACTGCTCGTGCCAAGCTACCACGAGGGTGAGCAGGGGTTACTTCACGAGTGTAACAACCCTTACCCTGACTAAGAAGAAGGGTCCCTACTTGGACAAAGGTGCAAGCCCTTGCCAACTAGAGATCCCATTTCTAACATTGGTGGCAGCGGTGGGATAGGACTTGTGTTTGCACTTGACTTACAGTGATTGGTGTGCACTACTACCATATCGCAGACCATTACGTACCACATACTGGTTCTTTTTCTTTTGGCCTATTTTTGATCTTGCCAGTTTTCAACTCACGACTTTCGTCATGCCTGAATCAATTGCATCATCCGTTGCATCTCTGGAAGTTATCTTTGAGGAGGACAGGTTGGAATCCTACGCCGTAAAGGAGTTACGAGCGATTTGTAAAAACCTGAAAGTCCAAATTAAAGGCCTCACAAGGAAGGAGGAGCTACAGAAGGCGCTGAGGGCCTGGGTAGCAGCCAGACATGCCAATGGGCAGCCTGGTGATCTCAGTGAGGAGGTGGAGGAGCCTTTTCCAAGGTGGATGTGCTTTTGGGTAGGGGGAACCCGCCAGGTCAGGCAGCAGCAGTCTGTCCCCAGAGGAGCTGGAGGACAGGCGGGAGGCAAGGCAGTTCGAGCTGCAGAAGCTCAGGCTGGAGAGTGAGCGGGAGGAGAAGAGATTGGCCATAGAGGAGAGGAAGATGCTCTTAGAGCATGAGAGAGAACTGAAGGAGCTAGAACTTAGGAGTAAGTCAGGCTCAGATGGTGGCAGCAATTCGTCCAGAAAGGCAGACAGGATTGTGCACATTCCCAAGAACGTAGGCAAGGAGTTCAAGAAGGGGGATGACATACAAAGGTGGTTTCAGGGTTATGAGGCAGCCATACACATGAATGGGGTCCCTGAGGAGAATTGGGGAGCAGGATTGTGGCCACTTTTCCCGGAAGAAGCAAGGGATGCTCTGATAGCTTTGGGTAAGGGGTATCACCTCACCTATGCTGACATGAAGGATGCCCTTCTCACGAAGTATGGTCTTACTCCTGAAAAGTACAGGGATCAGTTCAGGTCCAGTAAGAAGTCTGATGCCAACACTTGGTTGGAATGTGTGGATGTGTTCTGCAGGTCTCTGGATGGTTGGGTGAAGGGCAGTAGTGTAACAGATTTTCAGGGGCTCTACAACTTGATTGCATGGGAGCACTTGTCTAGTCTATGTTTTGCAGATCTGCGCCAGCACCTAGTTGATAGTAAGCTAACTGACCCCAGGAAGCTTGCTATGGAAGCGGACCGCTGGGTGAGTACCAGGGTCCACAAGAAAGCGTTTGGGGGAGACTCAGCCAAAGGTGGGCAGGGTCCCCAGCAGAAAGATGGGGGGACAAGGGTAAAGCACAGGAGTTCTCTAAAGGGCCCCAAACTAGTACCCAGGGTAAAGGTTCCCAGCCCCCGGTGATAAGAAGAAAGGGGTCTCTACAGGGAAGCCTGTTGAGACCGGCCCCGCAAGTGTTATGCATGTGACCAGGTAGGTCACTTTAAGGGGGACCCCAAGTGCCCGAAGGGGACACAGCCACCCACCGGTGGACAGTCCAAAGTGTTGGCTAGTGTAGCGCTTGGGGAGGAGGGGTGCCCACAGGAGGGTGGGGATCCCGCAGAAATGACCCTTGTCTCACTAGGGGACAGTGAGATGGTCCCAGGAAACCAGGTGCCCCCTAACACAAAGAAATATAGCACCTGGGTGACCATTAATGGGAACAGGGTAGAGGCTCTCAGAGATACTGGAGCCAGTGTGACCTCAGTCCGGTGTCACCTGGTGTCTGAGAAGCAAGTAGTCCCCGGGGCATTCCACCAAGTAGTTGCGGTAGACAACTCAGAGCGCCAATGTATGGTGGCGCAGGTTCCCTTTGAATGGGGGGGGTCTCAGGTCCCTTGAGGGTGGTTGTGAGCCCTACCATGCCTGTAGATTGTCTGCTAGGAAACGACCTGGAGCAGTCCTCATGGAAGGAGGTTGAGCTCAGGTCTCACTTGGAGATGCTTGGGTTGCCAGAGTGGGCATGCGTGTCTACTCGGTCAATGGCAGCCAAAAAGGGTGATCAAGAGGAGCCTGAAACAGTGGCCCAAGTCCCTGCCAAGAGAAAGGGCAGGGGGCGCGGGAAACCGGCCCCCGAAGTTCCCACGGACCGGGAGGAGGCGGACCTCGAGGGGGACGCCCGGTGCCTACAGGGGAGCAGGTAGCCGAACTGGGAGACATCTCTGAGCTGACCCATTGGCAGCAAGAAGGGGGTCCCACCAGGGAGGAGTTCTGCAGGGAGCAGAACGAGTGCCCTACTCTGGAGGGTCTGCGGCGGCAGGCTGCAGACCAGGCAGCTGGTAATCAGTCCGGGTCACATCTGATCTACTGGGAGAGTGGTCTCCTATACAGTGAGCCTAAGGTTGCTGAGCCTGGGTCAGCCCGTGTGCTGGTGGTACCCCAGCGCTTCAGGACCTTCCTACTGGGTCTGGCTCATGACGTGCCTTTGGCAGGACATTTGGGGCAGGACAAGACCTTTGACAGGCTTGTCACCCACTTCTTTTGGCCCCAAATGCGAAGGCAGTCAGATGCGCACTGTAGGTCTTGCCAAACTTGCCAGGCAAGTGGTAAGAGTGGGAGGAAGGTCAAAGCTCCTCTCCAACCTTTTCCTGTTGTTGGAACACCCTTTGAAAGGGTAGGGATGGATATTGTGGGGCCACTGGATCCCAAGACAGCCATGGGCAACAGGTACAGCCTGGTCTTGGTGGACCATGCCACCCGGTACCCGGAGGCAATCCCTCTTAGGACAACGACGGCGCCAGTGGTGGGCCGGGCGTTAATGGGGATCTTTTCCCGTGTGGGATTCCCCAGAGAGGTGGTTTCTGATAGGGGGACCAATTTCATATTGAAGTATATGACATCCCTGTGGAAGGAGTGTGGTGTAACCTACAAGTTCACCACTCCTTACCACCCACAAGGAAACGGTCTGGTGGAGAGATTCAACCAGACCTTGAAAGGCATGATCAAGGGTCTAACAGAACCCATGAGGCGTAAGTGGGACGTCCTCTTGCCATGCCTACTCTTTGCGTACAGGGAGGTGCCTCAGAAGTCTCTTGGGTACAGCCCCTTTGAGCTCCTGTATGGCCACCCTGTCAGAGGACCTCTGAGTTTGGTAAAGGAAGGCTGGGAGGCAGCTCCCAGGAAAACTCCCCAGGATGTATTTAGCTACATGCTGGCCTTTAGAAACCAAACTGCCCGCTTCAGGAAACTCGCTCAGGCGAACCTAGAAGCAAGCCAGGAAGAAATGAAGAGATGGTATGACCAGAATGCCACTCTGGTCGAATTTCAACCTGTGCAGAAAGTGTGGGTCATGGCCCCAGTGGCACCTTGTGCCTTGCAGGACAAGTGGACTGGGCCATATGAGGTAAAGGAGCGCAAAAGTGACGTCACCTACCTGGTGGATTTGCAGGCTCCAAGGAACCCTTTGAGGGTCCTTCACGTGAACCGCCTCAAGCCCCACTTCGAGAGGTCCGAAGTGAGTATGCTCTTGGCGACAGATGATGGGGTGGAAGAGGAGAGTGAGCCTCTCCCTGACCTCCTGTCTACCAAGGAGCATGATGGGTCAGTAGAGGGTGTGATCCTCTCCCCTACTCTGACTCAGGAGCAGCAGGGGACTGTCGCCAGTTGTTGGGACAGTTCGCCCCACTGTTCTCTCTGACCCCCGGTGTTACTCACTGGTGTACCCATGACGTGGACACTGGTGACAGCCCTCCTGTAAAGCACAAGATTTACAGGTTGACTGACCGGGTCAGAGCCAGCATCAAGGAGGAGGTCTCTAAGATGTTGGCGTTAGGGGTGATTGAGCCCTCCCACAGTCCTTGGGCCAGCCCAGTGGTCTTGGTCCCAAAGGCTGCGGCGCCCGGTGCCACTCCAGAACTCCCGGTTTTGTGTGGACTACCGTGGGCTCAATGCCGTCACCAGGACTGACGCGCACCCCATCCCCAGAGCTGATGAGCTCATTGATCGGTTGGGAGCTGCCCGGTTCCTCAGCACGTTTGATTTGACATCTGGGTACTGGCAGATTGCCTTAACCGATGGGGCCAAGGAGAGATCAGCATTCTCAACCCCAGAAGGTCATTACCAATTCCGGGTGATGCCCTTTGGGTTGAAGAATGCCCCTGCCACCTTTCAGAGGTTGGTCAATCAGGTGTTGGCTGGGCTGGAGGATTTCAGTGCCGCCTACCTGGATGACATTGCTGTGTTCAGTTCCAGCTGGGAAGAACATTTACAGCACCTTGAGAAAGTGTTGAGGGCTCTGCAAGGTGCAGGCCTCACGATCAAGAACTTTATGCAAAAACGTCCCTTGGGAATGTTTTGTGTCCCCACCTTACTTCACACTCATAATCAAAGTCACATGCATATAGAGCCAATCATACCGACCACATCCACGCCTTGAGTCTGCTACGTATTGGCACAAAAAACCTATAGTTTATTAAATTGATAAAAATATTTTTTATTAAAACAATATATTTTTCAAGACATTACACAATAAAACCAATTCTATCAGAAAAAACACAATAGAGCACTTACAATGCATTCAATAATAGAATCAATTGATCCCAATAAAATACAAAAAATATTGCACGAGAGTTTAAAAACAGACAGTAACTTTTGTCATCAGTTGCCGCAATCAAAAAACAAGATTTCACCACATACACCTTGATGCCTTACAAGTCATAAACATCTAAGGTAATGTTCAAACAGATAGATTTGTGGCTTAAATACAAGCGTCGACGCGTTTCGAAGGTATGTTCACATAACACCTTCTTTTTCAAGACAATGATAGTGTAACTCCCGTTCTTTTTTAAAAAATCTATGAACATAAACAAATATATTTAAAATACAATAGTAATCTCTTCATCTAATTTACAACCATCTTTATAATACCTTTAATTGTTTAAGCTCTATATGTGCATATACATATATAAAGAAGCAGGATAAAATATTTTATGCCAATACTGCGAACCCCCAAACACCCCCTATGTCTCTTAACCATCATAATCAATCAGTCACACTTACTCTACCATTCTCCACTCCTAGAGTCATAGGATAGTATGTGCCCCTTAGTTCACATATGTTCCATTGTTCAAAAATATCTACACCCTCCATTCATATAGTATATAGAATGGTGTCTTATAACTTACATGAAGCGAAGATAAACCAGTCTGCCCCAGAGTCATACGGACTTTATAGTCCCAGAAGTATTTCCTATTAGGACGTCCCGGTTCGTCACTTTATAATCTGAGGACACATGGAAAGACAACATTTTTTTCTTTTTTTACATTATTTAATCCATGTATTTTGGAACTCTATTTAACTACCACTTGCTAATGTTGATAGTCCTTTATTGAAAAAAGTTTTCCTCAAGACTTACTCTATATGCTCTGTACAAACTTCGGGCGTCCAATTCACAACAGCAGACTAGCCTTAAATTAAGAATCACAGCAGGGCGCGTAGGTCCTGGTATTTCTGCATGAATAAAATTTGTGTTTTTAATTAAACTTATATCTAATTTAATCGTGACTTATTTTATTTCCTTATTCGTCATGCATACCTTCTATCAGAAAGTTCCTCTATTCCTTGTAGGCAATATTTCAAGGAAACGTATCCTTCACAGTATTATTTAAGAAGAACTCCTTTAAAATTTCTTTTTTGAAGTGGGGCTTTTAGATTCTCTCGAGCTCTGAAATACAAGAGAAGTCCTTCCTATATATTTTGTTCGTTTTGATATAATCTACAAACGAGCTGCAGTATGTCTCACAGCGATTTTAAATCACACTCAGCTAAAAATGTACTCTTCTAACACAACAGTTTCATATAGCTAAAACGGGGAACAACAGATGTTACTCTTTTAAAGGTTTAATTTCCATTCCTATTCCCAGTCCTACGAATGCAGAAGTGGGAGGAAATCTCTATAATTCAAATTTAATTCTGTCTATATGTTTAAACTCTAGCGCCCTCCCGTGGCAATCTTAAAAACTCACTGCAGTCCCTCTATTTAAAACCACCCTTATTCCGGAGAAAGAGCCTCGCCTTTCGTTACATGCTCACCTTTCTCACATCAGGAAAGTAACCGGCGGCGTATCCATACGTCCGTCCTGGCGCCGTGTTCAAGTTTCTATGAGCTCTGCCGGTCGCACTTTATTTAAACACTTCTTCCGGCGCAATTTAAATCACGTGACTGACGTGACGTACCTACCTCATCTATACGCTGTAGGATGCTGGGTGTTTCCAAATCACCGCCTCCACATTTATTCTACCCTTCTCTTAATTAGTTGTTTTTCCTCAACAAGGACAACTTTATTAAATATATGAATATATGCGATGCTCAAATTGCCACGTTGGATTTACTTTTATTTCGTTTTTTCCTTTGTTCCGTCATTATTGACACCATACCACAGATTCTCCTCCTCCATATATTTAAAAACTGTTGATATAGTATATTATCACCTCACAATACTTTGGTATATAGATTGAGTACGTAACTTGCAGTCTTACATGGGGCTTCTCTCTGCACCCATCCTTTCTTATATTATCATCATTAGTAGCCCTATATCACTAACCATCATCTACTAAATATTAAAATCTATCGTTTTTAGGGATAATAACCTAGCTACTTAGGGTGATGCACAGATCTATCTGTGTCTCACTATCATCATCTCACAATACTTTAGCATATAGATGGGGTATATAGCCCGCGATCTTATATAGGGCTTCTACTCTACGACTATATTGACTCCCCCATGTGGATCCTCACTGGACAAATTATGTACAAGTATATATTTCCTATTATTTAATCCTATATGTACCAGTGAGATCTTTTATTCTTTTATAATTTTCAATTGAAGGTATGAAAGTTCTTAAGAAACTATTGACATCCAGTCTTCGCGGGAATTAAGACCATCCTGAACAGTGTTAAGTTTACAAATAAACCATTGTTCTCTCAGTTTTCTTTTTTGTTCAGGTCTCCCCCTCTCCTATTACCAGATATCTTCTCGAGTATAAACCACCGCAAGTCATTGCAGCCATGACCTAAACTCGAGAAGTGCTCCGTTAGGGGGCATTTTCTTTACCTATTCTCAGCGCTGATTTATGTTCTTGTACTCTGAACCTGAGTTCTCTGCTGGTTTCACCTACGTAACCTAAACCGCACGGGCAGATCAATAAATATATTAGGTTCTTACTCCGGCAGTTGTTTAAAGTACTGCACTTAATCTCTTGACCATTAAGTGTGATGTTTTTTGCAACCACACAATGTTCACAAATTGAACATGTGCCACATTTGTGGTTGCCAATCGCCTTTGTACCCTGTAGTGTGCCCTGCACCTCTTTGTTGCAGTCCCTGTAGGTTTTTACCAAGCTATTTCTGATATTTCTATTTTTCCTATAGGCAAAGAGTGGCTTCTTTAATGTTAGATTTTGTCCATCATTGAGAATTTTCCAGTTCCTATTTAGGATATTCTTTATCTGATTGCTCCTTTCACAGAACTGGCTCACAAATACAATTTTCTCAGTCTTCTGTTCCTCATTTCTGACCCTATTTTGTTCCAGCATATACTCGCGATCATAGTATTTCGCTCTTTTGTATGACTGGTTAATTAGTCTCCTCGGGTAACCTCGGTCTTTCAATTTTTGTTTAAGAGTTTCTGAGTGCTTATTAAAATCACACATAGAGGAACAATTCCTGCGTAATCGCAGGAACTGTCCAAAGGGAATATTATCCCTTTGTGCTTTGGGATGAAAGCTCCCATAGTGTAACAAGGTATTTTTATCGGTAGGTTTGCTGTAAAGTTCAACCTCCAAATAGCCCTCATTTTCCTTAATACAAATATCCAAGAAATTAACCCTGTCTCTGCTAAATTCAGAAGTGAATTTCAGATTGGGGTCCCCTAAGTTGAGCCAACTAATGAACACCTCCAGTTCTTCCTGACCTCCTTCCCAAATAAAAATAATGTCGTCAATGAAGCGGCACCATGAACTCACGTTCTCAAAGTATGGTGCCACTTCATTGAAGACATGTTTGTCCTCAAACTCACCCACATAGAGGCAGGCCAGACTGGGAGCACACGTGGCTCCCATGCTGGTCCCCTTCACCTGCTGGAAGAGATCTTCCTCAAATAAAAAGAGATTGTTTTTCAAAACCATAGTCACACACTGTAGGATGAATTCCATGCTGCCACCATGAAGGTCTACTCTCTCTAAAAAGGACCTAATCACTTCTATGGTGTCATCTTGTGGTATATTGGTGTAAAGGGCTTCAATGTCCAGGGTGACCTAAAATTGGGTCACCCTGTTGAAGCCCTTCCCCTCGAACACCGAGATAGCGTGGGCTGAGTCTTTGAGGTATGATTTTTGCTGTTGTACAAGTGGTTTAATAAAACAATCACGATCAAGGCCAGTAAGTGCCAGATCGGGCAGGGTTCTGTGGTGTACTTGGGACACCAGGTAGGAAGCGGCCAGGTGGCGCCCCTACAACCCAAGATTGACACCATTCTGGCTTGGGAGCCCCCCAAGACCCAGACAGAGGTGAGAGCCTTCTTAGGTCTCACCGGCTATTATAGGAGATTTGTTAAGGGCTATGGCACCATCGTTGCCCCCTTAACAGAGCTGACCTCTAAGAGGCAGCCCAGGAAAGTGATCTGGACTGAGTCCTGCCAGAAAGCTTTTGATGCCCTGAAGGCAGCCATGTGCACGGCGCCCGTGCTCAAGGCACCTGACTTCTCCAAAGAATTTGTCGTGCAGACTGACGCTTCAGAGCATGGGTGTGGGAGCGGTGCTCTCACAACTGAACGAAGAGGGCCTGGATCAGCCTGTAGTATTCCTTAGCAGGAGACTACTTCCCAGGGAACAGAGGTGGAGTGCCATAGAGAGGGAAGCTTTTGCTGTGGTCTGGGCGCTGAAGAAGTTGAGACCATACCTGTTTGGGACTCACTTCCGGGTTCAGACAGACCACAGGCCCCTCAGATGGTTGATGCAAATGAGGGGGAGAATCCAAAACTGCTGAGGTGGTCCATCTCCCTACAGGGAATGGACTTTACGGTGGAACACCGTCCTGGTACAGAACACGCCAACGCAGATGGTCTGTCCAGGTTCTTCCGCCTTAGTGAGGAGAACTCCAATGGGGTTGGGTAGTTCTCCCTACTTTCAGCTGGAGGGGACATGTGTTAGACTTGGCATCTTTTGGCGTGTTTCCCCTGACTTTTTGCTTTCTGACCTCCCGGTTTTGACTCTGTTTTTGCTGGTGTAATGATTCTGCGCACTTTCCTCACTGCGGTCCAGTGGGAAAGTGCAAGTGCTCCTGTATAAAATGCGTTATGGATTGGTGTTTCCATGATTGGCCTATTTGGTTTATGTGTCAGTCCCTTGTAAAGTGCACTGCGAGTGCCAGGGCCTATAGACCAAATGCTGTTGGTGGGCTGCAGCACTGGATTGTGCCACCCACGCAAACAGCCCGTAAAGTGTAACTCGGGCCTGCCACCGCAGAGCCTGTGCGCAGCCTGGGGCTGCCATGACAACTTGGCAAGTGCACACACTTGCAAGTCCCTAAACCTTCCCTTTGCTACATGTTAGTCACCCCTAAGGTAGGCCCAAGGTACCCCTGTGGGCAGGGTGCATTGAACGCGAAAGGTAGGACATGCCCGGGTGTGTGCGGCATGTCCTGATAGTGAATTACAGCCTAGTTCGTTTTTCACTATTGCAAGGCTACCTGTTCCCCCTAGGCCAGAACGGGCAGTTTTGATTATTACAGCTTATAATCCTAACTGACCCCGGGAACATGGTAGAAATTCGAGTTTAGTATGCCTGGACTCAGAATGATAAAATGCATCTTTTAGTGAAGTTGGTTTTAACATTCTGTGTTTGAAAATACCACTTTTAGAAGGTGGGTATTTTCTTGTCTAACCATCCAAGCCTGCCTCTGCGAGGTTGTGTATTCCTTGTCTGGAGTGTGAGTGACAGGGGCTGGGGGATGCCAGGAGACAGGGTGAGTCAGCACAGGGCTGAATAGCAAGATCTACATGTAGATGGGTGGGAGGAGTCGCACCTGGGCCCTGAATAGGACAGTGCCTTCCCTCCACAATGCTGGCTCCACCTCCTGTGGTGCGTCTGATGTCCCTGGCCTACTCACTGAAAGAAGGGACGGAGACTTGTCAAAAAAGTGCTCCAGAACTGGTTTGGGCTAGGCAAAGGCCTCTCTGCCTTCAGAGAACAAAGGAATTTGGGATATAAATATTGGGGCCCTGACCCCATGAATTTAGATCTCGCTGGAATCAAGGAAACTGCCAAGACGAAGAGCTGGAAGAGCTGCCAGGAGGAATACTGCCCCTTTGCTGTGTTGTTGCTTTGTTGGGTTGGCCTGCAGCTGCTGCTTCTGCCTTGGGCAGTGAAAGGACTGGACTGAACTTTCTACAAACTTGTGCTGAGTATCTCCAAGGGCCAGGAACCGAGCTGGCCTCCTGTTAAGAAGTCTCAGGGACTACAAAGACTTCACAAGCCTCTGGGTACCGCTGCTGGAACGCTGTTTCAGTTGCCACAGAGGAAGGGACCTGCAACCGACTCCGTCAACCGAATCCATCCCTGGCCGGTGACCTGTTTGCACCGCAGACCGCATCGCCCCGCTTCGCATCGCAACCCTGGTCTCACCGTGGGCGACGTCCGACGCCGCCAACATCGAGCCGCTGCTTGCACCGTGACCTGTGGGCACCGCAGTTCGCATCGCATCGCTTCACTGGGCCAGCCGGACCAGACCGACACTGTCGCTGCAACTGGCTCAAGAATTGAGACCGCACCGCATTTGGGGCACCGCTCGCACGTCTGCGACGCACCGCTCCGACTCGCACCGCTGTCCGACGCCAGCTCCCGCACTCCGGCTTGGTCGCCTGCATCGCAACCTGTCAGCACCGCATCGAGCATCGTCTCGCCCTGCATCGCACGCCTTGGACTCACCGACTCCGTCTGCACGACGCTCATCGAGCCGCTGCCTGCACCGCATCGAGGGACACCGCACCTTGCATCGCTCCGTCTTGCACCGCAACCGCGACGAACGCCGACCGGCTCGTTACACTCCGTACCAGCCACAACGAGAAAAGGTACTGTGACCGAGTCTGTTCACGACTCTGCTGGCCCGTATCGACGCGGTCGGCTGGAACTGTTAGACTCTGTGGTTTTCAGCATCACGGTAGGCTCGGACGGAGCTACCGACTCGTACGAACTTTGCTTTTGTGCTATTCCTGCAGCAAAGAAGAAGTTAACGTATCAAGTATTCATTCGTAAAGTACAGTATTGTGGATTTTGTCGTAATTGGTCTTGTCTTGAGTATATAAAATATTGGTTATTTTTCTAAACTGGTGTGGTGTCCGTTTGTAGTGCTTACACTGTATTACTGTTGGTTATGTGCAAATGCTTTACACACGGCCTCTGAATTAAGCCTGACTGCTCGTGCCAAGCTACCACGAGGTGAGCAGGGGTTACTTCACGAGTGTAACAACCCTTACCCTGACTAGGAAGAAGGGTCCCTACTTGGACAAAGGTGCAAGCCCTTGCCAACTAGAGATCCCATTTCTAACAATGCGCAAAGCGGTTTCCCACGTGTTCATGTGATTTGCATTGTTAATTTTTCACTGCACACTGTTAGTAAGTATTATGGGGGAGTTAATTCGAGCAAGTTTCTTTCTGCAAAACCTTGCTCCATCAAAGGTAATAAAATAATTGTGTAGCAGCTATACTGCACAAAGAAACCTAGTTATGTCAAAACAGAGGACTCCAAAATTGGGGAACCAGTTATAAATGACAAAGTTTGTGACAAGGCTGTTTGTGTCCATGATCGGCATTGATGGAACGGGGAGAGAGTGGTAAAGGTGGAAGAAGTGTCTGGAAGGTTACTGAGAAGTGAGGATGATGATGCTGATGGTCAGCCTAGCAATGTGCCCATTCGCAGGACTACACAACTCCACAAAACTCCTGTCCACTATTGTAAATAACATTTTTCCTATAAGAGCTTTTGTGTCTCGCTAAGGGCCCGAATACGAGTTTGTCAATCACACCGCCAGCCAGCCACAGCAGCGGTCGAGAGAACGCTGCCAAGCCGCTGGCATCCCGACTGCCGCATCACAAGTTTACTGAGGGGCTGGCGGTATGCCAGCGGCGCAGTCACAGTGGCAGCATGTTTCAACTCTAAGAGAGAGCCTGAAGACAATGCCAGATGCACTGCTGCACCTCTAGCAAGTCAGGCACACTGTTGCCATGCACCATGTCGTGCATAGCAAACAGTGCACGCACCAACAGTGCAGGCATTGAGAGGCACAACATGTGTCCCTGGCCACAATCCCCATGGGTCTAATCACCCTGGGGCCCTTCTTGGGGCACTTTACCTGCCTGTCTGCTGACCTTTTCATGGCGGGATCCCCACCATGAAAAGGTCAGCGGAAGACAGGTCTTGATTCCCACAGTGGTGGTCATGCCGGCACCGCCACCATTGACCGCCGCTGTCCACACCACCGCAGGAGCTCCAATGTTTGGTGGTGGCGGCAGTCTAGAGGCGGTCCAACCGCATACATCGTAATCGGGTGATCAAACCACCGAGGAGGCGGCGGTCAGACCGCCACAAGTGGTACAGCGGTCCCAAGACCACCGAAGTTATAATCAGGCCCTAAGTTCTTGTGATATACTAATAATTTTCTTTTTCCGATATTTTTATACTTTCACTGTTATTATGTAGGTTTTGTTTGTTTAGTTCATTTGAAAGATAATGCCATGTAGTATTTGTATGCTGGTTGTAAAGTTAAGCTTTTCATTCTAAATAGAATTCTCTTGTGTGGGATGGAATGTTGTGTTTTGAAAGAAGAGCTGTTGAAGAAATGCTGGGCACCTGCATTGTGGCCCGCTATTTACCATTACTGAAACGTGAATAACACAGAAAATGTTTTCATTCAGAGTGCACTTAACGTTTATTCCTTGCGGCACACAATTGCACATTTTGTGATATTTTAGTAGCACTATTGTGGTACTATTAAATGTACTACAAAATGCAATTTATGATTAGGCTCCTAAATCTCCAGTTTTGAGGGCTCAGTAAGTTATTTTAAGTGCCTCTGCTCTTCCTATTTCCCCTAATTCGTGGTCCGCTATACAATACCAAAAGATCTATTTATGGTTTGAACAAATCACCTGGTTTGTTACATAATCATTGCATACAAAATTACTTTTATCATCGATTTTCTGGTACTTAGAAAATGCAGATTTTGAAATCATGTTTATTCTATGCAGTGCATTCAAATATAACCTATGAAAAATCAATTGTTTTAGAGGTGTTTCCTATTGTGAATGCATAATCAGCGCGAAATGTTTATATATATCTGGCAGACACTCAAAAAAAAAACCCTGTATCTCTGATCAGTATTCACAGTGGCATAATCTAGTTATAACCGAGTGCAGTTGCCATGATGTTTTTCCACTGTGGCACACCGTCCCTATTACATGAATCTTATTTACTGACATGTATGTCTGAAGATACCTTTCTCCGCTGGAAGATTATTATGAGAAGGGTTCACATTGAAAGTGTCCCTCAGTGTAATATCATTCCTGTATGCATTACATGAACACATGCATCAAGTACTGTAATAATTAAACTTCCCCTAGCAGGTAAAAATTGACATAAAAACAGCTACCAAGAAGAAATGTGACGCAAACATTTGATAAAAACCAGAAAAGCATCAAATAACACATTCGCAATTTAACTCACTCTTTCCATCCCGTGGCTGACTCATCCCTCGTCCAACTACTTGTAGCTGTGCAAGCAGCAGCCAATACAATGCAAGCAAATCTAATGAAGTCCATTCCCACTGCGTCTAAGGTAGGGATCATTGATAGGGACAGTGTAAATCCACTGCACTGTTTTGTTTTGTCTTGTTTTGTATTGTGGAAAGCATAGCTTTGTTAGTTTCCAAGCAGATTTTCTGCATTGTGGATATTTATTTCCTGCAGACATCTGAATGTTGGGAAATTAGCCATAGACTGTCTTTATCCGCCTGAAAGCAAGAATGAGGAGATGAAGTGGTAATAACATAAACTACCAACGATGCAGGTACTGACTGAGGTACTCAGGTTATTAACACTACTAAAACCAAGTTAATGATAATGAACCCTCGTAAAACTTTTAAACGAAATTTGATCCTAGATAATGTCCCATTAGAGAGGGTTAGTACCTTTGAGTATCTGGGCATAACATTGTCTGATAGCATGATTTGGAATAAACATTTGAACAAGGCGTCCCTAAAATTCTCCCAGCTATCAGGGGCCTTGCGGCGCAAGATCAGTTTATCATATACTAAGCCCGTAGCCCCAGCCCTTAAACTTTATAGCTCAAAGGTTGTGAGTAGTGTGCTCTATGGGGCAGAATTGTGGGGTTTAGTGGATGCTAGGAAATTAACAATAGTGGAAAATAAGTTTCTTAGGAGTCTTGTATCCCTGCCTCAAAGTACACCGCTCCTTCCTTTGAAATTGGACCTGGGAGTTAGGTCATTACACGATCAAGCGAGTTTGCGCCCCTTGCTTTTTTGGTATAGGTTGGCTACTACCCCCGACCTGGCCCCTTATGCTGCTGCTTTTAATGAAGTTTCCGCTCTAGACAGAAAATTGGGTGGATAAAATATGTTAACACCTCCCGGGCAGCAATTGGTCTCCCGAATGAGTCTGCTAGCTCCCCACCACTGTATTCAAAGGACCTATTAAAGCACCAATATTGGCTATGGGTAGAACAGACCACTTACTCGAGGATTCGCCATGGTAGTTTAACCGATGTTTTTTTAGATATAAAATCCACTAAACGCTTTGAGACATTTTTTGCTATCATTAAAGTGCCTGGGGACAGGAAACTGTATACCCAGTTTAGGTACGGCTGTTTACCTATTAATGCTTTTACCAATCTTTGGTTAAACAAAAACAGCCAGCCTAAGGGATGCCCGTCTTGCTTAGACCCAAACGAAACTGTGGGTCACGTTTTCTTTGTATGCCCCGCATATGCTAGATCAAGAAGGAATTGGTTGGTTCCATTATGTAGACAGTTGGGGACTCGTAGCCACCTCGAAGCCTTACGGATTCTAAGATCAGACACGAGACCATCTTTTGTATGCGCTGTTGCAAAATTTCTTGGCCAGTTTTAGGCCATTAGGCAAAGGCTACTGTCTACTCTACCTTGTGCTATGGCCTAGCTGCAGTAAAAATTCTATGGTTGAGGGCGCTTTTATTTTCAGGATCCTGTTTTTAAATTTTCCTCTTAAAAGTCTTTTTAACTAATTTTATCATTTTTATTCAAAATTGTAAAGGCAAAAGGGTCTCTGGACAGATTCAGAGTGTTTACTGTGGAGATTGTTAGATACTAATGCACTTGCACTTCACTCATGTCTTATCTATTTCTACTTGGTTCTAACAGAGATAACATACTGTAAATAATGTTTTTCTTTTTGTGATTTTCTTTGTGCCTACAAATTCATTATGAGATATTTGACTTTTAGAACCTGGTGTATTAAATACTCAGATTTGTGATAACTGTATCCTGGGCTCCACTGCCAAGGAAGAATTTGTGTGTATCTTTTATGGTTTTACGACCGAAATAAAGATTTTAAACAGTGACTGAGGTACTCATTCATTTTATATAGTGAGTTTCCTGTACCTAAACCCTTAAACCTAACTTCACCTCCTACCCCAACCTGAAACCTAGCCTAAAGGCTAATCCTAGATCTTAACCTTACCTTAATCCTAAAGTTAAAACTACATTTAAACTCTCAGACTAAACCTGACTCTGAACCTTACCATGGTCCTAATCTTCAAACTATCTCTAATTCTAGCCCTATGGGGCCGATTACGATGTCGGTCGGAAAGGCTCCGACCGACGCAAAAAGGCTGTTGGAAAGTGACTTTGGGGGCCCTTGGCAGGGCCCCTTCATCCTGAGGCCTTCGGTTGGTGGCTGAGTGGGTACCTAAGGGACACCCCTGTAAAACCATCCTCTGTGTAGCAGGCACCATGGGGTGCCTGCGACAGGGGGCAGGGTTTTCTGCACACCCACCATTTCCCCATAGGAGCCTGTGTTACGGCCGGTTGTCGGGCTGAACACGAGCTCCCATAGCAAACAATGGGAATCCAACCGAACAGTGTTCGGTCGCATCGTAATCGATCGGGCGGAACAGTCGACGGCGAGTCGGTCCGTCCCGATTCCGACTGACATCGTAATCGGCCCCTAAATCTAATGCCATCTCTTTCTCTAAACTTTACACAAGGCGTAACCCTAAATTTAAGTGTTTCCCTTTACCCTTGCTTAAACGTAACCATAAACGTAACCATAAACCGATTTCTAAGACTAACCCTAAACATTAGCTCCAACCCAAATTCTAGGTATAACCTGAGTGTAAATTTAAATCTAACTTTGAATCCAACCCTGACAGTGTCAATGAAATGGCGTCTTTGTACCCATTTGAAATGTAGTGGATTTGATGCAGTAATAAGTATTCATGTAGTTGTGCTGTTATGGGAATTGTTGGAAAAATCCATCTCTTGTGTGGTATGTTCCCAGATATTTGTCTTGAATGACTTTGTTGACCCTAGAACTCTGTGCATTTGACTCCCACTAACCACATCTGACTTCCAAAAAGGTGAAATGGACAGAGGCATGCCAAAAGGCTTTTGACACCTTGAAGGAAGTAATTTATTCGGCACCAGTGCTCAAGGCACCTGACTTCTCAATAGAGTTCCTTGTGCAGACAGATACTTCAGAGCATGGGATTGGGGATAATCTCCAACAGCTGAACGATGCGGGCCTAGACTAACCAGTAGCCTTCATCAGCAGGTGGCTACTTTCCAGAGAACAAAGGTGAACTGAAATTGAGAGGGAGGTATTTGGATTCGTCTAGGCCATGAAGAAACTGAGACCATACCTATTTGGGGCTCATTCCCAGGTTCAGACATACCACAGACTCCTCAGATGGCTAATGCAAATGAGTGGTGCGATGCCTAAACTGCTGAGGTGGTCCATTTCCCTACATGGAATAGACTTTACAGTGGAACACCGCCCTGGGTCTTTACAGGTTTTTCCACTTTAGCGATGAGAACTCCCATGTGGGTGGGTAGTTCTCTCCACCTTCTGCTGGGAGGCCATGTTGGAAATTACCAACCTTTGTGTGGTATTCCCCCAGATTTTAGCTTGTGTTGGCCCTAGAACTCTGTCCACTTTACCCCTGCTAGCCAGTGGTAAAGTGCTTGTGTTTCCCCTTAAACATGATGAAATCGGTATACACCTGATAGACACATTCAACTTACTTATAAGGCCCTAGTACATGGTATAAAGGGTGCCCATGGCTTGCAGGTTAAATGTCACCAGTGGGCTGCAGTACACTTTGTGCCACCCACTGCAGAGACACAGCAAACCCGACCCCAGGTCTACCATTGGAGCCTGGCAGACGAGGACCTCTGTCTTCTCCGAGTTGAGCTGCAGGCAGCTGCTACTCATCCAGGATGCGATGTCCTTCATTCCTTCCTGGAAGTTGAGTCTGGTGGTGGTGGGGTCCTTGGTGAGGGAGAGGATGAGCTGGGTGTCATCGGCGTAGGATACTATGCTGAGTCCGTGCTGTCTGACGATGGCGGCGAGGGGGGCCATGTAGATATTGAAGAGCGTGGGGCTGAGCGATGATCCTTGGGGTACTCCGCAGTTGATTTCCGTGGGTTCGGAGAGGAAGTCTGATTCTTTGGGTTCTGTCGGTGAGGAATGAGCGGATCCAGTCGAGGGCTGTTCCTTGTATGCCGTTGTTGTGTAGTCTGGTGGTGAGTGTGCGGTGGGAGACGGTGTCGAATGCTGCCGAGAGGTTGAGTAGAATCAGGGCCACGGTGTGTCCTTGGTCGAGGAGTTTGCGGATGTCATCTGTGGCGGCGAGTAGAGCGGTCTCAGTGCTGTGGTTGCTGCTGAATCCGGATTGGGAGAGGTCGAGGATGGAGTCTTCTTTGATGCATTTTGTTAGTTGTGCGTTGACGGTTTTCTCTGTGACTTTGGCCGCAAATGGGAGGAGGGAGATGGGTCTGTAGTTCTTGAGGTCCGTGGGGTCAGCTGAGGGCTTCTTGAGCAGGGGTCCGACTTTTGCGCGTTTCTAGTCCTCAGGAAAGATGCAGGTCTTGAATGTGGCGTTTATGGTGCGTAGTAGTTCTGGAGCGATGGCGGTGATGACTCTGTGGAAGACGTTTGGTGGGCAGGGGTCCGTGGGGGCTCCTGAGTGGATGCCTTTCATGGTCGAAACGGTGTCTTCGGTGGTGACTGGGGTCCAGGAGGAGATGGTGGGCTGGCTGGCGTTGCTGGAGAGGGTAGTGATTTTGGAGTCGAGAGTCGTTTTCAATTACAATTTTGAAAATGCCACTTTTAGAAAGTTGGCATTTTCTTGCCATGGCCATTTAGTGGTTGCAGCCTGTCTCTGGGTCACATGACTGGGTGTAATTGGCAGTTGGTCTTTGTGTATTTCTCCTAAACAGTCAAACACAATAGAGAGCTTAGGTGTGTCTGGATGGGCCATCACTGGCAGGATGGGAGGGGCGGAGGTACACATGGCCCAACTTCACCTGAATAGACTGTGTCCTGCTTGCATGCCCCCATAGTTAGTTTGGAGCCAGGGCAAGGAAGACAGAAAACCTGTGCACTTCAAAAGCAACATTTAGAAGTTTCTCCCACTTCAAAGAAGGCACTAGGTATAAATATTGGCACTCAGACAACAACCTTTCAGTACACTTCTGGACCTGTGGAAGACTCTGCCAGGAAGAAGGATTGCTGTGCTGCTGAAAGGACTGCTGCCCTGAAGGGCTGCAGCCTGCTGGCTGTGCTGACCTGCTGCCTGCTGCCCTATTGCATAGGTGAGAAGGACTGGACCTGCAACCTATACCCAGGACCACCAGAGTGACACCAAAGGTTAGTCTCTTGTAACCAGCACCTGAACTCTGCAACTGTGAGTTCTACCCTGCTAAGTGGTGCCACCCCAGTCCTGTATCCTTGAACGTGGGCCTGAAGGTACTCTGCCAGCCCATCTGTGGATGCAGAAGAACTGATGTGTCTCCTCCGCTGCACGCCGCAACCCTGAGTAGAACTGACGCAATGCCTCTGCTGTAAGGATTCTTCCAGTGCAAGGACTCTGCATCAACCTCACAGCCTCATTAGAACATCCGCTGCAAAACTCGCCCCTGCGCAGACCCTTGCATCGCAAGCCTCTCGTCAATGGCAATCCTATAAAACGACTCTGGACTTATCATCGCAAGCCCCGCTGTCTCTTTGTAACCAGCCGGAGTGCAACGCCTCCTCGAAGCACGACTTCACATCACAAGCTTCCCTTGTCTATGGCCTCCTCAACGACGACATAGAACTTCGCATCACAGCTCAACAGCACCCCAGGACTGACCCTGGGCATCTCTGACCAGGACCTGGGATCGCCTCCACTGCATGACACATCCTCAGCACGGGACCTCGCAGCGCTCAACAACCAGAATTTAATGTTTTCTTGTTCAGCTGGTCTAACTGGGTGCCTGTAGCCAGCCCGTGCTCCATCGTGGTTGGCCTGAATTTGTGACATTGTCCTGGCCCGGCACAATCAGATATCCTCAGTTGGCACTTAGTGCTTTTTGGCGCTATTTTCACTTATATCTTTATAATTGCATATCTCCAGTTCTACGGATTGGATTTTTGTCATTTTGGTCTTATTTTATTTTTCAGTTGAAGTGCTGCACAAATACTTTACACTTTGCCTCTGACCTAAACCTGACTGCCCTGTGATAAGCTGCCCAAAGGTTAAGCACAGGTTAATTTAGGGTTTGTTTGTGACTTCACCCTGGCACGGATTATGGTTCCTTCTTGATCTGCACCTCAACCAGTAGCCCAATTTCTTACACTATCTGTTAATGAAAATGTATTTTAGAAAAATCATCTGTTCCCTGCCTAAGGCCTTTTTGTAAGTATTCCAACTGTCACCTGACAGCTGACGGCTCCACCGTAGTGAGGTGTGAATTGCTAACAGGACAGATACAAAGGTGTGGGGAGGTGTTATCCTTACCTTGACAGGATGGAGTGAGGGCTGGGCCAGGCACTTGCTGGACTTCAAAGGAGGTCTACCCTGTCACAATCAGATATAGCTCCCACCTCAAGGGGAGGTGGTGCTGCCCCACAACTGATGTAGAATGACCACAGGGGAGGAGTTGCCCATTTACAGAGCCACACCTCTGGGTGAGCACAGGGATCTCTGACCAGGGGAAGCAAATTTCTGCCATGTTGAATTTATGGAGAGAGGAGCACTGTGGGATAGATTATAGTAAGCACTCAGGAAGTGCTGCAAAAGTGGGTAGAGTCACCCCATGGAATTTTTACCCCATTGGTTAGAGAGTGGTCAGGAGGTGCCCCCACCCATAGACTGGCTCTGGGCATAAATGTAACATCTCCTAGTACCCTCCTCAGAACATTGCTGGGCATGAGGAAGATTCAGATGAAGACTGCCCTGCTGCCTGAAGACCTGAGATGACTGGACCTGCTTTCCTGCCTCCCAAGTACTGTCCCCAAGGTCCTTCACCCTTGCCTGTGGTTAGAGTGTACTTCTCCCTGCTAACCCTGAAACCTGAGAGCTAGAAACATTTTGACAACTTTTTACCCTGAGAACCGACGTGGGACACGGACCAGCCTGCCAAGCCGATCTGCCAAGGGTGCATCACCGGTGGGATTGTGTCAGCTTCAGCACACACTCTGTTCTCTGCAGCAGCAGCAAATACATTTTAGTGGGATCGCTGTCGGCCAGCATCTGACAATGTTGAACCTTAATCAGCTACATACTGCAGCCTTGCCTCACTGAAGAAATTCAGAAATGTTTCTAAGTCCAAATGCAGAAAGCTTCACCGGCGCTGCCATCGAAAGGGATCCAAATGACCTCAAGGAGGTTTTGGACATGAAACATGAACTTTCCCACTCAAAGTTTTTCCATCTTCATTGAAGGCTTCACCAAGACATCATCCTGTAGCTCCCCATCGTCAACAAGCCCAGTCTCAGCCACAGCCTGCTGCCTATGCCGCTGAAGTCTTTCTGCTCGCTTAAATGTTTTAAGTCCAAAGGTAATGCTTTTTCCCCGAACAAACCTCGTCCATGTATCTGACCAACACTCCATCGCTCTCAGCCTTAACTTCCTCCATGGAGCCAGGCAATCACAATCAGATGACTGCAGATGGCGCTAAACTCTTTTTGGTGCTAATTATATTCAAACTCATATCTCTAGTACCTTTTATTGGATTTTGTCATTTTGGTGTCATTTTATTTATGTAAATACTCTTAATTTTTCTTGTGCTGTGTTTTGATGTTATTACTGTTTTAGCACTGCATAAAAACTTTACACATTGCCTCTAAAGTTAAGCTCAGGTCTATTAAGCGACTTTTTTGGTTCACCCTGACAAGGATTGTAATTATTACTTAACTTGGGTTCTCGCCATTCTCACCTGATACCCAATTTCTTACACGAATGTCCACTGCATGATAAATGGGGATGCACCCCTGCCCAGAGTGACACAACTGCATGTGAAACTTGTATCCTGACTTTTGTCTTTCATTCATCTAGACCACTAATCTAGTATGCATGCTGAGGTCTAGGCCTGTCCATGATGATTCTAAGGTCCAGACCATGTTCTGTGACCTGGAGGTATGCACCAAGAAAGCCCTACATCTCAACATAGGATTAATGTTCATGTACTGGATTGTGGGTATAAAGTGCTGGTGACAGTATAGCATTCAGTGTGGATTTTAGCACTGAACAGACTTTGTTTCTGGCTCAGACAGCGCGTGGTGCCTACTATACCAACTTGTGTAAATGTTTACTTACATGTGACACCCAGACCTTTGTGCAGCCATCCCATGTACATGTTGAGTGTGTGTCTGTCAGTTATGGATGACAGTAGGGCTCATCATTGTGAGAGTTTGGTTGCTGGTACCAGCAGGATTCATTCTGGATTGCCCCTAGTTTCACATGCACAATATGGATGCTGGAGTACAGTTTCCGTAGACATCGGACATTTATTGCCTTTATTCCTGAAGCTGAACAGAGAAGGCCTAGACACTGAAGAGTGGGAGGATGGGCATTGCTGATTAGCTTCCCTTCAGCACTGCTATTTGGTTGACAATAGATGATGAGGCGAGTCAGCATATACCGTTGTTAAAGGTGGGGATGTTACAAGGTAGGGCCTGTCATTTTGTCAATCCCTAGTTGCTACTTTAGGAAAGCTGATGAATGTCAGGTGCAAAATCTTCACACTCTTTTGTGCTCATGTCCTGGATACACTGCTCGCAGCCAGTATCGTCACTACCTGCTGTGAAAGCCAACACCTTGCACAAAGATTGTTTATGCACTGCAGCCAGAAAATTTAATTTGAAAAGGAAGCACCCCAAACTAGTTCCTGGGCTTTAGACATCGGATCAAAGTCCTCGGTCTACAAAATTATTATTATAAAGGTGGAACCCTAATTATTCCACCATTTTCCAGTTCCAAGTTTTTCTTGATCAAGGAAGGAAGTACTCTGCAGTATTCTCGAAGAGCTACTGTGATCAGAGGGTGGTGTCTGTCTGACAGTCAGCCTGCCCTAAGTCGAGAAAACATCACTTTAAGTCTGTACAACTTTCTGGAGAACTGTCAGTCTACTTAGCATCTAGAAGCCTGTCTTGTCGAAAAAGCTTTCCACAAAGCTCCAAGCTGTACACCTGTTTCGTCGACTTTAAAGCAGCGTTCGACATGGACCCAAGAGAGTGTCTATGGTCAAAGATGGTTAAATGGGGTATCCCCCCCAAGCTACTCGAGGCCATAGTCAATCTTTACTCGGAGACATGGGTCCGTGTCAAACTAGGTAAAGGCGAAAGGACTACGGGGAAGATCCTTATGCACACAGGTCTAAAACAAGGGTGCATTCTCGCCCCGAGCCCATTTAATATCTACACGGCGGACCTGGATGCTCGGTTGATGAAATGCCAAAGCGACCCACCCAAACTAGCTAATCGTCCAGTGTGGTGTTTACAATATGCGGACGACATAGTCCTATGCAGCCAGATGCCAATTGGCCTCCAGAGTTTGATACATAAACTACACAAATACATGGAGGAGCTAGGTTTGAAACTAAACTACAACAAAACAAAGGTGATCTGTTTTTCTGCAAATGGGCACACCCACAATGTGAAATTCAAGTGGATGGTAGCAGGGAAAAAATTAGACCTGGTTGGATTGTACAAATATCTAGGGGTGGTCTTGGATCCCAAATTAAAATACAAAGAACATCTAGTCCACAGACGGGCCCAGGCGAATAAACTCCGATTTGCACTAAATACACTACGAACAAAGTTGGGGTGCCCATCCCATGTCCACCTGTTACAAGTAATTGCAGCAAAGTTCCTACCAACCCTCACCTATGGTTCAGAACTCTTAAAGGGCAAAGACAGGACTACCTTGAATCAACAGCAATTCACTCTGTTTAAATGTATCTTCTGTATCCCGCGATTCATCTCTCAGGCTCAGGTGCGATTGGAATTTGGCATATTCCATCAATCCCCGGTTAGGATGGCCGCACTGTCCAAACTGTGCTGGAGACCGAGAGCTGCAATTCCAGAATCGCTGGCCACCTTATGCTGGACGGAAATAAAGAGTCAGCCAAAATCCAAGAACAACTGGCCAACAGCGCTTCAACAGGCACTAACCTCGCTTAACCTGAATGAAGCATGGGACCTTAACATCAGTTTTGCTGCCTTTAAAAGAATTGCCAACAAATCATCTAAAACACTAGCCTGGTCACTTGACAAAGCTGAGTTGGCAAGGAAAAATAAAGGATGGATGGTACTGCAATCATATGAGAGTTGGGGCCCTCAACCCTACCTTATAAGTCACACATCTCCATCAATACAGCATTCCCTTCTCCTTATCCGCCTGGGAGCGTTTGCAACAAAAGATCAGGTCCCATCTTGGAAAAAAACATGGCCGAACCCCCTTTGCAGGCTTTGCGGCACTTCTGAAGAAACTGTATTAAATCTGTTGTACATCTGTCCCGAGGCTGGTCCTCTGAGACGGCAATTATTATTACCAGCACTCCGGTCTCTTCAGATTAGATCCTGCCGACCAGCTGTGATGACACTTTTGAACAGCCATTTGCTGCAGCTTGCTTGTAGAGCAACAAAGTTTCTCCAGCTAGTAAAGAAACAGCTACAAACAAAGCGAGAGGAGAGTGCCAATCAGACAGTGCAAAAAGGCACATGGAAAGGAATTCTATATTAAAAGCATCCTCGTCTAAGCTTCAACTGCACGTCAATAATCAACCATCAATTTGCATTCCTTTGAGTCGCTCAATTAAAACCATTCTCATCCAAGTTACAACTGCACGTTAAAAATCAACCATGAATTTGCATTCCTTTGGGTCACTCAATAATACACAAGGTCAAACCTGACCAGGGAGCCACACTAGGAGTAGAGTTGACGGGGTGACCAAACCCAGCCACATGGACCCACACCGCTCACGAAAGGCCACAGATGAGGGCACTGTGGCAAATTGAACTTTGAGTGAATCCCCTGACAAGAGGCTCCACTGGGACAGCTCCGCCCTCATTGAACTACAACTTACGCCCATAAAGCAAAGAGACATTCAATATAATTCCCCTGATGTGATACTCCGATTGGGACAGCTCCAACCTCATGGAACTAAAACCTACGCCCATAAAGCAAAGTGACATTCACTATGAATTGGCTCGGACTAAGCATTTAGACGGCTTTAAGCAGGTTCACGCACCTTAGTTGACCAATAACACCAGTACGGCTATTTAAAGAAAAAAAAACATAGAAATTTTAAACAAATTTTCATCCATGTTATTAGTGCACTGCTTTTTATCTTTCTATATGATTTTTTAACATTAGTCGTTATGCATATGATCTACGTCTTTGTGAAGGTTTTAATTAACCAAACAATAAAGATATATGTATATCATATTCGGCTATTTAGATGTGAATCCATGCCAATAGGTTTAGCATATAATTCAGTGTTGTGTGGCATCAGCAGGAATTAGCAGAAAGTGGGTAATAAAATGTAAAGCTTCAAAGCAACGGGCCCCAAAATATGTCTGGCCTGGGGCCACAAAAATCATTACTATGACACTGAAAGCTGCAGCCATATTCCTGGCATATGGAGCACCCAAAAGCACAAACTTGCTGGCAGGAGTGTAATTGTCGCCAACCGAAGATGCAAGGACTCACCCAGCGTCCATGCTTGAATTATGTGCATGAAATATCAACAACCCCTATCAGCAGTGCGCCTTTAGGCATCTCCACGATGTGATCAAAGTGACCTGTTGTGCCACAGTCTCGACATGCTGTGAGTTCTACGAGGCCCAATAACAGCCCCACAGCCGACTATCCCACTTGGCCTGAAAAGCACAACTGCCATAGACGAACAATTGTTGCTGAAGCCCACCATGCTGGTCTTTACTCCTCGACAAGATCAAAGAAACCCATGATCTCTCTGGCTTAAGTGCTGACTGTGCCACCGCAAAGGTCACACCACCATGCCTGAACTGTAACCAAGTAAATACGTAACATAAGACCTGAAATAAGAGACTGTGTCTTGGACTCAGAAATATAATCCTGTATGAGATAAACGATTGCCAATGTGAAAGTTTTTTCTCAAGATATGACACAAACTGACCTATGGATTAGGCTATTTGCTCACACGGTCTAATTGCACTTGCACCTCAGCCTGAATCCTGCCTATGATGTTTGCATTGCTTTTAGAACACCATAGTTGGTGTGTTGTGTAGTTCCTACAAATTTATATAGGATCTGCGTGTTAAGACAACATAAACTAAGGGATTGGTATCCTGACTGATTCCAGACACCCCCAAAGGATATGTTAGCCTTTAGACCAGCTAGCTCACAGTGTCACTATAAGCCCCCTAACCTTACCAAGGAGCGAATAGTTTCTGGAAACTATCGGACATGACAACCCTTGATCCTTCAGGGATCGGGGAAACAGTACAGTACGTTTGGCTCAGTCAATCATGCTCACGTAGTCTCAGAGAGATACACAGAATAAACGGTGGGGACATTTTCAATAAGCATTTATTGAACCAGCGTCATTCTGTTATAATACATGTTTGCTGCGACAATCATTAGACAGAAACAGATGTATAAGATTACAAGCACCAAAAGAGTAAATAAAAGGTAGAATTCTACAATGGTGCTAAAACAGTGAATATATGCAGGCATATAGATACATAGCAGCAATCAAGCGTACTCCTAAGATGCAAACCCTACCTAAGTGTACCTAGCATGTATGTAGGTGTAAACCCAAGAATCCCCTAGGAACGAGCCAAACACATTGCCTGATGGTAGAGAACGAAGGACCCCGTCCTGGTCTTGAGTTGGACACCTCGCAAGGGATGTCAGACCACTGCGTGCTGGAGTTTATGCGTGCAGAAATCTCAGCGTCTTATGTCAGCATGGAAGCTTCTCCTCTGGTTACCCAGCAAAGATGTGGTTCTTTTATACCCAAAAAGGTGCCCTAAGGGTTCCTACCTCCATGTGTAATGGTACTGTGGGCCTGTTGTCCAAGGATGACGATAGCGGTGACTTTTGTACCGAGTTAATATACAGAAGATGTTAATCCTGCTGTGTATGTCCTGGGCAGGGGATTAAGATATGATACTAAGAATCCTCATGCATAATAAATGAGGTTAGGTTTCGAAGAAAACCACACGTCATTTATACGGTACATAACTAGGTAAAAGGTCAGCACCAGAGCTTTTATGCAGAGCAAGGTAGGACAAATGTATGTAAAAGGTTGTGCAGCAACCTAGGCCTATATTGTGGTACATTGGGGCTCATAACACCCACTCCTCATCCAAGGGACGATAAGATTAACTAATGCTAAAAATATGCCTGTCGTAAAAGCATAAAAACAGTGTTATAAAAACGAGGGGAAAAAATCTAAAAACATGGTATATGTAAAAAAACGATGCAAAATTAGAAAAGTTCTAGAAGTCCTCTAAATAGTCAATATACTGTTAGAAAAATTGAGCACACCGGAAGCCATGACGTCCAGTGACAGCAGGAGAGAAAAAATAAAACATAACAATGTTTTCGAACTCCAATTTAGCTTGTTTTGGAAAAAGGGCAAATTTTTCCCATCACACGGAGAGCCAAATGTTTATGTGTCCTGTGTGGGAGACGCAACATCACTGTTGCTTGCATTCACAGATGACGGTCCCTGTAACACCTCTTTTATCAGGTCAATGGAGCAAAGGTGATCATCTTCAGTTCCCGCAGCAGCCGCTGAGGAAACACTCAGAACCTGTGTGCTTGTTGTAGAGCCGGTGTCCGTTACGACAGGAGCTGAAGCATCCTGTGGAGGCTCTAAGAATGCCGTCATCAACATGGGAATACGCTCAGGATACTGTAATACGTGGGCCTTTAAGGGGTCCAGTAGTACGTCTACGTCTGGTGGCGCAACCGATGGAAGGGTCAGACATATGTCTAACACGCATACGTATCCATATAGTAGGCAGAGGAGCACAGACAAGAGGCAGTCAACCCAGACTGGTCTGAAAGATAGAAACCAATGCTCGCTTACCTCCCGAAGCCGAGGTGCGTCCAGATGGAGTACCATGCGTTCACGGCAACGTCGCACTAGGAGCGCTTTTTCCATCCCTTTGTAAACTGGGCCGTCCATTGCATAGCAGGAAAATTAAAACCAGGATACCAACTAAAGTAGTAGGACCAGCAGAAGCCCTCCAAAAACGCTCCCAATAGGAGTGTATAAATGCTGGAATAACTCTGAAGATTGTCTGAAAGGAGCTCAATAGTCCTGAACCTATGGTCTTAAATAGGTGCACGATCCCCCTCGTATCAGACATGTTAAAGCTACCATGTACCATTTCTCCGAAATGGAGCGGGAAGTTCGTTCGGACTAATGCGTGTATCTCAGATGAAGACCCTGCAACCCGGAGATCAAAAGTCTCTGGGGCTGAGGTTAAGGCCACATCCTTCTGTAAAAGCATGGCTTTTAGTCTGCTCAGAGAATTAAACCATATAAAGGAAACATCCAATGAAGGCCAAAGCTTTGCCTCCCTAACTGTGTGGGTCAGTGGAAACAATACTTGCATACAACAAGTAACCCTGGAACTTAGTGTGACTAGATGCGCGATGCCTGGTACCATCCCACAACAGCCTTGATCATTCAACATCAAATAACTCCCATCCGAGAGCAGTTTGAACACCGGATGAATCACGGCAGCCAGGGAGCCTTTCAGGTGACACAATAAGTTTGCAACCAAAGCATTACAGGCTCCGTAAAGCAAAATACCCGGGCAAATTAGAGACCCACTTAAAGAACTCTCACAGTCTGAACCACTGAGAAAAACTTCAGTGTCCCTATTCCTGCATCTAAATCTGTATGTTAAATTCCAGGATTCATGTATGTATCCCTCCCCCAATGGTTCATACCTGCCTACCTGGTGATACTGTTGACAGTATTGAAATTGGAATTTTGTGACTGGCAGTGTAGTATGGCCATGGATTAACCATTCTGTGGAAGGTGACTCAGCCACGGTAAAAGGTAATTTGTCCAATTTTTCAATGTGCTGCATTGTATATTTTGCAGCTCTTTGTGCCATTGTTGTATGTCTTTCTTTTAAATTGTATGCAGAAAACAGAGCTGTACTGTTGATATACCGCCAGCGCGCGTGACCAGAGTGCAATGAGTGTAGCGTCGAGCTCAATAATAGAATTGATCGCAATTGCGATTGTCCATGTTATAATATAGCAAAAGAAGATCCGTAAATAATGGGTCAGGGAACCTAGCTAATAGGAAAGAGGAGGGGTCTACTAAATGAGTAAGACACACCTCAATAAGGGAAAAGAAAATTCTTTTCTTGAGTCCCCTCACTCACCAAAGGTTTCCCCTAGGTGACATGCTTCATCATTGGGGCCATCCCAAGCAAATACTGCTTGGGGCGTGCTGCGACTTGCGAAGGTTATGTAGGAGCACTAAATTTTAAGATATGACTATGTGTGGTGCAGTGAAGGGGGAGTGGTGTGAGTGGTTGTTAAAAAATTACCTAACTAGTGAACGTAAACGATTTTATTCTTGCTCCTAGTTGGCAAAAGATAAAAAGGGGTTAATAAAAGGGAAAAGAATTAAATGTCCCTAATATGTTTCGAGGTGTCCCCTAACCTCTTCTTCAGGACAACATGGGGGCCAGCCCCATGTGTACCACTCCGTGCAAACCTGTAATAAAGTGAAAAATAAGAAAAAGAAGAAAAACAATGGGGCGCGCACTTATTGTGTCAGCGCTAGATATAGTACATACGGTTATACTGAACACGTAGTATTTAATAACTGGCAAAAGTAAGCCCCATGGTCAGCCCGGGTGGAGGAGCCTGAATAAACCTTGACTCGGCTAGCCTCCGTCAATATGACCTACTCGTTCCCATGTGCTTCCCTTGGGGCAGTCTACAAAATTGGTGTTGAGAGCCGAGGGCCAAAAATGCAGTCAAATATCTGCTTTCAGGTGCTATATTTTGGCAAAAGAATCCATTTGCGATATCTAGTGTTGTTTTGAAATTCTTCCGCACAAAGTTATTCTTTAATGCAGAACTGTGTGCATTTTGTACTGCAAATGTTTTCGTACATGTGTTCAAATGCCTGTAGTCTAAAACCAGATGGTATGAATTGTCGGGTTTCATTACGGGAAACAAAGGATTATTCATGGAAGAGGTGCCATTCTCAATCACACTTTGGTATTCAAGATCTCCCTGACCTGTTTCTTTGCGTCATGTTTTATTGGGTACTGCCTCTGTGGAGTTGGAGTAGTTTTTAATGGGATTTCATGGTGAGGTGACTCAGCAGCCCACCCTACATGACTACGGTATAAAGCAGGAGCTAGTGCTACCACCCACTCCTGCACGTAAGTATGTTTTAGTGACTCTGGTACGAAGTCAGAGAAGGCTGGTAATATTACGTTTTCCCATTTAGGGCAGTCCATAACGAACTCAGGTGGCAAATCTTTTTCAGCCAGAAGGATGTCGTATCTATATGTCAAGTTCTCCCAAAAGAGACCTTTCACTTTCCTGGGTATGTCCCCCTCCATCTGGAGCGTTATTTCATGTAAAGGAAGTGGGACAGTTACCCTTGTATCAGGTGTTTCCACTGCGATATGTTCATTCACCGCTGCTGTAACCAGAAATTCCATCAGGTTCTGGTGAGCTATTGTTTCTTCTGCTGTGCTGTCTAGTATCGTCAGAGCCCATTCCCCTTTCAATAGTTGAGTCCTCAGTAGCCTGGGCATTTCTTATTTTAAGGCCAGCTACCTTTTTCTTTTTAAATTGGGGTTTAGTTTTGGGTTTATCTTCTTGTTTGATAATGTAGTCTGAATTGCGATGTGTGTCTCTTGGCTTGACATGCTCTTCTGATCTGTGTTCTGACCGTCATTCCCTCTCTGAGTTTTTGGATGAACCCTGAAAGGAACAAGAGGAACATGTATCAGTATCTTGATACCTGTCAAGTTTTTTAATATTGTCACGGTTTCTTAGGTTATATTTTCTATCAGAGGGCTCCTGATGGGGAGACCCATCCCGTGATCCTGATGCATTCTGCTTATTATTTTTTGTTTGTTTGTTATCCCATTTCTTCGGGCGCTTGCTTTGAGTTATCCTTCTCAGGATTACTAGTTAGTTGTGGTTTCACAGGTCTAGCTCCCAAGTTATCTCTACCCAGTGAAGCATAGGTTTCTTCGATAATCTTAGGTAATTCATGCTCCTTTTGTGCAGGAGTGCATTCCCTCAGACGTTGGCGTATAGCCACCGCTGCTGCCTCCCCTTTTATGTTGGCTCAAATAATTGTTGATACCTGGACAAAATTGCCTATCAATTTCATCCCGAATCCAGGGCAGGTTCCGCCCTGTGCTCATTCTGTATTTGTTTCAATACTTCTGGTATGACTGCTATTGAGGGGGTACAATGAGTTCTAGTATAAAAGGCAGCAAAAATTGTACCCCAAGTGGTACAATCCTTTATCTGGGGTGTTATCTCCACTGGCAAGCAAATTGTCAGTATTCTGTGTTTTTCTTGTGGGCCTGTATGAGGAAATACTGCCTTGAGGTGTGCTATTTTCTGTGCTATCCACAACAGCATTTTTCCATGTCTAGTTGGCATTCATCCCATAATCGCGTTCAGCGTTTGTGGGGTGATTTTTGTTGTGGTCCCTTTTGGTTGACCAGCTTGAGTGACCCTTGAAGGTTGAGCTGTGTAAGATTTCTGTATAGCTTTATTATATTTTTGTAAAGTGGACATAAGTCTGCTGCTGGCATTGTATCAATCTCTGGATGTGTTGTGTAAGCAGCTAGGACCGGCCAAGTCACTTCGTCTCTGCTGAGCGGAACGAGTCTCACTTTTTCTGTGGTATGGGGGAGGGCGACTTTAAACCAAGTTATATGTTCTTGGTAAGTTAACAGGACTTCTATGTCCTTGTAAGGAGGATATTCTTCTGGAATTTCATCTGGAATGTAACTATGAAATACATGTGTGCGTGCATCTGCAGGCAGGAATTTAACCCACAAATAGAATTCCTCTGTCCTGAATGCCTTGTGTGCCTCAATCACAAAGGTAACAGTCCCACCTAATGATGAGAGACAATAATCTGCTAATTTTATAGTAAGTGCATTTCTGCAATTTTCTGAAATGTTAAGAGCATCTTCCTGCTCAGCTTCCTCCCCACTAGCAGTAGATAAGGTTTTGCGCAGTGTGGGAAACTATAATCTTTCAAGCTTGAAGAAACCTGCAGCCACTACATAGTATATACCTACTCAGCTGCAGCAGATTTTTTCCCTTCCCACCCTAGACGTCTCTGGGTGAATGTGCGTAGGGGTCTCTGAAAAAGCACGACTGAACTACTCAGATTTGTCCGTTAAATAAGAACCAAACCACCGTTGGCGGAGCCATGTCATGTAGTTCCTACAAACCTTTATAGGATAGACAACATAAACTAGGGAATTGGTGTCCAGACTGATTCCAGACACCCCCAAAGGATATGTTAGCCTTTAGACCAGCTAGCTGACAGTGCCACTATAAGCCCCCTAACCTACCAATTTATGTTATTTATTTATTTGATGAGATTTATATAGCGCTGGCTAGACCCGGAGGTATCAGAGCGCTTTACATGAGGTTCCACAAGGAGCGAATAGTTTCTGGCAACTATCAAACATGTCAACCCTTGATCCTTCAGGGATTGTGGAAACAGTACAGTACTTTTCACTCAGTCAATCGTGCGCACTTAGTCTCAGAGAGATACACAGAATAAACAGTGGGGACGTTTTCAATAAGCATTTATTGAACCAGTGTCATTCTAGTATAAAACATGTTTGCTGCGACCATCATTAGACAGAAACAGATGTATAAGATTACAAGCACCAACAGAGTAAATAAAAGGTAGAATTCTACCATGGTGCTAAAACAGTGAATATATGCAGGCATATAGATACATAGCAGTAAACAAGCATACTCCTAAGATGCAAACCCTACCTAAGTGTACCTAGCATGTATGTAGGCATAAAGCCAAGAATCCCCTAGGAAAGAGCCAACCCCATTACCTGATGGGAGAGAACGAAGGACCCCGTCTTGGTCTCGAGTTGGACACCCCACAAGGGATGTCAGGTCACTGCATGCTGAAGTTTCTGTGTGATGGAATCTCAGCGTCTTATGTCAGCATGGAAGCTTCTCCTCTGGTTACCCAGCGAAGATGTGGTTCTTTTATATCCAAAAAGGTGCCCTCAGGGTTCCTACCTAGATGTGTAATGGTACTGTGGGCCTGTCGTCCAAGAATGACGTTAGCGATGACCTTTGTACAGAGTTATTATACAGAAGATGGTAATCCTGCTGTCTATTTCCTGGGCAGTCGGATTAAGATATGATACTAAGAATCCTCATGCATAATAAATGATGTTAGGTTTCAAAGAAAACCACACGCCATTTATACGGCAAATAACTAGGTAAAGGTTCAGTGCCAGAGCCGTTGTGCAGAGCAAGGTACTACAAATGCAGGTAAAATGTTGTGCAGCTACCTAGGCCTATATTGGGGTACATTGGGGCTCATAACAGGTGTGAGAACTGTAGTACTTTTCTAGAGCCCTGTAGTTGTACCTTTATGAACGCTTTACCTGAACCCCCATTACTATAAACTAAAGTACTTGTTCGACTTGGCCCTTTCAGCAGGGTAATCCCCAGACTTTTTGCCTTCACTCCTCCATTTTTTCTGAATTGGTTTTTGTTGGCCTTAGAACTCTAGGCACTTTACCACTGCTACCAGTGCTAAAGTGCTTGTGCTCTCTGCTTAAAACACGGTAACGCTGGCTTATACCGGATTGGCATATTTCATTTACTTATAAGTCCCTACTAAAGTGTCACTGCATGTGCTCAGGGCCTGTAAATTAAATGCTACTAGTGGGTCTGCAGCACTGATTGTGTCACCCACTCAAGTAGCCCTATAAACATGTCTCAGGCCTGCCATTGCAGCCTGTGTTTGTAGTTTTTAAACTGCAATGTCAACCTGGCAAAGTAAACCTTTCCTTCAGAGGTGGTAGAATGCACACCATGTTTACCAAACATTTTAAACAAGCTCAATGTTTTAGATTGATGCGGCATGCAACCCTGAAGCGCGTTCCATCCATTCGCACAAAGTATGTTCAAATAATAGTGGAGCCTCGTCAGGTCACAACACAGGGTGCACTGTCAAGAGAGAATTTCACTAACAATTGAATTCCAAAGATTTCTTCCTCGTTTTAATCCATTTTATTACTTCCAGATCTCGATTCGTAATCAATTCATGTCCATGCGTGATTCAAATATTTTAATCCATATTCAACTAATGCCTATCCAGGCCTTTCTAAACAACGCCTGGGGATGTTAATTTTGTTGTAGGACCCAATGCATTTCGGGCAGCACATGCCCTTCCTCAGGGGTAACTGCAATGAGACAGATAACATATAAGTCACCAGCACATCCCGCTCGTAATCATGCTGTTCTTACAAAATGCTTTACTTTGTAATTGCGATCTAACGTTCATTTTCATGTAACCCATAAATGAACAGAAAAATATATAATAATGAGGTGTACAGTCATCGGAAAAAATAAATTGATAAATAAATTAATGAAACAAACAAACTCTTGCCTATGCTAAATAAATGCGCCCTGACACAAAGCTCTCCCAAAATGAATAAATTAGTACCTCCTAAATTGTATCCTAACAGCCTAACTAAAAAAGTGCCTTCAAACCGCCATTATCTGACAGACTAAATTTACCTTTATGCACGCCAAACACTGCCGATCACCAAAGTGAATGTGCTAACTAAACAAACATAAACGCTACTGGTGCTTTTAAGTCATGTCACGTGATTAAACTAAATCACCTGTTGCACAAACCATCAAGCTAAACAAAACACTGTGATTAGCCCCATACTTCCTCAGACTAGTAAGTCATGCAGACAATATTATTTAAACACAACAAACGTGATTACAACATTAAAAAACATACATAAAACTGACATGAGTACATAAGTATGATCATGCAGAGGTATAAATTGATTTTTGAAACCATTTTTGAAAATGTTGCCAATTCAGTCAATGTTCGCATTTTCTTCAATAGATGGCAAAATTCCAGAATAAAAACTGCTGATAATCTCAGTACATCAAACTATACTGGAAAAAAAACCTCCAGTGTTGTATTCTTCATGGACTGTACTCAAACCAGAATTCCTTTTCAAAACAACTTTGTCCGTGGGTGCAAACTACCTTGGACGGAAAGAAATATGTAAATTCTTCAGAGGTGGTAAAATGCACACCATGTTTCCAAAACATTTTAAACAAGCTCAAGGTTTTAGATTGTTGCGGCGTTCCTTTTTCATACATATAAGTTACCCCTAGGGTAGACCCTGGACAGCCCAGGGGGCAGGGTGTAATGTATTTAAAAAGCAGGACATGTACTTTTAAGTTTTACATGTCCTTTTAGTGAACAACTATTAAATTTGTTTTTCACTACTACAAGGCCTTCCTCTCCCATAACATTGGAACTACCTTATTACATTTTATAAGTGTAATTTCCAGATAGGAAAAGGTAATCAGTTCATGTTTGATGTCTTTGGAATCCTAATTTAAAATCCTAACTTATGGTAAAGTTGGATTTTAAATTGCAATTCTGAAACGCCACTTTTCGAAAGTTGGCATTTTCCTGCCTTAGCCATTTAGTTCCTGAAGCCTGTATCTGGTCACATGACTGGGTGTAGCTGACAGCTGAGCTTTGTGTATTCAACCAAGACAGCCACACACAATGGGAAGCTTAGGTGTGCCTGGATGAGTAATCACTGGCAGGATGGGAGGGAGGAGCTGGGCACAGCCCCACTTGCACCTGAAAAGGCGGTGTCCTGCCTGCACCCAAAGGGCTGCATACCCCCTATAGTTAGCCTGGAGCCAGGGTAGGGAAGGCAAGATGCCTGGGGACTTCAAATAGAAACCTCTAGAAGCTTATCCCCCACTTCAAAGGCACAACTGGGCATAAATACTGGACTTCGGACACAAACTCTTCAGTACACTTCTGGACCTGTTGATACTCTGCCAGGAAGGACTGCTGTGCTGCTAGAAGGACTGCCACTCTGCTGGACTACTGCTTTAAAGGAACTGCTGCCTTGCAGTGCTGGTCTGATGTCTGCTGCCATCTTGCCTGGGGAAGAAGAACTGGATCTGCAACTTCATCTTGAACCCAGTACCCCAGAGTAACTCCAAGGGCTAGTCTGCAGGCCTCCTGATCTAGGCCACAGGGACATAAAAGGCTCCCTAATCAGCTCCTCGACCTAGCTGCAGCGAGTTCCTGGCCCCAAAGTAGTGCCCCTCAGGTCCTGGACCCGTGGTGTGGCTCAGCAAACCTAAATCAAGCTTTTGGGCTCTTCGCAACTGCGAACAGGCATGTACGTATGGACACCGTGCAACTTGCATTGATAATCAGCGCGGAGCACCTCCAGCCTGTCTCTTTGCACTGCAACATCGACTGTTCGCAGGGAAACACCAACGCAAAGCTCCAGCTCCCCTGTCCGGAACGCCCGGTCTGCTCTTCGTGTCACGCCGACAGCTTCCTGCGATGCTTTCCTTGTGCCCTGCAGCCCTCTTCAACAGGAACATATTCTTGGCACAAAACCTGAGAAGATAAAACTTAAGCAGGACTAATCTGGGACTTTATCCAACCTCTCCATCGCGATCCGACTGAACTTTTGACTTTGAACCCGTCCAGTGCAACCAGATAGCCACAGTTGGCGCTTTGTGCTTTTAGGCGCTATTTTACACTTTATTCTTTACAAATTCATAACTCCGGTTCTACTGATAGGACTTTTGTCGTTTTGGTCTTGCTTTATTTATTACATTTTGATCTATTTTTCTAACATATGTGGGATCTATTTGTGTGGTGTTTTCAATGATTTACTGTTTGAAGTGTTGCACAAATACTTCACACATTACCTCTAAGTTAAGCCTGACTGCTCTGTGCCAAGCTACCAGGGGGTTGAGCACAGGTTAATTTGGGGTTTGCTTGTGCCATACCCTGACAAGGAGTGTGGTTGCTGCTTGACCACAGCTCACAGCCCAGTCAACCAGTAACCCAATTTCTCACAGTACCTCTCTTTTTACTAAGACAAGCACTGGTCTGGACAGTGTTGTTGTGTCTGTTGTTTAACGGTTTGAGGCCTGAATGTTTATCACCACACTACCTCCCTGAAAAGTCTCTGACTGCTCACCCTCACTACCATGAGAGTCCAATGCAAAAAGTGTGTACAAGTTGCAGAACCATACTAGGATGGACCATGGGACACCACAGGTAAACGACCCAACCACCACGATTGTGGCCCAGTACTGCCTGCCTGCCCTGTGACTCCTTAAACAGGGGTATGACAACCTGCACTGGGGTTTGACAAACTGCATGATGAAATTGTATGTCAATAAAGTGGGTCCTTGTAGTAGGGAGCACCTACAAAACATGCACTTTGTGAACATAAAATAAGACGCTTTTACAAATGTGGTTACTCCATCACCATGGTGCATGAGTTAATTTCATGCACTAGAAAACACCAGGAAATCCAAGATTGTTGTTGATTTTTGTGAATCCCTGAAGAGTCTGAAATTTGCTCTAAAACAGGAGTGAATCTATTGGAACAAATATACCTACCTTTTATTAGATATTCGGAAACTATTTATGAATGGAATACTAAATACTTCAACTCATTCTACACTGCATATCCCCGGAATAGAACCAGGATTGTTACCACTATTCAAACTTAATTGGATAGCCCATATTTGAAAGCGAGCTCTTAAAAAATACACACAACATCAATGAAAATGTCACACATACTTAATTCAATTTCTGCTTTTAACAGAATTGTTTATGGCTCAAAATCCCAATCAATTGGTCATTTGTCAGAAGAATCTATGTCCAGATTACAAAAACTGTGGGGCCTGCACAAATAGTCCGCAGGCCCATGTGCGATTAAGGGTTTACAGCGTAAAGTGCATGTGTCGGCCTATTTGAAGTGCCAGTATATTCCAAAGAGGACATTCCCAGATATGTATGAAGGCATGTCGACACACCGCTCAATGAACACGCAGAACGTAAACAACAAATGTATGGTCTACCTCAGGGTATCGAAAAATGCAAATAAATGCATAAGGGCTCCTTTAAAAAGCCTACTCCTCAAAAGCGAGAAGGCACATGTTTGGGAAATACCTGCATTTGTCTAATTAAGTCAGAAGACATGGTTTTCTTGACGGAGGAGACAACTCTGCTACTTTACATTTACATCCGACTTTGGGTTCATTTAATGCTCGTTTTGTTAGGAGTCTGCCTACTGTTAGCGACTGAAATACTTTGAGTGTGATTGAATGCAGCTGTCCTTTGTGCTGGCTCTGTACAGTTGACACATTGGTTATTTATGTGAAGTGGCACAATGAATGGTGTAAGCAATAATATATTGCCGGAAAGTAATTTCACTAAGTTGCTGATGAGCTTTCGTATTCTCAGAGAAGCAGAACCATGAACCATGATTTGAATTTCACATAAACATGACATAGTGACACTTTCATTCATATTAAGATTAATATGCATTAGTAGGCTTTGAGATGTGATTTTATTTTTGATTGCTCCTGGGCTGTTATCCAAATTGTATCATAAAATCTGCAAAGCTTACGCTGTTGTATTGAATGTGCCAAGGATATGTTTCAGGTCCAAGATTTAAAGGACATGGCAGTAGTCTTTTCCACCCGCCCACTCTACTCTTTTTTTCTTTCTTTTACTTCTCTGCATGCAACAACTTGGCGACAAATACAATATAACAACTCGAGAAAGTAAACAGGAAGACACAAACACAGATAAGTCCTGTGTTTGTTTTTGCAGCACATATTGTTGGGAAAAATGTTGGAAACTCATCAATCTAAAAAACACATTTGCTGAGAGCAAAAATATCTTTTTGGTCCCAAAAAGCACACTTTCCCATATTTTTCCTTGGCACTTTGTGCGTGGATGTGCTCCTTGTGAATGATCAAAATGCCATCACTCATAGTGAAGTTAGCCAATGGCTGAAGTGGGTTGACCCACTGCCGTTTTCTGTATGCTGTAGTGGGTGGAGGAAAAGGTGAATAACACCATAAGAGACCAATGGATGAAAATGGCTGGCTGAAAGCCTCTATAAGTAAGCATAATACATATAATTTTAGTAAACCTAAAAGGTCTTGGCTAACTCAAGATCTAAAAACAAAGCATGTCTTTGCTGGGTTTTGTTTAGCCTATAGAGCTATGCAAATTATGTGACTGATGAAGAGAATATAACACCAAATTCTTCATAAGAAGGGCAATGTATCACATGTTCTCACCTGAGCCTGTTCTTATCTTAAAGCATGTAAAATTAATCCAAAATGTTCTCCAGTTCCTACATTTTTTCATACCTTGTTGTTTCTCAAATGCAGGAACTGTCCATACCAAAACTGGGGTTTCTTGATTTGGTGCAGATAAATTCACAGATGCACTCATCCTCCTTCTAAACATGGTTCTAACCAGTGGCGAGGCTAGACCTTTGGCCGCCCGTGGCAGTTCCTGCATTTGCCGCCCCGCGGTGGCCGCATGTAAGAGTGGGTGGGTGCTGGCGATTCCTGTGTTTGTTGCCCCGCGATGGCGGCAGGTAAGAGCAGGGGAGACGGGGTAAGCCACCACACCTAAAACTAGTGCCACCCTAGGCGGACCACCCCCCCCCCGCCCTCCCCTTGCTACGCCACTAGCTCTAACAATGCTATCTATACGGTAAAACATACAGAAAGTGGTTTTCCTGCAATGTATCCTTCTCTGGAGCATTTTAAATAGTTCTGGGAATTACCAGAAGGTGAGCCGGTAATCCCTTACAATTTAAATTGATTCCAGCCTTTTGCTTCTTGAGGAATTCTTTGGAAATTAACTACAGAAAATTTTTCCAACCCTTTATGTCACAAAAACTCTGGAGAAGTTAAAAAATCTTGCAAAAATGGCTACAAGTAATGATAATTCCAGACAAGCCATCTCCACAACATATTTTTGGCATTTTTAATTTAGGAATGATAGAAGCACAGACGTTATCTTTCATGTAGCTCTACAATTTTACCCTGAAAATGATTTGTGCCATTATTTTACGATAATGACAATGTGTTTCAGGTTATCAAGATAAAGAAAACACACAAACGAAACTCGATTTAGATACTGCATCGTAAAAGCATGCAGAATGTTAGACGTAGGTTTCTGGTAACACTTAACAGTCAATAAGCTAATGTGAAGTTTAACAATTATATTAACATATGTTTTCATGCATGGATGAATATGGTAAATAAACGATAACACAGAACATTTCTCACGTGTTAGAAAAATGGTTAACACTAGAATGTGTAATGTGAACATTGACAAGAAAAATAGATGTTACACAAAGTAAAGTTATAATTTGTGCTTCGTGAAAGTTGATTTCAAATATGCTTAAAATTCTGAATGATGCATTAACCAATAATGTGTAAAGAGACTTTTACAAAATTATATGCAAAATAATAGTGAAATGTTATAAAAAAAAAAAAAATTTAAGGGTACCTTATACTTTAATCTGCCTAATTGAAGAACTAATGAAGAAATAATTTTGAATAATGTAAGATTCATATTTTAGCACAAATTCATTGTGCACAAGCTGTGCTTCATGAAGGCCTTAAAACTTGCTTTCTCTCCTAGTATGAACTTATGAAATGAATAGTCTGAAGCCTATGTGAACCTTTAATAAAGTTTCCACTTGTGTTCTAACACTTGCAACAAAATAGTTATTTCCTAGAGCACAATGCTTGGGAAAGGACTGACAAGGGATGAGAACATTGATTTGCCTTCTTCCTAGGTTTCACAGCCAAGAATATGACTAAACAACAGTGGTCCTAAGGAAAAAGCAAAGTAATGGATTTCTTAATCCTTCCGGATTTAATCTGATCTATGATCAACTAATCAAGTGGTAGAAATTACCTAGGAGGTTACCTTAACTTATTGAATACTAACAATTATCTTATTCTAGGTCCTCATATGATAATTTCTCATTCCCTAAGTATTCTGGTCCCTTTCAGCACAAAACAAGATCCATCAGAGGACTTAAGAGATTTGATATGGTAGCTGAGGTTATTCTGAGATAAGAGAAACTAGATCAATTAAAATGATTTATGAGTCCCAATACGTTTGTGCTATAACAGGAGTCATGTCTTGAAAACTCAGTGCACAAAAAAGTAAGGTAATTATATTCTCGGTCCTCATGTCTCAGGTCTAGAGCCACTGATATGAGCTCTTAAGCCTTATTTGGATTGTCACTTATGTTATATCCTGTATTGTAGTAACTAGGTAGAATCCCTGTGTGATGTGATTAGCAAAACCTGAGGGTAGGAATGTTATCTTATGAAGCTTGAGAGTAGGTAGTTGAATGGAACGCTACTGATGTAGGACAGCACTGGGGAGTTCTCTTTAATTAACTTGCAACTCACAAGGTTTATTTTTGCAGAATTCAGCTGCCAGATAGATTGTTGGTGGGCTTATGGCAAAAAAACATATCACAGACACAATGAAAACCTTCCTCTTCCCCATACCACTACTTACCCGCCTCCCGCCCACCTCCCCCACCTCCTACTTGACACTTTGCCTCATTTTAGTTTGTATGGTTCATTTAGATGTCTGTAACCAAAGTGCTATAAACAACAAAATTGTACCCACAGCACCTTGGCTGGTCCACTAGCGAAACTCAAATTAAAGTTTAAAATAAAGGCTGAGGAGTGGCTTTACTTTGTGGTAAAATGGCAATGTAGTTGTTGAAATTTCATATTGCACCATCATGGCTCTTTTCGACATCTTTGTATCATGTAGCAAAAAATGAGTCACAGCTTACAAAAGTTACAATGTACTATATGGTTGAGCGTCCATAGCCATAATCAGATGTAACTCTTTTTTGATGAACTTCCAAAAGAGGGAAACCTCTGCTCCCATCTGAATAATATAGGCAGTGGTAAAGGTACGAGGGTTTTGTAGGGGAAAAGGTACTTGGGTGTAGGCAGGTGATCAGATAGTAGGGCATTGTTGGGTGAAAAAGTACCCAAGCATAAGTAGGTGTTAAGGTACTAGGATCCAGGTAGTGGTAATAGCAATAGGGCATAGGCAAGGGTAGAAGTACAAGAGCATAGGCACAGGCACTAGGGGACAGGCATATACAGGGACAGGGATATGCAGTAGCAGAGATTGCAGGGGATGGGGAAGAGTAGTAGTACTATGGTTATAGGTATGGATATGGGTGGTAGTGTTAGGGTTATAGATAGGGTCAGAGGTACAGGGATAAAGTCAGGGAGAGGGGTTTTAGGGTATAGTTAGGGATCGAAGTACTAGAGTACAAGAATGGATAGAACTAAAAGAGTACAGGCTGGGGTAGACGCACTAAAGTATAAGTAGAAGTAGAAAACTACTGCATGAGTAGATGGAGTAAGGTATAGGTAGGGGTATAAGTGCTGCAGTATAGGCATTGTTAGATCTATTAAGATATGCAAAGGTTGGAGTAGAGGTATGAGGGTACGGGTAGGAGAAGAGATACAAGGGTATATATATGTAGTGGTACTGAGTTATAGGTAGCAATAGATGTACAAGGGTATGGATGGGGAACTTGTACGCGGTTGTAGGTAGGGGTAGATTAACTAGATTATAGACAGGGGTAGACCTAAGTAAAAGCATAGTTCTGAGAGAAAGTGATGAATGCGGCCAGCATGTAGAGAAAGCAATGATGACAGAACTGAAGGAGAAGGCTGTGGAAGGCAGAGGGGTCTCCTCCAAAAGCAATTCAATGAGAAGATAGACTGGGAAGGAAAACGGGAGCATGAGAACGCTTCGACCATAAAACAAGGGATCTAGGTGATCCTAAAAGAGAGCTGGGAATGTTTTTTGAAGGACATTCATCGGTATAGATTTGATAATCGATAAATGCCATTCATTTAAAAATTTGAGGAACCAGGGTCATGGAGAAAGATTCTCCAGAAGAAGTTTCTTTTAGGATGATTTTTTCAAGATTCACAGACAGGCTGTGAATTCTGTTGTTGTGGTCACTTTAAAGAAAATCATTTCTCTTTTTGATAATTACTTATTAGAACTGGTACCTGCACAAATTCAGCGAAATCCAGAAATTCACAAAAAGGACTAGAACTGCATGCCAGTGAATTACTCAAAATAGCCAAGTCGGGAATTTCCAGTGGACAAAACATAAATTAGTAAATTAAAAGCATTCGTAAAATACCAAACATTCCAGTTCCGGATGTTGATGACCTCACAGCAAACCAAGATGCCATCAGCACACAGTGAAACTCCAAACAAAGCACAATCTAAAGCAATCCTGCAGAAAATAGTAACAGAAGATACCAATGGGAATGCAAAGTCAAGCAGGAGCGCAAGAACATAACCACTGAGAATTAATTAAACAATTTGATGGATGAAGTGACCAAATTAAAGGATAAGCTCTTTGCCAAGGCTGCACTAAAGGCTCAAGAGAGCACCAGAAAAAACAGATGGGTCAGAAAGCAGAAAAAAATAATTACCTTGGAGATCAATGACTGTGAGGATGATGAACCACAAAAGAGTAGGTCTGACCTCAAATATCAAACCAAGGAAAAGCTTGCCAACAAAACATGAGAAGTCTGAGGAATCGGGGAGATCTCTGATCCTAAGTTTCCTTAACACCAACAGAGTCCCTAGCACAGGGTTGTCTCCTAACTCAGGCGGACTATAGATGCATCTGCCATGGAAACAGAGGAGCAAACATCTGACATTGGAGTCAAATCTGCTGTTAATTTTCTGAAAGAAGTGCCCTATAGCCAGCCCAAATGAGATAGTCAGGGGACCTGCGTCAAATGCCATTCATCAACACAGGAATGCATGTATTGAGTAAATTACTTTAGGCACTGAACACAGGATGCTGCGGTAACAGAGTAATTCATTCCAATAAAAACACTATTACAGCGCATGTACTGGCCCATATAGCTTACATGGCTTTGTCTATCAATCAAAATGTTAACATTGCTTTCATGCATGTCTGCGAAGAGACCTCGTCACATTGCTGTGCCCCAGAGGAATAGGCCATGGAGGAAGGTGCCCTGGAGTCAGAAGACACCACTTCATAAACAACAGCCCCATGTCTGTAATCCAATGAGCCTAGGCATAAGGTGACTAGCCCGCAAGCACCACAAAATGTAACCCATCCAGGATGTTGTACTGCAAAACCCAATGCCCATCAAAAGCCCACGAGAAAGAATTGTTACCGAAGACCAATTCTGCCCATTTCAACGAATAAATGTGCTTAAATAAAAGAGAAGTTGTGTACTTTCGATTCCACCAGCAGGGATTCAGGTGACATGACAACAGCATTATCAGGTGCATATACTGATTTAAGAACATGCAACACACGTACCAGTGAATTCAAGCTGCAGAGCAGGCAAGGTCATGGGTGACAGAAGAGACACCTACAAAACGCTATCATAGGGCTGTGGACAGTTCACGCAGTAGGTCAGTGCATTACTTAGCCAGAGCAACTGCCATCCTGACCAGAAGCACCCTTTCACTCCCTGGGAACATAGGAGAATAACACAAACATCTTGCAAGGGGTTGAAGGAGGTGACCCGATTCAGGCCACCCGGGTCACTAAGACCACCCCCCCGGCCTTCCGTACTAAAAGAAGAGTCGGTCAGACAGTAGAGAATACAAACCAATAATTATTTATTCAAATACACTCAGAGTGGAGCCCCATCTGCCCAGTCACGAGGAGTGCTACAGAGAGTACTGAAATCTACAAGCATAAAGATACATTATGTACGTTTCATAATCAAACAAAGGCACACTCACAATGGAATTTTCCAGGCAGGTACAGTTAGTTAGTAGAACACAAGGAAGGCAATTCAGAACTCATATCTTTGCAGACAGTTGCACAACTCAAGGTCGTTCCATTCGGAGCCTGCCTCCAGACAAGTGGGAGAGGGCCCTTATCTAGTGAGAAAGCTATGTGCTGACACGAACTATGTGCTCATTGCTAAAACAAAATCTGGAGAAACGAAACCTAATAGGGAACGTTTCTCGGAATTACACAAGATTAGTTTCGAACAACCTAAAATGGCGTCTAAACAGAAAATGGCGCAGCGAATGCTAACTTATAGAATACATCATATAAGCCTAAACAATTTCTATTTCATCAGACCCTCCTTTTAGCATGAGCTAAAGACATTTTATAGTAGGCAAAAGCTATAAATGATAGTAAAAACATATAAGAAAACAATTATGAACATAACATATTATCAACATCAGGAAATGAAACAGTGAGAAGAGAGGATTTATCGAAAATCCCCTTGTCAATGGCCATCATATCATCAATATCCTTCTGTAGCATGATGGCAGCATTGGTGTCGTGAATTGATATTTTTCTTTTGGGAGTGGGAAGACTAATACAATAAGAACAACACATAGGCAGGCATTGAACAAGAACACAACAAAACACCAATATAGCAATGAGATAAATGACCTTCTCAAGGATCCAGCCCCAACTGCCAAGGAGAGACCAACTCCAGTTTCCACTTTCTATTCCCTTGACATTCTCAAGAATATCTAAAATATGCTTGGTAATATTCTTTTTCATATTTGTTATCCCGACTACACACTGATCGCCAACTCCTGCGCACACACCACCACTCTTAGCTAAGATGAAATCCACTGCATATCTAGTCTGTTCGGAATATATCTGCATACTCTCCAACTGGGTGGTGATGTCACGCAAAGCTGCCACAGTCGTTTTGGATAAAATTTGCAACTTACATCCAAAATACTCTTGAGCCTTTTCACCTCTCGCCATGGAAGTTCCACCCAATGTAAAAATAGAAGAAGTGATGTATCCAAACGTAATACCATTGCTATAATTGTTTATCTCTATATCTGTCACCCCCTCACAAAACTATTTCATCAATGTTCTTTTTACTCATTTTACTTTAGGTTTTGCACGTTTACAGGGCGCACCCAAAGGCAGCACCATCCCAAGGGCTACATCATCTGTCCCATTACGAACATTGGAGTAAGTCCCATTAGACAAAAAGAAAAATCCTGGGTGTGCATAAATTGGCCTATCATAATCCACTGCAGAATATCAGGTATTCATCGCGAAAGTACTTGGATTGTCTGCTTTCACCAGAGGGATCGTCTCTTTATACATCACTAATCCTGAACAATTTATGTACAATGAAGCTACTCTCTTATTTCTCTTTGGGGGAAAACCTTTACCTCTACTGTGTGGAGGTACAATGGAAGCATTCTCCAGGACTCACAATACCCCACATAAGATTATCATCAACAAGACTGCAGAAACAACATAAATCAATTTGCATTTTCAGGTCCACATCACATTATGTTGGGCAACAAGAACCGTCGGCTGCTCCTCCTCGGCAACCTTTCTACCAAAGGGATGCATAATGAATTGCAAATAGACAGGAACGCAAAGAAAACACACAATTCCCAGTATCTGTCAAAGCCGCACTGGTACAGGCTCCTATTGTTCATCAAAGTTGGAGCTCCTGAGCACCGGTGGTGGAGCTTGCTCTGTCCTGAGCTCTTTTGATCAATCCCACGTCGATAAAGGTAGTATACCTAGAGGGTATACGTCTATTATCCCTAGCTAATGTTCCATCAAAACAGTGAAACAAATGCAAATTTCCCTGCTAATTTCTGTGAACCACGTTGGTACTGAAGGCAGTACTACCTATCTTATGCAGTCCGTCCCTGTGAGAAAGTGCCCTCTTTCTGCATGGTTGGCCCCACGTTTTGCTGAATTGCTGATGTGCTTTGACTGAGTGTGCCCTGTGCTCCTGCTAAACAGGTACCCAGGGCCTATGTTCTTTCCCTAAAACTGCATTGAAGCCTAAACCCAATTGGCATCTCTGGCCACAGGTCAGCCCCTGGTAAATGGTCCCACAGGTACCCAGGGCACTGTGACCAGAGAAGGCCTCTAAGGGCTGCAGCACTTATTGTGCCACCCTTAGAGGTCCTGTACCCTTACACACACACACTGCCTTTGCAGGCTGCGTGTTTTGGTGCAGAACAAAGTGAAGAGTCGACATGGCACACATCTCTGTGTGCAATGCCTACAACCCACTGCCCTAGCATAGATCAGTCACCCCTCTAGCTGGGCGCACTATACCAGTTATGAGGGTACAGGTGCATGAGCCCTGTACCCCTACAGTGTCTTAAGTTCATTCTTACACATTGTAAGTGCAGTGCTGCCATTAAGAGTATATGGGGCTGGGAGTTTGTCATTACGAACTCCACAGCACCATAATGGCTACACTGAAAACTGAGAAGTTTGGTATCAAACTTCTCAGCACATTAAACCCACACTGATGCCAGTGTGGGATTTAATGAAAAATGCACACAGAGGGCATCTTAGAGATGCCCCCTGAAAACTAACCCACCACTAGTGTCCAGGCTGAGTGGCTGCTTTCAGCTGCCACCACCAGACATGTTTCTGGACCCCTGGGTCGAGAGCCTGCTGCTCTCTGGGGCCTGAAACAATGCACATCCTGGGACGAGGTGCCAAGCCTCCTCCCCAGGATGGGCAGGGTTCACGAAGGGGAAGCTTCAAAGGCTTGCCGCCTTTGTGAGCTTCCCCAGGCCACTTGCTGCTTTCAGCAACTGGTCCCCACTGGTTCTGACCCCCACTTTGGGCGGGAGAACCGGCGGGAAAAACAAGTGAGGAGGAGAGGTGTGCCCACCTCTGCCAACTCCACCCCTCAGGTGGGGGAGGCGAGGTGAAGCGCAACTCCCAGTCCCCACCATCTTGCAGAAGGGGGGACTCAGCCAACCAGGGACAGGCTCATGCCCCCCTCCTACTGGAGGGTGGCATAATAGGGAGAGTACCCACCCCAGGTAATGGACCATTGGTCCCTGCCTTTTACCTACCTGTAATGCCCCTAAATCTAGTATTTAGGGGCACCCCTGAACATTGCTTCCTCAGCAAGAAGAAACTACAAGAAGAAGAAGGACCGAACAGCCGTGCAGCAGCTAACAAGAGGAAGACGCCCACTGACTTGGCGCCAGCCCTACCGGCCTGTCTCCCCCTCGAACCTGCTCCTGCGAAATCCCGGTGTGTCCTGCAGCCAGCAACCTCGAAAACCCTGGAGGACCTGCCTGCCTTCAAGCACAAAAACGTTGTCTCCTGTGAATACCGGATTTGTTCATCTGCAACCTCTGGCTCCGGCCGGACACCGCGAATCCGTCCCACTCTGCACCCGCCATCCACGGCCCGAGCTCGAGTGGGCAAACACCATGAGGAGGTCCCCCTGGAGATCCTGACCTGAGATCCGGTGACCCCTGACCTGCCTCAAGCCTCCAGCCGACGCCTGCATCCTAAATTCAGAAGGTCCCCCAACCGCGACCAGGAGCTGGTAAGAACATCCGACCCCAAAAGGCACCCCTGCACCAGAAGCCCCACAGCCTTGGGTGCCCAAACCGACGGTGCCTAACCAACCCCTAACTTCCCAACTTACCTCTCGAAGTGGTGGTCGCACCCAGAAGACCTTCGTCCCCAAGCCTGCAGTGCCTTTGCAAACCGGAGGTTCCCCATTGAAAACAACAGGGCGCCCGACGTCGAAACAGCACCCTGCACCCGGCCACCCTAGTGCCGCAGAGGGTGCACCTTTGGTGCTACTTTGTTTCCCCATTTGCCCTGAGCTAAAGTCCAGGAGCTTTGCTCCCACAACCAAGTGGCCTGCTTTCCAGCAGCCACCAACCGGAGGCCCCCTATCCCCCATTGGATAACATTGGGCCTCAGCACTCTGCACCCGGCCGCCCTAGTGCCACTGAGGGTGTAACTAGAGTGCATCCTTGACCCTGGGGGACCCCTGAGTCCACCCCCAGAACCTCAACTCCCACTACCAAATACTTACCTCAAAACGGATAACACTATTTACCTCCATAGGATAACATTGACTGTTTTTCTGTGAAAAGTTTCTAAGTGTGGAGTTTGAAAACCTAAAAAAATTCTTTAAAATTGTACTGTTTAACAAAAACGATTTTACTTACCTGTTTATAGGAAATGTCCCAGAGTAGTATCCAGGTATACTACTCTGAGTAAGAAAAGCAATCCAAAAGTAACTTACCTGTAATCTTACTGAAAATCCCATTCAAAGTATATGTACTCTATTTTGAAAAGCATTGCATTATCAGTAACACTACTCTAATCAAATCAATGTACATTTACAATTGAAATCCAAACTGTGTTACAATCTGTATATTTACTGCAAAATACTTATCACTTACCTGTGCCAGGCTTGCTTGGTTCTAGGAAATAAAACACCTAAAAAAAACAATTGGTCTGAAGTTCAGTCTTTGAGTGTGTGAATTCATTTGCTGACTGAGTGTGTACAACAAATGCTTAACACTGTCCTCTGATACTGCCTTACTGCTCGACCACACTACCACAAATAGAGAGTAAGGTGCTATCTAACTTTACCTCTGCCTACCTTTGGGGTTCCACTGGACTCTGTGCACACTATACTTCATTTTGGTATAGTATATACAGAGCCAGCTTCCTACAGTCCCTAATCTCTTTTCTCCTTGGACTCAATGTCCCTCAGCTGAGTGCCCAAATTGTACCTGGTTGCTCCGGGCACCGTATGATCACTGAACAAAGGCTCCGGAATAGCACAAATTTCTGGGGGAACAGCCTCGTTCAAAACCCTATCATTCTCCTCATCAGTCTGTGTCCATACTAGCTGTGCATCACTAAAAGGGACAAACCTGGGGACCTGTTCACACTCCTTGTCAGCAACTCCCTCTTTGACCCACTGGTCATACAGTAGCGGCAGGGGAATCCTTTTACAATGGGTAGCATGCACCCAGTTCTTCCGACCAGCAACTTTCACAGCCATTCGTGTCACCAGCAGAACTTGTTCTGGTCCCTTCCAGTGCCGCTCCAAACTTTTCTTGCGCTGGAAGTTCTTGAGAAGCACAAAGTCCCCAGGCTGAATATCGTGGCCGGGTCCCTCTGGTATAGTAGGTAGGGACTCCCGCACCTGTTGGTGAATAGAATGTAAACTTTCGGTTAACTGGCCCAGATAATCAATCAATACAGGGTATTCAATATCTGAGAACCTACGAGCACGCGGAACGCCCCAAAGATTCGCGGGGTGTCCGAACACGACCTCTTAGGGTGACAATCCTGTCCGAGAATGAGCTGTCGTTCTTGTCGACAAGAGAGCTAGAGGCAAAGCATCTAGCCACTTCAGCCCTGTTGTCTCCTGAATTTTCGCTAATTTCAGTTTGAGAGTACCATTGTACTTCTCAACTAAACCCGCTGACTGAGGGTGATTGGCAGGATGGAATTTCTGTTGGACGTGCAACCCTTCACAAATCAATGTAATCACTTTTGCATTAAAATGACTTCCGTTGTCACTCCAGATAACTCGGGGCAAACCAAAATGAGGAAAGTACTCTTTAAGGAGTACCTGCGCTGTCGTAATGGCTGTATTGTCTTTCGTGGGCTAAGCCTCAACCCTTTTACTGAATGCACATACAACCACCAAAACATATTTCAGATTATAACATCTTTCTAACTCAATATAGTCCATTTGAAGGACCTCGAAGGGGAAAGTCGGGGTGCAAAATTACCAGGTGGTGTAGGGGTGCCCTTCCCTTGATTATGCATCATACAGACCATGCAGTATTTCACTAAATGTGCAGCTGTTTTTGCAATGTTAACATTATGCCACTCAGGGGCTAACAATTTACAAATGCCTATTGCACTAATGTGAGCTAGACCATGTGCCATAGTAACTCAGGAACAACATATGCATCAGGCAACATCCATTTCTGCTTTCCAGATTTGTCACTCCAACACCCATCCTCATCCAACTGTGCTGTTTTCTCCTGCCATTTCACCAATTCCTCTATACTGGCTTCACTCTGTATCTCCTTTACACTCTCAAGGGTATTCTCAAACATGACAATCTCAGGAACCCATCTAGCTGGACCTGCAACAAACATGCGTTTCATTTTACTCCTTGCCGTTTCCTTAGCTACTTGATCTACAAAGGCATTTCCTCTGCCCACATCATCCGTAACTTTCTTATAGGCACTACACTTGATAATAGCCAGTTTCTTGGGGAGCGTTAAGGCAGACAACAGTCGTGATATAAGGTGCCCATGCTGAATCTTGGCACCATGGGAAGTAAGGAACCCTCTTTCGGCCCACAGCCGCCCAAAATTATGAGCGACCCCGAACGCGTACTGACTGTCAGTATAAATATTAACAGTCAGTCCTTCACTCAATTCACAAGCTCGGATAAGGGCAATAAGCTCAGCAGCTTGAGCCCGTGATGTCTCTATCACTGTTCACAAGGTGGTGACAGCATAAGCTGCAGTGGTTGTGGCATCTAGTAGCTTAAAACAAGAGCCATCAACATATAGTTCTCCTTCAGGGTCAGATAAGGGAACATCAGTCAGGTCTACCCGTCCCTTCATCTCCTCTTCCGTCCGGAAGATACAGTCATGTTTATCAATTGCATCATCTTCAGAAGGGAGGGGTAGTAGTGTGGTTGGATTCAGAGTGGCACATCTCTTAATCGTAATGTGTTTAGCAAACAATGTCAATTCATAACCAGTAAGACGCGCACTGGTGAGGTGCTGTGTCTTTGTCTTATTCAAAATTGTATCCACAGCATGGGGTACCATAACTGTGAGGTCAGTATCAAGTAAGAGTCAAGCCAATTGCCTTATCGAAGTGGCCACAACTGCGACCGCTCTCAGGCAACTCGGGAGGGCCCTAGCAACAAGGTCAAGAACAGTAGAAAAATAAGCACAAGGCCTTTGTTTATCGCCAAATTTTTGTGTTAAAACAGAAAGTGCGCAGCCAGCCATCTCATGGACATAGAGCACAAGCGGTTTAGCATAATTAGGTGTACCAAGTACCGGAGCCGAACAAAGTACAGTTTTCAATTGCTCAAAAGACTGCTAACATTCAGGCGTCCAAGGCAAAGGCTCATGCACTGCTTTCATTGTTAATACAAGCAAAGGTTTGATTAGTAACGAGTAGTTAGGGATCCACTGGCTACAGTAGGAAGTAATACCTATAAAAGCACGTACGTCTTTTTGAGTTCGTGGAATGGGCATTTTAACAATAGTACTAATACGCTCAGGGGTCAATATCCTACTCTCCTTCGACAGTAGGTGACCTAAATAGGTAACCTCCTGTCGACAATACTGAAATTTGGAAAGGCATACTTTATGTCCATGATGAGCCAGATGTAACAATAGTTTGACTGTACTATCCCGACAACCTTGCTCCGTATCCGAAGCAATGAGCAGGTCGTCGACATACTGAACCAATACATTACCTGGAGGAAGCGACAAGGAATCCAACTGGCTTTTCAATGCTTGACTATAGATACTAGGACTCTCCGTATAGCCCTGACGAGCTCGACAGAATCTAAAGCTTCTGTCGGCCAGGGTAAACCCGAACAAATACCTACTGTCTGGATGAATAGAGATACTAAAAGATGCATTCTTCAAATCAATAACAGAAAAGAACTTGGCAGTAGATGGAATCATCTGTAAGAGCGTAGTAATGTCAGGAACCACTGGAAACTGCGGAACCACAATCTTATTAACCTCTCGCAAATCAATCACAAAGCGGTAAACATCATCTATAACACCAGAAGAATCCAAAGGAGCCCTCTTAAGGACTGGAAGAATAGGACTATTACAAATATTGGCAGACGTCTGTTCAACTAGTCCCTTCGTAAAAATCTTGAATAATCTGAAGAAGGGCCCGTTCACCTGCCTGTGGTATCTTATACTGAGGAATACGGGGCAAAACAACATTCTCTTTAACTCGTATAGAAACTGGTGGTATATGCAACAAACGCACATCCGTTTCACCTGTTGCCCACAACGTGGGTGGCACCTGATCAAATTCAGCGGGAAGGGGCGCATCCTGAGACAAACACTGCCGAGCGCTCACATCTGGACCCATATTAATATAAACACCAGCAGAAGAACAATAAATAGTAGCATGCAATTTCTTCAACAAATCCAACCCATCAAGTTTTCACCACAATCAGAAGTAAGAAGAAACGGAGAAACCACAGTAAAGGGACCAATAGTACGGGCAAGGGGGCGTGAAATGGGGCTTACGATACGACCGGTATTCCCGAAAAACCTACTGAAACATTATTCTGGCCAGACAGAGCCGCCTCAGGGACCATATAACGGGCCACAAAACTCTTTGTAGCGCCTGTATCTACCAAAAATTATTTAGTCGAGCCCTGCAAATCCACCTTGACATATGGGCCACGCTGATCTACAGGTATATGTACTGGTCCCGTAACCTGTCCCTGGCTGTCCTAGCTGTAAGACAGACCAGTCACATCATCAAAATTATAATCATCGTGATAATACTGCCCATCCCTGGAATTGTCAAAATAATTGTCAGAGCGACCTACAGAAGCTATATTGTCTTGCTGTCTGCCTGCACCATGCCCTCTACCACCAGAACCCCGTCCCCATGGGGAAGAAACCTTTTGCAAAAGTACGGGACACTCGCTACGCCAATGGCCCTCCTCCTTACAATACGCACACTGATTCGACCCTAAAGGTGTCATTGAAGGCTGCCTACTGGTACGTGGAAGCTGCCTCGAAGGACCACCTCGTCCCCTACTATTTCCCCTAAACACTTGCTGCAACAACAACTTTGTTTCTAAATCCTTAAGTTTCTTATCTATTCTATCCTTTTCCTCCTGATCTCGATGTTCATAATATTGAGCCAAGTTCAAAATAACAGAAGGAGAAGACGTGGACCAAGTACTCTCAGCTGCCTGCAAACGAGTCATTATTTCAGGAAGAAGACCAGTAACAAATCTGTCAACAAACAGTCGAACCCCCCCCTCAATAGACATATCCTGCCCAATATAGTCCAAAAACGTGTCTTCAAACCTAGTGAAAAAATCAGACACACTCTCATCCTTCTTCTGTCGACAAGCTGTCAATTTGTCCCAGTCTACCTTCTTAGGCGGAATAAGGGAACACATATATGTAATAATACGCCCTGGCAATGCAAGAATCTCAGCTTGAGGTTTATCACCTGGTTTCCTCTCCTGATCCCAACCTTTGACTACATCCCATGTACCACCAAATTCTGCGACATGGTCTTGAGTGTGAACCTGCCTCTAAACATCAACCGGAACCAAAAAGACCAAAGAACATTTCAATATCAGCAAGAGTCATTACAGTAGAAGAGGCAGCCTCTGTCAACTCTTTATAATAAGCCGTAGGCTTTTTCCTGGGATCAGGTAAATGAGCCTTAAGGGCCAAAACCTCACTTCTTTTCTACGGAGTATAGACCCATTGCTCCTGAAAACGAGCCGCCACAGCTGGTCTTGTAACATTACCACGCTGATCCGTTATCTCAGGTATCTCTGGATGATAAATGGGATGAACCTCTCGCATCAGGAACTGGGAAGTCGGGGCAGGGCTATTCTCATGCAGTCTATCCCTATAGGCAACTAAAGTCGTGACATTCCCAAATACTTGGCCTGGCTCCAAGTTAGTAACGTATACCCGATCTTTAATGTCAAATAAGATTTGAGGTGCATCCGTCCTAATATGTGTTTGCCAAAGATTAATCAGAGTAGCAGACATATGCTTAAGGGCACGCTGCTGTATAAAGGGTTCAAAATCTCGCATAACACCCCAAATATCTTCAACACTATAAATCTCTTCACAAGCCCACTGCGCAGCCTGTTCAGCTACTACCTTCTCATCCTCTCCTACCCTGGAACGCACCAACGGACCCAGTGGCCACCTGAATTTTGTCCAATCTTTGTCCCCAAACCCTCGTATGGTTGTAGCAACGTCCAAAGATGATGGGGGATGAAGAACTGCAGAAGGAGAAACAACAGACCCAATAGATACAACTGTAGCCGGTGGTTGCACCGGCAGAGAAAGAGTAGCAGGCACAGGTGTTGAAGCAGTTGGGGTACTAAAAGTCACAGTCGTCAAGGAAGGTGAGGGCAAAGAAGGAGCGGGGCGCCGTGGCCAAAGCTGTAAGGGTAACAACCGTAGTCACAGGAACAACCAGAATAGATGAAACAGGCTGCTGTGACTGTGTAAGAACAGCGGGATATATCCTCTGCGGGGCATACAGAGGAGGGGGTCGAGTATCTAACAATTCCTCTATAAAAATATCATTCATTTCTTTAGCCAAATAAGACTTATCAATATGTAACCGAAATCTCCTATCTTCACATTCAATTCCTGTCTCCTGTTTTTCTCTATCATATGCCACAGCTTTCTGTGTTAATGTCTGCATTCTCCCTTTCTGTGCGTCCCTCTCCATCTTTAACCGCCTCTGTTTGGCTTCCTTCTGCCAAGTCCTGATAGAGTTAAACATGGACTGCCTACTTCTTTTCTTAAATAACTGTTCCTACAAAAACCCAATTTTCTGTTCAGCAAAAGTGCCTGTTAAAGGCCACTGCAATTCGGTGTTGTCCCTCGTATATTTGTGCCATAATGTACTAAACATAATAGGGCCAAGACATTGTTTCACATACTTATCATAATTAGGAGTGCCTTCCGGAGGCGCAGGCTGAGCCTCTTCCAATCGAGCATCTGCAAAACAACAACGACAACACAAGCTCAAAATCCTACTAAAACCAGGCATCTTGGAAAAAGAAACAAAATCAATAATTCTACCTGGCAAAATATTTGCAAATATTTTTCATCAACACTCGAACATAAATCCTGCAACAAGGAAGAACTTTGTGACTGTGGTTTGTTTAAAGTATTCCGTGTTAAATATAGCACATCAGGACCTGCATTGGAGATTTTACGATTGACTTTTCTGCTCGACCTCTCGATCCCTTACTTGCTTTACATGTTCCCGTGTTTCAGCTTATCTTTTAGGGTTTGTCATAGGGAGGTGATTCTGAAAGGAAATAAGGCAATGAGACAAAAATGAACTACATAGTTTTCAGACTGTACCAAACTCAAACCCAAACGGTACCATATCCATAAAAAAACAAAAACAAACTCACCTGATATCAGCGGTACAAACAAACTAGTTCTCCACTGCCGACTCTTCAGACCAAACGGTCAGATCCAGGGGTTTCGCCGTTCAGGACTTCAGTCGGGATGACTACTAGGAGGGGCACCCCCCGGTGGGACAGAGGCAGCAGCTGCGAGTATCAAGCTCTTCATGCAGGGATCCCTGAGCCTTCAGTCCGACTTGATGGTGCTCCCGTCCTCCCCTCCGATTACGGACAAGGGATGGGGCATAACCCGAAGGAGTCCCTGTTCAGGCGCCAACTGAAGAAGGTGACCCGATTCGGGCCACCCCGGTCACTAAGACAACCTCTCGGCCTTCCGCACTAAATGAAGAGTCGGTCAGACAGTAGAGAATACAAACCCATAATTATTTATTCAAATCCACTCAGAGTGGAGACCCATCTGCCCAGTCACGAGGAGTGCTACAGAGAGGACTGAAATCTACAAGCATAAAGATACATTATGTACGTTTCATAATCAAACAAAGGCACGCCCACAATAGAATTTTCCAGGCAGGTACAATTAGTTTGTAGAACACAAGGAAGGCAATTCAGAACTCATATCTTTGCACACAGTTGCACAACTCAAGGTCGTTCCATTCGGAGCCTGCCACCAGACAAGTGGGAGAGGGCCTTTATCTAGTGAGAAAGCTATGTGCTGGCACGAACAATGTGCTCATTGCTAAAACAAAACCTATCTGGAGAAACGAAAACTAACAAGGAACGTTTCTCGGAATTACACAAGATTAGTTTCGAACAACCTAAAATGGTGTCTGAACAAAAAATGGTGCAGCGAATGCTAACTTATACCATACATCATATAAGCCTAAACAATTTCTATTTCATCAGGGTTTGTTACAACTGTGCAATGTTATTAGTGAATTCATGGCAGCAGTATTCATGACAAATGATACTCTATCGACTTTAACCAAAGGTGAACATCCAGCACTGGGAGTGTGCCTCAATCTCCACACCCAATCACCAGCCTACATGGTACCTCAGGATAGGAACCATTGATAGAGGGCTTGGAGCAGTCAACATTCCCCAAAAGAGGCATTCTTGACATGTAACTTCTGCTCACAGTTCATTTCAATTTTACATTTCAAACCACAGAGAACTCATATGTAAGTTAATATTGCACTCAGGGACCCTCATAGCCAAGTACATGTTCAGCTTTACTGATGTCTCAATTGGTTATTTCTGCATCTGTTTGAAGCAAGAAATAAAGTGTTGTTCCTCATACATCTTTTCAGAGACCCAGCGCCATGCGATACAATTGATGCTTTATTACCATCTTGTTCCAGCTCATCATTCTCATCTCAGTTTTGATTCTCCTAAACAGTGCTAGATTGTGCAAGATTTGCATGTATTGCTATGATATTACAGCCTGTGACATGATGAAATTGCAATATATCACAGGTTTTGTCAAAACATCTACACACGCATGCACCCCCACATTCCTTGCCCGGTGCACTGTTACATCTCTCCTGTCTGCCTGTGAAAGAATGTAGCTTAGGTGTGCAAATTCACCAATGTATGTCAGAGGAGTTTGTAGCCTGAGTGGGGAAAACAATGTGGTTACATTTAAAGAGGAAATGCACAGATATTTATGGTCGTATATTAGGGTAGCCTTGTCAAGGAGCCGTCCTTCACCAAGCTTACTAATTTCCAGTCACTGATTATGTAAGTGTAATGTGTGTTCACATTGCATTTGCCACTATGACTTTTAATATATACCTTTCATCCCAAATTACCAACCATATTCATGGGTTTTTGGAACTTTTTAGTTTTAAATATGTGTTCTATAGTGGACGTTGGGCACATCAAAGATTATTGATACCTCTTGAGTGGCATTATGTCTTCAGCTATCTCAAGAAAATGAATGTAGACCCCATCCTCTCGAAATCCATAAATATCTTCTATAACTAACAGGCCTCTAGACACTGTGGCATTATCTAAGCCCTTACCTATATGAAAGGGATGCCGCAGAAGTGACCCTGTTGCTCTTTACACTGGCAAGATAAGGTGCCCTAGTGCAGGGTTTCAAAAGGGCTCTGGCTATGGTACGTCTTTCCATACACTGGATCTAAGTATGAGCGCATGGTTCTACCTTGAACGGACGGTGAATAATGGCTCACATATTACATCACTCATGACAAGTTAAATTACATCAATGATAACATCCACAATTATATTTAAATAATAAGATTGTTGAAATCACTAATGAGATCACCCAATGATTCTGGGAGTGTGTTATAGGTTTTCTGAACAAGGAGTAATACAACAATTGATGGCTGGACTCTTATAAGCTTGTCTGTTAGCTTTGGAAAGATGCCAAAGAAATGTGATATTTTAATAACAAAACAGTTTTGATGAATTTCATTGTCTTTTTACTTATACTCGCCAAACCTATTGGTGCAGTGGGGGAAGGTCACTTGCGGAGAGTTTGCCACTGAACATCATTTAACAATAAACCCTTTGGTTAACCTTTGCTGCGAAGGGCTGAAGGCTGAGCAAGTAGGGTGCTATGTAGTCATGGATAGGCAGGTGCAGGTCCCGGCCACAGGCATGGCCCTGCGGCCAACCCACACCTGCACATGCTTAATGACATGCTCAGCTGGGATTGGCCACATGAGGAGGGTTGGGCAGAAGGTCTGGCCATAGGGCAAGCCCACCTCCCAAACCCAGTCTAAAGTTTCCTTACCATTCGTTGGCTTTATTGCCACTCTCATTTGTTTGCTTCTTATGCAATGACTTGACTTCCTCTTCTTTTCTTTGCCACTCCTCTAGATCAAGGTCTATTTACCATCCTTTTGATTAGATGGCTTGTATCTTTCCATTGCTCACTTTTAGGGAACTTTTTTTTCTTTTGGTTACGCACTTCATGAGAGTTCATGGTTTTTCAACTCTCTCCCTTGTGTGCTGCTCACTCTCCCTCCCTCTCGTCTGCTTCTCCCCTTGCCAGACTTGCCTGCCTACCGCATTCCTTGTTGTTGACTCGATCATGTGCTTCTCTCTCCATCATCTATGTTGCTCTCTCCTTTGTGTGTTGCTTTTTCCTTCCGCCTTCCATCATTTCCCCCCATACCTATAGTCCATTACCTCACACCTGCGTTTTTTTTTACTGTGCACCTTTTTAAAATTTACTTTTTTTTTTCTTCAGAGTTTTCTATAGCACGAACTTGACTCGAAGGTATCAGAGCACTTTACATGAGCACCAGTTGTGTTACAGACTGACACATTAATTTTGTTTGGCACAGGGAGATTAAGTGATTTGCCCAGAATCACAGGATGTTGAGCATCCCTGCCGAGAGGTTCCCCGGCATCAAGGTCAACCGCTCTAGCCGTCAGGCTACATGCTCTCCCTCAGGCTGCATCCTCTCCCATATCTCAGTGGCATCTGCCATCTTGGATCAATAAATACAAAAAAGGAAACTGAAACCCACATTATTCTTTAGGCCAGCATTTCCCAAACTGTGGGTCACCGAGCTGACTTTTGATGAGTCATGTAAGTCCAAACAATAAATAAAGATGCCTTTAAATTCTGTATTTATCTTGCCACATTTCATGCACTTCAAAGACAGAGGTCAAATGTCAGGCTATGTCTTCTGACAAATTGGTGCTCATTTTTTCAATATGGGGACTGAACTCCTCTCGTTTTACAGTCAGCAAAAGAAACATAAAGTGAATGTGACAACCTTGCTGGGGTACAATGAGCTGAAAAGAAAGACTGTAGGATTACATTTTTCTGTAAAACTCCACAAAATGTAAACACCTGTACATGAACTGTGCACATTCAGCAGTTAGGAAAGCAAAAAATGAAGCACTCTTTTTGTAATTCTAAAGTGTGTTGGAAACAAAGATTTTAATAGAATCAAAACAAATCGAGACTTTACTTGGTGATGCACAAATGATAAATAGTCACTGAAACCCTATTTCCACACATTATCATTCTGTGCAATATACTTTGTCAGTAAAACTGTATGTGCAAATTTAGTGGCCATTTCAATGGAAAATGTGCTGCCTGTAAATGAAAGTGCCCTACCACACAATGATTTAGTTTCATTTAAAAATCGGCCGGGTCATGTCCATCAAAGCTAGGTGGGTCGCAAAAGTTTGACTTTCTAAAAATTGGGCCATGGTTCTAAAAAGTTTGGGAAGCCCTGCTGAAAGCTCATGCATGCGTAGTAACTAAATGAAGCAACCAACAATGCTATGCTACATGTCAATGCTGCACTGCATCTGCACACTGCAGTGGCCAAGCCAATAAGTACAAAAGGCAATACATATTGCTTTACTAATTAATGTTTGCGTTTGAGGTGTGTATAGTCCATACTATAACTTGGAATTTTTTCGAGTTAATGCATGAAATGCAGACAGTGTAAGCCAGACACAGTGAGCAGCAGAGCCGGCGTTAGGGCAGTGCGACTGGTGCAGCCGCACTGGGCGTTGACCTAGGGAGAGGGGAGCTGACCTTAGGGGGGCGCTGTTTTTAGCAATAACTTATCATTTAAAAACACCTGTGGCAGAGTTCCTTGTGCATCCAGTTTTCAGGCAGCGTTACAAATGTCAAGATAAATCCTGTGATTAATGTTCCTGGGAGAGAAAGAGATCATGGTTTTGCCTGGTGGCTGTTTTCACTTGCAATAAAGTAGCACACAGGGTTACTATGCCTGCTGCAAAGAACTCGTACCTTGCAGATCATAGATCTGTATTTTATGTGGACAGCTGAGTGGATTACTGCTTTTATCACAGATATCCTTTTGTCTACGCAATTTATAAGATACAGCCCTATTATAGAGCAATGACTGTTATGAACTGTCATCAAAGAGCTGCATGCAAACTGCAAAAAATAGGTGCGACGTTATGTTTTTTCCCCCAGTCTTTCATTATCTATTCCCAATTTTGCAGAAAAGGGTTTGTTTGGGTGGATATACACTCTAATTAGTAAACTCAGCCTTTACCAGTGCTTTAAAATGAATGAAATGTATGTGAGAGAGGGGCTATGGAGAGATGAGGGGCACTTTTGCCCAATGGTCATGAGGGAAGCCGAGGAGGAGGTCATGAGGGAGAACGGGGGATGCCAAAAATGATTGTGCCACTGGGCGCCAACAGTGCTAAAGCCAGCCCAGGTGAGTAGAGATTGCCTCTCTCCGTCTTGTTCTGACTAAAGTTCGTGTGTTAACTCGGATACAGCCATATATGTGAAACATGCCGGGGCAGTATCTAGTGGTTAATGCAATCTGCACCTCTTCTAGCTGCTATAAACTTCTTTTTGGAAAGAAGTATGAGAGCGACAGAGCTCCATGCAAGGTAACATGTGAGCATGTTTCAAACATAAACTGTGTTAACATGCCTGTAAAGGTCACTTCTACTCATATCATAAGGAGGTTTTTCAAGCACGCAATTTGAAATGGTTTGTATGAGCGTTCATGTAGAGTGGGCGTTCAAATTATTTCCAAGATATTTATTTGATGATAGGATTAACATTCTCAGCATTGTTAGATGCTCTCCTGCACCGTCCGCCATTTAGCATCATTTTTCTTAATTAGGAAGGTTAGTAGAACTGGATCATTCGTCACCTCTCAATTGAGAATTGTATACATGGCAAACGAACGTGACGCTGCATTTGGTGAAATGGAAACCCCTGTCCCCAGAGCTCACAAACTCTCACTTTGTCCCAAGCCAGTCTGTGAGTAATACCTCTAATTCTGCCACTTCTTTGTTTCCTGGTTCTTGCAGTTTTGTTTTCCCCTTATTACGTGAGACTGTTAGTACCAACAGAGACGTTTAAGGCATGGGCACAGTGGGCTCTGGCCCAGGGCCCCAGCCTTTCAGGGGGCCCCTGAGAGAGCCAGCTTTGTTCTGCAGAGAATCTTTCCCTGATGACTTTGAATAATTTTTAAACAGATTGTTTTAAATACCGTTTACCTTTAATTTATTTTTAATATGGATGATATGTGAGTCAATTGCAGACCTTTTTCAGAGAAATGTTGTGTTTATGTTTCATGGAACATCCATGAATTTTTTTCTTTTAGATCAAAACAGGGCCTGACATGAGAAATGGGAGGGTGTAACAGAGATTATTTCCAGTAATATTAGGGAGCTGCTGCTGTGTTACAGTATTGAAAACACACATCACTATCCCTGTATATTAGATGTAAACACATTGGGCAGATTTACGTTTCCTGGCGCATCCCTGCAAATAAGCAGGGATGCGCCAAGAAACGTGCGACACGCAATGCCATCGTTGCGCCACCACGGATGCGCCGCATTTACAATGCGGCGCGCCATGGCGCAAGGATTGGCAGATGCGTGTCGCATCTGCCGGCGTAAGGTTGGCGCAGTGCTGGAGTTGTGTCGCGGGCGCGATGCAACTTCAGCACTGTGCCAACCGGGCCTCACTTCCACATGGTGTGTCACACCTTACGCCTGCTTCAAGCAGGCGCAAGGTTTTGACGCAGCGGGGTTGGAAAAGTGACTGAGTGATCACTCAGGCACTTTTCCGAGGCATTCCTGCACCGGAACGCCCACCCTGCGCCGGAACGCCCACATGAAACCTGACGCAGGTTTCATGTGGCGCAGGGCTTTACAACGTGACGCATCTCCCTAGATGCGTCACGTTGTAAATCCCCTGCAGCATGGCGCTAGCTTTACGCCACCGCTGCGTCACAGAAGTGACGCAACGGCGGCGCAAAAGTGGCGCACGGGGCTTGTAAATCTGCCCCATTGAGTATTTGGAGGAGTGTGTCTGTCCACTGTCAGTGACTTGGCCTAACAAGGTATGAAAGAGCTGAAATTGGATCATAAATTCAAAATTGTTTGGAACAGGGGCCCCCAAAATATGCTTGGCCCAGGGCCCCCAAAATCCTTAAGATGTCCCTGAGTACCAAGCTGCCAAGAAAAAGCAAAAAACAGCCGAGAGAATTAATTCTGCCTGCCTGAGCGCTCTGGACTGCACATCAGGCCGCAGGCCCCTCCCTCCTCGCTGTGTCCTCTGAACAGATAGCTCCCCAGAGCCATTGCCTGGTTGGTGGCTGGAATGACTCACCTCTGGGGTTATATTTCTTTCCCAAGCGTTCAGAATATCAAAGGAATGTATTCTGTGTCTGAGGACAACGGTATCCTGTTTCTGAACCCGGGATATATTTATCCGTGCTCTGTACGCAGAATGCGCGTGATATTGACGAAGTCTGATCACGTGGTAGCCCCGGGCATCGGATAAGGAACTTGGTTAACGTGTTGTTACTTCCTGAGAACTCATCGTTTATATTACCAACTTTTTTTACAGCCAAGGGTGGGGACCCGGAAGATGTTGCAGAATCCACACTACTTAGCATATGCATTCAATGAACGCCGTTCATACCGGTTTTTCCAGTTCCACAAATAAACAACAGCATTAACAAAGGTGCCGGCGATTATTCATATTTAAAAATGAAGCCGATTTACTCTGGTGCTCCTTTTCTAGTCACAGGCGTTCCCCATTGCCTCTCTGCTGATTACCTAACCCCTCTCCTCTTCTCGCACATTCCCTGTTCATCTGTCTCTTTTTCCTTCGCCCCTCTACCCCCGCTTTTGAAGTCTTATTGTGTTTTTTGGATCTTTTATTCCCTCATACAAAGTCACGCGCCTACAGGTTTGGTATCTTCTGAAATTCTCTCCTGGCATGACCTTGTGCATGTGGCCACCCCAACTGCATTCCTGTCTTTTCACAGTCTCGGACTATGCCCTTTGAGTCTTCTCTCATTGATCCACCTCACATTTGGTACATCAGTGAATTTCATCCTCCTTACGCCTTCATGCCGGGCTTACTCCGCATCCTTGTACTCTAAAACAACTATGGGGGTTCACACACAGCATTCTGCTCTTCTGCACCTGCTGTCTGATTCCATGAATCGCTGATATTGACATATGACACAGTGGCCATCTTAGCATGGGTACTGGCCCCTTCATTCCATAGCTATACTTTGTTACTATAATAACCCTCATATGGCCCTAATGGGCTATCAGTTCATTCATCTGGAGTTGTTAACAAACTTTATTTGCAGTCTGTATTTTTTTTTGACTCACACCTTCAGAGTCTGGATATTCTTGCGCATGACCTGGTTTTTCAAGGTCACATGCACCTCCTTGCATGCATAAACTGTGTGGATTCTCATGATGGCAAGCTTTCCTATAATTGTTGACAACTCGGCCTACAAACCATGGGCTTCATGAACCAGAGTTGCCAACATTACTGCCTAGTCAGCTTGGCTTTGTTGGTGCATGGGTTGTGGTCTGGATCCCCTTGTTGCTTCTTCTACGTCCTTGTAAATTTTCAGTCGGATGTTTTTGCTAAAGATTTGTCCTATGTGCTGTGCAATGAAAAACGCTAGGCGATTACTGCAAGCCTGCCTCTCTGGAATTCCATTACCATCAGTACAATTCAATTTTATTGATTTAGACCTCTTCAGAGATTAACAATTTGAGATTGATATGTGAATCATACACTAAAATATTTCCTTTTAAAATACAGGTAAAAAAGATTTCATACATTTATACATATTATAACAAACAAATTCATTTGGAGGAGATTTCAGAAAGGTGATCAAATCATTGGGGGTCGAGAGATTATATTAAAAGAAATAGGTTTTAAAAAACGGTTCCTGGCCTCTACTACCACTTTACTAGAACATGAATAAAAAACATGGATTAAGTCTTTGACTCCTCGATTACATTTGTGTACAATCAGCTGAATTGCTCCAGCTCTTTGTGTAGGCCTTTAAAGGTAATATACCTAGTCGAAACATAATGATGCATCTCCGAATACTATGTTCTCGGGTGAATCTCACTTACTTTTGATGGATCTTAAACTCAATAGTGGATACAAGAAATGTGTAATGGGATAGTTGGGAGCAATGTGCTTTATCCAGCTCATAGCTTAATCGGGGAGTCATATTTTTCAGAAAAAGTTTCAAGTGTGCTGGAGACCAGGATTGAAGGATGCTTTCGGTGCATTGGAAGTATTCTAAGGCTGTCTTAAGATTTCTGTTAAAAATTGTCTAGTTTTTTTACCTGCCCTAAAGGTTTTGTGTTTCAATAAGGCCCTTAAGGAGCCTTCTTCCGCACGCAAGAGTTTAAATGCCCATCTTATTTTGTTGGCCAAACCTATTGAAAATGCACTTACAGTTGAAAGCTCTAAGTGAAGGATCTGAACCGGGGTGGCCTCACTCAGTAGCGTTATTTTACATAGAAAGTTACCTTTGCATATATTCAGAATGTTACATCTATCGAGGGGCATATATTCTATGGCATAAATTTGGGTAGGGGTATTTTTTCGTTGTAGATTTCAAGGAGAGAATGAAAAGTCTCTTACCCGAAGAGGAATAAAATCTCTTTTGAGCATTAATATGTGCTACTGCATTTTGATTCATATGCTGTAAGTGGGAATTTACTTCTAGGGATTGTGTAAAAATTTGACCTAGGTAGGTATACGCTTTTACCGCCTCAATTGATGTGTCATCTAAGTTCCAGTCAAACTGGGTATGATGTTTTCTTCCCCTAAATGGAACTACCTTTGTTTTGGAAATGTTTTGGAATTACTTTTAGGAAGTTTTCTTCTGAATACTTAGTGAGAGCATCTATGCTGCGCTGTAAGCCCAACGGAGTAAGATCGAAAAGTAACACGTCATCAGCATACATTAACACATGTATGTTTACAGAGGCCACCTTAGGTGGGAAATTCTTTACTTTTAAAAAGCCCTCTGGTAAGTCGCTTAAGAAAAGCGAAAACAAGAGGGGGGCTAATAGGCAATTCTGCTTTAGGCCTTTCAAGGGTGATATTGTATGAGTTAAACCTTTTTCTCCTCCCATCTGGACTTTACACCATGTTGAGGCATGGAGGGCGATGATCAACATCAGAAGTGTATCCGGTATCCACATTTTCATTAGTTTCCGCCACAGGGAGGGTCCATCAACCTTATCGAATGCTTTAGAGAAATCGACAAAAAGACTGTAGACTACTTGTGATTTGGTATTACGTACTTGTCAATGATTTGTCTGTAAAATACCTATATTATCGGTCACAGAGTGGTTGGGACGGAAACCCGCTTGAAACATCGGGATTATGTCCCTGGAGGAAACCCTGTCTTTTAGGTGATCGAGGATACTTGCTGCGAACATTTTCCCTGTGGCGTCCAGGAGAGCAATTTGGCGGAAGTTCCCAGGGTTGAGACAGGTGCCTTTTTTTTAGTATTGGGATGATGATTTTTAGCGCCCCTTTTTAGGTCTCGCCTGAGCCAGCGCTTAGCGCTGCTCTCGGCGAGAGTTTTAGTAAGCGGGTTTTGGAAGTGCAAACAGCAGTGGCTTTTGCTGGCGACCAGCTTGCGTTCACGATAGCGTGCACGCGCGCAACCGCCAGCTTTCAGCGCCCGATCAGGCGCCATCTGTCTTTCCTCTCACTTGATTGCTTTCACGCTCCTCCGCCCCTCCCCTCCCCCGCCACGTCGCGCTCCTTTCACTTTCGCGCACGGCCAATGCTTGTTTTTTTAGTACTTTCAATCAGCTGGCTTTGTTTTGTTTTCTACTTCTTTACTTTTGTTATAATCGCAGCACCCGCGCTTCACTTTTAATGTTAAAGTAAAGCGCTGGTGCCACGATTATAGCAAAAGTAAAGAAATAGATGTTTTTCTATTTCTTTACTTTTGCTAGAATCGCGGCACCCGCGCTTCACTTTTAACATTAAAAGTGAAGCGCTGGTGCCGCGATTATAGCAAAAGTAAACAAATAGATGTTTTTTCAATTTCTTTACTTTTGCTATAATCGCGGCACCGCGCTTTACTTTTAACATTAAAAGTGAAGCGCTGGTGCCGCGATTATAACAAATGTAAAGAAATAGAAAAACATCTATTTCTTTACTTTTGCTATAATCGCGGCACCCGCGTTTCACTTTGATGTTAAAGTAAAGCGCGGGTGCCGCGATTATAGCAAAAGTAAAGAAATAGATGTTTTTTTCTATTTCTTTACTCTTGATTTTGGCTTCCACATTTTAACAAAGTAACCGTGTGATCCTGGGCAAATTACTTCATATCAGTGCTCTTGGCTGCCAGTGGAACACCATGTTACAAACAAGGCCTCGTAAAATGAGCTACATAAAAAGAAACATTTACCGAACATTGTGCAAACAAGAAAGGCCACCAAGCTGTGCGCCCAGACATTATGTTAGCAGAAGACGTCACATCACCAAGGACACAGAGCACCAGTGGTGAACTTTTCTTTTATCAATCATTGTTTTCAGATGTCTAGCAACCAACTGCTGCACACACCTGCCCGGTAATATTGTATGTGAAGCGATAATCCATAGCTGTATAATCCTCAGGCCCACGCCGTCTCGCACGCAAAACGTGTTGTTGATCCAGCAAAAACCTGGTCCAAAAGTCTGATTTGCTGATCGCTTAAAAGCCCAGTTGACATACATGATGATGATAAATACAAACCCAATAATTCTCATAGATAGGAGTATCTGTTCTGATCACCCTGACCATCCTGCTTTCTAGAAGTTTCTTTCCAATTGAAGAGAGGTACATCCATCTTTGTTCAAAAATATCCAATTAAACCACTCTTGGCAAACTGTTTGTTTCATTCTAGATTTAAACAAGCATTGGCATAGCCAATAGGTCTAGCCTTTGGGACCTTATAAGTGTTTAACCATGCAACAGTTAATGTTATTGCACCAAGGATATTGTGCTGCATAACTAAATACTTATAAGGTCCCAAAAGCGAGACCTATTGGCTATGCCAATGCTTGTTTTCTTTACTGTGAAGACTCTGGAATTTGGCCAGAGTCTTAACAGTAAAGAAAAAGGGGCGCTAAAAACATGCTCCATTTCACTGGATTACTTTAAAGTATTTTTACTGGAAACATATCTGGGCCCATAGCTGCTGAGGTCCTAGCCTTCTTGCTATAAGACTCGATTTGGTTTTCTGAAGGAGATGCTAGCAATTGTTCGGATTCATAGAAAGGCCTTAGGTTGCATATTTTGCTGCTGTCGGTTGCATATTATAGAGCTCAAGTAGATACATTTCCCAGTCATTCTGTGATACCGGAGTGGCCTTTAGAGATTTGAGACTTCCAATTCCTATAGCTATAAGGCATCAAAATTGTTTTGTTTTTTTAATGGCTGCAATATGTAAATCCATCCAGTTTTTATCTATGACTTCTCTGCTATTTTCCTTTTTTATTCTTTGCAGTTTTTTTTTCAAGAAAGCTATTCTTGTTTTCCTGGGGCCTAAAAAGGTGATGAATTGCCGTTGGATAAACTGGCTTCCTCTTTTGGAAATGTCCCCCCCAGGAGGTCTTCTTGATCTTGAGTAGTAGATTATAGGAAGAGATCTTCCTTTGTAGTACGTTGGTTATGGATAAGAGGGTTTGTTAAAAATGCTTGATTGGACTGATATTGATGTCTTGTGACCTCAACCTCAGCAATCGAGAGGATATTACTTAGTTTATTTTGTTTATACTGCCTGTGTTCCAAGCTATTTGGTCCCACTTTAGATCTACCACAGTATCACAATTCATCTAAGATAGCGTCCATGGAGAGATGGAAAGAAGATTTGAGTTGATGTTCAAATGAATTAATGCATGGTCGCTCTCATTTGTGAACTGGGTACTGAGATGGTTACATTTTTGCAAAAGATCCAGACTGCAAATTATGTCGTCTAATATAGAACTAAACGAAATGGGGCTGCGCACACCAATGGTAGGTAGTTTGTGATTTTGTTGTGTGCTTCTGGGGTATCACCATCTGACAAATGGTGTGATACAGTAACAAATGAGGTAGCGCCACCTGAATAGGGGCGTCCCCCTGAGCACAATGTAAATCCACAAGGAGTGGGTAAGTATTGAAAAGTAACAGTATTCAATGTGTTCAAATCTTTTTAATTGATTTGTGTTGTTCAGGTATGATATTTAAATCTTCATATCAAAAGAACATTCAATGGGAATATAAATGGTTTCTCAATCCCAGATATATGGCAGATTATATCAAACCCAATGCATTTCGGGCCATTTGGCCCTTCATCAGGGGCAAACGTTCTGTAAATAACAAGAAAGAATACCATGAGGCAAACGCACTCTCCGGACAGAAAAATGAAACCAATAAAGGAAATGTGTTACACAATAGAACGTGCCGGTGACTAGAAGTTAACTAAATAGTTGCTAATGAAGTGAAAATGATGTTCCTAAGAGTACCCAAGCAGTATTTGTGCACGTGACAAATAAATCAAGAAGTGTTGAGAAAAGAAGTGTTCTAATATAAAGAACGGAAAAGTGCGATGAAACGAACAATTAACGCGTGAAAATGGTGCTCACAACTTCGAAATGCAAAAGAGGACTAATGCAGGCAACTAGAAAACAAACAACCTGTATGACATGCAAAAAGTCTACCGCGTGTACGAGAGAAAACGCGTGAAGCGAGCGTGAACAGGTAAGAATTACTTACGTTTGCTGAAAGTAAAGACAGCGTGGTCGTTAGCGAAGTCAGTGAAGCCGCGAGAGGAAACCGGAAGGATATACAGGCTGAGTGAAAATAAATGAAGGACTAAAAGGAATAGACTAGTGGGTATGGCGGCCATCTTAGAAAGATAAAATGAGCCGATGCCGATAAAGAACAACATGTAGTGTAAATAAACAATGGTAAATGGCACTGAAAAAAGGAGAATATCAGGTTTCTAACACTTGAAAAGCACACAAATATATAAAAGCTAACCACAAGTTGCATAAAATAACAATGAAGAAACAGTGAAAAACTGAAGCGAAAGATGCTTATGCAAGTGATATCAAAAGACAAAACTAAAAATGACAGCCACAACGATAATGGCAAAACATATTACGAATAAAATAGACACTTCTATAGGAATCAAACAGATGATGATAGAATATAGAACAGATAAAGGCGTAAAAAGACGAGAATACAAAGATTAGGTGGAAAAGAGAGTATGAAAAAGGAAACAAACCAAATATGTGTTGAGTAAAGTGTGAGGATGAAAGTGAAAAAGAAAAGAAATGGGAATCCAGAGAAAATATAAAGAACAGAGACTCTGGGTGAAACAATGCAGGAAAAATGACTGAGATAAATAAGGTGAAGCAGATGAAATGGAAAGAATGAGAGCATCAGTCCAAAGAAAAAGTCACGGGTTCAAAGATAGCACAAAAATTCCATACGGTCATTTAAACGAATAAGGTTTCAAGGCATTGAGAGCTTTGATCCAATGGTTTTCACGTTGTAAGAGAAAGTTGGTGTTGTTCCTGCCTTCAATCTTGGAAACAGTTTCCAAGATCAAAAATTTGAGTTGACAAATATTATGGTCATGTTCAGCAAAATGTGTGGCAACTGTGGATTTCAAGTTCTTGGTTCTTATGTTGCTTTTGTGTTCGTGTATTCGTGTCTTAATCTTTCTTTCAGTTTTCCCAACATATGGTAGCCCACATGGGCATTTCAAAAGATAAATGACGTTCATGGTGTCGCAAGTGGCTGTCACTTGTAGATTGATGCGGAAACCTTTCATGGGGTGGGTAATCCAAGAACCTTTGATGATGTTGTTGCAATTGCTACAATTCATGCAGGGGATAGTACCCTTGTACGTGTTGGCTGGAGCCCTGATAATAGGTTTGGTAAGTAGTTCTTTCAAATTTTTTCCCCTTGTGTAAGCAAAGATGGGTAGATTGAGGAAAAGACCTTTAAAATCGGGATCCATGGCTAAAATTGGCCAATGTTTCTGAATGCTATTGTTGTATCGCTGGCTCATAGTCGAGAATTTGGAAACAACAACCATGCGGTTAGAACTGGTTTTGACTTTTTTAATCAGTAGTTCTGATCTGTTGATATTAGTACAACGTGACTGAGCTTGATTCAGAATTTTGTGCGGATAACCCCGATCAACAAATCGAGAAAGCATAAGATCTATCTGTTGTGTGCATCGTTCAGGTTGCGACACGATGCGTTTGACTCTTAGCAACTGAGAGAACGGTAAATGATTCTTGAGCGATTGTTGGTGGAAGCTCTTGTAGTGCAACAAATTATTGCGGTCAGTTTTCTTTCGGTACAGATCAGTTTGAAGGCTGTTAGTCTCTTTCTTGACCAAGACGTCCAAAAAAGACATTTGTTCATGGTGAACATCAAAAGTGAACTGAATACGTTCATTGATAGTATTGAGATTGTTAAGCGCTAACATAAGTTCGTTGTGCTGACCATCTCTGGATTCCCATTTCTTTTCTTTTTCACTTTCATCCTCACACTTTACTCGACACATATTTGGTTTGTTTCCTTTTTCATACTCTCTTTTCCACCTAATCTTTGTATTCTCGTCTTTTTACGCCTTTATCTGTTCTATATTCTATCATCATCTGTTTGATTCCTATAGAAGTGTCTATTTTATTCGTAATATGTTTTGCCATTATCGTTGTGGCTGTCATTTTTAGTTTTGTCTTTTGATATCACTTGCATAAGCATCTTTCGCTTCAGTTTTTTTCACTGTTTCTTCATTGTTATTTTATGCAACTTGTGGTTAGCTTTTATATATTTGTGTGCTTAGTCTCCTTTTTTCAGTGCCATTTACCATTGTTTATTTACACTACATGTTGTTCTTTATCGGCATCGGCTCATTTTATCTTTCTAAGATGGCCGCCATACCCACTAGTCTATTCCTTTTAGTCCTTCATTTATTTTCACTCAGCCTGTATATCCTTCCGGTTTCCTCTCGCGGCTTCACTGACTTCGCTAACGACCACGCTGTCTTTACTTTCAGCAAACGTAAGTAATTCTTACCTGTTCACGCTCGCTTCACGCGTTTTCTCTCGTACACGCGGTAGACTTTTTGCATGTCATACAGGTTGTTTGTTTTCTAGTTGCCTGCATTAGTCCTCTTTTGCATTTAGAAGTTGTGTCCACCATTTTCACGCGTTAATTGTTCGTTTCATCGCACTTTTCCGTTCTTTATATTAGAACACTTCTTTTTCTCAACACTTCTTGATTTATTTGTCACGTGCACAAATACTGCTTGGGTACTCTTAGGAACATCATTTTCACTTCATTAGCAACTATTTAGTTAACTTCTAGTCACCGGCACGTTCTATTGTGTAACACATTTCCTTTATTGGTTTCATTTTTCTGTCCGGAGAGTGCGTTTGCCTCATGGTATTCTTTCTTGTTATTTACAGAACGTTTGCCCCTGATGAAGGGCCAAATGGCCCGAAATGCATTGGGTTTGATATAATCTGCCATATATCTGGGATTGAGAAACAATTTATATTCCCATTGAATGTTCTTTTGATATGAAGATTTAAATATCATACCTGAACAACACAAATCAATTAAAAAGATTTGAACATATTGAATACTGTGACTTTTCAATACTTACCCACTCCTTGTGGATTTACGTTGTGCTCAGGGGGACGCCCCTATTCAGGTGGCGCTACCTCATTTGTCTAATATAGAACTGCCATGAACTCCCATTCTTGTGAAACTTGCAGGTATATCACCATTCAGTCTTCAATTTAGAATCACATCATTGATTCTGTTAGTTAGCTGAAGTAGGGTTTTCCCACGTTTGTCTGCTTTTATGAAGTTGGGGAAAATAGGAGTTGGTATTGACCAGGCATCTTCTGCGTCTCTATTTCTGCAGGATTTTATTGATGGATTAGATATTTTGGCAATAAAATCTCCTGTTATGATGACTTGGGAATTTACACTCGCTTCTATTGTTGATTCAATCTGGTCAAATATTTTTACAATCGTGGAGCTAAATTTGGAACTAGGTGGGAGATAGACATTAAAAAGAAATACGGATTCAGCACCTCAGGAACTTTCTTTTTGAGTATTTATCTTCATGCATTGTACATTGTTGCTGCCCAGGTGAATTCTTTCAAGGTTCCACTTTATGTCTTCCTTTAATAGAATCTAGACCCCTTTGAGTGACCTCGACTTACCCTTGTTGCATGGATTTCAAATGTAAAGTAGTCCTTTTGATTAAAATTTCCAAGAGACCAGGTTTCCTGGGAAGTTTTTCAAAAGAGAATATAGTTTTTGTGGTTCCAAACCTGCAATATTCCATAAGAAAATATCGACATTCTTTTGAGAGGAATCATCACTAAAAAGGAAGTTTTGCGCCTCATCTCTGTCTGTTTGCGTTTAAGTTGTCTGGAAGCCACGACCAACGGTTATCCTTTTTGTTTTTGTGGGTACAGGAACATGATTCTACATGAAAAGACAATATATTATACTCAAAAGATTGAGCGGGCAAAAAATTCTACCAAAGAATTATTCAACAATGTCAAATTTCTGTCTAATCCACCTATCCCAGCTAATGACAATATAAATCAATCTTTCTGCGACCTGCTCACACAGACTTTTCAATCTAAAGTTCTAAAGGTTTTTTCGGCATTTACTACCGGGACACAATGCACCACTGGGATTTTAAACAATAGTCAGCCATTTGGAACTCTGAATAAATTTTCCTCTCTCACCACCGAACAAGCTCTCCCTATTATTCATGGCACCAAATCGGGATCACTGGACGCTCCCTGTCCTCCCAAAACTCTCCATCAGGTTGCAGAAGTAGTGACTGAGCAGCTGATTCGTATATATTTAATAAGATCATCAATACAGGAATTTTTCCCACTTGCTGGAAAAAAGCTTCTATACTACCTTTGATTTAAAAAAAAGTACCTTAACCTCTTCAGATCCCACAAATTATCGTCTCATCTCACGTCTGCCCCTTCCAGCCAAGATGATGGATAAGGCACTTAATTTTCAGTTATCTGATTTTATTAATACACATAATCTCCTCGATGCTGATCAATTTGGTTTCCGCAAAGAACACAGCACCGAAACAGCCCTGATCATGGCAGCAGAGAATATAAGCTCCATCACTGACCGAGGTGACAGCACAGGCCTTATCTTATTAGACCTGTCTGCGGACTTTGATAATGTCAACCACAAGATTCTCATCAATCGTCTGCATGATCTTGGCATTAGAGATACAGCTCTATCTCTACTGACTTCTTTCCTATCAGAGAGGGAACAGCGAGTCGCCATAAATGGCTACACATCCCAATCATTTTCTCTTCTGTGTGGCGTCCCCCAGGGTGCCTCCCTCAGCTCTACTCTTTTTAACCTTTATATCATTCCATTAATTAAATTGATCAAGAAGTTCGGTTTTATGGTAGCATTGTATGCTGATGACACCCAAATTATTGTATCAGTATCCAATAATCTTGACACGACAGCTGAAAAAGTTTGAAGCTGCATGTCGAACATCAGTTTATGGATGAGTGAAAATTGCCTCAGTCTCAACTCAGGTAAAACTTAGGTCCTCTTGTTTGGGAAAAACAACTCTTTCTGGTTCCCTAAATGGTGGCCTTCAGATCTAGGCCCGTTTACCACACATGTAGAAAAAGTCAGGAACCTTGGAGTAATTTTCGATAATCGACTCATGTTTGAACACCAAGTTATTCAAATTGTGTCTGCTGTGTTTTTCGTCTTAAAGATCATTAGAAAGATCATGCCCTTTATTCCATCTCACCTTCAAAAACTTATGGTCACAGCACTCATCTTATCTAAACTCGATTATTGCAATGGACTGTACGTCAATTTACAACTGAGATTGTTGAGGAAACTTCAGATCTTACAAAACACGGCAGCTTGCCTTATCCTTAACATCCACAAATATCAGTCAGCATCCCATGCTTTACGGGAACTCCAGTGGCTGCCAATTCAGAAAAGAATTATCTTTAAGGCTCTTTGCATTGCCTAATGGGCCTTACACAACTCTGACCCAAAATTCTTCAGACATAAGTTCATCTGGTACAGACCGGCTAGAACACTGTGATCTGCAGAGAATAGACTTTTAGTAGTGCAAACTTTTAAGAAGGCACGGTGGGGAGGAACCAGTTTTGTGATTAGCACCTCAAAAACATGGAACTCCCTCCCTCTCTATCTTAAAGCATCCCCTAATCTTCTCCAATTCAGGAAATCCCTGAAAACCTGGCTTTTCAATCAATAAGTTGGGGAATGTTGTTCTGTTATTTTCACCACCTTTCTCGTTACCATTGTCCCGGGCAGCGCCAAGACACCTTCGGGTAATCGAGCGCTTTACAAACCATAATCACATAACATAACAGGAAGGCTTTGATTCCATATCTGTCTTTCACCCTCTGTAATACAAATTGTTAGTCTACTTGAGGTTGTAGAGGATCTTCTATAGAGTTATTTTGAGCAGAAGACAAGTGGATTTGAGGAGCTTCTGTTTTCAAAACTGTTGGTGCCTTCAGAGGAACCGACAAGATCTTTTGTCTATCTCCAATAATGCTGAATCCGAACTTATGGAAAATTTTGTTTTCGTTGAGGATAATTGCAGGTATCACACCAAACCAGGATTCAACTCGCACTGTAGAGATGTCAGACTTGTCTGAAAAGAATACCTATTTTAATTCGGAAGATGATAGAGATTGGAGGGAAGGGAGTTTATGTAAAAGATTATGTACCCTTTTCCAATTGAGAGGGTGATTTCCTACGGGAAAGAGGTCGGATATCGCAAGAGTTAAATATGAGTTCTGGGTTTGCATTTTTCCTGTTTTTTCAGCATTGAGGTCTGAAGAAAGAACAAGTGTTTTTAGTTATAAAGTTGGAGGCTAGAAGATTCAGTTGAATTGAAGGTTCTTCATGAGAGAATAGGGGAGATATTCCCTTCTCACTGTTGCTGTCAGAGTTAGGTGATATATCATCAATTGGCTTTTTCCTTCTGCTTTAGCGTCAGGACATAACAGATCCCTTTGAGAGAACTTTATCTTGCGGATTTTTTTCTTTGGAATTCTGAGGTTACTCCTCTTCCTTCTCTTTTTTGAGCTTTTTATTTGTAATCTTGCAACTTTATTTAAGATGTTTTCAGGATTTCGCTTTTTAGGGTATTCCTCCCTTGTTTTTTGTGTTTCTGAAGTTGGTGACGAGTGTTGTTGTAAAGAATGTTGTGGAGGGTTTTTTATAAGCGCAGATCCTTTCTTTCGAGTAAAGATAGGATAGTGCTGAGGAGTTATGATTAGCTCACAGCTCTCTCTAGGGTCCTAAAATAGCTTTCTTAAAGAGTAAATTTTATCGGCTTGATCTCTATTTTTATTTTGAAATTTGTTTCTTTTGCTGTTAGTTTGTGTCCCTCTTGTCATTTTGCAGTTAGGAGTTTGTGGCTTCTCTTCCAAAATGAGATGTGCTGTACATCAGTTGAAGTGCTATGCTGGTTTGTGCTTCATTTACATATGGAGAAGTTTGGGTATTTTTCTGATTCAACAGGAATTGGATGACGACCGATTGCGTTTCCAGAATGTGATCGGAAGTTGCTGTAGATTTTCCTAAAACTGCTAGTATAGAATCCAGAACTCTTTGTAGGGAGCTAAGAGAATCTGCAATTATTGCTCGATTTCTTTGGGGATCAGGAGATAATAGTAATGGGAAATCGGGAGAAAGGGACAGATTTTCGTCTGCATCCGAAAGGTTACTAGGGGTGCTGTTAAATAATTGGAGAGTTTCCTTTGGTATTTTTGTGTGATCTGGCTCAAGTTTAAATCCGGGAGAGTAAAGTTCATAACAGAAGTGCGTATTGTCGCAGTTGAAGGTACGATTTGATGCTGCTGAGCTACTACAACTGAGCCAGGAGAGATCTGCCTTTGATGTATTCGATCTTATGTTCTGCAGATAAGACTTGTGTATTCATCATAATTCCTGTGAGTTCCCTTTGGTCTTCTGGAATAAAAATATCTTGTTCCTTTTTTGAAGACATTGTGCATGTTGGGAAAAACTATAGTATTGTGAGTGATCCTGGAAGTGCCCCAATATGAGCCATTCGAGATTTGTTTCTTCTCTGAGATTGCGCCGTACCCAGTCTTTTCATGAATACTGTTCTGTTTCTTAAGTTTTTAAAAGCCCAAGCATTCACCATAGACTAATGAAGATAAGTCCAGGAATTCTCTAGCGATGGTTGTTTAATTTTTCTCCTGTTGGAGGAGGCTTTAAGAAAGCCTTTTTAAAAAAGGGGATTTTTAAGAGCACTTTGTGTATACAAAGCCACTCTGCAACGCGCTGTTCCTCCTTATATAAGGAACAGCTAATAAGTGAGCGGCCGGCTTTTTACCTTCCCTAGGCTCCACCATACAAAGTGAAGTAAGGTTATGCCAGATTAGTGGGCTTTCCTGTGGCTTTAAAGGAGCATTTTGCAATTCCGTTTGAGGAAAAAGGCATGGATCATCCTATGGTGTACAGCAGCAGAGGCAGCCCTCGCCCGTGTAACAAACCGCACCGGCCTAATGCCAGCTGCTTCCGCCTACACAAAGAGGGGGGCCGCAGCATTAGCCTCACCTGCCTTTCTTCTCCGGAGACGCTCCTTCAGTGGTTCCAGCCTCCACGGCGCCCGCGCTGCTTTGCACCTGCCCTTGTTTGCCGGCCATCACCCGTCAAGTGCCTGCCTGCGCCTTGGTCCGCTTCGACCTAGTGCATGCGGGGGGCTAATTGATAATAAAGACTGGGGCGTAGGCAATGGCTGCCTCACTGCCACGCTCTTTCACCTTCGTCCGTGAGAGGCACGTCCCAGCCGAGGGTGCAGGCAGCGGCAGTCCCACCACTCTGCCTCCTACAGATCCCGGCTGATGACAGCTGATGTCAGTAGCAGGCAGGGGTATGGTAGTATGGCGGGAATTGGGCAGAGGACGGGCAGGGGCCCAAGCCGGACCAGCCAAACCAGCCAAGATACGAGGAGCCTGGAGACCGGATGTTCCAGTGAGCGTTACTCTTATGATAGCCATGAGCAGTGCGAAAATGTATCTGCTTTAGGTGATTTTCCTAATTTAGTACCGGCAGGGAAGTTAAAATACTTGTCATGCTGGGCCGAAACCAGACAGGTGTCAACCCTACTTGCTTCAGAAATGTGCATAGAAAAACAATACTATGTACAAACCTGCTTAGTAGCACCCTGAAGCAAAGTAGAGCGGGTGAACAACTGCCGTTTTCCCAGGATGCACTGTGATTCGCAGCCATCAGCAGCGAACCTCCGCTTGGCATCTCATGAAGGGCATTCACTTCAAGAGGCCTCCTGTTTCCTGATGATGTTCAACCTGGGACTTTCTCTGGTACTCTTCTTTCTATTCAAGAGTTCCCTTAATTATTCTCTTTTCCTAAATGAACTCTCTCCTAAGCTTTTGACTCTACTTTGTCTTACCTCTTTTAGAAGGGCATCAGATATTAGGGCTCTGACCATTTCTGAGCTGTTGTTGCCCCAGATGTGACTACGATTTGCAGCTCAACAGGAATCAAGATGGTCTCCTGTTTGATCCTATGTCCTTATTTTTCCTCCTTTTCTTCTTTGTGTGTTGTTGATTGTATGAAGTAATATTTTTCTAGGACCTACCATGTTAGGTTTACATCTTCTAATCAGCCCTTAATCTCTTTCACAAGTTCTTACAACCCAGTCACTTCTCCGACCCTAACTAGCTGAGTTGGGGTGGTGATTTCATCTGCCGGCGTTCATGGAACAATGGTGTCTAACATCTTCTGTGTTGTCTGGAGGTTGAAGGATATCCTAGGGCTGTGGTTTGGTCTTGATCTCTTACCTTCAGGACCCTCTACCTGAAGCCAGCAGTACACACAGCAGGTAATGCCATCAAACTTGTACATTACATTGCCTTCTTTTCTTGCCTTAAAATGGGAAACGACCTATCTCTAGCACAGAGAAAATCTAAGATCCTTTAAAGACACGTAGGTGGATATAATATTACTTCCAGTTTACCGCCTGAGTGGTGCTGAGCACAGACCTGTGTGTCTATGCTCCAGAAAGGGGCCAGACACTGGATTTTCTCAGTTCCCAGACTTCTCCCAGTTAAAACTGTTCCCCACAAGTGTGGATGGACCTATTATCTGAGACAGAAGAGGCTTAAGAACACGACTATGAAAGGCACAAGAAAGAAGCTCAGAACTGGGGTCATTTTTATGGATGCAGGAAGCTGTGATATTTGAGCCTGGTGTCAGGTTAAACTACCAAATCTAGGCATTTCTGAAAACTACATTTCAGAACTGAAAATGTAGGACTCCTGAGTGGTGTTGACTGTGTGGATGCCACCACTTTTTCATACCCAGAATACACTGCAAACATCCAACTCTCTTTAAAAAACAAGAATTTCCTCACATTTCTGTGACAGAATGTTCTGGAATTTGTGATAAACAGTAAACGTCCTATAACCCAGAGATGACTTCTACCATTTAAAACAGTATCTCACATGTGTGGGTGAGTCAGGAAAAAGCAAAAGTTGTGACTATATGAAGACAGTGTACTGTTAATATGGTCTTCACATGGTTATGGTTTTGGCTCATTCCTTTTTCATGCAATATGTGGGCTACCATTTGTACTAGGAGAAGTGTGGGAGCATCGGACAGTCAGATTTTTGCCATTTGCCAGACATTCTGCCACTGGAGTCAAGCTATCCTGGCTGATGAGGGGTGAAACCCTGAAACCAGTCCTAGGATGCTTGTTTCCAGTCCAGGGAGGACCTGGCCTGGCAGTTCGGGCTGAACTGTTCCCATTGGGCGCAGGGTCAAGACTGATTTGCATTTGGCTGGGTTCTAACTGGAATGGCATGGGGAGCATAAAAACAATGGATTTAGGCCCAGATCCCTGTACTGGGGTGAATGTATTACATTGTTCTGCATTCTGTCCATCAATTGTTCTTTTTGCATTTGTCACCCCGAGTGGGACGGGTATGCCCAGACGTGGGTTCTGTGCTCTCCATGCCACTGGAGTCAAGCTAACCTGGCTGATGAGGAGTGAAACCCCCAAACCAGTCCTAGGATGCTTGTTTCCAGTCCAGGGAGGACCTGGCTTGGCAGTTCAGGCTGGACTGTTCCCATGGGGTGCAGGGTCAAGACTGATTTGCATATGGCTGGGTTCAAACTGGAATGGCATGGGGAGCAAAAAAACCAATGGATTTAGGCCCAGATCCTTGTACTGTGTTGAATGTATGACATTGTTCTGCATTCTGTCAATCAATTGTTCTTTTTGCATTTGTCACCCCGAGTGGGACGGGTATGCCCAGACGTGGGTCCCGTGCTCTCCATGCCACTGGAGTCAAGCTATCCTAGCTGAAGAGGGGTGAAACCCCCAAACTGGTCCTAGGATGCTTGTTTCTAGTCCAGGTAGGACCTGGCCTGGCAGTTCAGGCTAGGCTGTTCCCATTGGGTGCAGGGTCAAGACTGATTAGCATATGGCTGGGTTCATACTGGAATGGCATGGGGAGCAACAAAACAATCGATTTAGGGCGAGATCTCTGTACTGGGGTGCATATATGACATTGTTCTGCATTCTGTCTAACAATTGTTCTTCTTTTTGCATTCTGGGTAATTAAACATGCTGGGATTCATATAAGCCACATCACCATGGATTGCCCTGGGTCTCTACATTTTGGAAATGTCTGGAGTTGGTTGGTTTCCTTGTGTGCTTGCTGATCCTGGGTCCACATACTGCAGACATCCCCTTGAAAAGATCATCCATCAAAAACAATCTCTTGTGACTAGTGTGTGTGGTTGCGGTGTCAAACCAATTGAAAATCCATGCATGTCTGTTACCTCACACTCAGCAAACTGAAGGAACACAGGGGCATATTAACAAGACCGGCGATAATGGGCTTGCTAATATGCGTTATAGAATTCCAATAGAAGCCCAGGTTAGATGTGCAGCACATCTAACCTGGGCTTCTATTGGAATTCTATAACGCTTATTAGCAAGCCAATTATCGCCGCTTTAGCGGCAGTTTCCTGCCGCTAAAACGGCGATAATTTTATCGCCAGTCTTGCTAATATGCCCCTATATCCTTGGCAGGGATATCTTCCCTTGTGAGGAAGACTGAAGGAAATTGCCATGATTTGGGAAAATAAAAAATTGCTGAAAATCTGACATAAGTAATATTTGTGGCATTGTTGAAGTCAACCAGTCATGGCAAGGAGTTTTACCACCTAGATATAGAGACCTAACCATTTCTAGATCTTAAAAATATATGGTTATGGTGAGTTTCCATATAGAGCAAGAGTGATATCTTCAACTAAAAAACAAGTGCCCTAAACAAAGGTTTTGCTTTCGGTTGCTTTCCAAATTTCCCAAATGTGCTGGACCCAGCTGGGAAAAAAATCCTACAAATCTGACAAATGTGAAGTTTGGCGTAATCTTTCGGCAAGAAGGTGGTTTGACAACAGGCAATGGAAACTTTAACAAGAGTAGATGTTAAAAATATATGGTTTAAGTGTTTTCCTCTCAGCCCAGGGGTCAAATTAATGACCAAAAGACAGATGCTCTAAACCAACATTGCGCTTTGAATTACTTTCCAATTTTCCCAACTGCACCCAGTCTGCCGTCTGTGGTCACCCTGAACCCATGGAAAACCACACATGATTTATACCCCCATGTAGTGTCTTGTGAGTTAGCGATGACGGGACCCTTTTGGTCCCAGATGGACTCCGTAGAACTATGAAGTACGTGTTCAGGTGTAGTGAATAGAGTTCATGTTTAGAATGTTGAGTTTGCAGTTACACGCTGTAGAATAAAGACATGTAATACTAAGCTCCGTGTGTGGCGTATTTATTTACAAGTACCCCGGCTGGAAAGGACACTACGCCCCATGCTTAGGAGACCGAGAGGAACAGAGATTGGGGTCAATCCTTGGCAGAGAAATGCTCCTGTGCCACAGAGACCAGAGGGAGCTGCTATTGTCTTAAAAAAAATGCCAGAAATCTGATAAAATTCATGTTCAGCTCATTCTACCAGGCAGACAGTAAGGGAGGGAGTGGTCTGGCACCCAGGATGTACCAAAGCTGGAAAAATATACTTCTGGTATGTTTCCATTTAGCCCAGGGGTGATACCTGTGACCAAAAATAGAAACTGTACACTGGCATTTCTCTTTCAGTTGCTTTCCAAATCTCTACATACACTGCACCTAGTTTATCACCTGTGGGTTCCTCAAACTCAGAGAACCCCCCTCCCCACACACACACACACACACACACACACACACACGAGCGCGCATGCGCGCGCACACACACACCCAGAAAACATAGATGGGATCAAGCCCTGGCACGGATATGTTCCTGCACGAAGGTGACTAAATGGAATTACCATTTGTCAGGAAAAAAATGCTAAAAATATGAGAAATGTCATGTTTAGGGTGTTCTACCAGTGAGCCAGTCAGAGCAAGGGAGGTTTGCCTTGCACCAATTGATTCCTTGGGTCCCATAGACTTAGAAAATATAAAGCTTTTATCTTTTTTATAGATTCCTGACTTTAATATATTTCATCAAATGAACAGTATACCATAAACAGTGATTCTGCCACAATTTAGTGATCTCGGCTGCATATTATATAATTGATTGTGCACATTCCTAACTATATTCCCTAAGAAATGTCAGAAATGTTTGGCTTTGCCAGACTCCAGACATTCTGGGCAATATTCCTTGCTTAGAGTTCTGAAATTTGTGATTGTCCATTTCAGAAATACAGGAACATTCTGAGAAAATGTGTAACATTGTTTTTCCATTATATCTTCAGGCTGCAATTAGATATTGGTGTGTGTTAGAAATGGGGGTCTCTAGTTGGCAGAGGTAGGTACCTTTGATCAAGTAGGGACCCTTGCTTCTAGTTAGGGTAGGGGGGCTACACTCCTAAATAACCCCTGCTCACCCCCTTGGTAGCTTGGCACGAGCAGGCAGGCTTATCTCAGAGGCAGTGTGTAAAGCATTTGTGAACACATACAGTAATACAGTGAAAACACTACAAATGGACACCACACCAGCTTAGAAAAATAAGTAATCTTTATCTAGACTTAACACAAGACCAAACGACAAAAATCCACAATACAGTAATAAAAAGATGACTTTCAGATGGTAGAAATAGCTTAGTTCAATGTAGATGGTAAATACGACACTTTACTCTCAAAGTACCTTGGATGCATCAAGCAAAACAAACAAAAGGGTCGCAGGGAAGGCGATGCGTCAGTTCCTTGCTTCAGGGAGGCGGCGCACCTGTTCCTTACTGCCACGCAGGGGAGGCGATGCGCCTGTTCCTTACTGGAGAGGAGGCGAAGCGTCTGTTTCTTACTGTGGTGCGATGCGACAAAATGGCGCCGCGATGCGACGATCCGGTGCGATGCGACAAAATGGCGTCTTTGATGCGATGCGACAACGTGGATGCGATGCGTGCACGCCCGATGGCCGTGCGGCGAAATCGATGAACTTTGGAGCCGCGACAGGCCCTGCGACACGCTTCTCAGGTGATGCGACGGCAACCTCTGCGGCGGCGGCACACTTCTCCGGTGATGCGACACGCTTCCTCGGCGATGCGACGGCGAACAGCTGCGGCGGCGACACGCTTCTTCGGCGATGCGACCGCAACTGCTGCGGCGGCGACACGCTTCCAGCTCCCAGCGACACGCAGTCTCCAGAGGGCCCAAAACAACAGCAGGCACCTCACTGCAGGTAGAATTCCCAGCAAGGAAATTCAGGGGGAGCTGGTGGTGAAGTCTTTGTATCCCTGAGACTTCAGAACAGGAGGCAAGCTCAACTTCAAGCCCTTGGAGATCTTCCTCAAGATAGTAAAAGTACACACAAAGTTCCTTTTCTCCTTTCCTTGGCAATGAGTAAACCACTGAAGGCCAACCCCCAAACAGCAAACAGCACAGGGGCAGTCTCCTCCTTCAGCTTCCTTGGTTTCTCTCATTGGCAAAGGTTCATCTTGATTCCCAGAAGTGATCTAAAGTTCTGGGGTCTGGGCCCCAATATTTATACTGCAGAATCCTTTGTTCTCTGAAGGCAGAGAGTGTCTGTGCCCAGCCAAAACCAGTTCTGTCCTCCCTGGTGCAGCTTCCTGGCAGGAGGTGGAGACAGCATTGTTGAAAGCAGACCTGGCCCAGGTAGCTGAAAGGAAATCTCCTCCCCCTACTCTCTATTCTATGAAGGCTCAGGCAAGTGAAAGGAAATCTCCTCCCCGTACTCTCTATTCTATGAAGGTCCTATTCAGCCCATCCCTGACCCATCAGACTGCTGGAGCCAAAGCCCTCTCCAGCCCCCTGTCACTCACAAACCAGACATGGAATACACAAACCTAGCAGAGGCATACTGGATGGTTAGGCAAGAAAATACCTACTTTCTAAAAGTGGTATTTTCAAACACAGAATGTAAAAATCACCCACACTAAAAGATGTATTTTAACATTCTGAGTTCAGGCATATTAAACTTTATTTTCCCATCTTGTTCCTAGGGTCAGCTAGGATTATAAGATGTTATAATCAAACTGCCCATTCTGGCCTATGGGAACAGATAGCCTTGCAATAGTGAAAAACGAAATTGGCTGTAATTCACTATCAGGACATGCCACACACATCAGGGCATGTCCTACCTTTCACATACAATGCACCCTGCCCATAGGGGTACCTTGGGCCTACCTTAGGGGTGACTAACATGTAGAAAAGGGAAGGTTTAGGGACTGGCAAGTGGGTGCACTTGCCAAGTCGACATGGCAGTCCCAGACTGCACACAGGCTCTGCAATGGCAGGCCTGAGCCATAGTTTACAAGCTGCTTCTGTGGGTGGCACAATCAGTGCTGCAAGCCCACTCAGCAGCATTTGATTTACAGGCCCTGGGCACTCATGGTGCACTGTACTAGGGTCTGACAAGTAAATCAAATAAGCCAATCATGGAGTCACTAATCCACTACAACAATTTACAATAGGGAGCACTTGCACTTTGGCACTGAATAGCAGTGGCAAAGTGCCCAAAGCATCTAGACCAGCAAAAACATAGCAAAAACACAGGAGGCAACAGCAAAAAATGGAAGGGAGACCCACGCCAATGGTGCCAGGTCTAACAGTGTGCAGCATGCTACAATACACAGCTCTGAATATGTCGAAAGCATACAGTTTGTATGGGTATACAGAGAAACCAAAGAGGAACATGTGTTTAAACAACATAATGCCAATATTGTTAAAAACATTTTTTAAAAAGCCCCAGCACAGAGGTGCACAAACATCCCAGCAGTGAAAGGGTTAAAAAAAACTCTGAGATTACTTCTGCACTACAGCTGGAAAAATCCCCCTTATATAATGATGTAACAAGTTTCATTGTTTTATATTAAAACCATTACTATTTCAAACACGTGTACATTTCAGTGAGTTTTTGCAAAACAGCCAGATATTTTTGGAGCTGTGACTCTTGGGTTATTGCTCTATTGATCTGATAAACAGAGTGCCTAATCTGCTATGAATTCCTTAAATTCTCAAAGCTCTTCCTGTTTTTAACCACGGAAACAGATACGTAAATGTAATATGCGCCTTTGCATGAATGTTGTAGGCCTAACAACAATGCAATTAAGGGGTCTCCATTCCTGACTTTGGTGTCCATGGTTTAGTGCTAATAGCAGATGCGCAAATTCATGTGACTTTACAATACTGCCTTACGTATAAAAATGGTGACCAATCAGAAACGGCTCCATGGATCTCTTTGAGAGTTAGTTACATGAATACTCAGGTGAAGCAGAAATCATTTTTGCAAGTGACGAATAATTTACAGCTAAAGACAGAGTTATGGTCTCATAAAATCCACACCCAGCCTACCCAGTGTATGTGCTGTTCCAACAGTGCTGTAGCTGTGCCAGGGCAGCGGTGCAAAAAGTCAGGGGCGTGACTCACATTCACTCTTGACCTGACAAGCAACTCGCCCTATTATGTTAATTATCCCTTTCATTGCGTCCCACAATAGAAACGTATGCATTGGCTCAGAAGAAGGTATGTGTTTTTTTTAGAATGTGAAGCTTGTCTAACTGCGCACATGGCCTTCTCGACAACGCTGAAAGCGGGCTGTAATGTGGTTGCCACGTTTACTTATTAAATTATCTTTTTCGTCGATTGTTTGTAGAGTCTACTACTGGATTAGAGCCAAACTTTGAGCTTTCGCCAAACTTACTGCTTGAACCAGTTCCGAATGTGTTCTATTGTGTAGTGAAAGCAAGGGAAACGGTTCTTTGCCAGCTGACTGCCTGTGCCACCTGCTTACCTGTCTCAGTGAGCTGGCACTGGACCTGAGGCCATAACAAGGCCATGGAGACCTGCATAAGCAGGGTCACTGTGCTGTGCTTGCGCTGGGATGCCCCTGGGTAACCACGCGCTTTATAAATGTTCCTTCATTCATTCAATACATCCTTCTTTAAGGTGTGCTCGTTCTGAATGTTCTCCGCCCTGCAGCAGCTTCTCTGGTGCCTCCAGCTACCTGTGTGGGCTCTACTTCTGTGCCTGCTTTCATTCCTCTCTCCTACCGCCCTATCTTTCTCACAGGCTCTACGTCTGGTCTTATCCATTCCAGTATCACCATCCACATCACTTTTCCTTGGACTTTCCTTCTTTTCCTCCTGAACACTCAGTGCTTAATTTGTGCCAGTGGTTTTCCTGCGCAGCACTGGCACCTAATTGTCCACACCGGCACTTATGGCTGTCTGCCACATGGTGGCACTGTTAGTCTGATTTAGTGGTGAGCACAACAGCTGTTGTTTATTAATTGAAAACACATAACAAGTGACTAATACCTTGGTCCAACCTATTCTTATAGCTTTGGGGCCTTGAAGAGTCTGAATTGTCACACTTATGGGAGTGTGATTATTATAAGTTGTGTTGGTGCTGTGTTGGCAACACCGGCAGGGGCAAAGGGCAGTGTGATGTAGCCTCCTAAGGAGGGCGCTGCCACAAACTGTTTCACAAATTAAGCACTGTTAACACCGGCTCTTAATGTGGCCCCTTTCTTCTCTTTCTTCAGTTCTTCCCCTTTCTCACTATCTGCCAATCTCTTGCCCATCCTGTGCACCGCTCTTCTTCATCAGCAACAGTCCATAATTCTCATTTTTCCGTCTTTGGCGCACTTCACCGCCCAGCACTTATTGCCCCCGCCCCAGTCTCCTTGGCCTCGCTCACCCCTTCTCCCAACCAATCCAGCACACACACTGCTGCTAAACGAACAGGAAAGAATGCAGCCTAAGCTCGGCGGAGGCTCTTGTCCCAGGCAGTTGCTGTGTGGTAGATATACATTTCTCACTCTGGCTGAATGTTAGGTGTCCACTGTTTGTTATTTGTATTTGTATTCGCTTGTCCTATTTTTTGCAATCTAAAGGTTATTGGTGTGTAGCAGAATCGCGGAAGGATGACAAAATCAGGCCAGGTACAAGTTGGACCCTTGAGGGAATTCGCAGGGAGTGTGGATGGTTCTGGGGATCCAAGCTCCCAGAGGGGGCGGAATGATGCCCTCTTCCCTTATAGCACACACAACCCCACCCCATCCCATTACACACCACAAGGATGTGCTTGTGTGGAGATCGAGTGGCTTGTGTGATGGAACTGTATGGGTAGGTGATGCTCTGCACGGGTGGGCTCTGCACTTGTTACTGCCCACCTGCCAGAGAGAAGTTACCATAGGTAAATCCTCTCTGAGTGGGAGTTATCACTTATTGGCAGGCACGGCCAGTGCGGGTACGTGCGTGCCTGGGGCGGTGGGGTCGGGTGGGGGTGGGGCAGGGTGGAGTCTACAGATGGCGGAATAGGGAAAATAAAATTAAAAAATAAATAAAACCACTTACCTTGCGCTCGCCGCATCGCTGAGTCGGCGATGCGGCAAGCGCAAGGTATGTGGTTTTCTTTTTTAAACATTTTATTTTCCCTATTCTGTCTGTCAACTCCCCCCTGCCCCCCGCCCCAAGCCCCCCGCCCCTCACCAACGCGCCACCGCGCCACCGTTCTTACCTTACCAGCAGAGACTGATCCGCGGTTTCTAAACCGGGTATTTGACAATGATGGATAGCAGATTCGAACCAAAAGACGTCTCAGCGGTGCTGGAACAATTTTCAGAGTGGGGGTGCTGACATTGTACTCCTGTCCATGGGCATAACGCAGGATCCTGTGGCGCAGGGTCCCCCCAACCTTCCAGGGGGGCCCCAAACAGCAAGGGGGTCCCTTTCAGCTCAAGGTCAATGAATATCTCTGAGATATAGGAGACTCCGGGGGCCCTTATTACATTCTGCAGGGGAGCCACATCAATTTGAGTTGCACTACTGCTGACGTCATAGAAATTGTGAAAAATCCAAACATCATACAAAAACAAGTGTAGTAAATGTGCTAGTGGTGTATTTTGGAGCACTGGTTGGGTCGGGATTTCTCATTTACAGACAGCACATTTTCAGTTGAAATGGCCACACAATATTCAAAGACATGGAGTTTTACTTGTAAAAAAAACTATATAGCACAAAAAACGATGATATGTGGACCTCGTGTTTCAGCGAATACTTTACTTTACGAATCACCAAGTAAAGCGTCTTGACTTGTTTTGATCTTATTAACAATTTCTTTCCTTCACACTTCAGAAATACAAAAAGGGCTTTATTTGTGCTTTTTGCTGATATGATTTGAACTATGTGTATAGTTCATTTACCAAAATTTAAATGTTGGTGTGTGTTAAAAAAAAAATACATCCAATATCATTTCGTTTCCTGTTCCCCAGTGGGATTGTCACTTAATTCACTTTTTACAAAATCATCTCACTTTGCTGTCAGATAAAACAAAAAAACACTTGACTCTCCCAATTTATCAGAAGACATAGCCTGACATGCAGTAAATGTGACAAGATAAATACAGAATTTAAAGTCATCTTTATTGCTCATTCACCTTCTGAACTCCAGCCTGATTATTTCTGGGGGTGCTGCAGCACCCCTACTTTCAGCGCCTAAAAGTGTCAAAGTCATCCACCCGCTTACCTATCTTTTAGCAATTTCACATTTTTGCATAATCACTCACAGATTAATAGCTCTTCAGCTATGCCCCACACAGACAACGAGTCTGGTGATGCCTAACAACATGTGGTATGTATATGGTCACATGCTAAACAAAACCCAAAAACATGTTACTGAATAACTAGTATTGAATGCAGAGGAGAATTATACCCAGTTATACTGCATAAGATCTTAACAGACGTACTAACCTTAGACAATTCGGCCCGGAGAAGTCACACGAACACCTGGAGCAATTTGAAACAATAGTAGTAAAGGTTTGGCAAATAAATTGTAAAGCCAGTGAAAGTAAAGCAAAATAAGGTCTCAAAGGGATAGTTCAATGCAGCACCTAAAATGGCGCAGAATGATCTATTTAAAGGAGATAATGAATGATCCCTTCTCACAGAATGAGAACCAAATAGAACTATCCCAGAAAGACAAGCTTATAAAAAAGTGATGGTGGATAGAAGCAGAAAAATATTGAAAAAAGGTGGAAGCAGTTACGCAGAGTGATAATGGATAAAGATATGAATGAGTTTTGAAGACTAATCGCTTTAGAGCTGCCAGGCAGCACGGAACATGCGTTCTACATAAAGTATTAAGGTAATGCCTTCATGTTAAGACTATATGTTATGTTATGTTTGTTATGTTATTGCCACTTTTATAGCGCACAAATCACCCGGGGGCATCTCGGCGCTGTAGAGGAACATCTGAGCAGGGGGATCACCAAAGTAATTAATACAAATAAGCTTTCAGTTGTTTCCTAAAAATATTATAGTTGGGGATCTCACGAAGAGTGATGGGTAATTTATTCCAGTATCCTGGGGCCAGGTAAGAGAAAGCCTTGCCCCCGGTGCGCGTTTGACGTATACGAGGCACACACAGAAGAGCCTGCGAGCTGGATCTGAGATTTCGGGATGGTCTGTAAACTGTACGTTTTTTTTTAAGGTAGAGTGGACCTTTGCCTCTCAGGGCATTATATGAGAGGCAACAGATTTTGAAAAAGGACAGTTTCTTTACCAGTAGCCAGTGCAGTTCCTTCAACAGTGGGGCAGAGGGAGTACCAGCGGGACGGTTCAGAGTGAGTCTGGCCGCAGTGTTCTGGACCACCTGTAACTTGGAGATCAATGTCTCACCCACTTCAGCCAGCAGGGCATTCCCGTAGTCCAGTCTACTAATCACCATGGCCTGCACAAGGGTCCTGCGAGAATTCGTGGGCAGAAAAGGAAACATTCTGCGTAGAAGGCAAAGATTATAGTAGCATGAACTGGTAGTGGCGGCAATATGATCTTTCATGGTTAGGGTCTGGTCAAGTTTTATCCCCAAGTTTTTGACACTTTGTTTAGGCACAGGAGCTGTACCAAGTTGATGGGGCCACCATTCCTCCGACCAAAGGGTAGGGGCTTTCCCCATTAGCATGATCTCCGTCTTTCCCGGGTTTAGCTGGAGGCAATTCTCAGTCATCCAATTTGATATTGCCACCATTCCTGCCGCAAAGCGCATTTTCTCTAGTTCTAGGTTGGGGCCAACAGTAAACATAAGCTGAGTGTCATCAACGTAAGAAATTATCTCGAAGCCAAACCGCTCAGTGATCTTTGCTAGAGGCGCCATATATATATTGAAGAGCGTCGGACTTAAACAGGACCCCTGGGCTACACCCTTGTCCAACTGCATTTTGTCTGAGCAGTAAGGCCCCAGTATAATCGTCTGTTGCCTGTCTGTTAGAAAATGTTGCAGCCACTTTAAAGCAGTGTCCTGGATACCACAAGTCTGCAGTCTTTCCAACAGCTTTGTGTGTGAGATGGTATCAAAGGCTGCAGACAGGTCCAATAGTATTAATACCATCGCACCTCCTGCGTCCATCACTTGTCTAAGCGAGTCAGTCACTGCCAGGAGCGCAGTCTCTGTGCTAAAACCAGATCGGAACCCTGATTGTGAAGGATCTAAGATTTTATTAGTTTCAAGATACAACCCCAACTGCCTATTTATTAGATTTTCAAGTAGTTTGCCCAACAGAGGTAGTAGAGATATTGGGCGGTAGTTCCTGAATACTCGTGGGTCAGATGTAGCTTTTTTCAGAATAGGTCGAACGTATGCTTCCTTCCATGCCAAGGGAATAACTCCAGTACGTGTAGAGCAGTTAAAAATATCTTGAATCATGGGGGCACAGCAAGTGGCTAGAGAGTTCATCGTCTGAGGGGGGCAGAGATCCCGAGGAGAGCCGGATTTAGCTGTGACCAAGGAATTGAATACCTCCTCTAACGTGACTGTCTGAAAACAATTCAGGGTACTATGGGACGCTTTATCTTGCTCATTGGGTCTATGCACAAATGAACTGGGGATTCGCACCCTATGCATGGGGGAATCTCTAGTAAGCATTGCTTTTGTAATGCATTGACTGTCATTGTGGGGATGTTGTGGAGGTGATATACATGGGAGCATTAGATGGCCAATAAGGAGGGTCGTGGCGTAATTAGACCACGGGCAACTGAAAAATGGGTGCCTAACAGGATATACATACCAGTGATGATAATGCTTTGCCGAACAATGACGAATTCTTAAGAGACTGTTGTTTGTACTATTACTTCTATTTTGAGTACCAGAATGGATATAGGCAGGGAGTCGAATTGTTTTGTTAAGGGAAGGATTGAATTTTGTTTGTTATGTACTTAAATGAGGAACAGTGGAGGAATGTTCACTGATGCGCTTGTTTTCTAATTTACAGCCCTGATGATGTCCATATTGGATGAAACGCGTTGGCTGGATTGTTTTTTGTGATGTTTTCTGGATGAAATAATGGAGTAATGAAATAAACAACGAACTGGAAATACATAAAGATTCCCTATGGACTTTCTTTGAATTGGATTATCAAATGAACTATTATCAAGCACTTAGCTTATGAAGATTAATAATTTGTGCGCTCCTTTATGTATAGGTTCTAGTTTGATTGTAAGTGGCCCAGTGGCGGTGGGACCACAGAAAGTAGAGCGTGGCTGGAGCACAGTGATAAATTACCAGTATTACACACCGGTGCGCACATCTTTGAGCCCTCACCGCCAGAGAGTTGTATGATACATTCATTTAGCTATGCTTCACAATCTCATGACAAAGAAAAACATAAGAGTAAACAATAAACCCATGCAAGAGATATGTGCGGGAAGTACAGTGCAGTTCCCTCCTTGAGGTCCAGGTGTCTCACAAATCCCCATCAGGTGTCTCCCATATCACACCCGGTCTAATTGTCCATGTAGCTACGTCTTAATATGTAGCATCAAATGCTGCCTCTATATCTAATCGCCCCCCCTTCCTTATGATGGGTGTTCATCTGGTCGGAGCCTCAATGCCCTGGTTAATCCATGTCATAATTCTAAATTGTTCATTAGGTTGGGAGCAGTTTGTACCAGTTTCATTCTAGCTCCTTCAGCTGCACACCACTCAGCAACGTCTTTCAACCACCCATCCACCACTGGAAGTCTATTGCTGAACCAGTGGCTTGCCAGCCATCTTCCAGCTAATAGTGACGTGAACTCTATAAACTTTTTCTTGACTGGACGTTTCGTGCGACACGTCCCCATACCCAGTAAAAAGACCTAAGGTTAACTATTTATTTCTATCTGTATCCTGTCTCTGTATATACGTGCCACCTGTCCTCAGTAACTCTGGATAAATCACTGATTTCTGTTTGTTGACTTTTAAGCCCGACTGCTGAACAAACCAGTCTAGCTCATCAAGTAAAATGCGCAGGTATACCACCAGGTTTGTCACCTAGACCAGTAAATTGCAGCATATAATCACACTACATGTCTACTCTCCCATGTTCTGATCGCCCAGCTGCCAAGCACTACACGCTAGGGTTTCTATGGCAAGCGTGAACAAGACTTCCTGGTACACTGGGAGCAGTTTTTCTGGAAATATGTCTGTGTATGCCTGGTGCTATTCCCCGGTAAACCGTCAGACCCAGGAGCTTTTGCCCTATTAAAATTCTCTATGGCCCCCTTAATCTCTTGTACTGTTATTGGTTCTTCCAGTAGGGTCCTGTGCTCAGGTGTGAACTTTGGCAAGAGCGCCGTTCACAGCACCTGGTATGTGCTCTGTTCCCCTGCCGTGAGGGGCCTCACATAGAGGTGTTTATAACATGCTAGCAAGACACCATTGATCTTGTGTGCGCACCATTTCCATTTCTCACTGCTGTCATGACTGCTGACACCCTTTCCCTCCTTAGCAGCCACACAAGCAGTCTGTCCGCTATATACCCTTCTCTATTGAGTAATTGTCTGAACTCCATATTTTGTAATTGTTCTTTCTCTGCTGTCTTTTCAAGTACGATCTTCAAATCATATACCTCCTTAAGGCCACCACTGTCCTATGCTGTTGCGCTTGCTGTCTGCCTAATTCTTTCTCAGCGTCAGCTATTTCTCTGTCCAGCTTCTTCTCTCTTAAGGAGGTGCCAGCCATAATCATGCCTCACAGTACAAATTTCATGGTATCCCACTCCAAACTCTCATGCCTGCTGTATTCGAATTCCGCAAAATAGGTTACTATACTTTCACTAATTTCCTGGCGAAACACTGTATCTTGCAAGACTAGCACCTGCAACCTCCATGTAGGAATCGCCATCCATTGTCTATGGCATTGATATTTAAATCTGAGCAGTAAAGGATCCAATAGTATCCTATCAGTATAAGTTACATCCAAAATGTGTTGTACATTTGAGTAGTCTATCAATACGTGGTCAATTCTAGTGTATGCATGGGTTGCCTGCGCATAGGGAGAACATTTTTGTGCATGTGGTTGCTGTTCTCCCCAAACATCTACTGTACACAAGCCTCTCATGGCGTATCATAACGTTTTTCTAATGCTGTGTTTATACGACTGGTTAGGTGGGAGCCTATCGAGTGTACCATTCAAAACACAATTAAAATCTCCTATACCCAGCATTGTCAAGCCTAGATAGGTCATGGCCAGGTGAAATAGCTCCCCAAAAAAGGATTGATCATCCATGTCAGGCGTGTACATGCCAATAATCATCAAGGAATGGCCATTAAGTTGACCATGTAGTAATACGTAGTGCCCCTCCAAGTTTGTCTGTGCTATAGTTACCTCATACATGACTTGCAGCGCCAACCAGATTCCTACGCCCTTAGTATGTGTGCTATACCCAGCGTGATAGTCTGCCTCTCCATTTTTTACGTAACTTATCAGCTTCTGCAGGTAGTATCAATAGGTGCAACTTGGGATCAAGTGTAGTTTAGTTTGATAAACTTTTGTGAGCAACTCCGTTAGATTTGGGGTCTCTAGTTGGCAGAGGTATGCACCCTGTCCGAGTAGGGACCCACACTCTAGTCAGGGTAAGTGTAGTACACACTAAAAGTTTACCTGTACTCACCCTCTGGTAGATTGGCACAGAGCAGTCAGGCTAAACTAAAGAGGCAATGTGAAAATATTTGTGCACACACACACATAGTAACACAATGAAAACACCACAAGAATACTCCACACCAGTTTAGAAAAATAGCCAATATTTATCTGAGTAAAACAAGACTAAAACGACAAAAAAATCCAACATACACAAGTCAAGATATGAATTTTTAAAGATTACATCAAAATGCAGTGCTTAGAAGTCAATAGCTCCAACTGGGTCTATCTGGTCACGCTTGATCAGGACAAATACAAAAGTTCATCCCAACCACGATGGAGCATGGGCCAGATACAGGAGTCATGAAGCCCACCTTACAGCACCTTGAATGCATCAGAAATCGAAGACGATGCAAGGCACAGAGGAGATGAGGCATTGCGGATGCAGTTGATGCATCGGTCCTGAAGGCGGTGCAAGGTCGTTGAAGCTTTAACGGCCAGGGACGATTCGTTGCACAGAGGTGGTGATGCGTTGGTTGCTGGTGTGAGGCCTCGGTTCCTGAAGGCGGTGTGGAGTCAATGATGCGTCGATGTCAAAAGCGCGATGCGTCGATTATACAAAATTGAAGTCGAACTCCGGGGCTGAAGGCGATGTGTCAGTCGAAAGACACGCAGGGCCGGGGCTGCATCGGAGTCGAAGCAGTATGTCATAGACTTCGGTGAGGTGGTGCTCGAGAGTCACGCAGTGGCGGTTCTTCGGAGGCACTGCGGCAAAGTCGGGCTGTGTTGCGGTGACCACGGCTTCGGTGCAGGCAGCAGCGTTGCGTCTATTTTGCAAGGGATGCATCGATTTAATAGTTGCAGCGCCAAAATTCACTTCCAACGGCCCAGGATGGATTTGGCACCATTTGGCAGGTCAGGACTCACAGCAGAAGAGCCCACGTGAAGGAAAGCAAGATGCAGGTGAAGTCTTTGATGTCCCTGAGACTTCACCAACAGGAAGCAAACTAAGTCAAGCCCTTGGAGAACTGTAGAAAGCAGGATGCAGAGAGTAAAAACCAGTCCTATCACTCCCAGGCAAGAAAGAGCAGGCCAACACAGCAAAACAAGCAGCAAAATGGCAGTCCCTCCTGGCAGCACAACAGCTCTTCTTCCTGGCAGAATCTCCTCATCCAGAAGTGTTCTGAGCATATGCTGTCAGAGGTCCAGTGCTTATACCCATTTTCAGCTTTTGAAGTAGGGAGGCTTCAAAGAAAGGTCTTTGTAGTGCACAAGACCCTGTCCTTCGTGGCCTGGGTCCAGACACACTACAGGGGTGTTGCAGCTCTTTGTGAGGCGACAGGCACAGCCCTATTCAGGTGCAAGTGTCAACTCCTCCCACCACTCTAGCTCAGGAAAGTTCATCAGCCAGGTGAGAGGCCATCAGGATATGCAGGGCACACCTCAGCTCTCTTTGTGGGTGACTGTCTAGAGTGAATTCACAAAGCTCAGCTATTATCAAGCCCAGACATGTATTCTGGGGACAGACAGGGGCACAGAATGTTTAAAGTAAGAAAATGCCCACTTTTTAAAAGTGGCATTTTCAGACCTGCAATTCAAAAACAAACTTCACTAAAAGATGTTTTTAAATTGTGAGTCCAGGGACACCAAACTCCAATTTTCTATCTGCTCCCAATTGGAAGTTACACTTGTAAAGTGGTACAAGGTAGCTCCAATGCTACCCTATGGCAGAGATAGGTCTTGCTGTAGTGAAAAATGAATTTAGCAGTTTTTCACTACCAGGACATATAAAACTTAAAAGCACATGTCCCATCTTTTGAAATGCACCGCACCCTGCCCATGGGGCTGCCTAGGGCCTACCGTAGGGGTGCCTTACATGTAATAAAAGGGAAGGTTTGAGCCTGGCGAATAGATGAACTTGCCAGGTCGATATGGAAGTTTAAAACTGCACAAACAGGCTCAGCAGTGGCAGGCCTGAGCCATGTTTAAAGGGCTACTCGTGGGTGGCACAATGAGTGCTGCAGGCCCACTAGTAGCATTTGATTTACAGGCCCTGGACACATGTAGTGCACTGTACTAGGGATTTATTTGCAAATCAAATATGCCAATAATGGAGGAACCAAATGCCATTACATTTCAGACACATAGCACATGCACATTAGCATTGGTCAGTAGTGGTAAAGTGCCCAGAGTCCGAAAACCAGGAAAAATGAAGTTCAGCACACAGTCAAAAACAGGAGTCCAGAAGCTAAAAGACAGGGGAAACCACGCCAAAAGATACCAGGTCTAACAAACTCCCTTTCATAAAACCATTGGAAGTCTAAAAGGCTCTTTTGACACAGAGAAAAGGCAAAGCTCCTACCCCTGACATGGTCCTGCCAGGCTTTTATGAATTTGAAGATGTGGGTTACACCCTTGACAATATTATTTAAGCATATCATGAGATACAGAAAGATTTAATCTGAACTAAGGCAACAATAGTTCCCATTTATAACAAGCATTGGCAAAGTCAATAGATCGGGCTTTGTGGAAATGTGCAATATTTTACGTTAGCATAAGCTACAGTCATTTTGGCTGTGGTGTCCATTTGTTATCTTTGTAATTCTTTCGTTCTCTGCTCCTCATCTTTTTCCCTGCCTGTGCTGTCTACTTTAGTGACTTCCTGACTCAGCTAAAACAATGTATGTGCTGCGGGTTTCGTAAGCTGCCAGTGCACCTGGTCTTGAATGTAACTGTCGACCATTTACCACTGCCATAAGCATTTCTGCTCCTCCCTCCCACTTTGCTGACCAAGTGGTTATTCATCTGCCCTTGTTTGCCGATAGTTATTCCTATGTTTTAACTTGTTCCTTTTTCTGTTATGTGCTTACGTTGCAACAAAGTCTGTATAAAAGGACACTGGTTTGTTAAGCCAGTGTGCCACCTCCTGCAACACTTAAGAGTGTTGTTGGACGTGGTTCCACTCATGAGAAGTTAATAAAATTGTTATTTTGAATTCCAGCTTCAGTGTTGATCTCTATTTTGTTGGTTTTTGAACCAGTGGACAAAAGGGTGACCCTGCACCAGTGTACCCCTAAAAAGGTACATTTCCACAGCTTGTCCACTAATGTGTTAACTGTCTGGTTGCAATAATTGAAAACTCACAGATAGACACTCATATGCTGGTCAGGTGGCATGCTATGGGAAGCTTGGGATTTTAATGTACATGTTTTAAGTCACACTCTTAATTACATAGGACACATCACATGCCTCTTGGAAAAGATCCCTAGTTGCACTTCTTTTGAAAGGCCCCATTTAAAGCCACCCAAACCCCACTTTTTTCATCCTTCTTAAAGCATTGGTTACTATTATGTAGTGACTTTAGCCCTAACTGAAGAAGTCTGCATCCACGCTGGGTTTCCACCATTCTTGCAAATACCTATGCTGTCTGCCAACTCAGTCTCATTTACCTCGGTAAGCTTCTGTCACTGAAACCCTAAATTAGGTAGTCAATAGTCGGTCCATCAACCTTAGATAATTACACCACCAAAAAAACACTTCTGAAATTAACGTTACAGAGCTATAAATGAGGTCACTGGTCAATCATGGTTTCACAATTGCACACTTTACTCTATGCAAGAAGTAGCAGGGACTTTCACACTACAGAACAGCACAGGCAATTTAGATGCAGGAATGCAGTGTGACACCGGTATCAAGGCTATAGTAGGAGTAGTTTACCTACACTGATAAATACACTTTAAGTGCACTTAGGAACTTCAAGGAAATCAATAGCATTGGGCCTGTCTCAGTAGGAGAGTGAGGCTGCAGTTTTTTTGGAGTAGGACAGATGAAAACTCAGATGGCTTCGCGCTCCGTAACAGAGGTAAATCTGGTACAGGTTGTACCTAGTGCGTGTCCTGCCTTACGTTTCCTGATGGGCTCTCCACTTCTCATACAGTGACTTTTGCTTGACCCGCTCAGTGAGCAGCGTCATGGCTTGAACCAACTGGAAGACCTCTATGACCCATGCAAACTGGATCGGTGTTGGTGAGAAGACTGTATGCTGTCACAGACTATCGCTCCCTCTGCCCTCCTTCCCATGCTCCACAGCTTCGATCAGACTTCCACCTAAGATAGACACTCAGCATCCTGCGTGACAAGCATATTGGCTCTCAATTATGGGATTTTGGTGTAGGGCAGTACAGCAAGGCACCAAAGTGAAAGGGCAGGAATGCACCTTATTTATGCACTACGGTGCATTCCTGTCCATTCTCCCTGCACTAGTGCCATTTCGGGAGCCTAGCGCCAACTTAGAGACCCTTGCATCATTGTGCAAGGGTGCATCCGTTGCATGCAGGATTGTTACACAGATTCCCAAGAGGTGTTTCCTCTTTCTATGTGTGATGCAGAATGCAGCACACATAGAAAGAGTGTGCTGCATCCTGCATCTATGTGTGATGCAGAATGCAGCACACATAGAAAGAGGAAAAAAACAGGGTGCAATAAACATATTTCTCCTTGTTAAGCCCCTCCTTGGGAGGAGTACGGATTTGGCGCTTCCCTGGGTTTACATGATTTTGTGAATTTGGGCCAGTGTCAAAATCCATGGGTGTTTCATGGGGAAATCAACCGCAACGCCTTCAGGGCGCAGAGTAAGGTGACGCAGCGATTTGCACTGAATTGCTTTACTCAAGATTTACGAGGCCACTCAAAGCCATGCAGGATGGCATTTTTGTGGCTTCATATTCAGATTGAGAGTCCAGCTTCACGCATGTACCACTTTTCGCAGTGCAAAAGTGATGGAGGGGTCTCATAAATAGACCCCATAGTATTAGGCTGCACAGGTTGGGCACCATGGATTGGCTCATATTTCATATGTGTTGCCCCAATGCTCCGATTTCATTAACTGTTAGCTTTGCCAGGTAGGTCGCTCCCCCGCCACACAGCTCCGCCTGTGGTGTCCTGCCCGCTGCTGCTGCTGGTAAGCTCGCCCTTCTGCTTGTGGCATCGGTGCCCGTTTTTCCTTCTGTTCCCCTCGCTGCCCCCATTTGACTGTGTCCATTTTTCCTTCTGTTCCCCTCGCTGCCCCCATTTGACTGTGTCCATTTTTCCGTCTGTTCCCCTCGCTGCCCCCATTTGACTGTGTCCATTTTTCCTTCTGTTCCCCTCGCTGCCCCCATTTGACTGTGTCCATTTTTCCTTCTGTTCCCCTCGCTGCCCCCATTTGACTGTGTCCATTTTTCCTTCTGTTCCCCTCGCTGCCCCCATTTGACTGTGTCCATTTTTCCTTCTGTTCCCCTCGCTGCCCCCATTTGACTGTGTCCATTTTTCCTTCTGTTCCCCTCGCTGCCCCCATTTGACTGTGTCCATTTTTCCTTCTGTTCCCCTCGCTGCCCCCATTTGACTGTGTCCATTTTTTCTTCTGTTTCCCCTCGTTGCCCCCATTTCCCTGTGCCCATTTTGCCTTCTGTACCCCTCGTTGCCTCTCTCCACTCCCGCCGCTGCGTCCCCTGCGGCCCCGCCCCCCTGACAGCCCATTCGCTGCCCCTGCCTCCCGCCTCCCAGCTGCTCCTCCCTCCCACCTCCCCATATATGGCGGCCGCTGCGCGGTGAGGAGAGCGACCCTTGACCTTGCCAGGTAGGTCACTCCCCCGCCACACAGCTCCGCCTGTGGTGTCCTGCCCGCTGCTGCTGCTGGTAAGCTCGCCCCTCTGCTTGTGGCCTCGGTGCCCGTTTTTCCTTCTGTTCCCCTCGCTGCCCCCATTTCACTGTGTCTATTTTTCCTTCTGTTCCCCTCGCTGCCCCCATTTGACTGTGTCCATTTTTCCTTCTGTTCCCCTCGCTGCCCCCATTTGACTGTGTCCATTTTTCCGTCTGTTCCCCTCGCTGCCCCCATTTGACTGTGTCCATTTTTCCTTCTGTTCCCCTCGCTGCCCCCATTTGACTGTGTCCATTTTTCCTTCTGTTCCCCTCGCTGCCCCCATTTGACTGTGTCCATTTTTCCTTCTGTTCCCCTCGCTGCCCCCATTTGACTGTGTCCATTTTTCCTTCTGTTCCCCTCGCTGCCCCCATTTGACTGTGTCCATTTTTCCTTCTGTTCCCCTCGCTGCCCCCATTTGACTGTGTCCATTTTTCCTTCTGTTCCCCTCGCTGCCCCCATTTGACTGTGTCCATTTTGCCTTCTGTTCCCCTCGCTGCCCCCATTTCCCTGTGCCCATTTTGCCTTCTGTACCCCTCGTTGCCTCTCTCCACTCCCGCCGCTGCGTCCCCTGCGGCCCGCCCCCCTGACTGCCCATTCGCTGCCCCTGCCTCCCGCCTCCCAGCTGCTCCTCCCTCCCACCTCCCCATATATGGCGGCCGCTGCGCGGTGAGGAGAGCGACCCTTGACCTTGCCAGGTAGGTCGCTCCCCCGCCACACAGCTCCGCCTGTGGTGTCCTGCCCGCTGCTGCTGCTGGTAAGCTCGCCCCTCTGCTTGTGGCCTCCGTGCCCGTTTTTCCTTCTGTTCCCCTCGCTGCCCCCATTTCACTGTGTCCATTTTTCCTTCTGTTCCCCTCGCTGCCCCCATTTCACTGTGTCCATTTTTCCTTCTGTTCCCCTCGCTGCCCCCATTTGACTGTGTCCATTTTTCCTTCTGTTCCCCTCACTGCCCCATTTGACTGTGTCCATTTTTCCGTCTGTTCCCCTCGCTGCCCCCATTTGACTGTGTCCATTTTTCCTTCTGTTCCCCTCGCTGCCCCCATTTGACTGTGTCCATTTTTCCTTCTGTTCCCCTCGCTGCCCCCATTTGACTGTGTCCATTTTTCCTTCTGTTCCCCTCGCTGCCCCCATTTGACTGTGTCCATTTTTCCTTCTGTTCCCCTCGCTGCCCCCATTTGACTGTGTCCATTTTTCCTTCTGTTCCCCTCGCTGCCCCCATTTGACTGTGTCCATTTTTCCTTCTGTTCCCCTCGCTGCCCCCATTTGACTGTGTCCATTTTTCCTTCTGTTCCCCTCGCTGCCCCCATTTCCCTGTGCCCATTTTGCCTTCTGTACCCCTCGTTGCCTCTCTCCACTCCCGCCGCTGCGTCCCCTGCGGCCCGCCCCCCTGACTGCCCATTCGCTGCCCCTGCCTCCCGCCTCCCAGCTGCTCCTCCCTCCCACCTCCCCATATATGGCGGCCGCTGCGCGGCCGCGCCGCTGGTGCGCCGAAGGCGCGCCTAAGGCAAGCCCGTCTGCGCCCGTCCGCGCCTGGACCGCGCCCAGCGCCAGAACCCCTGGGCCGTGCGCCCCCCGCACCAGCCTCGAGGACCGACGCCGATACGATGCCACCACACTCCACGCTCTCAACCCCGGACGGACGCACAACTGCTTCAAGGCCGCCCCGAAACGCACCCATGTTCCCTTCACCTGCCGGAACTGCAGCTGCACCAGCCTCAGAGCCATCGAAGCGCCCGCCAAGAAGGACCTCAATCACCTCCGATGCATCCTACTGAACACCCGCTCCGCACGCAAACACGCCGTCGAGCTCTGGGACCTGCTCGACACATCATCACCAGACGTCGCCTTCCTGACAGAGACCTGGATGAACGACTCCTCCGCCCCCGACATCGCCATAGCCATCCCAGACGGCTATAAGATCACCCGTAGAGACCGCATCAACGCAGTAGGAGGAGGAATCGCCATCGTCCACAAGAACACCATCAGGGTCTCGACCAGCACCAACGACACTCTCAGCAGCGCCGAACACATGCACTTCCAGATCCACACGGACCCCAACACCACCCTTAGAGGCACCCTTGTCTACAGACCCCCTGGGCCCCGACCCCAGTTCAGCGACTCCATCGCCGACTTCATCAGCACGCACGCCCTGACCTCTACCGACTACATCCTCCTCGGAGACCTGAACTTTCACCTGGAGAACAACAACGACAGCAACTCCACCACCCTGATCGACAACCTCGCCAACCTCGGTCTGAGCCAGCTCGTCACAACACCGACCCATTCCGCCGGCCACACGCTTGACCCCATCTTCTCCTCAAGCTCCCACGTCTCCTTCAGACACACCACGGAACTCCTCTGGACCGACCACCGCTGCATCCATTTCACCTTCCAGAAACCCACCACACACCACCGCACCCAACAGATCCCACGCCGCTGCTGGAGCAAAGTCACCGAAGACCAACTACGGGCAAACCTCGCTCTCAGCCCTCCCTCCGACCCATCCAACACCGACGACGCTGCCTTCAACCTCAGACGATGGATGGACGACTGTGCCAACACCCTTGCCCCGCTGAAAAAACTCACCTACAGTGACACCACCAAAAGAGCCAGCTGGTTCACCTCGGAACTCCTAGCTTCCAAGCGTACCTGCCGGAAACTAGAGAAGAAATGGCACAGTGATAAGACACCGGACAGCCACGCAGCCCACAAAGACGCCATCCGTAACCACCACCACCTCATCAAGTCCGCCAAGAGAATCTCCTTCAAAGACCACCTCGACAACAACGCACACAACAGCAAGGAGCTCTTCAACATCGTGAAGGAACTCTCCAACCCCAGCTCCAACACCAACGACATCCCACCGTCGCAAGCCCTGTGCGATTCCCTCGCCACCTTCTTCCACCGCAAGATCGCCGACATCCACGACAGCTTCAACACCCAGACAGCCCCAACTAAGATCGATGCACCAGACCCGCCGCACACCATCGACCACGACCCCCTGCCAGCCTGGGCCAGCGTGAACATCGATGACACCATCAAGACCATGAGCACAATACACTCCGGCTCCCCGTCAGACCCTTTCCCGCACCACATCTTCAACAAAGCCAGCAGCTCCATCGCACCCCACCTGTGCAACGTCATCAATCTCTCCTTCGAGACCGCGACCTTCCCAGAGAGCTGGAAACACGCAGAGATCAACGCCCTACTCAAAAAACCCAAGGCGGACCCGAGAGACCTCAAGAACTTCCGGCCCATCTCCCTGCTTCCGTTCCCAGCCAAGGTCATCGAGAAGATCGTCAACAAACAGCTAACCCGATACCTCGAAGAAAACAGCATCCTGGACCCATCCCAATCGGGGTTCCGCAGCAACCACAGCACTGAGACTGCCCTCATCGCCGCCACCGACGACATCAGGATCCTGCTGGACAACGGTGAGACCGCAGCCCTCATCCTGCTGGACCTCTCCGCCGCCTTCGACACTGTCTGCCACCGCACTCTACGCGCACGCCTCCACAACGCAGGGATCCGAGACAAGGCCCTGGAATGGGCCACCTCCTTCCTCGCCGGCAGAACCC